>JAOTQP010000362.1:36191212-36208039 GCA_026413545.1 Cichladusa arquata | reverse complement strand
AATCCATGAAATATTAATTAGGGATCCATTCTATTGATAGAATCTGAACTGAATAAATAAATCACTTAATAAATCTTTTTTTTTTTTCAGAAAAAGCTACACATGAATACCATTAAGTTTTATTAATTAATTTATAGATGAGTTTCTCTACAGGGAGTGGAACAAGATGAGCTTTAAGGTCCCTTCCAACCCAAATAATTCCATAAATCCATGAAATATTAATTAGGGATCCATTCTATTGATAGAATCTGAACTGAATAAATAAATCACTTAATAAATCTTATTTTTTTTTCCCAGAAAAAGCCACAAATGAATACAACACCAGTGAGGACTGGGGGCTTATCATGGATATTTGTGACAAAGTTGGAAGCACTCCCAATGGGTAAGCTCAGCATTCCAGGGAATTCTGTGCTGCTGTGAGGAAGAAAAAGTCACAGAAAACACATCTCAAAATGCTCAACCTCCCAAAAACACAGAGCTGGCTTTAAGAAATATTCCAGCAGGATTTTGGGCACAGCAATTTGGATTTTTTCCAGTTTTTTTTTCCCTGGAGTTTTGCACAGCACGCCCAAGTTATTCATATTTCATGATCTGGCATCAATTTGGGGAAGTGACTGTGCCAAGAGGAGAAAGTGAAATAATTTCTGTGCAGAAAAATACCTGGCAAGGAGCAGAGGCTTTTGATGATATTTGTCTGTGTTTGGTTGTTAGGAAAAATAGCAGAGAAAAGGGGAAAAAATAGGGAAAAAAAATAGGGATCAAAACACAAATGACTTGGAATCAGTTTAGCCTGAGTGGAACATAAATGGAATTTCAGTGATTTTGTAGTGGCCAAAAGTCTTTGCTGAAATTTTGAGTGATTACATCTTTTAAATTTGGAATTCATCCTTAGTGCAGAGGCAGAATTCTGAAGTAATTCAGATTTTTTAGCAGTTCTATTTAACATTACAATTTGTGGGGTGTTTTGGTTGGTTTGGTTTGGTTTGAATTGATTACCTGCCACAAGGAATAACAGCAAATCTCTTCAATCTGGGAATCTTTAGTCCTGGAGGCAAAAAATATCCTTTGAATCCTTTGATAAAAATCAAAATGTTTAGTGCCACAAAACCTTTGTAGAGGGAACTCTTTTATATCTGGTTGTGGAGGAAGGGATGTTGTAAAAAATTCAGTGATTTTTAAAAAATCACATATGCAAAAATAGAAGTATATAAAATGCATAATTAAACCTAAATATATGTATTTGTATAGAAAATAAAATCCTGAATTCTGATTTTTAAACACCACTGCTGCTGGCATATTTTAATTCAATTTTGTGTCTTTTTTTTTCCTTCTGCCCTTGAAAATAAAGAAGATTGTTGCCTACCCTAAATAAAAATACAACTTAAAATAACTTGGGTTACTTTGTTGGATGGTTTGTATGTGAAATAAAATGAAATTATTAGGACTAAGTGTATTTTTCTGGCACAGAGGTTTTTCTTTGCTTTGCTAATCCAGCAGCTCAAGTATCTTGCAGTGATACTATTTTTTAAATGCTGCATCAGCTTTTTTATTTTAGGATTTCATGTTTTTAAATGTTCCAAATATCAGTGTTAATGAGGCCTTTGATGTGCCTGAGCTGCTGCCAGCCATTAATGCTCATTTCAAGTGTGGAAACCCCTCAGCAGGAGCATTTTAAATGCTATTTATTTATTTTAAATTATTATTATTTATTTTATGTTTGTTAATATATCTGCTATTTATTATTCTCTGCTCACCTCAGATTGGGATGAAACAAATTATAAAATCTTTGTTTCCATTTCTTGTATCATCTCTTTTTTTTTTTTGGATATTTTTTTTCACTGTCTGGCTCAAACCCTGCAATTGCTTCCCTTCCTGGCCTGGCAGCACTTTTTTGGGAATGGATGTGGAATGCCAGGATAAAAAAAAAAAGGGAATTTCTTCCAATCCAACACCCAAAACCAAACTGGTAAATGGGGAAATCTCTGCTCAGCCCTGAGAGGTGCAAGTTCAGTGACATTTTTTTCAATAAATTCAGGTTTGGTGACATTTTTGTTCAAGAATTTCAGGTTTGGTGACATTTTTGCTCAATAAATTCAGGTTTGGGGACTTTTTTTAAAATAGGCTCAGGTTTGGTGACGTGTTTGCTTAGTAGGTTCAGGTTTGGTGACATTTTTGTTCAGTAAATTCAGGTTTGGGGACATTTTTGTTCAATAGACTCAGGTTTGGTGACTTTTTTCCAATCATTTCAGGTTTAGTGGCATTTTTTTTTCAGTAAGCTCAGGCTTGGTGACATTTTTGTTCATTAGTCTCACTTCTGGTGGAGGTTTGGGCTCATTCCTTGCACAGCTCCTCCACTCCCATGTATCCTGAATTTCCTTGTTCCTTTGCAGAGCCAAGGATTGCCTTAAAGCCATCATGAAGAGAATGAATCACAAAGTTCCCCACGTGGCTTTGCAAGCTCTCACAGTGAGTCAATCCCCAAATTTCCCCCAAAACCTCCCAGAATGCAGCAATTAAATATCTACTGACCAATTAATTAATATCTTGTTTAAATCAGTGCCCATGCTGAATTTACCTTTTATTTTGGATTATTTGCACTCTTTTTTTTTTTTGAATTTGCACTTTTTTTCCCTGCATTTTCCCAATTTTCTTTCTGCTGTCAGCTTTTAGGAGCCTGTGTCTCCAACTGTGGGAAAATTTTCCACTTGGAAGTGTGTTCCAGGGATTTTGCCACTGAAGCTCGAGCTATAATAAACAAGGTAATTTTTTTCAGAACCTTCAATCCTGGAGGAGGATTATTTTGGTAACTTCTCCAAATTAATGTTGTAGTTAATGCACATTTTCTAGTTCTGCTGCTCTGTTGTCACTAAAATTTGTGTAATTTTCACTCTGAAAAAAATAATCTGTTAAAGAACTGACAGCTGATAATCCTTCAAATTTTTACAAAATTACATGAGCAATTTTAATTATAATCTGTGTTCCTAAGCTCCATTAATTTGATCATGGTAAGTGCAGCTTTACTTGAAGAGAGTTTTTATTAGGCTTGAAGGAAATTCCTGGGCTGAAGTGAAAGGGAAAATGATGAGGAAGTAAAATGACATTTTTTACAAGGATAAAATTACAAACAGTCCTTGTTAGTTTTTAGAGATTCTGGGAATGTTGAATGAGAAAATAACCAGGAAAAGAAGAATAAAATGGTTGGGGTTAAGCAGCTGCTGGGATCTAAATCTGGATGTGAGGAATTGAATAAGCAGGAACAGCTTTTTCCTAATTACTGCTCCAGTTGGAAACAAAACTGGTTAATGGGTTAAACAGGAGTTTTCAGATCCATGGGAGCCCTGCAATCATCAGAGGCTGAGCAGAGCAATTAAGGAAAGAATTAAAATTGCTGGGAAGCAAAATGAGTTCACACCTCTTGTGTTTCTGGTTTTCTGGGGAAAAATAGGTCTGCAAGTGTTCCCTGTGTTCCCATTAGCCAGGAAACATCCTGGAGCTCAGCACTGACCTTCAGCACCCAGGGGTGAGCAGGGATCCTGGAATCTCACCCAGGGATCCTGGAATCACATCCAGGGATGAGCAGGGATCCTTGAATCCCAGCCAGGATGAGCAGGGATCCTGGAATCTCATCCAGGGTTCCTGGAATTCCAGCCAGGGATGTGCAGGGATCCTGGAATCCCAGCCAGGGATGAGCAGGGATCCTTGAATCTCACCCAGGGATGAGCAGAGATCCTGGAATCTCATCCAGGGATTGCTGGAATCCCAGCCAGGGATGTGCAGGGATCCTGGAATCTCATCCAGGGATTGCTGAAATCCCAGCCAGGGATGAGCAGGGATCCTTGAATCCCAGCCAGGGATGAGCAGGGATCCTGGAATCTCATCCATGGATCCTGGAATCCCAGCCAGGGGTGAGCAGGGATCCTGGAATCTCACCCAGGGATGAGCAGAGATCCTGGAATCCCAGCCAGGGATGTGCAGGGATCCTGGAATCTCACCCAGGGATGAGCAGGGATCCTTGAATCCCGGGCAGGGATGAGCAGGGATCCTGGAATCCCAGCCAGGGATGAGCAGGGATCCTGGAATCTCACCCAGGGATCCTGGAATCCCACCCAGGGATGAGCAGGGATCCTGGAATTCCAGCCAGGGATGAGCAGGGATCCTGGAATCTCATCCAGGGATCCTGGAATTCCAGCCAGGGATGTGCAGAGATCCTGGAATCTCATCCAGGGATGAGCAGGGATCCTTGAATCCCAGCCAGGGATGAGCAGAGATCCTGGAATCTCATCCAGGGATTGCTGGAATCCCAGCCAGGGATGTGCAGAGATCCTGGAATCTCATCCAGGGATTGCTGAAATCCCAGCCAGGGATGTGCAGAGATTCTGGAATCCCAGCCAGGGATGTGCAGAGATTCTGGAATCCCAGCCAGGGATGTGCAGGGATCCTGGAATCTCATCCAGGGATCCTGGAATCCCAGCCAGGGATTGCTGAAATCCCAGTCAGGGATGTGCAGGGATCCTGGAATCCCCACTCCAAGGAAATTTTCTTCCTTTACCAGGCTGTCCCTGCAGCTCAGCGCCCACTTTGGGAATAGAAAATGTCCCTGTGGATTATCACTGTGGATAATTCCTTACTGTGGGAGAAGTTGGTTCAAGGAGACACAGATCAGGTTTTTTTTGGGGTTCTCAGCTGGGACAAACCTGTCCTGGCATCTGAGGAGAAACTGCAGAGACCACAAAAGGTGGGTTGTAGGGAAAGATTTCTTGTAAGGGAAGATTTCTTGTAGGATTTCTTGTAGGGAAAGATTTCTTGTAAGGGAAGATTTCTTGTAGGGAAAGATTTCTTGTAGGATTTCTTGTAGGGAAAAGCCAGTGGCTTATATCAGACCAATTTATGTGGTTGGGAAGTGGAAAACAACACACCTGAGAAGGAGTGAAGAGAAAATTGAGGTTAAATGGAGGGTGAGTAACACAGAGAGGCAGAAATTTGGAGTAAGTGTGGTAGGCAGCCTGTATTTCTCCAGAATTGGTGCTCCAGGAGCTCAGCATGTTCTCTGGAATATCAGATCAGATCTTCTGCACTCTGCTCCCCAAATCTTCTCAATCAACACAAGTATTCATGATTAAGGATATTCAAAGTAAAATGGGTTTGGTAACAGCTCCTTGAGGCTCAAACATCCCTTTTTATCCAATTTTGTCTCCCAGGCTCACCCAAAAGTGTGTGAAAAGCTAAAGTCCCTGATGGTGGAGTGGTCAGAAGAATTCCAGAAAGACCCACAGTGCAGCTTGATCTCTGCAACCATCAAATCCCTGAAGGAGGAAGGGGTCACTTTTCCTGCAGCAGGATCCCAGGTAGGAGCTGTTGGGGACACTCAGGGATCCCATACTCTGATTTCCTTCCCAAATGCCCTTTTCCTGTTTGTCCCATTTCCTGTCCATGTCAGGAGTTACCCTGCATTTGGAGTGGTTTATTTTTCACTTCTGGTGGTTTCTTGTGCCCAATCTTAACAGCAGAAATGATGCCAGGTGGTTTTTTCCATGACTTTTTATTATTGCTGCTTATAAATATTTCCATGTTATTGAGTCCTGAAAACTAAAATTACAGTTTCTTACACAAAGTTCACTTTCCTCTATATGAAACACAGAAAGTTTTTTAACTTTTACAAACACTGTGAGTTTTTTAAACTTACAAACACTGTGAGTTTTTTAACTTTTACAATCCCTCCTTCCTCCACAAAGATGTTTTCACTTCTAAATCTGATCTATGTGTAAAACATATGGCAGAAACATGGGAGAGTTGAGCACTGGCACCCAATTCCAGTTTCTGGTGGGAATGAAAACTCCAGGAATGATTTCACTCTGCTGCTGGGGAGAATTGTAGGATTTAAATCAGCAGCTCCCAACTGGAACATCTTCTCTCTTGAAGGGAGAAATGAAGGATAAAGGTGGAAAGAGTCATTTAAATGAGTAATAAATATGACTAATATAATGATTTCAATAACATCAGTTATTTTAATTAAATCTCATTATTTATTTTACTTTTCTTCCCTGCTGAAAACAGAAAAAAAACTTGAAGAGTGGTGATTTTTTATTTCTAGGAGATCACCTGGATTCCATAATCCACCTGATCAGGAGCAACTTGTGCTAATTTTTAAAAGATATATTATTATGTAGATTTCATTTTCATTTGTCCCTCTGTTGTTCCCACCTTTGCAGGCTTCCACCAGTGCTGCCAAGAATGGCTCCTCATCCAGTAAATCCAAAGAAGATGAGGACATAGCTAAAGGTGAGTTGCTGTCTCAGCCTTGGGTTAGACTCCAGAAGTTTTGTTAAAAAGCAGGGAAATGGGAATTTGGGCTGCACAGAATTGAAATGAAGGGCACAGCAGAGTGGGAATTGTGGCATTCCAGGAGTTCCCAAATCCTCATGGATTCCTCCATCACACAGCATTTTAAATATTAATTTTCAGCACTACAGACACAGACCTTCTTTAAATAAAGAAAAACCCTCTTTTTGTTAAATCAAGCACTCCAACTGCTTTTTCTCCAGGGATAACCTCACAAATTGGTTCTTTTCCTCTCTGCCCCACCTGCAGCTATTGAATTGTCTTTGCAAGAGCAGAAACAGCAGCAAATGGAAACCAAATCCTTGTACCCCTGTGCAGAAATGGCAGCAAACCCCCCGAGCCTGAGGAAGGTGCGAGCTCTCTATGACTTTGAAGCTGTGGAGGACAATGAGCTCACCTTTAAAAGTGGAGAAATTATTTTTGTTTTGGATGACAGGTACAATACACTCAGGTGGAGCTGCCTTTGTTGCACCACTCTTGTTTTCTCAGGGTAGCACATTTTTCCTCTGATTCTTCTCTTCCCCCCCCCCACAGAAATGTCATTGTCACTCTGCCCTCCCTCACATCCCTTTCTCTTCCTTCCATCTTTCCAAAATCCTGGTTCCTGACCTCAAATCATTTTCAGTGCAGGGAGAACCTCGAGTATTTCATCCAATTTGTAGTTTTGAAGAGAAATCTTAATTGCTTGTCTGACATAAGAAAATGCCTTGGCATCACATTCCATCTGCTTCCAGCAATTGTTAAACCTCTGGCTATCAAGAATCACATGTGCCAAGAATAAAACTGATTAAAACCAGCTCAACTAATGATTGTTGTTAACAACCTATAGGACATAAACAGCTTTAAAGGGCTGGCAAGTAATCAATGTAAAGAATTGATTAACTGTGTTCCATTTTCAGTGATCCCCTGATTCCTCTTCCTTGCTCCCCTCCCCTCTGCCCCAGCTCCTGTTTGGCTTTGTGCTAATCCCTGCAAATATTCTCTGTTAGATATCACAGGGTTTTGGTAAAAAAACCACCAAATGTCTCTGAACCTGAGATTTTTCTGTAAAAACCCCAAATATGTCCCTGGCTCTGCTCAGCCCAGAGTTCTGTAACCCTTCTTTGTTCCCCCAGTGATGCCAATTGGTGGAAAGGGGAGAACCACAGAGGAGTGGGGCTGTTCCCATCCAATTTTGTCACCTCTGACTTGACTGTGGAGCCTGAGGCAGGTGAGTTACCTGCTGAAATGGTTGATGGATTATTACAGAGGCTGAAATGATGGATTATCTCATGATTATTTCACAAAGGCAGCTTTGTGCTGCAATCCTAATTAGCCCAGCAGCAAAATAATTTCCTCTATCAGCCCCAGGAAAGAGTTGAGACATCCTGCCCTTGTTTCAAACAATCAAGCACAGATCACCCCATAACTCACTTTAATTTCTGCCTCTGTTTCTCTTTCTAAGTTATTACCATTTTCTGTGACAGAAATTTGGTTCGATTCACCGTAATTCCTTGTCAGCAACATATTTACAAATCCAGCAAATTGCCATTTCAAATGTCACAGTGTCTTTTCACACAGAAAAATAACAAGGAGCAAATGTTTGTTTGAAGTTATCACAGCAACAGGGAGAAAAGAAACTCCTCTCTGTTCTTTCAGCAGCTGTGGATAAAATCTCTGTTATTGAGGACACTGCAGAAGAAATTAAGAAAGCAGAACCTGAGCCAGTTTATATTGATGAGGTATGGAGCCACTTTAAAATAAAATATTGCTGGGCTTTTCCATTCTTTTGGTGCTGAATGTTGGCAGATGATTCTTTGTCTATAAAGAACTTTTTTATTTGAATATTAAACCAATCTTGGCATGGCTGAGAAATCAAAGTTCTTCATCTTGGCTTCTTCCCCTTCCAGGAGAAGATGGATAAAACATTGCAAGTACTTCAGAGCATAGATCCCACGGATTTAAAGCTTGATTCTCCAGATCTGCTCGACTCAGAAGGTACTTGCAGCACTAAATGAGCTCTTTTTTTATGACTTCTTCTCACAATTACCTTTTGTGGATTGAGCTGGGAGTTCTTTGTGTTTATTTTAAGCTTAGGGGAGCTGTGCTCTGTACTAGCAGTGCTGGAGAACACTTATTTCACTGTGGGAGTGTGGGGCTCTGGGGATAATTTGAATTTTTTTTAATAGTTCCAAGCCAGCTCCATGTTTAGCAGGATCATTTGCATAACTCCCAGCTCTGTAAAATGCCTGAGCTTTGCAAGATCCATCTACCAATCCCAACCCTGAAATAAATAAGCAATTAATTTTACTGTAGCTGGATAAAATATTTTTGTCTGCATTTAAACATTTAATTGTGCAAGGCATCAACTACCTCAACACTTTGTCTTCACAGATATGTGCCAGCAGATGGGTCCAATGATAGATGAAAAACTAGAAGAGATAGATAGGTGAGAACAATTTCTTCACTGATTTCCTTCAAATTGGGAAGTTTTAATAATATTTTTGGTACTTTCATCTCCTGAGCTAGAAAACCTTGCAAGTAAAATGTAACAACTTCACCTTTATTTTTTTTTATTGCTGAAATATCAAGTTCTGAGTGTGTGCTCTGAGATTTGATTGCTGCTCTCCCAAAATTCACTGCACAGGTCATGGATGCTTTTCATTTTGGCATTTTGTGTAGCCTTGTCCAGCCTGTCTAGAGGCTGGAATTTTCAGTTATTTTCAAAATTATTCCATGTTATCCTTAGGAAGATGGAGAGGGACTGGGGACAAGGGATGGAGGGACAGGACACAGGGAATGGGGGATGGATGGGATTTTGGGAGTTGGGAATTCCTGGCTGGGCTGGAATATTTGAGGGTGGAAAGAACAGGGAATTCCAGCTTTGGAGCCAGCAGTGCTTGTGCAGCTCTTGGATTTCCCTTCCAGTCACACCACAGCAATTTTTCAATATAAATGGGTAAAAAAATGTACATTTACCCTTTTAGGGGCTTGTTTTTCTTGCATGTTGAATGCAGCACTGTTCTTCCCTCCCCACCTCAGATGTCCCAGCAGCTCAGTGCCCTCTGCCTTTGTTTTGGGACAGGAAACATTCCGAGTTATCCGAACTGAACGTGAAGGTGCTGGAAGCTCTGGAGCTCTACAACAAACTGATGAATGAGAGCCCCATGTACTCAGCCTACTCCAAACTCCAGCACCCTGCACAATTCCCACCCACCTCCTCTGTGCAGGTCAGTATCCCTGGAATCTGGAAATTCCTGGAAGCTGGAAACTCCTGGAATCTGGAAACTCCCCACTATTTATCCCCATTTTCAAAAAAAATCACAGCAAGACCTGAAAGGAGCCCATGAGCAATCTGACATTGCCTTTGCAAGAAATTGGGATTTATTCACTAGAACAGAAGGTTTTTGCTTGGGGACTGTTGAAAATTCCAAAAGATCCCTTTCCATAATTCATTTCTTGCAGTTGGAATGGGGTGTTGCAGCAGCTTGGTGGATATTCTTGCTGTGAGTCATGTCAATCTCCAAGTAAAATGTTCTCTTCTTATCTAATAGTGGGGATGGGAGGGAACTGGAATATCAGTCTATTAATCCCAAGTGTATTTTTTGCTAACTATAGAAACACTCTGCTTTTAGCTCCTTTTGCCCTTAGAAAAATGAACATTTTGTATCAGTTCTAAACACGTTGTGTTTGTGCTCCAAACTGTTCCACACTGTCCCTAATGATGGCTTAAGGAAGAAACATGGAGGGGAAGGAGAGATTTGCAAAAAGCACAGAATGAGGGTTTTTACTTGAAGTGAATTTTACTTTCATGTTAATTGTTCAGTGGGAAAAGAATAGTTGTCATGGCAACTGCTAGATCTGAAAATATGTCAGTTAAAAGTAATTCTGTGTCCTTAACTCCCAGTAAGGATGGAAAATTCATTAGATTTGGAGGTTACAAAGTAATTTAAGCCAAAAGGCAGCTGGAGTTTGCTGTTTCCTCCCAAGATTGGTGCAAACCTGTTCATCCCAAATCCAATCACCTGCAGCCTGTGCCACCTGAATTTTTGAGGGAATCTTGCATGATTTCAAGCAGAATTGGAAGAAACTGCAGGTTTTGCTTCCAGCTTGAGAATATTCTGGTGGGTTTGTTGCAGAGTGTGCCAAGCACCAAATCTCCTGGCTTTGATTTGATTTGCAGTCGTATCCTGTGCAGCCTGCCAGTGGGAATTACATGATGCAGGGAGTGTCCATGTCCCCAGGATACAGCCTGGCCCCTGAGCACGTGGCCCAGGTGAGGGCTCTGCCCCAGAGCATCAACTCTGCAGCCACCCAGCCACCTCCAGCTGCTTATTTAAGGTATGGATCCAGCCAATTCTTCATCCTGGGGGGGATTCTGCCACTTTGCACATTCTCGTGGCATTTACATTTAGCAACATGTCATTTTTTGAGAGGAAAATACTGATTTTTACTAAATCAGGGAGCAATGAGAGCTTAATTCTGGATAAAATTAATCCTGCACAAGGAGGTTTCCTAGGAAGGTTTATTTAAGAGAGCAAGGTTAAAAAGGAACTTGTGACCTCAGCTTTAAGCACCCAGCACCAAAGCTTAAAAATTAAATAGTAGGAGTAAGTTAAAGGGTGAGTTAAAAAGGAGGAGTAAGTTAGAAGGAAGGAATAACAAGGAGTAAGTAAAAAGGAAGGAGTAAGTTAAAAGGAAGGAGTCAGTTAGAAAGCAAGAGTAAATTAAAAGGTAAAAGTTACGTGGTAGAGTTGTTGAGCTGCTGGAAGAATTTTGAGGGTGAAAACATTTTTCCTGCAAAAACCATAAAAAACTGCCGTGTTATAGACATGACAAGTGTGGAATTGCTGGGAAACTCTGTTAATTAACAGGGAGGAGTGCAAGGCCAGACTGATTTCAGTTGTGGGTGAAAATCAGTAAAAATTTCAGCGCGTGTGTAAAAATTGGGATTTTCGTAGCTGGCAAAACACAAAATCCCTCCAGAAACGGCCATTTTGGTGAAATGTGTGTAATTTGGAAGCTCCCAGCTTGTTCTGGGAGTGAGCAGGGGTGCTGTGGGTGGCTGTGCTGGGCTCTGAGCTGGCTCTGTCAGCGTGGCTGCTGTTGTGTCCCCGCAGCCCCGACCCCGCGCTGCCGCCGCCCTTCCCGAGTGTCACCGGCACCGCCGCCTTCCCCCAGCACCAGATGGGCATGGCCGTGGACATGGCAGCATTCCAGAGCACCCAAGGACCAGCCTACCCCGGGCCACTCCCTGATCATTCCCTGCTCCAGCAGCAGCCAACAAATTTCCATCAGCAGCCTCTGCTTTAAACAGGAGCGAGGAATTCCGACCCGCCGATCTTTGGGGAGCCCCTGCCGTGGATATCCGAGTCCATTTTCCTCTCAAACAGCCCAACTCGCTGCCTTGGGGTGATGCAGAGTAAAAATAGGCACCAGCTCTGATGGTTATTTGCATTTTTGCATCCTGAACTAGATTAGGGGATGGTTTAAAATAATTCCCCATTCCTCCGAGTCCTTTCTTTTTTTTTCCTCTCCCCTGCGCTTTCAGGAAACGCCACTTGTGAATCTCTGAAAGATTGTCCCAAAATAATTTCTCTCTTCAATGTGTTTCTGGAAGCTTGAGGATGCTGAGATGCTGTTGCTTTGCCTCCTCTGGTGTCTTCTGTAATCCTTCTGTCCCAGTGGCTTTAGGGAATCTCTGCAGTTCTGAGTCCCCTTCCTGAAGGACTCGCCGTGGATCCCTGGCTCCAGCTGGAAGAGGAAACTCTGCCACTCAGGACCACATCCCTATGGAAATAGGAGACAAAAAAAGAGGGTTTTAACAGTGCTGCCTCTATATTTCAGCAAACACAGAGAATTGCTGTGTTTTTCAAGTTTTCCTGGCATTCCCTGGTGTCTTGGCAGAGGTGGCACTGCCAGCACCAGGCTCCTTGGGAAGAGCAGGCAGGGGATGCTCCAAGGTGCTGAGCCAGGAACTTGCACAGAACCTCTTCCCAGTTTTCCTTTCAGTTTGGATGGTGCAGAAGTGAAGGAGCATTGGAATTCCTTGTGGGAAAGGAGGGGGCTGGAGAAGGTTTGAAGCTGCTGAAGGATTTGTTCCCTTTCCAAGGGGGAGCTGAGTGGAACAGGAATGGTCTCAGTGGGACCAGGGGGTTCTGCCTCTCTTGGATTTCCTTTCTCTGCCACTGTGTGTCTGAAGAAGGCCTGACCCCAGAGGGGCTCCTGCACCCCTTGGGGAGGGGATTGAAGCACATCCCACGTGCTCTGGGTGGGCTGGGCTCTGTGCTCATGGAATAGCAGAGCCCTGTCCCTGGAGCAGGGATTGCCCCAGAGCTGGGCACATGTGCCAGTTGGTGAGACAAGAAATCCAACAATTTCTTCCCTGATGCACTTTTTAAAGGGTGGGGTTTGTCCATGGGAGCAGATGAGCTGGATTCTCCTTTGGGAATGTGGGATTTCTTTCTTCTTCTTGTTTCAACTGCTGAAAAACAAAAAAAATCACTTCATCCCCCTGTTTGCCTCTTCACTGGAGCATGGTGACATTTATCCTGCTTTTAACCACCTCTGGTGAGTGATAATCCTTGGTTTGGGGAAATAATGGAAGCAAATTACTGATGAAAACATCTCAGTTAAATGCAGGAAGCTCCCAGATGTTGAAATAAGCAATTTTGATGGATAAATTTCATCCCAGATTGGAACTGCCAGGCTGCTGAGTGACAAAACCCACTCTTCACTCAGCACCTCCTCCATTTATTTTCCCTTGTATTTAATTATTTGCTATCTTGACCTTACGTTTGCAGCCTCATGCTCATGCAAAAAGTGTTCAGCACCTGCTCTTTAAATCATTTTTTATTTAAATGTGTGCAATTGGAAGGAGGATTTTGTCTTTCCTTTGGACATTAATTTTGTCTTGATCCTTCCCCTGGAAGTAGCTCAGTACAAATAACACACTGGCAATACTGAAGTATTTTGATTTGTTCCTTGTGTCTTTTGAGGAAATGAATTTATTTCCATGCTGCTGTTCCAAATTCTAATTGTTTGGAGCTTTTATTTGTCAGAGTTTACTTTGTTGGTTTTGGGGTCAAACTAAACCTTGCTCCTGTTGCTATGCATTCTCCATGTTAGGAAATTTAAATTGGATTCTAAGCTTTGGGCCAAGAAAAATCTTGGATTGAGCCAGTCAGATATGATTTGATGATGTTAATTGTTAAATATAAATAATGTATATACTCATTTGTCTGAGATTTTCTACACACCTCCACACATGCCTGAACTTTTATAAAAGCAGATTTGTCCTTCTGTCACCTCTTCTACTCCTAACTCCGTGATATGCAACTTGTAGATAGTGTAAAATAATTTAATTATTATTAAACCAGTGTATTTAGAGGGGGTTGGTGTTTCTCTTCATACTTCTAGACATGATCATATTTATTTTTAAGGCCTGATTGTAACTGAACATGCTGCCAAAGGATTTCTCTAACTCCAGATTTCTACCTTAGGTTTCTACCTGCTGTTTTCTATCAGCAATTCAGGGTGGAGAACTCCTGCTTTTTCATATAAACCCTTAACATAGGAACCTTGGGCAACTTTCTAATGAGACTTTCCATGTGATATATTTGTTCCATGGGTGTTAAATGTCACTTTGGGATCCATTTCCTTTGGTGTGAGCTGGGGACCTGTTGTGTCTGTTCAGTCTGTCACCCCAGTCTGCTCTGAGAGGTTGTGCTCTGTCACCTGGTGTCACCCACGCTTTGTCTCTCCAATTGGCTCCAGAAATAATGGTAAAAATCAGATTATTGCAACCTTCCACGTGCTGTTGTGTGTTCTTTGTGCTGGAGGGTTTGGTGGGGGGTGGCCCTGGGCTTGTGGGACTGTCAGGGATTATTTCTTGAGATGAAGATGATTTTCTTCCCTTATTTTTATCTGTGCATCTTTTCTAGAGAACTCCCAGGCCCTGCCCCTGCTTGCACTGAGAGGTGGCTGTGGGATGAGTAACAAACACACCCAGGAGAATTCCCTGCCCAAAGAGGCAGGAGCTGAGTCCTGTGATCCTGGCTCAGAGTTCTGGCTCATCCCAAAAAATCAGGGTGAATCCCTGAGCCTTAACCCTGCTGCTAAAGCTTTGCATCAACACCAAAAACTCCTGCAAGGAGCCCCAAAATTTGTTATTTACACATCAATCACTGGTTTTCATCATTTTTAGGATAAACCTCAGAATTCTGGCTCATCCCAAAACATCAGGGTGAATCCCTGGGCTTGAACCCTGCTGCTAAAGCTGTGCATGGATGCAAAAAACACCTGCAAGGAGCCCCAAAATTTGTTATTTACACATTTATCACTGGTTTTCATCATTTTTAGGATGAGCCTGAGAATTCTGGCTCCTGCCAAAACATCAGGGTGAATCCCTGGGCTTTACCCTGCTGCTCAATCTGTGCATCAACACAAAATTTGTCATTTACACTTCACTCACTCATTTTCATCATGTTTTTTTACAGCTCTTTGGAGCTTCTGACCCCAGTGGGTTGATTTGGGGTCACTTCAGGCTGGAACCTTTAAAAAGCCAAATCACATCCTGAATTCTTGGGGAATGCTGCCTTGTTTTCCCTTCTGAATCCCAACATCACCCAGGGGGTCTCTGGAGAGAATGTTTCACCAGAAATGCCTTCCTAGGAGCAGTTTAGTGATGAAACTGTAAAAATAATCTGATTTAGCCTCGATGCCCCACATTGACCTTGGACAGAGAGTGCAGGCTGCTCCTTCCAGCCATGGAGTGCAAGGATTTGGTGTCTGGAGGAGGCTGGCTGTGCTCAGAGTGTGCAGGTGTGGGTGAGCTCACCCTGGCATGTGCACATTCCTCATTGCTCATCCCAGTGGGAGGTGTGATGTGCCTGGAGGTGAAGCTCAGCTGTGGGAAGCAGGAAATCCAGGTCCTGCTTCCAAATCTTCCTCAGATTTCAGCTTCCAGCACACCCAGCTCCTGATTTAGCTTGTTTTCCTCCCTGCCTGGAAATGGGAGGCCAGGAATTCCTTCCCAAAATGCCAATATCCCAGTATCCAAATACCCCAAAATCCCAAATATCCCATCTCTCCCTGCTCAGCCTCTGTTTGAAGCAGAGAATAAAACTTCTCTGTAACAATGGCAAAGACAACTATGTAATTTTTCTTTTTAAAATACAATTATTAAATAACATCTCCAGCCTCCCAGGGACAGGAGTTTTCCAGGCACGTTCAGATCCAATATTTGCCAGGGAAATAAACCCCCAGAGGGAGTTTTGTGTGAGCTGGACAGGCAGGGAATGTGCAGAGGAAGGTGAAACCTCCCCAGATTCCTGATTTTCCTTAATTAAGCAACACCAGCACAGAGATTTCCCAGAAGACTCAGGACATTTTTGGAAAAACAGTGCCTCACACAACCCAAAAGCAGCTCCTGGACAGAAAACCCAGAGTTTAAAAGTGGCAGAGGGAGAGAAAAGAGCCCTGGCATCCCCCAAAAGCCAGAGGAGGCAGAGCCAGCCTGAGGCTGGAACAGCCCCTTTGTGCCCTGAGCTGTTTCCATCTCCCTGCCAGGACCTCCTGGAGCCATGGCCAGATGAGGGATAAACTGAATTAGGGGGGGAATTTTTGTCCCAAAATCTTTGTTCTTGGGGTGCCCCAAAGTGTTCCCTGCCAAGAGATGCCAGGCACAGGCTCCAGCTGAGGGGAATTATTGTGATTATTCCTCTCCTCGTGCTGAAAATCTGAACGGCAATTAAATTTATTTATTAATTTATTAAATGAATTTACTTCTCAGTTTCCATCTCCCTGATTAACACCTTCCCCAGGCACAAAAAGCAACGTTCAGTGTCCCTCCAGCAGCTCCACTTCTCCAAACAGGCCAAACCACACCAAGCCTCAAGAAATAAATACATAAATACTAAATACAGCTCCAATCAATGCCTTCTTTCCCCCAAATTTGGGGCACTTGTGTCCCATCTCTCCCAAAAACTAATTCCAAACCCAAAGCTGTGCTGCCAACTCTCTGCTGCACAGCTGAGCCTCAACAACAAAGCCAAAACTAAGATTTATTACCCTTTCTTAGGATTTATTCCAGGGCAGAGCCAATAAACAGCTCTCAGTATGGAGCAGTTTGGCCTGATAAGCCTAAATTTGGGGGTGATGTGGTGGAAGTTTAAGGAATTGAAAAACTAAAATTGATAATTGATTTCATCTGTTTTAAACTGGGATTATTTTTGTAAGGACACCCATTCAATTGGATTAATTATCCTCATGTGTTAGTATTCCAAATACAGCCATAATAAAAGTAATTAAACAATCCAGCTCGACAACGAGCTGGATGTTAATAAAATAATAAATAAGTAATAATTAAATAATAAATTGAATAAATTCTATATATAAATAATAAAATAAATATAAATATATAAAAATTATATATAAAATATAAATATAAAATAGATAAATAAACAAAATAGGAATGTATATAAGATTAAATACAAATCATTATGTAAT
>JAOTQP010000362.1:36179400-36189674 GCA_026413545.1 Cichladusa arquata | reverse complement strand
GATATATATAGATATAAATAGATATAGATATAGATATAGATATAGATATAGATATAGATATAGATATAGATACAGATATAGATATAGATACAGATATAGATATAGATACAGATACAGATATAGATATAGATACAGATATAGATATTAGATGTTTCTATGGACACCAGCACACATCCCATGGGCTGGGGGGGAAGCAGAGATGGGGGTGGCTTGGGGCTCCACGCTCAGAAACGTTCTGTGCCTCTGAAAGGAACCACAGAGACAGAAAGAGCTTTTTGTCCTAAACCCCTCAGGTTTTGGGGGGACCCACAGAGCTGGGAAAAAAGAGCTCCTGAATTCCTTTCTGTTGGTTTCAGGGTTAGGGGGGAAAGCCTGATGTGAATAATCTTCCAAATTGGCTTTTACAAATAATCAAGCAGAGCTCCAGGAAAATGAAATCTACAATTCTCAAACCACTTGCCATGTTAATAAGATCTGTTAAAAGAGGTTTTTTCTGGCTGACAGTCAACTAAATAATAAAAATAAAATAAAATATAATAAAAGAATCTCAGAGTGGTTTGGATTGGAAGGGACTTTAAAACTCATCCAGTTCCATCAAGGATGGATCTCCCACCATCCCAGGCTGCTCCAGCCTGGCCTGGGACTCTTCCAGGGATCCAGGGGCAGCCACAGCTTCTCTGGGAATCCCATCCCAGCCAGGAATTCCTTCCCAACATCCCAACTAAACATTCTGGTGATTGATGGATAATTTGACAGCTGAGACAATTTAGAGAGTGGCAATAAGAACGTGTCTTTCCTCTGCTGTTTTCATTTTTGGCTGCTGGGAACGAGGTCTCCAGATAAAATGGGACTGGGAACAGCAAGGTCTTGCCTGCCTCCCCCTTTCCCTCTAATAAAAATGGGAAGTTTTCCTAAAGCACAAGGGGGAAGGTTGGAGATCCCTCCTTGTGCCATTCTCTGCCCTGCTACAAACCCCATTTTGGGGTTTTTGGGGTTTTTGGGACCTTTCACACCTCACCCCTTCTGTGGGAGGTGCTGCTCCCTTGGGACTGCTGGGAATTTTGGATTCCCGTGGTCCCTGAGTGTCCCTGAGTGTCCCTGAATGTCCCTGAGTGTCCCTGAATGTCCCTGAGTGTCCCTGAGTGTCCCTGAGTGTCCCAACCCTGGGGTTTTGCTGTTTGCAGAGGGACCCAGGGCTGGGTTTTGGGAAAACACACCCAGGTAGTTTCACCCACCACATTCCCACGGGATAACAAACCCTCAGCATTCCCTTTCCTCAACACTTCTATAATGAGCATCACACTTTAGTAGGGAAAACCTTTTCTTGTCCCAAAGAAGAGATTTAACATCCTGCAGTTTGCAGTGCTCAGGTTTGGCTGTGACATCTTTTCCTGCCAGGAATGAGCCATAACCTCCTCCTGGTTTTCCTTGGATCCTGTTTCTCCCATGATTTGTGCTTCAGGGTGGTTAATTCTCCAGGCTGGTGGCCTCAGTGCTTACCCAGGCACTCTCTTCCCAGCTTACATAATTCAGCATTTTCCCATTTATCCATAAGGACAGCAGGAGCTGCCTCCCTGTCTCCACATCTCCACTGCACTTAATGCAGTTTGATATCCCTGGAAAAATCAGAGATCCCCAGCCAGGCGAGGCAGTAAAATAATTTCAGGCTGGAATTTTGCAAAACCTTTTGAAAATGTTCCTTTGAAAATCAAGACAATCCTTTTATTGGGATAATGATTGGGATTTGCTGGGTGGCCTGAAGCAGCAGCAGACACCTGGATTTAAGCAGGAGATTCCCAACCATGGCCTGGAGGAAAATCCCAGTTATGCTCCTCACTTGTGCCTCCAGCAAACCTTGACAACTGTGTCCATTTCCAAAGGGAAATGTGGATTTTGTGAGGATTTCCCAACCAAATTCCATTGGAGTTTGGATTTGCATTTTGCTTGCCCAGGTTCTTGTGGTGAGTTACATTCTCCACTTCTACCTCAGCAGCTTCTCCTGAGTCTGACCTTCTTGGGGACAGCACTTGACATGTAAACGTTCACTCCCATTTTTGTGAAGTGTTTTTGGAGCCTTTTGTGCCAAATTCTCTCAGTACTTCGAAGTTCTCAAGTGGAATTTTTATACTGGAAATTGCTTGGGGTGTTCATTCCTTGGGTGATCTCTTCTGAGCAAGATTTTCTCTTCTGAACTGATTTTTCCCTTAGGAGATGTTTCATAACCTGGTGAGGTTGGTTTTTTTTTTTTCCTCCTCTCTATTTTATTCATCAGGAAGGGATAAAAATGCCCTGAGCACTTGGCATTTCTTAGGCCTTAATGACCAGTGGAGGTTAATGGCCCGAGATGATGAAACCTCCAGCCAGGCATTCATCTTCCCAGAGCCTGCTGGCAATTAGGGCTGAAAAATGCTCCTGCTGCTCTGGCTTGGAGCATCTTGGGCCAGCAGGAGCAGCTTCTCCTCCCTCCCCCTGCTCCCCACACGTCAGGACTGGGGGAGAGAAGCTCCATCCTGTGGGGTAATAACTCTGCTCTGCTGTGGATAAAGGAGATGTGTGGTTTGGGGCTTGCCTGGGCTGGGTGGAATTATCCTCACATTGCTGGGGGAATCCAGGAATTGCAAAGGGAACCCAAATGGAGGAGAAGGAGTGTGGGAGATGGAGGAGGGAATGAGCTGGGGTTGAAACACATCAGGGAGGTGAGGAAGTGGAGATGGCACAGCCATGGGGTGGGAAGGATCCCTGTGGAATGAGCCATGGAATGGTTGAGGTTGGAAAAGACCTTTTAGATCATCAAGTTCATAATGAAGCAGCTCCACCACCATGGTCACCACTGACCTGTGTCCCCAAGTGCCACCTGCACACATTTTCTGAGTCCCCCACACTGCCCTGGGAGCCCCTTCAGTGCTTCACCCCCCTTTCCATGAAAAAACTGATCCTAATATTTAACCTAAAGGCTGTTTCCTCTCCTGCTCCTTTTCCATCTCCTCCTCCATCTTCCTTCTCCTCCAAAAGCTCCCTGTGGCCTTGCCTTGGCTGTCTCCTTTTCACCAGTGCCTCTCATTCCATTCCTCTGCACTGAATCTCAGCAGCTGCCTCATTACCCACTTCTGTACCAGACAAAAAGAGTGGGAAGAGGGGAAATCCCAAATTTTTACTATAGTAACTAGTTAAATTCAGATAAGGATGGCATGTGGGATTTTTTTGTTTGTTTGTTTGTTCCTGTTTTTCCTGGGAATGTTGTTGCTGGCTTTTATTTCCCACTCTGTGTGTCACAGCAAAAGTGACAGTGTTGGGCACTCCCTCCCCAGTGGACAGGGTGTCACATCAGCCAGGTGATGGGATTGAGGGATTAAATAAAAGAGCTCCCCAAAACCTGACAAAAAACAGGGGCAGGGGAAAAAAAAAGAGAGGAAGGAGAAAAGGAGGGGGAAAAAAGAGGAAGAAAGGAGAGGTGGAATCTGTCCCTGGTTTGTGTGCAAAGAGTCTGTGAGCACAGAATGTGGGCAGTGGCCCTAAAGAGTGGGTGACTCTTTCATAACTCATCTTCTGTCACTTCCTTCCCCCATTCTTAGGTGTTCTGCAAGGAAAATTTCCCCTTTTTACTTTAGGGAGCAGTTGGATGTGTCCTAGCCACACTCACTGGTCCTGGAGCAGCTTCCTCTGTTTTCATCCCATTTTTTTTCCTTTCTCTTTTTCCCTTTTTTCCTTTTTTTTCTCTTTTCTTTGTGGTTTGGTCCTTTTCTTTTTCCTTCTCCTTCTCCTTCTTCTCCTTCTCCTTCTCCTTCTCCTTCTCCTTCTCCTTCTCCTTCTCCTTCTCCTTCTCCTTCTCCTTCTCCTTCTATTTCTTTTCCCTTTTCCTTTATTTCCTGGACTGTCCCAGGGCTGGGAAATGTTTATGGATTTATTTCATGCACTCAAGCATTCTTCTCCTCCCTCCACAAGTGGGGGAGCAGCTCACATCCCTCCAAATCCCTTGATATTTTAAACTTCATGATCATGGTCCTCTCTGTGTTCAGTGCTGCTGATTTAGGAGTTTTTTGTGGGTTTCTGTGATAAATAACTGAGAATTCCCCCACAGCCTCCCACCTTCCCCAGTTCCTGGCACCCCAAGTCAAACTCCCAAGTTCTTTCACCTGCAAACCCTTCCCCTTCCTTTTCCCACCTCTGATTTCTGTGATGGGTAAATGAGAGGACTCCCAGGCAGGAAAGGCAGGAGCTGGGGAATGGCAATCCAGTGTAATTTATGCAGAGCAGTGTGGGGGAAATGCAGCCCACTCCTGTTCCACATAAATTATGGATGTACCTCCTTGGAAATAGCTGCAGAGGGGGTTCAGGGTTTTTTTGGCTAATGAATCATGCCCTGAATTCCTACAGTACCTACATTGACTCAAATGTCTCCTTTTGGCCCCACCTTGCTTTTTACATCATCTCTCAACTTTGGCTGAACTCACAGCTCCGGGTGTTGCTTTATTTTCCTCACAACAGACCCATTGAAGACCCTAAAAAATTTATTCCCAAATTTTCCCCATGGGAGAGTTTCTATCTTAAGCTTAAGAGATCCCTCAGCTGGTTTTGAAGGATCTGTGTGAATTAAATAAATGAGTGTTTAGGAAGGTGCAATCTGCTCTTGTGTTCATATTTCCATGGATTTAGAACCTTTGGAGCTGTGGCCTTCAAGCCAAAGCCCTGGGCAACACAAAACCTTTGGAATTGAGTAGGGAAAAAAGGAATTGGAAAATGTTCCTGAAGGAAGTGAAGGATGCTGCTGCCCAATCTTGAATTTGGGGGTGTAAACCCCCAAATATACAAAACAACAACCCAAAACCTTTGGAATTGAGTAGGGAAAAAAGGAATTGGAAGATGTTCCTGAAGGAAGTGAAGGATGTTGCTACCCAGCTTGTGTTTGGGGGTGTAAAATGTAGATATAAAATTGATATTTCTGCAGGCTGAGGGGGGATTTGGAGGAATGCCACAGGAATTATCCATGAGGAATATCCAGGCTGGGATCTGAGCTCCTGCACTGCAGCACAGGGAACATCCAGCAGCAAGGAGCAGCTTGGGAAGGGCTTTGGGGAGGGTGTGGAAGGTGAAGGGAGGTTGTTTGGAACAGGAGAAGAAGGAACAGCTTTGGACCTAAAATCAGCCAGCTCCAAGGATACAGAACATTATGGGAAGGAGGAGTGTGATTTTCATGATAATAAAGGAGCGTGGGCACCTCGGGAGAGGGGTGGAATGAGGAGATGGAGGGGGGAGAGGAGGGGGTGGAATCATGGAAATCAAAACCCAGCCCTGGAAAACCATTTGGGTGTTGCCCATGGATGCAGAATTTCAAGATGCTAAAGAGAGACACCAGGAATGTTTTATTGTCTTGTGTGAGGAGCCTGCCTGGGCTATATTTAACTGATCTCATGTGTGCTGTCATGAGGAATCTGTGCAGTTTCCCCCGTTCTGTGGCATTTTTGAAGCACAATTATTTATGTTCTACTGGAAGGTGTCACTGCCCGTGGCAGGGGTGGAACAGGATGAGCTTCAAGGTCCTCTCCAATCCCAAACCAGCCTGGGATTGTGACTCAGTGCCTCATGCAGCTCAGTGTTTGGCAAATATCAGAGGACTTCAGTTCAGGCCCTGGCCATATGTTAATGTAAAATATGCTAATGAGCAGCTAACGAGCTCTGCAGGAATTTACAGCAGCAGTTCCCTGGGGTCTGGGGAATTTCAGCTGCCTTGGAGAGGGGGAACTTTGCTCTCCACAGCAGTTCCAAGCTGTGCCTTTCTCCCATTCAGGTTTATTATTAGAACCCTTCCTTGGTACAATGTATTTTAATAAAATCCCTGGGTTTTTTTCCTTATTCAGTTCCATTCTTAGAACACTTTTCTTGGTAGGGGATATTTTAACAAAAGCCCAAATCCAAATGCACTGTGCTGATGGTTTCTGGCTCCCCAGTGTCCCTGTGCCTCTGAACTGCTCCTGCTGTGTCCACCCATGTGTTACTGGTTTGGAGGCGGTCAGACCCTTTGTTCCTAGAAAAGCCCTTTTTGGGTTGTGCCTAAAAGGCAACATTTTGGGGTGGAATGAGCTTGAACTATTCCTATGGAAACAAAATACTGTGCAGACTGAAACCCCCCAAATTTCAGAGCATTATTGGAAATGTGTGACCATCTGGAGGGAGAAGCCTGCAGGGAGGAGTCCGTGTGCTCTTCACAGATGCCTCCACTCCTGACACAGCAGATCCCAAGGGATCCAAGGGATCTGCATCCCAGCTGTGACTTGGTTTGAGCTTGAGGGGGTTAAACTGGGCTTAGAGGGTGCCCTGAGCATCTGTGGTCATCCCAGAATGGTTTGGGTTGGAAGGGTTAAATCCCATCCCAATCCACCCCTGCCGTGGCAGGGACACCTCCCACCATCCCAGGTTATTCTAACCTGGCCTTGGACACTTCAGGGATCCAGGGGCAGCCACAGCTTCTCTGGGAATTCCATCCCAGCCAGGAATTCCCAATACCCCAATATCCACCCCTGCCCTCTGGCAGTGGAAACCATTTCCTGTGTCCTGTCCCTCCAAGTCTTTATCCAAATCCCCTCTCCAGAAATCCTCCCCACACCCAGGAGAGCAGACACAAAATGTCCCTGTGCTTCCAGCAGGTATCCTGCAGTAATAATCATCTTCCAAAATGTAAAGTTTTGACCAAAATAAACCCTGTGTTTTCCCTGGAATGGGGGCTGGGACCATTTGGGCTGTGGGAGCAGAACCATGGGGGGAAGCTGCTGTTTTGGGTCCTGGTCCTGGTTTGGATCCTGGTTCTGGTTTGGATCCTGGTCCTGGTTTGGATCCTGGTCCTGGTTTGGATCCTGGTCCTGGTTTGGATCCTGGTTCTGGTTTGGATTCTGGTCCTGATTTGGATCAGCTGCTGGTTTGGATCCTGGTCAGGAATTCCCAATATCCCAATATCCATCCCTGCCCTCTGGCAGTGAAGCCATTCCCTGTGTCTGTCCCTCCATCCCATGTCCCCAGTCCCTCTCCAGCTCTCCTGGAGCCCCTTTAGCCCTGGCCGGGGCTCTGAGCTCTGCCTGGATCCTTCCCCTCTCCAGGTGAGCATCCCCAGCTCTGTCCCAGCCCAGCTCGGCTCCATCCCGCCTCTCCCGGTGCTGCCCGGTCTCTCGAGGGGTTTTTCCATCCCAGCCCCGCCCCGGGGCTGGGGGGCACTGACACCACCTTGATGCTTTTGTCCCCCCCGGGCAGGTGACGAGGGGCACCGCCACACGCCGCAGCCGCCTGAAGCGCTCGGACGGCAGCACCACCTCCACCAGCTTCATCCTGCGGCAGGTCAGCGGCTCGGGCACGGCCTGGGGGGCTCGGGGGGCGGGGGCCGGGACCCCCGGGCGGTGCCGCTGCCCGGGGATGCTCCGGAGATGCGGGGTGATCCGGGGGTGCTCCGGGGTGATCCGGGGGTGCTCCGGGGATGATCCAGTGATGATCCGAGGATGGTCCGGGATGCTCGGGGGTGCTCCGGGTTGATCCGGGAATGCTCCGGAGATGCTCCGGGGGTGCTCCGGGGATGATCCAGTGATGCTCCGGGGATGCTCCGGGATGCTCGGGGGTGCTCCGGGTTGACCCGGGAATGCTCCGGAGATGCTCCGGGGATGCTCCGAGCTGCGGGCGCCGCTGGAGTTGCGAGCACCGCGCGCTTTGCAGGCTGCGCTCGCAGCCGCCAGCCCCCGGGAGCGGCCCCAAATCCCGGCTCTTCAGCCGGATCAGCGTGGATTGTGCTCGCCGTGGGCTCTCCCGAGCCGCTGGGCTTTTCCCGGTTATCCCCCGTGACAGCGGGAGATGCGCTCGGCTGAGGGAATGGAAGCTGAGGTTTCAGTGGTCTCTCGACTTTAGGATTTCTGGGGGGAAAAATGGTTTTAAATGTGCTGAGAGCATCGGCATGTCAGGTTGGGGCTGCTCAGAGCTGATTCCACAGCAGCCCCGTGCACTGCAGGAGCACTGGTAGCATGGAACCTCCTGCCAACATCCCCCTTTTCCTTCCCCGCTCCCCTTCCCCATCTCCATTCCCAGTCTCCCACTCCTGCTGCCAGCTGTCCCTCTGACGTCCTGAGTCCCCCTGAGGCATCACCCTCACCTCAAAACCAGTAAACATCACCCATTTCATTCCCAAGTGGAGCAGCATGTGCAACATTCCCCGGAGCACCAACCTGCATCCCAGATTCCTCAGTGACTTGAGCAGGAATTTAAGGAAGCTCAGGGAAAGCAGAACTGGGCCCTTGAGGGATGCAGGGAAGCGTGTTGTGCTCGGGACAGGGAGCTTGCTCTGACAGAGAAAAGGATTTAAATAACCCAGGGAGGTTTCATTTTTGGTGGCATGTCCTTGTCAGGCTCCAAGCAGCCGTGTGGGGCTGGCAGTCCCCGTTCCCAGAGTGGCATGTGAGAGTCTGGGGAAGGATGCCACGCTCAGCCTGATCTGAGCCCTGCAGATCGGCCTTGACACGAGGATAGAGGAGCAGAGAGGCAGTTCTGGGTTATGCTGCAGGCTCGTGGCAGTGAGGAGGTGCTGGCTGCTCCTGGAGGAGCTCTCAGCTTGGCAGGGCTGTTGCTTCCAGAGGTGGGTTTGTTCCACGTGGGAATTCAAAGAATTCCTTGGCATCACCTGGAGCAGTCTGTGTCCACAGGAGCAGGACATGACCTGGAATTTTGGAAGCCAGGCCTCTGTCTGTCTGGTTTTGGGGGACTCACTTCACTCCTGACCCCCCTGAGGTGTTGCTTTACACATTGGATGGGCACTTCCAACTAAGAGGAGGAAAAGCAGGTGATGGGATGTTCTTCCTGTCCTTTACCCTCCCACAGGGAAGTTTTCCCCCCTAACAATCAGGCTCTACAAGCAGAGGTGGAACACAAAGTGCCAGTAACACCGTGCTGCTTGCAGGTCTTATTTAAAAACAAACAGGAATTCTGTCAGTGAGATTTGTAATCAGTGTCCCAAAGGAGTTTAAACCTTTTGAATATCTTGTGTACATTAAAAACTGAGCACCAGCTTCTCGCCCAAGCCCACAATACCCATGGAAATCTTATCCTTGGTTTCCTCCTGTGCCTGGAGAGATGCAGCTCCCTGGGATTTGAACTCATTACTCGACTTTTCATTAATGTTGCATTTAACTTTTGGTTTCCATCCATTGCTCAATCTAATTTAGTAAGGGAATAACGTTTGGAGGAGCTTTTGGATTTGCTTTTTTTTTTTTTTGTCCACACTCTGTGGTGGGAGGCAGAGAGGGTCTGTGGTGCTGTGTGTGTCCACAAGGACAGAGCTCCCAGCTCCAGCCTAAAAAAGCTGGGGAAAAAAAAGCTGGGAAAGCTGGCAGTGCCCTCTGTGCTGGGGGAAATGGAGGGCACAGGTGGAGTCTGCACTCCCAGAACACACAGGGGTGTGCTGCAGATCAGTGGGATGAGGTTTAAAAAGCCCCAGAGTGAGTGGGATCACTGCTGTCCTGGAGTGACTCCTGAGGCAGGAGATTCCCAGCTCGTGGAATCTGGGGGCACAGCCAGGGCTGGCAGCAAAGCTGGCACTGAAGGGGTCAAGTGTGGCCTTTGAGCAAGGAATGGGTGCACAAAACTGTTCCTCTGACGTGGCAGGTGCTGCTCAATTAGAGCCAAGAGCCCCCTTAAGGGACAGGAGTCAATTATAAGACACTAATTAGGGCAGCTGGAAACGTGTGCTTGTGATTCACCCAAGGCTGGCAGCAGAACTCCTGCTCGTGTTTCCTGGGGGGTTTGTGTTCCCAGCCCCTGTCACCTGTGACTGCACAGGATTTGGGGCTCTCCCTTTGAATTCTGGCAGTAACAGTTAATTCCCTGCGATTTCTTAATGAGATTTATTTCACTGGCAGAAGTTGTGACCTGTGCAGAGCAACAAGAAGCAGCCAGAGGTTGTGTCAGAGCATCCATCACTTCTTGGGATGCTGGGCTGGAATTTCAGCTTCCTTTCTCCTCCTCCTCCTCCTCATTTTTCTTCTCCTCCTCCTTTTGCTCCTTCTCCTCCTCTCCAGGTGTCTCCCAGAGGAATATTTACACATTTTTGAAACACCTCCTCAGGCAGGGTCTCCCTTTGGAATGTTCTCCCTCACACCTCAGGGTCTGGAGCACCAGGAGCAGCTCAGGGAAATGGGAAAGGGCTGGAGAATTCCTGAGGGAAATGGGAAAGGATGGAGAATTCCTGAGGGAAATGGGAAGGGGCTGGAGAATTCCTGAGGGAAATGGGAAAGGGGCTGGAGAATTCCTGA
>JAOTQP010000362.1:36153855-36172870 GCA_026413545.1 Cichladusa arquata | reverse complement strand
CTTATAACAAAAAAAAAAAAAAAAAAAAACAAACCAAAAACAACACCCCTTAACCATTTTTAACTTATTCATTAAAATACTATAACACTGACTATAAAAGAAAGAAAAATGAATAAACATCTAAATCCAAACATAAAATTCCATCTCTCATAATCCCAACTCTAACAAAAAAAATTAAAATAATTAAAGGCAATAGGATGGGATGGGGTCCCTCCCCTGTCACCTGTGACACAAAATCTGACAGCAGAACCAAAGGCTCCCAGTCTCCCACTGCAACAATTTTCCAAGAACTCAGTTTGAAGCAAGAGCAGTGCAAGACAGGAAAGTTTTTGGGTGTTCCTGACTCTGCCAGGAGCCTGGAGCCTGTTCACATCCTGCCTGAGACCAGTCACAGTGGGACATGGATGGGGACAAAGGGACACTGCAGGTGCCTGGCTGGATTTCCATTTGTTGGGAATTTCACCTTCAGTGACTTTTCTTGCATCCATTGATGCAGCTCCAAGGAGAATTTGAACAGTAAAATCAAATTATGGCTTTTTTCCCCTCCAAAATTCCCTCCATGTCCAGCCAATTTTCCTTCACTCACAATTAACAGAAATTATTTCAGATTATCCATTCCCAGCTGAGTTTGGAAAGCCATCCTAAACCCACAGGTGTCCAAAAGGCAAATTTTGGAGAAAAATTGGAGAAAACACCCAGGAAAGTTCCACCTGCAGCTCTCTCTTCATCTTACCCTGGTATTTTCATCCTGCTGAACCAAGAGGTGGCAGCAATATTCCCTCCTAAGACATTTGATGTGTTTCACATTAATAGCATTTTTAATTGCAATAATGACTTGTTTTCTTCCTAGCCTGAACTGGAACAAAACCAATTTTGCATCTGAAAATTCTGTTTCTAAGTTTCTAGTCCAGCCCAAAAAGTTTGGGTTTCCTTTGGCTGCACAGGGTATTGCCAAACACCAGAATTCTGTGCAGTGTTGTGGTTTAAGCTGTTATTCTGCCCATCACAGCAGAGATTTTTGGAGAATAAAATGCAGTGCAAAACACATAATAAATAAATTTTTTTTTAAAGTCAACTTTAGGTCCCTTTCTAAACCTGTTCTTGCCAGGTCTGAAGTTAAAGCTTTAACTTTATCCCTAAATTTTGCTAAACACAACATGCAGAGCTACAGCAGGTGCAATATTCCAATTCATGTCCAACCTTTTTTTAAGGATAAACTTTTTAAGGATAAGCTAAGTTCATCATTTTAACAGAGCCTGGGCTTTTTCTCCATTTTGGGATAAATACATCCTTGTATGAATTTTGAGTTCTATCACCTTTTAATTCCGTGCTCCCTCATCTGGACACTGAATTAAATGCTGAGAACATGAGGTTCTGATCTGCTCCTCCATTGCTCATCATGATTATAGGCAGGGATGGCAGAGCTGCCATTAGTTATTATTCTCCACACTCCCAATTAGAATATTCTGTTTGCTGCTTGTAACTCTGTCAGGCTGAGCTGCTCAGGCTGAATTTTTCCATTTTTTGCTCTCAAGTGAACTCCAATTCTCACTTGAAATACAATGGAAATAAAAGTCCCCCGACTTTTTGGGAGCCACAGAAAATATTAGACACTGAATATTGATACTTTCCTATTTATTCCTAATTTTTGCTTCCTGTCCCTTAAGACAGAACTTTCAGCAGTTTATTTAGAGTTTGGGGGTTTTTAAGTAATCTCTGTAGGGGTGTTGTAAAAGACTGGAATAAACTCATTATTCTGTTCTTTTTTTAATGCAGGGTTTGAGAGATTAAGGGAAATGCAGGTCTGAACCTGCACAGAGGAGTCAGAGGGGAAAACAGCATTTTATAAATGTTCAGAGCATCAGAAATTACCTGATTTAATCAAATTTCTGGGACTTGGAGCTGGTCTGTGAAAGATGTCCATGCCCATGGACATGGGATGAAATGAGCTTGAAGGTCCCTTCCCACCCAAACCATTCTGGGATTCTGGGATTTTGGGATTCTATTAACTACACGTGGCTTTTCAGATCTGAGCACAAGGATGAGCTCTGCTGCTGCAGGGAGTTTTGGAATTATATCTGGAATTATATCTGGAATTATATCTGGAATGATGTTTGGAATGATATCTGGAATGATATTTGGAATGGCATTTGGAATGGTATCTGGAATTATATCTGGAATGATGTTTGGAATGAAATCTGGAATGATGTTTGGAAGGATATTTGGAATGATATTTTTCTCCTTTGTAAGGCAAAGGCAGAAGGAATTTTCAGTCCTTTCTGGGGTTGAGAAACATCAGAAATACAGAAATAGGGAATGAACCTCTCCAATAAAAAAAAACCCATCAGAAATACAGAAATAGGGAATTAACCTCTCCAATAAAAAAAAAAAAAAATCAGAAATACAGAAATAGGGAATTAACCTCTCCAATAAAAAAAAAAAAAAAATCAGAAGTACAGAAATAGGGAATGAACCTCTCCAGTGGAGAAACATCAGAAATGCAGAAATAGGGAATAAACCTCTCCAATAAAAAAACCCAAACTATCAGAAATACAGAAATAGGGAATAAACCTCTCCAATTAAAAAAAAAAAAAAAAAAAAAAAAAATCAGAAATACATCAATAGGGTTTTCAGGTGTTCCAGGGCAGGCCTGCAAGGAAGATGAGGACTCATCATTTTCAGGATTTTTCCACAGACTGTGTGCTCTGCTCCTGGATGGTGAGAACACACAGAGTCATCGTTTCCTCAGGTACAGAAGGAGAGTTCTCCCAGAGACCTTCCAGGAAGGAACACAACTCACTCAAATATGCAGAGCTGAAGCCAGGAATATTTGAATATTTGTTCTTCTCAGCTCAGCTCCCAAGTGCTCTGGCTAAATATTTCAGGAAATCAGGTTGGACAAGTGGTTCTTCCTTCATTGATCTGTTGTTTCTGGATCAGTTTCTCCACTTGGACAGGAACCATGGAAATCTACTGCAGGGAACTGAGGAGTTTCCTGTCATCCCCTGCCACGAAATTCCAAGTGCTGTGTGCCTATGGATTATCCTGATCCAATCCTGATGGGATTATAAAGCAGAGGGAAAGACAATAAAATCAGGAGCCTCATCAAGGCATCCCTGTAAAATCCCCAGGGGGAGCAGCAAACTGGAGATGAGGCTGAGCTGTGTCTGCCCAGGTTTTATTTTTATTTATTTATTTATTATTTTAGCCTCTTAACAAGAACTGCAAATTCTTCTTAGCACTGGGATTTCAAAGCTCTGTGTCTGACTCTTTCAAAGACACCCTTTGCCCTACTCCTTGAACCTAAAACCAAAATAAAAGGTGTAGTTTTGCTAGTTTAGCTAAAGAACAAGAAAATCTCCACAAGATCCTGTATTTTACAGAAGCTGGGATTTCATTTTTAGCTTGCAGGGTTGTCTTTTTGCTGACTCAAGGCTTTGTTTTCTCTGAAGAACTATTACATGATAATCCTAATTTCTCCAAAATGCATTTCAAGCAACCTTTTCCTGAGTGTTCACTGATTAAAACTGCAAATATTTAAATGCACCTGGGAAATTACCACCAAGCAGGAGTTTCTGGGCTGTTGGTCTATTCTGGGACTGGAAAATCTTTCAGTCCACTGCTCTGGAGAGGTTGGATCTTCAATAATGGCATTCCCAGCACATTCCCAGTGCTCCTTCTCCTGCATCTTGGCTGTTCCCAGTCCCAGGGGGATGATTGCAGCCCAGTTCTGCTCTGCCAGTATTGATGGGGTTTCCAGGATGCACTGGTGCCTTTCCCTGCTTGGGTAAAAGAGCAGCAGCTTCCCATAAAGTTTGTAATTGGCTTTTAGAGAGTGTTTCCCATCATTCCCACAGGCTGAAGTGAGGCACAGAAACTCAGCCTCAGCACTTGTGGCAGCCAAGGAGATGGATTAACATCCATAAGGAAAGCAGAGGAGCTTCAAATAAGCAATGAAACAAGTGCTTAATCCTTTGGCCCAGATGGTTTTTGGCACAGCAGATAAAAAATGTGGATCTTCCCTAAAAACAGAACCCCCAGCAAGGAAATCTGACCCAATTCCAGCCACAAATCCACTCTGGCTTTTTGGGGTGTGATTTAATATTTTGGGCCTTCTCAGCAGCCTGGTGGACACTGGGTGGTCTCTGAGGTCAGATGTGGGAAAAAGAAGTTTTTTCTGTTCAAGAGAGGGGGGAATGTGGGGAATGCATTTGAAGAGAGTTTTCAGGGCTGACTGAAGGCTCACCCATCTGTGTGCAAACTTGGAGGTAAATGCTGCCTTAGAAATGCCATGGAATAGGACAGATGTTGTTAAGAGAGAAATGGAGCTGGAGAAAAGTTTCAAAGGATGGCCTTGCAAATAAAACTGGATACTTTGGAGAAATAGAACAATGAAAGATGCATTGTGGTAGAACCCAGGAGGAGTGATTTTAGATAATTGGCTTTAAGGCATTTTACAGCATGGTGTGACAAAAGCTGATAGGCCAAGAAACACTTTCAGTGTATTGTAGTTAAGAAATAATTGCATATTCATTGACCCATCATACATGTTAGAACTATTCTACAAACTATTTTTCATATTTTAAGAACTGTTTAACATGTCTACTCTTTGAGCTTGCAGAGCATGCATGTTTTTTGGCTGTGGTTTTAATTTATTTTTTAATTAGTCTTAATTTGGGCTGTGATCTTCAATTTTTACAGATGGTTAGTGTTGGTAACTGGTATATTAGCAGTCGGTGTTTCTACTGGGTGTTATTTAATTAAGTAGGTAGTTTACTTACTACAAAGACACTTTATCAGCTGATGTTAAAGAAAAACTATATTTTAAAAAACTATTTCAACACGACATATATGGTATCCACTTTCATATTTGCAAAAAGCCAATACCATAATATGTATTTATAACAGAGCACATCCTGTCTCAGGAGCTGGGATCATCCACTCTTCCCCATGGAAAACCCTCTGGAAGGGCTGCAGATCTCCACAGTGGGGAAGAGGCATTTCACAGCTCGTTAAAAATAGAGGTACCTACAAATGCAGCCCAGTTACCTCTCACTGGAGGTTCTCCCAACCGAGGGGAAGTGACAACCCAGTCTTCACACCCTTTAATTATAGCAGCCTTTACATAACAGTGTCAGATAAATGTGTTTTAGGATAGGTGGCACCTCGCTTCCTCCAGAAGAACTGGCAAATTAGACCAGACTCATTTATTACTTGGAATTCCGAGGATTAAAGCACCCCATCCACCCAGTCTGTTTGAATTAAACCTGAGAATTCACCGAGTCCTCTGTGCCAGGATGGATCCCAAACAGCACAATCCTCCTTTCTGTTAAAACAGAAATACATCCCTGCTCCTCCGGTGGCTTCAGGGACTTCCAAATCCCACAGATTCCATCCCATTCTGCTGGAAAATGGGGCTGGAGGGGGTCTCAGGGGGTTCTCCTGGCTGTGCAGGAGCCAAGGCAGAAACTGCTGCCACTGCTCCAGATTTTTATCTAATCTCTATTACAGAGGAGGAGGGAAAGGGGCAGAGAAATTGCTTTAGAGGGAGGGGGCAGAGAAATTTCTTCAGAGGGAGAAGGGGCAGAGAAATTGTTTTAGAAGGAGAAGGGGCAGAGAAATTGTTTTAGAAGGAGAAGGGGCAGAGAAATTGTTTTAGAGGCAGAAGGGGCAGAGAAGTTGCTTTGGAGGGAGGGGGCAGAGAAATTGTTTTAGAAGGAGAAGGGGCAGAGAAATTGCTTTAGAGGGAGGGGGCAGAGAAATTGCTTTATAAGGAGAAGGGGCAGAGAAATTGCTTTATAAGGAGAAGGGGCAGAGAAATTGCTTTAGAGGGAGAAGGGGCAGAGAAATTGTTTTAGAAGGAGAAGGGGCAAGGAGTGGGGCTGTGCCAAGTAATTCAGGGGAGTGAGGAGCTGGCCTCCTTCCCACAGATGGAAGATTTCTGGAGATTGCTGAAGGTCCTTCCCCTTTCTATTAACAAAATCCATCCTTGGGCTCTCCAGCTGATGTCAACAAGAGCAGCTTTCCTTAGGGGCCAGCAGTTTTCTGCAGCAGAATTGCAGAGGATGGGGGAAGCTGAAACCCCAGGTCTGTGTTTCAGCTGAAACCCCAGGTCTGTGTTTCAGCTGAAACCCCAGGTGTGTGTTTCTGCTGAAACCCCAGGTCTGTGTTTCTGCTGAAACCCCAGGTTTGTGTTTCTGCTGAAACCCCAGGTTTGTGTTTCAGCTGAAACCCCAGGTCTGTGTTTCAGCTGAAACCCCAGGTTTGTGTTTCAGCTGAAACCCCAGGTGTGTGTTTCTGCTGAAACCCCAGGTGTGTGTTTCAGCTGAAACCCCAGGTGTGTGTTTCTGCTGAAACCCCAGGTGTGTTTCAGCTGAAACCCCAGGTCTGTGTTTCAGCTGAAACCCCAGGTCTGTGTTTCTGCTGAAACCCCAGGTCTGTGTTTCTGCTGAAACCCCAGGTGTGTGTTTCTGCTGAAACCCCAGGTCTGTGTTTCTGCTGAAACCCCAGGTCTGTGTTTCTGCTGAAACCCCAGGTTTGTGTTTCTGCTGAAACCCCAGGTCTGTGTTTCAGCTGAAACCCCAGGTCTGTGTTTCTGCTGAAACCCCAGGTCTGTGTTTCAGCTGAAACCCCAGGTCTGTGTTTCAGCTGAAACCCCAGGTGTGTGTTTCAGCTGAAACCCCAGGTCTGTGTTTCCTGGGGAGGATGCTGATGGAGACTGTGGGTTTGGAGCCCTCTGTGTGCACAAGGAGTGGATCCACATCCAACCCTGCTCTTAATGCAACCACTAATGCCCTTTCTTAATGTCCCCTTGCCTTCTGGGCTGGTTTTTTTCTTTTTTTCCCCTCATTATCCCTAAGTAATGTCAGGAATCCAGAAGCAGGGAGAGGCCATAAAGAACTGTGTTGGTGTTGGGGTTGTGCTGCTCAGGGTTGATATTCCAGGAGAGGCAGTGCTGCTCCCCTGGGTGGGATCCCAGCTGCAATTTGGGAGAAGGGAGAAGTTGCTGAGTCCCTCCCAGCTAGGTGCAGTGCAGTGCCTTGGCAATCCTGATCCTGCACGTTTATTTATTTATCCCAGCAGCACTTCAGTGTGTTTATGCAAATAGTTCATTGCTCCAGCTCCTCAAAGAGCCACACAAGTGCTGTCATTTGATTGAGGAATCATTCCATTCGGGCTGGAAATAAAATTTTCTCTGGTTCTGTATTCATGCCCTCAGGAAAAAACCCCAGTGTTCCCACATTTGGGTAGCTCAGGAGTGACTAAATAATGGATATTTTGGGATGGATGGATACATGTCTCAGAGAGATTTCCTTTGTACTCTAATTAAAAATAAAGAGGATGTGAATAATCTCCAATGGCAGCAGATATTTGGAGGAAGCCAAGTGTTTTGGAGGGCTGTGGATACTCAAATATTCTGATTTCTGAGCACTTCTCTTTCCCCCACCTCCAGCCTGGAGATATTTTTGTCTGGGTTATATCCTCAGTGACTTGTTGGGCATTAAAAGTTTGGGTCTTCATTTACATTTCTTTCAAAATCTCCTGTGCCCTTGGAAATGTGGAGTTGTGGGCTCCAATTAATATCACCAATGAATGCTATTAAAAAAATGAATAATGCAGCAACTGAAGCCATTCAAAAAATGACATTTTTTTAAAGGTTAGACTGTAACAAGGCTCATTTCAGCTCTTCAGCCATCCCATGTTTCCAGCAGCTTGTTCCTGTGGTGTTGGCCTGAACAGTGGAATTCCCTGCTGGATAACATCAGCCCCCCATTCCCTCTGAATATTTATTTTATTTATAGTACCTCCCAGTCAACTTAAAAGAGCTGGGTGTCTTCCTCCCTCACCTCAGTGTGTGTTTCTTGGATAAATTATCTCATAATATTCAAAGCAGCCTTTGATTTAGAATTCCTCTGTATTGCAGGGATTTGTATTTTTATAGCATCTTTAAGCAGCCTTTTGAGTTGAGTCATTAAATATATATTTTTAATAACCTCTGTGTCTTAAAAGGAATTGTAAGGACTGGAAATCAAATAGTGATTCCCCTGACTTCTGAATTAAGTTGTTTTATTACAAATCTATGTGAAGTTCACTTTTTTCTCTTCATCTTGTGATTTCACAGCCCTTTTTTTTTTTTTTTTTAAATTTTGAGCTGACCAATGATTCTTTCAATCTGGAACATCACAGATCTGCAAGAACTCTGTAGAACAGGCTGTAAAAATTAACACCTGGATTGGGAGTTTTATGAACATTTCAAAGCTGAGATCCTCCTCCATCAGAATTATTAAATTGGGAATAAGTCTTAGCATAACTTTGGGGAATCTTCATTTGAATTTGTAAGAAACTGTGAATATGGGAATATTCACAAGAATAACACTTTTGGCTTTGCTTCAGGTGTCTGTTGGACACTTCCCATGGGATTAAACTTTGCAGAACTGAAGGAAGATTTTGGAAGGAAAAGTGGATGAAGCAAATGGAAAACACAAATAGGAAGCGTTTGTGAAACTGCAGTGTGGGATCAGATTGCACTGAAGATGAGATTTTAAGTAATTGTTTTAATAAGGATAGGAAGTAAATTGTAAATTAGCTCTGTCATTAGTGTTTAATTATTTATTGACTTTTTAATCACGTAGTGTTACACCAGAAGTTTAATTTGTAGAGCTCCAGGAGGAACCTGTTTATAGAGATTTTGTTTCTTAATTTAGCTGTAAATCAGGTTCAAACTTATTTTCTTCTAATTCTTGGTGTTTAGGACTTGGCTTTCTTGTTTCCAGACACCGTGTGTGTGTTTTCTGTTAATTCTTAGTGTTTAGTCTTAGTGTCTCCAGGGTTTGTTTCTAAATATTGCTGGGGGGTGGAGGGATGGTTTTCCTTAGAAACCACCTGCTGTTCTCTGGAATCTTGAAGAAGAAAGGCTGTGTTTTATTATAAATATATATATTTTTGTAAATAATCTGTAAATAAATCACAGAATTGGGCTGGAAGGGACCAGGTGACACAGGAATGTGTCTGGGTGTTTGGAATGGCTCTGGACACTCCTGGGCAGCAGTCCCACAGCTCTGCCACCCTCATGGAAAGATGTTTTCCCTCATATTCATCTGGAATTTGTGTTTTATTTTATGGCCATCGCTCCTCAACCTGCCAGGGACACAACTGAATGGAGCCTGGCACCAGCCTGTTTTGGGAATATTTATATGCATTAATGAGCTCTCACCTCAGTCCTGTTATAAATGAGAAACAAAGTCTCGATATTCAGCAAAATTTAGACTGGTTTATTTTATATAAACAGAGCGAGCAGCGCTGGGGAAAATGTGAGGGGTCACAGCCCACTCCATGCTCCACCCAACTTGGTCTGCAGCTCCCTTTTTATAGATGGTTTTCCTTGTAGCCATCAATAATTGTTATTGTTTTGTTGTAGTAATTCTGCCAGGTCAGCAGTGGTGGTCAAAGAAACTTCCAAACTTCGTGGGACAGCTCTTGGGACAATTGGTCATGGAACCACCTGGTCTTGGTGGATGAAAACAGAAGAAGTGGGAATTCTGATCTTTAGCAGATAGTTTGTGATTGATCACACAAAGGCAGGAAATCTGCAAAAAAACCTTTCAGACTATGGAAAACCCTTTTTCTTTTACAAACTGCTATACACAGTATTCATAATGGGGATTTAAACAGAGTGGGTTTAATCATATATTTCCCTTTATCTAGGTCCACGTTCTTTTCTTATTTTAAGCATTCTGGTTTATACAAACTCCAAAACTTCTATGATTAACACGAATCACTTATCAATTATCACAGATTTTACGGTATTGTTTAATTGCAAACCAGTTTTATTATAAATAAGCGAAGACCGCCGTCAGTCCGTGAGGGGCCGCGAGGCGGCGCCAACGCGCAGCGGCGCTGGCGGGCGGCGCGTCTCAGCCAATGGCGTGGTGGCACTGCCGCGTCTCAGCCAATGGCGTGGTGGCACTGCCGCTTCTCAGCCAATGGTGTGGCGGCGCTGGTACGTCCCAGCCAATGGCGTGGCGGCGCTGGCGCGGCTCAGCCAATGGCGTGGCGGCGCTGGCGCGTCCCAGCCAATGGCGTGGCGGCGCTGGCGCGGCTCAGCCAATGGCGTGGCGGCGCTGGTACGTCCCAGCCAATGGCGTGGCGGCACTGGCGCGTCTCAGCCAATGGCGTGGCGGCGCTGGCGCGGCTCAGCCAATGGGAGGCAGCGGCGCGGCGGGCGGGAAGCAGCGGGGCGCGCGGGGGGGGCCGGCGGCGGGAGGCGGCGCCGCCGCAGCGCTGAGGGAGCTCGGCCCCGCCGCCTCACCGCGCTCCGCCGCCGCGCTCCCCGGCCCCGCAGCGGCCCCCGCAGCGGCTCTCCATGTACGACAACTTGTACCTGCATGGGTTTGAAGACTCGGAGGCGGTGAGTGCCGGGGCGCGGGGCGCGCAGAGCCGCTCGGTGCTGCGGGCGAGGCTCGGGGGTGACCCCGCGCTGCCCCAGCCCTGCGGGACGGGCTGTGTGCTTCCCTGGGGAGTCACCCTGCCCGGCATCCCCGGCACAGCCGGTGTGGGGCAGCGCGGCCGTGCTCGGACCCCTCGGCTCGCAGCGCTCCCCGCCTGTGCCCGAGTCGGGGTTTTGGGCAGAGCAGCCGGGATCGCCGCGGCCGCGGGCACGCTGCTCCATACCAAACAGGCTCCGTTACATAAGGCGGCGTGCACAGCTCGTAAAACACCCAGATAACAACATCGTATAGAGTGTACGTCAGTGCAGGCGGATGGATGGGATGATGTGGTGTCCTCGGGAGGATGGATGGGTCCTGCAGGGCTTCGCATCGGGAATTTTTTCCTGCCTGTGTCAGTGTTGGTCTGGAAGTGCAACCCCTCCTAAGTGTTGTTTTAGCATCCCTTTATTTCAGGGAGAGAGGAGCAGCAGCTGTGCCAAATTGACATGGATGCAGTGCACCATGTTGGGAGGAAATACCGTATATTGGAACCTTCCTGGCTGGGTATTTGAATTATTTCAGAACTGTGCTGCTTAGAAGCCTGGGCTGGGTTGGGTTGGAAGGGTTTAAAGCTCATCTCACAGGCAGGGACACCTTCCACTATCCCAGGTTGCTCCAAGCTCCGTCCAGCCTGGCCTTGGACATTTCAGGGGTGAGGAAATGCTTTGGGTCAATGTAGAAATTCCATGTGTTAACTTTTCCTGTGGTTTCTTTCTCGCTGCTTTTTTTGCTCGCAAGTGCAGATGGGCGTGTTGGTTCCTTTAGGGCTGTGTTTTGGGATCCAGCTGGATGTTTCTGTAAACCAGGCAAACCATGAGTCCTTGGGAGCTGTTCTCTCCATCCCGAGTCTGTCTTGTGCTGTTTAAAGTCTTTCAGCAAAGTCTAATTATGCTCCTAAGAAGACAGCTTAAAAGTGCAGTGTTAGGGCTGAGAAAACTGAGTTGCTGGATGGTGGTTGGTGTAGAAGAAATGTGTTACTTATAAAAGTTAATCAGAGAATGCAGCTAAATGTCTGTGCTGGATTTCAAGGTGTTTCCAGAGATGCTCAGCTCTGTGCATTCCCAAAATCCCAGGGGATTGGAGGGGAGATGAGCCAGTCCAACCCCCTGCCAGGGCAGGGTCACCTGGAGCTGGTGACAGGAGTGCATCCAGGTGGGTCTGGAGTGTCTCTGGAGAGGGAGACCCCACACCCTCCCTGGACAGAATTCCAGTGCTTGGCCACCCTCCAAGGAAAGAAGTTCTTTCTCATGTTGAGGTGGAATTTCTTGGGGTTTAGTTGATATTTCAGTAAACCCCGGTGATCTCTTCCAAAAACGTTATTTGGGAAAAGCAGCTTTAATGGCAGCAGGTACCTGCCTGTTGCACAAACATCTGGGTTAGGATTTGTGCAGGAAGAATTGTGTTTGTAGATGAGAGCAACTTGGTCTTTAAATGTCCACTTGGAAGGACTGGGATGAAGAAGTAATCTCCAGATTCCTCTTAAGCAGTTTATGATAATGCAATTTTACAGCTTCTTATATTTTACAGCCTCTCTGTAATTGAAGATGCTTTTGATAGACCTAATTTCCAGAATCACAGGAATATGTGAGAAACTCCCTCTCCTTAATAAAAACACCCCAAACCCTAAAGGCAATCTGGATCTCCTGGTTGTATGGGAAAACTGGAGGCCAGAAACCCCAAAGGCTTGGGCACAAAGCAGTTAAAATTCCCCGAGTTTCTGTTTGTTTTTTGCTCCCAAACCACTTGCTTAAAACATTAAACCTTATTATTTTAGCTCCTGACTCAGGGATTGGGAATGCCTGCTGAGACAATATCCTGGCAAACAGGTAGTGGGGATGGGTCACATGAGTGCCACTTTCTGGCCAGAGAGGAGCCAGGGAGAGGATTGAGACAGCAGGAAAACAAACTGTGGTGGAATTGTGCTTCCCTGCGGTGAGGAGCAAAGAAGTGTGAGCGTGCCGAGATGAAAGCAGAGCCTCTCTGCATTGTTCTGGGTCAGGACCTGGAAGAGCTGGAGCAGCCCCGGGCTTGGATGGGCGCTGGGAGGGAGGGCTGGTGCTAATTGCAGCACGCAATAAAGCACATGAGTCACCGGCACAGGAATGCCTAAAGTGGGCACTTGCCCTCAGAAAACCCATCCAGCCAATCTGCATCAAAGGCAGAAGTCAATGAGTGGCACTTATCCCCAGTTAACACACTCATTTTTGGAAAGATGCTATAAAATTTATACCTCATTTCTCCTTATTCGCTGCTCAGACAACACCAGAAGTGTGCAGGTGAAATTTTCCTGGTAAAACCAGCAACAAACGTGTTTTTTAACAGTGAACAGATATTTCCATGATTTTTGTAACAGCAACTCTTATTATAATATGTGTTTGTGCGTGTACATTTACATAAAACATGCAGAAATACCGTTTTTATTGATGGATATATAAAGAAATGAGTGTGTGCATGGCATTACAGTCCATTACCAGCTGTGATGATTAACGTGAAATAGATGATGCAGTGGCTGGTGTGAGGCTTTTTGGAGGAGGAAAATTACACTGCTGGAGCTGAGAAAAACTCCCAGTGATTGTAGACAAAAAATTTCCACATTTAGGAAAAGAGGTGCAGGGATAGGGAAGTGAAGAATTCTGCAGGGACAAGTGTCCATGTGAGGAGCACAGAAAGATGGAAGGTGCATCACTGTAGATTTTTTGCCTTGCTTCTTGTCCTGCCTTGTGATTTTTTTTGATTTTTAGGCCTTTTTTTCAATTGTTTGAGTAGTTCTAAACAGGGTCACCCTTTTGGGAATTCAAGCTTGTTTGCCTTGTAGGGAACTATTTCACATTCTTGATCACAAGAGGATATAAAAGCCCATTAACACAGGGGCTTAAGGCAGTGAGATGAGCAAATAATAAATTAAATTGGTTGTACCTTTCACAGTTGGGAACTCATTGTCTTGTGTCTGTGGTAGGGAGAGATTGGAATGCTACTCCACAGACCAGTCCTCTGATTTTGGGAAAGACTCCACCTTATTCAGAAGCAAACCTCAGTGAAACCTTCCCATAAGAAATCACTTTTCTTCTGTAAAATTACATTTCCATTCAGGCAGTATTTCATTAAAAAAATTTGGTGTTCATAGGGACTCAGCACCAGTGGGACCCACCCTGGTAATGAATTAATTAATTAATGGTCCCAGTTTGCTGTAAAAAGGGCCATGAGCAGGACATTGTTCTAGGGTTTGTCTCCATACAATTCTGGAGAACATTGCTGAGAATTTTTAGGAAAAAGATGATGGGGATAGTGTGAGAACACATTCTGTTCCCCATGTGAGTGGTCAGCAGGGTGTTTTGAGGACACACTGCTCCCCTTGCTTTTTATATTTTTCAGTGACATTATTCCCCAAAGCTGCCATTCCTTCTGCTGCCAGCTTGCACTTCTCTCATGAGACAAGAAGATCTGGGTGTGCTGCCCAAGCAGAAAAAGTGATTCCAGAAAAACAAACCTTGGTGGGGAAGTTCACATCCAAATATTGATTGGGTTTGTGCCTGGTGCCTCTCTGCTTGCTGGAGGGGAGGAGAGGTGGGCTTTGCTCTCTGCATCTCACTTGTTGTGGGTGGAGTAACAATCAAAATGTCTATTTAGGAGTGCTTTTCATGCTGTCTCTTCAGTGATCACGGGTGTTTTGCAACACCCAGTCCATTCTGGAGAACGTCTTTGTACAACAGGCAGCTGAGCAAGCAGAGGCTTTATCCAGCTGGGATTTCAGAGGGGTTGGTTAGAAAGTGGTTATTGGGTGTACGATGTCCACAGGGCACTTCTGAGATTGTCAGGCTGAAGGTTGGTAGTGGAGATCTGATGGGTTTTTATGTCTTGATGGATTTTGCAGGCAGGGACAACTTCTGTATCCCAGATTGCTCCAAGCCCTGTCCAACCTTTCTTAATTTGTCCATTTCAATTAGTGCAGTTTTTAATATTTAATCCAAAAAGGCTGAGTGCTGTCAGGACCTAGGCATGCAGGATCTTTTCTCTAACCACTTACCTGCTTGCTGCTTGTTTATGTAGGATTTTTAGATCCAAACGTGTGCTAAACTCTGCCTTGACTGGGACAATAATCAATATTTTCCAACAGAAAGAGATTACCCTCTGCCCATTATGCCTCCTGAATTCTCACTGAAATTTGGCTTTTACATGGTCAAAGCTTTTGTGTGTTTTTGACAGCTTCAAATCTGTTTTCATTTCTATTAGCCCTTAATAGATTGCCTTGACTAATGAATCATCAGCTGCCTGATATTTATCTTGTGTGGAAAGGGCTGCCTGAGAGGGCTGGAATGTGGTTTGTTTGGGGGTTTGCTGGGGTGGTTTTGCTTAGATTTTCCTCCTAAAATATCCAAAGTTCTACTACTACAACATTAGCTCTGCTTGCCTTGTTTTGTGCTCTTGTGAGGATGGTTTTGTCTGACTCACATCTTCTGTTCTTTAAATGCCACGTTGTGATTTGATAATATAGTAGTCAAATAAAACAGTAAGAGTCATAAGTCATTTTTATAAACTGCTGTTTGCTGTTTCCATAGAGGTGCTTCTTTTATACCAGAAATACTTTGAAATTTAAAAAAAAAAAATCCAAAAAAGAGTAAATCACATCCATAGGGATCCCAGGTGGTGTCAGGGTTTGCTTGCAGCCTTTCCTCAGCTCCTGGTTTGTATTTTTCCACAGTGCTTTGTCACTGGTTTTCATGCCAACTCTGAACTGGTTTCAGTTCTAGAGTGTCTTCTTTTGCCATGTCCTTTCCTTCTTTACATATCTCAGCATAAATATCCACTCAGGTGCAATATGTGGAGCACAGTGAGCAGCTTTGTCCACCCCAGAGCTGATCAAGTAAATTGCATTTTTGATTTGGAGGATATTCCAATGCCCAGAGCCAGCCAAGCTCTTCACCAGCACAGAGAGCTGGAGGAAGGCAGCAGTGCCTGAATACAGAGTACAGGATGTAAATCTGCTTTTTCTGTTTCTAAAGAATTATCAGGTGTGTTGTGTCCCAGTGATGGCACTGACAGAAATGTCCTGTTCCCTTTGGAGGTGTGTTGTGTCCCAGTCAGTGGTGGCACTGACAGAAATGTCCTGTTCCCTTTGGAGGTGTGTTGTGTCACAGTCAGTGGTGGCACTGACAGAAATGTCCTGTTCCATGGGAGGTTTGTTGCTGTTGATGCTGTGCTGGCTGCTCTCAGTGTGCAGGAGGATTTAATTTTTTGTAGCATTGTCCTTTCTGGCCAGAAGACCCCTCAGCCCTCATGGGACAAGCTTCAGGGTGAGGTGGCCAAGGCATCCACCCTGTGCCTTTTCCTGTTCACAGAGCCAGGAACAACCTGAATTCCCCTGGTCTAACAATTCCAACTTTATCACTGCCTTTAATCTCTTAGAATAAGAATAAAATCATGTTTCTAATGGTTACTCCCCTGTGCTGCTGCTTTATAAACATCTCCTGTCCATGCAGGGTTTCTTGGCAATATTTTAACCCCCCATTCCCTCTGTGGTTGGTGGATTCCCTGTAGAATGTTTTTCTCTTCCTTGGAAAAATGTTGTGTTCTGACAAACCATCAGTTAATCTGTGATCTACAGCTCATGAGATACCAGGATAAAATGTTATGTTCTGGGACAGTTAGTGGTGAGCTCATCAGATCCTGACAAAACAAGCCCCAGCATCACACTTGGGGCAGGGATGTTTCAATGTATCACCAATATCTGGAAAATGTCACCAAGGAAAAAAACACCAGTGGCTGTGTGACCTCACAGCAGCTCCTGGCACCCAGGGCTCCATGCTGAAAATTGTGATAAAGCTCAGGAACAAAGCTGCCATGCTGCAGGGGTGACAAATCCCACAGAAATCAGTGTCCCAGGGACACCATGCTGAGAACAGAGCTGCCAACAACCAAGCTCATGTTCTGTAAGCAACATTACTTGAACTAAAATGTGCCACTGAAGTGTCTACTGGAACAAGTATATTTATTTCCAAAGTTTCTGACAAGTAAGAGAAGTAGCTTGACCCCCACTGTGGTGCTTGTTGTGGTTGAAGTGTTCTCAAGATGTTTTTGCATGCCATAAACCAGGAATGTTGGAGCTCTGCACTTGTTATTGATCTCCTATTGGGAGATGAACAGGGTATTGACAGATGGAAAACCAGACAAATGGGTTAGACTTTGCCTCCCTCCATTTTTCCATGCTAATTACAGCTCTGTTGATTTTTGCTTGCTCTGCCCCAAGGAGTAGAGTGGTAGTAAGTGCAGTACATTGCTGAGTAGCTCCTGGAATGGATTCATTTCAGGAATGCATTAAGTGATATTTCCCTTTAATAGATCAATGTAAACATGCAGGATGAGTGGGAGTCTGGGAGGAAAGGAGTCAGGCTCTGGAATATTTCCCATTACACATTCAAAATTCATACACTGGTGGTGGATATGTAGAAGTTGTTTTGAGAAGTTGGCTTGGGCCCTTGCACACTTGCACACTGGATGTCCTTTCAGTGCTGATGCTGAGGATGTTCTGTCTTTTGGAACATTTAATAACCTTGTTAATTGTTTAGCTTCCCTTTATCTTTCCTTTTTGTTGGCTTTCTTAGAGTCCCAGACTGGTGTGGGTTGAAAGGAACATTAAAGCCCATCCAGTTCCACATTCCACTGTCCCAGAGCCCCATCCAGCCTGGCCCTGGACACTTCCAGAGACAGGCACAGCTTCCCTCAGCAGCCTCTGTGCTTGGATATAACACACAAACCCATCAGATCCCACAGACTCTGGGTTGTCTGCAGGAGGAAGCTCTGTCCTGTGATTTCTTATTCAGATTCTCTGCATGCAGGTGCTACCTGCTGAGGGGGAAGATGCCTTCAAAGGGATGTAACTGCACAGTTATTTTGTGTCTTCCTTCACAAGCAAGGATTTAATTTATAAAAGATGTATGAGATCTCTTTGGTATCAGAATGGAATGTTTTACATTCCACAACAACATGTAATTATTCATAAAGCTTGTCTGCCTTTCTTCTGGATGGTCTGATCTCACACAGGTAAAGAAATCCCAGTTGTACCCTCAGAGTAACAACCACAACAATGCAAAGAAATACAAACACTGCAGTGTTGTTCTGCTGAGAGCTGATCAGTGGAGACATCTCTCCAAAGGCATCACAGCTTTTCAGGCTGGTTTTGCTGAACATTTTCAAACCAATCTGAACCAGAAATACATGTACTTTTACATCTGAAATTTGGGGCCAGAACTGAACAGAGGGATGAAAGCAGAGGTGGGTTTCAGAGGAGCTGCACTGATGTATTTCAATGAAGTGCAGCCCAAAAGTCCTGATGGCTGCACGTTCCTTTCAGCTGTTAAATAATTCCTCCCTTTGCCTTTTCACCCAAGTGCAGTCGCTGCATTACTTGCAAAAATAAAAAAAGGAGAAAAAGGCACTTGCCAGCAGCTGGAGCTGAGGCAGCTCTCTACCATGCCAGCATTTCAGGAAGGCAGGCAGCAAAGTGGTTTAAACCCCAGGGGTGCTGCCTGCCTGGGTCCTGCTGCAGCCTCTGCAGAGCTGAGGGACTTGGGGGGGATTTGTGCTTTTCCTCTCATTTATTCCTGTCCCTTAACCAATCTGGGGATGTCAGCAGTGTGCCTTGCACGTTTTGGGATGAGCTGCAGGCTGGAGGAGGGGCAGGAGCTGTGCCAGGGCAGCTCGAGAGAGATGCAGGCACAAATGTCAACAGGACCAGCTGGAATCCTGCCTGTGCCTGTGATGCTCTGCTCACTCTGCACTTCTTGCTGGAAAAGGGGGCAGAACTTCATAGGAATGCAGGAATCAGAATGGCCTGGGTTGGGAGGGACCTCAGAACTCCTCTCCTTATTAGCAGCACCACATATTAGTCTATCTTCTTTTTTCTTCTGCCTTCACTCAGAGCCAGGGTTGAAACACAAGAGATGGATTTTCTTGTTCAGACTCAGCTGTTTATTAATTGTTACCTATAGTACAGTGAGTTCTGCAGCACTTCTAGCTAACAAGCTAAAAGCAAAAAAAAGTCAGTTGATCTAGTAGTTACAAGGCCTTTTAAAGCCTAACTACCCAATTAAAAATACCTATATTATTTATACTTTTGACCCAATGACCAAGCAGCTGTGACCTGCACTGCAGTACTTTCTGTCCAACCAAAAACTACAACCTGAAACTGAGAAGAAGAAGGAACAAGAAGGTAGAAGAAACAATGCTAGAACCTCCATCTTGTCCCAAATCTATTACTATATTCTAAAATCCCAAATTCCAAATTTTTCACCATGTGATATTACACACTTCTGTTCAGAGTACACACCAGTGATTCTAGTCCTATCATTCCATTTTGGAAGCTTCTCCAAGGCCTCCAGTCAAAAGCAGTGTTCTCCTGGGGGTCAGTGTCAGACAGCACAGAAAGTTCAAAACTCCCAGGGTTCAGGGTTCCAACAGCCCCAGCCAGAGGTTCATGTCCAAAAAGGAGACAGAGGAGTCATTTACTTTATTCCAATACAGGGAGAGGCCAT
>JAOTQP010000362.1:36114894-36129924 GCA_026413545.1 Cichladusa arquata | reverse complement strand
GACACTGACCCTGATCCTGACCCTGACCCTGACCCTGATCCTGACCCTGACCCTGATCCTGACCCTGACCCTGACCCTGACCCTGACCCTGATCCCGACCCTGACCCTGATCCTGATCCTGACCCTGACCCTCCTCCTGACCCTGATCCCGACCCTGACCCTGATCCTGATCCTGATCCTGACCCTGACCCTGATCCTGACCCTGATCTTGATCTGATCCTGATTGTGACCCTGATCCTGACTGTAACCCTGACCCTCATCCTGACCCTCCTCCTGACCCTGACCCTGACCCTGACCCTGCCCCTGATGGCCCTGCAGGCCATCCCAGTCACCTTATCAGTCACAGCCACTGCTCTCCCACCTCCTATCAAAGATCCTGCTCCTCTCCTGGACTCCTGAGTTCCTGCTGATGGAGCAGAGGCCTCAGGGCTCATGGCTTGTGGGAGAGGCTCTGCAGGGGTTTGGACAGGGCAGCTCAAATTTGATTTTAGTTTTGAAAGGCACACCTGGTTTCTGGGCAGAGCAGTGGGAATGGACTTAGATGTGGCTTTGTGTGGGATCTGTGTGGGATATTGGGATGGGAGTGCAGAGACCCCTCAGGGTACCAGGGCAGTGACAGCTTCTCTGGGCAGCCTCTTCTGGAGAGCTCAGCTGTGTTACACTTCTCACATGGAATCTTTTACTGAGCTGTGATCTCTTAAAATGCTGATGGGTTATTCCTGTGAGCCATCCAGGTCCCACTAACCCAACCAGAACTGTAAGTGTCCTGGAGAACAAACTGAAACCCATCCCTTCCCAACTCCTGCTGGGTGTGAGCCAAGAACTGGAGCTGCAGCTGCCCCTGTTTGGATGGTTTGTGGTGTTTCCCTGGGCCTGCACACAGAACAGCCCCTGCACATTGTCCTGTGTGAAAGGGCTTTCCTCTGGCACCTGCACACAGAACCCTGGGCAGTTTCACAGCCTTGTTTTGCTCTTTGTACTGTCATTTCCTGTTGCTCAGCTTCACTTTGCTCACATCAGCTGAAATGAGAGAGTCACCAGAGAAGCTGTGGCTGTCCCTGGATCCCTGGAAGTGTCCCAGGCCAGGCTGGACAGGGCTTGGAGCACCCTGGGACAGTGGAAGCTGTCCCTGCCCATGGCAGGGGTGCATGAGATGTTTTTTTTAGGTCACTTCCAACTCGTGGGATTCCCAAATTCCATGAAATGATCTGTGTGCTGCTGCAGCTTGTTGGGTGCATTGTGGCACTTGGATTGTCCACCCCCAGATTCACTAAACTCTACCTCAACACCCAGTCCTGGAATTGCATTCCAGTGCTGAAGGCAGCCAGGTGAGGCCCCACCTGGATCAGCAGAGCCTCTCCAAATGTCAGTCCCAGGTTTCAGCCTTGAGCCCAGCCCTGCTCCCAGGCTGTTTCCACCCTGCCCTGCCCAGGAGCTGCTCCCAGACCAGCTCAGCACTTTGCTCTGGTGATGGGGAGGAAGTGATTGCTGACTGTGAGAACTCCCAGAGAGGTGACAGTCTGGCTTGGCTTGAAATTAAAGTTGGCCCATGATTTAATGAGGTAAAAGTACATTGCTGAGAGCAAAGGCAGTGCTCCCTCTCTCCTGCTTCATCCCTTTTGCAGCTCAGGTTCCTGCAAGAGGAGAATTTGGTTTGTTTAAAGGGAAGAAGGTCCTTGCAAAGGATGCAATCCTCACTCTGTTCCTTTGCTGAGAGCCAGCCATAAGGAATGAGCTGGTGCTGCATGTCTAGACATTGTAAAAATAGCTGTCTCTTTGGCATATTTGAGCTCAGGAACTGCTTTCATTATTAATTCCTTGCTAATCTGCCCCTGGTGCTGCTCAAGCTGGAGTTGGGCACTGCAGGACACCAGGAATATTTCAGGACTCCAGAACTCCACTGCAGGAACATGCCAGGGCTGAAAGAAACACAAACTGTTCCTCCTTAAACCCACTGCCCATAAACACTTCCTTCTGGTTGTTGTTTTTTAAAACTTCTGAATTCATGCCTTTGCTAAGAGGGGGTACAAACCCCTCTGGTCTACTTGGCACAACCTAAAAGATACCCAAAATTACACTGCAGCAGAATTAAAGTGCACTGGTTAATTAAAATATAATTAGGATATATCTACAAGTTGAAATTCTCCTCTCAGGTACACAGTGGTTCTACAGCAAACCAAAAGAAATAGCAGAGGACAGTGGCCACTGATTTACTCTTCAGGAAAGGCCACTTGTGTCACTAGAGAGTCCCCAGGAGCTGCTGGTGACTTAGTGCATGTTAGAAAGTCTTGCAGAGGAACTGCTTTACTCCATGACCCTCACAAACAGGGATCTCCCTAAAAGATGATTTCCTGCCAAATACATGGAAACAGAACCAACCCAGCTGAGGGAGGAGCAGAACTGTTGAATGCAAGAGAAAACCTGAGTGTTTTATTCTCTTTGCATTTTTTCATTGATTCATTCAGTCAGGATCCTGCCAGGGCTGCAGCTCCTCCAGGCACAGCCTCAGAGGCTCCCCAGCCCAGTGTCACTGTGCACTGAAATACTCAAAGGGTGGCAGTTGTTAAGAGTCCTAAATCCAGTGTAATTCTTTATTTAAGAAAACATGTTACACCCAGGTGTTTAATTGCAGTCTTTTCCAAAGCAAAGTATATGTAAGCAAACCACATTCTTTTATTTTCTAATGTGTGTTTTAATTGATAACTTCTTGCACAAGTGAATGTGTGGTGCATCAACATGTGGGTGAACAGCAAAAGAGTAAAAGCAGTAAATAAAGAGAGGAGCAAAAGAGCAATAAACACTGAACTGGGCCAAGGGATGCAGTGTTAGGAATATTCTCATTAGAAGGAAACTCCTCCTTGCTGGCAGAGGAGGAAACTTTTCTCTGCCATGCTGGGAAGAGAGAATAAATTTAAAAAAGAAAAACAAGATGCTTTATTATTTTAAATCTTACTCTGAGAGCTGTAAAAACAGGTGGAAGAGGCAGCCTGTGGTTAGTGTTGGTTGCCCTTTACATGCACAGCAGCTGCACTTATTTTCAGTTTCCTGTGCTGTTCTCACACTACTTTGCAAAGTTAAGATTAGAGATGAGATAGGAAGTTGAAGTGCTGAAAACAGGGTTGTGTTTCTGTCGAGGGGCTCTGCTGCTTCTGGCAGGGATGGAGGTGGTTACAGCCAGGGCAGGAGGAGCTGGCTGAGAATTCCCTGAGGCAGGAGGAGGGCCTGCTGCCTTCACTGCTCTGGGAATGGTCCTGGGGGCAGCAGCAGTGGAAATTAATAAATAAATTGAAAAGTTTTGTGCCCAGGAGCTAAACAGGGCTCATGCAACAGCCAGGGACAGTGTGCAGTGACTCCTGAGGGCTTTGGCTCTTGTCACCTTCTGAAGCCACTTGTACCATTTTCTATTCCAGCCACAGAATCATGGGATGGGTTGGGTTGGAAGGGACCTCAGACCCCATTCAGTGCCACCCCTGCCATGGGTAGGGACACCTTGGACATTGGACACCCAGTGTCCAGCCTGGCCTGGGACACTGGCAGGGATCCAGGGGCAGCCACAGCTGCTCTGGGCACCCTGTGCCAGGGCTTCACCTCCCTCCCAGCAGGAATTCGTTCCCCATTCTGTCCATGCTGTGTTTCAGTGTGAACCCATCCCCCTGTCACTCCCTGTCCCTGCTCCCTCCTGCTCTCCCCACTGCCCCATCCCAGTTCTCACCGTGCCCAGCAGTCTGCCAGCCCCGTGTGCCCTGTCACACGGCCGTGACTGCCCTGTGTGCCTGTGTCCCTGTGCCCAGGACATGTTTGACGTGATCCTGGACGAGAACCAGCTGGAGGACGCCTGTGAGCACCTGGCCGAGTACCTGGAGGCGTACTGGAGAGCCACGCACACGCCCAGTGCCACGCCCATGACCCCCCTGCTGGGCAGGAACCTGGCGCCCTCCGCCCTGTCCCCGTACCCCGCCGCCATCTCGGGCCTGCAGGTAGGAACAGCAGGGCAGCTGGGGGGCTGCAGCCTGCCTGGGGCTGTGCTGGCACTCAGCCCTGCTTGCTGAGGCTGCTCTCTCCCTGCTTGGCCAGCACAGTGAGCAGGGAGCTCCTCACTCGACTCTGCTTTTAATGGGAAATAAAATAACCAATTCCCAATAATCGATTTCCTAGCCAGGAGTCAGCTCTGTTATGATCCCTTTTATTCTACCCTCATAACTTGGGTGGAAAAGCTTGTTCTTTGAGTGTGAATAAAAGACATTATTTATTTTTTTTTTTTACCCATTGAAAAAAATTGTGACCCTTTTTTTCCACAGGGATAGCTCAGACTCGGCTGAACTTTGACACTTCAATCGTGGCATGTAAATAGTCCTTAATGAGAAGTACGTGCTTTATTAAGTTTGAAACCAGAAATGTTTGGGGCTAATAACTGGGAATGCTTGAGGGGCTCAGGATTGCAGGGAGCTTTAAATCCTGCAAGTTTCAGTGTGTGTGGGACTCCAGGAGTGTCACTTGCTAATGTACGTCAGAAATAGAACTGAACAAATGACATTTAATGAACAATTCAGCTGACAAATGTAACGTCTGCTCTGCTTGTGGAGTGCCTGGAAGCAGGTAACAGCTTTGGAGGAAATGACTGTTGTTTGGTGTTCAGTTAACCAGTTACCAGCTGGTTTGGCTGTGAGTGAGCTGCACTTCCCTGAGGGTGCTTAATTCCTGCACTCACCTTTCTAAAGCCCTGCTTGGCTTTATTGGGACCAGCAAGTCACTGTCTCCTGAGTGGCTGAATGCACAAGCACTGTTCTGTTACTAATAATAACTTGCACATGTAAACTGTTGTTTCCATTTTCCACTTGCCTTAAAATTTCAGTTTTCCATCCCTTCATGAACAATAAAATACCATCTGCAGAACTTTCACCTCTTCAGTTTCATTTTGAGAACTGGGTGTATCCACAGAATTTTTTTCAGGCATTTATTTCTCTCTGATCAATGGACACCAGCAATAACTGTGAAATGTTGCTCCATTTACTTAGGGAAAACTCACACTGAAGATGAAAATCACCCCTGTGCAGTGGGCTGGCTGAAGGTATGCATCACTTAATCCCCACTTCACCCGAATTCCAAAGGGTTTTGGTGGGATCAATGGTGCTGGTGCTCTGCAGAGGGGTAAATTTCTCCTGGAGTGATCCATGCCCAAGCAGAGGCTGCAGGTTTTCTGTGCCACGAGGGTTCAGCCCTGGTGTTTTCCATGGGTTTCTCACAGTAAGGACTTCCAGCATCCCTGTTACCCACCAGGAGGTTTTATACTCATTCAAACCTTTGAAGGATTTGCATCAGCTTTCACTATGATGATGTGTGTGATAATTAAAAGGCACTCAGGCTAATTAAACTAGCAAAGGTGCTTGTGATACAGGAAGGTTTTTATTCCTTCTGCCCTTGGTACCTTGGGGACTGAAAAGCAAAAGGCCAGAGGTTCATGTAGCACTGAGCCTGATCCAGGTGTGCTGGGACAGGCTGTCCCTGCCTCGCCAAATCCAGATTTGGGAGACTCCCATTTTTACCTGGCTGTGGCCTGGACTTTGGTTTAGTGAGAACTGAAAGTTCTGCCTGAACTCCTGACTCATGAAGTCATGAGGGTGACATTGTGTGGCACAGATCCAGAGCAGTCACAGAGGGCACAGGTGGCACTGCTGCCTCTGCCACACCTGGTCCTTGGGAATTGCCTTCCTTAAAGGAAAGGATGCTGAGCTGAGGGGGAAGAGTAAATTTGATCTTTGAGCAGAAAAATATTTATTGCTCTGAGAAGCTGTGGCTGCCCCTGGATCCCTGGAAGTGCCCCAGGCCAGGCTGGATGGGGCTTGGAGCAACCTGGGATAGTGGAAGGGGTCCCTGCCCATGGAGGGGAAGGAATTAGGTGATCCTAAATTTCCCTTCCAGCCCAAACCATCCTAGGATCCTCTGACTCCTTGGAACCAGTTGTTTTCCTCTGTGACTGGTTAGCTGTAAACACAGTCTGGCCTAATTTCAGTGCATGGATTCAAGTCCTACAGCTCAGGTTTTGGGGAGGTGTCTCTGAGGCTCCAGGGGATTGGGGTTTCAAGTCCATTCCTGCAGGCAGTCATTCCAGTCACAGCAGGATCAAAAGGGACATCAGATCCAGGTGTAAGCACCCCAGGTGTGTCCCCCTGACACCCCAGGAGCTCAGCAGCAGCCCTGGGATGGGCACACAGCCCAGGGAAGCAGGAAGCTTTCAGGGAAGCAGCAGGATGCAGCCCAAGAGTGAATTACCACAGGGAAGGCAGAGGGGTGAGCACAGAGTTAAAGCTACAACTGATGAGGGATTATACATCCAAACTGTCAGATAAACACAAGGATAGTTCATCATGGAACCCCAGAATGGTTTGGGTTGGGCTGGACCTTAGAGCCCATCCATGGCAGGGACACCTCCCACTGCCCCAGGTTGCTCCAAGCCCTGTCCAGCCTGGCTTTGGGCACTGCCAGGGATCCAGGGACAGCCACAGCTGCTCTGGGCACCTGTGCCAGGGCCTCCCCACCCTCCCAGCCTGGAATTCCCAATTCCCAAAATCCCAATATCCATCCCTGCCCTCTGGCAGTGGAGCCATTCCCTGTGCCCTGTCCCTCCATCCCTTGTCCCCAGTCCCTCTCCAGCTCTCCTGGAGCCCCTTTAGGAACTGGAAGGGGCTCTGAGCTCTCCCTGGAGCCTTCCCCTCTCCAGGGGAACATCCCCAGCTCTCCCAGCCTGCCTTTAATTTCTGAAGCACTTTGCCATAATCCCACTAACACTTGGTGTTCTGAGGAGAACTGGGGATCCCCTGGCTGGAGTTCTCCCAGTATCTGGGGTGAGCTTCGTTCAGGGCCCCTTTCCTGGAGTTTTGCTGGCAGCACCAACCTGGAGCTGTAACCACACACCCCCTGCTCCATCCCTGCCCCAGCCACACCAGCCTTGGATATAAATTATTCAGGAAGACAGTCGCCAGGCAGAGGCTGTAGCAGCAGCAGGAAGGTTTTATATCCCAGACAGCAGGGGCTGGAGTTTCAGCACTCAAGTTTGTCCTGAGAGATGGGTGCTGATACTCCTGAGAGGCTTAATGTGTGGTGAAATCAAACAAAATACTTATTTTAGGCTATTTCTTCATTGTGCCGTTAACTGGCAAAAAAATATGAACTAATTTTGTTTATGTGACAAATGATGGGCATTGTCATTATGGGAACGTGAGGAGAGCAAAGGCTTCTCATTAATAAATTATCATAGGAAGGGATTTTCTGTCAACATATTTAACTAGTGTGTTTCAGTTGAAAGAATTTCTTCTCTAATGATTTTAGAGATGCTCTGCTGAGCAGCCCATCATTGGTTTGGTCTTAGGAAGGGTTTTAAATGAGGCTTAAAAGCAACCCGAACAAACATCTTCAGGTGTTCAGCAAGGGCCTCTTGGCCGTTCCCTAAGCAGAGCAGCAGCGTGAATGTTCTGTTCCTGATCAGAGAAAAGTGATAAATGCTGACTACATCAGCTCACTTTTCATGCTGGATGCTCCTCGGCAGCCGCGGAGCTGGGCAGGGCTGACGGGGCAGCCCCGCTCGGGCTCGCTGGCGCTGCTGTTAACGCTGATTTCTGGCCCGCAGAGCCAGCGCGGCCGGCACGGCGCCCACGCTGCCGACAGCTCGCCCCTGGAGCGGCGCGGCGACGAGAACTACCCCGGCGACAGGGCTCGCAAGAGCCGGAACCGCCTGTCTTCCAGCTCCCAGCACAGCCGAGAGCACTATCCCCTGGTGGAAGAGGAGTTCTCGCAGCCCTGCCCGGACTCGTACAAACCGCACCGCGCCCGCGGCTCCCCCGGCGCCCGCAGCCACGACCCGCGGCAGCGCCTGTGACAGCGCGGCCCGGCCGGGAACGTGTCACCTCCCTGGGCAGGAGGGGCGGCACTCGCACCCTGCGGCACTGATGGTTAACTGGGCAGCGATCCCAGCCCGGCCCTTCCTTTCTGCCCAGCCTGCTCCTGGGATTGCTTTGGGCTTTAACACGACATTTCGTTCTGCCCAGTGTTTTTTGGGATTGCTTTGGGGTTTAATACAACATTTCGTTCTGCCCAGTGTTTTTTGGGATTGCTTTGGGGTTTAACACAACATTTCGTTCTGCCCAGTCTGGTTTTTGGGATTATTTGGGGGTTTAACACAACATTTCGTTCTGCCCAGTCTGCTCTTGGGATTGCTTTGGGCTTTAACACAACGTTTCGTTCTGCCCAGTGTTTTTTGGGATTATTTTGGGGTTTAACACAACATTTCGTTCTGCCCAGTCTGGTTTTTGGGATTATTTGGGGGTTTAATACAACATTTCGTTCTGCCCGGTCTGCTTTTGGGATTAATTTGGGGGTTTAATACAACATTTCGTTCTGCCCAGTCTGCTCTTGGGATTATTTTGGGGTTTAATACAATATTTTGTTTCTGCCCAGTCTGTTTTTTGGGATTGTGTTGGGGTTTAACACACCATTTCGTTTCTGCCCAATCTGTTTTTTGGGATTATTTTGGGGTTTAACACACCATTCCGTTTTTGCCCAATCTGTTTTTGGGATTATTTTAGGGTTTAATACAGCATTTGCATTTATAGCCATATTTATTTTTTTTTCCTCATCCTTAGGTATTAGAACACATCCGTTTGTAATTTTTGGGTACTTATCGAGGCACTTATAAAATAATTTCCTGTGCTGGAAATTCCAAATGACCAGTTCCAGTTGGAACCAATTTATAAACCAATTCCTGTTGGAATTTGGGTGAATTGACTGGAAAGTCGACGTGAGCGTGTTGGGGAAAAAAAAACAACAAATACAAAGAAAAATCTGAAAATTACAAACCACTGAAAGTCAGCTCCAGTATTTGTTTGCTGGGAGCTCAATTTCCATTTCAGGTTAGAATAAAAGGATTTATTCTAATGATTTCTTTCCAGAATGGCTTTTTCAGACAAACCAAATGTAAACTCTCGAGAGTGCCAAATATCCCAAATTATTACAGCACTTACAAAACACTTTGCAGTTTGAAATTTTTAGACCTGGCATGAATGTTGCAGCCAAATGATTCTTGAGTTCAGCCAGTCCTGACAGTTTTGTTGGGACCAGCAGGGAGGAACTGTGACAGGAGACAGGAAATAGGGGCAGGAAAAGGAACAAACTCCATCCTTTGTGTGCTTGGAGGTTGGGAATAGTTGTTGCTTTTTTCCCCCACTCTTTTACCTGAGTACAGCTAGAAGTCCCAAAATGGAACAGGAGTATAGAGACATCAGGTTTTTCTCCCATTTTTTGAAAGGAAAACGATGCCCTCCTCTGACCCAGTACTCCCAGTACTCCCAGTAGCTGCCCACTGTTCCACCTCCCCAGAGCCACTCTGAACGTCTGACAGTTCCAGCAGTGCACAAGAACTCTCCAGAAGATCCATCCCAGCCAGGAAACCCGAGGGGAAGGGAGTGGGCTTGAACAGTGATGAACATCTCAAACAACATCTCGCTCAGAATTGCAATAAAAAGGGAAAACCAGACAAAAATCTGCTCCCAGGGAAGTCGTAGAGCTGATTCCAAGCTTTGGATTCCAAGAGCTATGATAAATCCTTGGAGACACTGCTGCCTTACTTCCTACCAGTCACTGCTTTCACCTACTGAGTCTTGAGTTCCTTCCAAGAGATGAATTTCTGTGGTTGGACCTTGTGTTTTAACACCATCAGTGAAGCCTTAGATCCCATGGGATTGAAAATTGAGCCCCTTTGCCCATTCTGGACAACCACTGACATCTTCCAGCAGAGCCTCCCGAAATTCCTCACCCTGGAATTGACACATTATGCTGAACATGCATTTGTTTATGCAGGCTCATGTCACAACTTCTTTTTTTTCCCCAAAATAAGGATCATTAATTTTTTTATTTGCTTGTTTTCCTCCCAAAGCCTGCTGAACCCAGGCTTTGAAAGCATGTAGCACTAAAGGAATTTCTGGAATATTCTGGTTTCTTCTGCTTCCTAGACCAGTTTGGCAAAGACCACTGGTGTTTCCAGTCTGGTTCTCCTCTTGAAGTTACTGGGAAAAGCAATCCATGTCTTTGTGGGACACTCAAACCCACACCCATCTCCAGCAGCATTAAAAGGTGGCAGACACCTGATTAATTCATCATTTTAATGACCCCACTGCCTAACAGGCAGCTCCAGCACTGCTGGGTGATCCCAATGGAGCAGTTACCAAGGAAAATATGGAAATTTGTGCATCCATGGATTCCCAGAGTTCCTGGGACCTGCAGCTCCTCCAGGATTCTGTGCTGCAGCACAATGGAGCATCCTCCAGGAAGTTCTCCAGCCCTTTTTCCATGTGCAGCACAATGGAGCATCCTCCAGGAAGTTCTCCAGCCCTTTTTCATGTGCAGCACAATGGAGCATCCTCCAGGAATTTTTCCAGCCCTTTTTCCATGTGCAGCACAGTGGATCATCCTCCAGGAAGTTTTCCAGCCCTTTTTCCATGTGCAGCACAGTGGAGCATCCTCCAGGAAGTTTTCCAGCCCTTTTTCATGTGCAGCACAGTGGAGCATCCTCCAGGAAGTTCTCCAGCCCTTTTTCCATGTGCAGCACAGTGGAGCATCCTCCAGGAAGTTTTCCAGCCCTTTTTCCATGTGAGCACTCACCTGCACGAGCAAGGAGGTGACCCCTTCTCCTCTGAGCTTTCCTTGCTGGAGCATTGAGTCCTGATTGCAGGGGAGCTGTAGAAGCCTGGGCAGCAGCTGCTTCTCTCTCCTGCATTGATTAGGGAGCAGCTCATTCACTGCTTGAGGACATTTGCAGATTTTCTGGAGCCTTGTTTTAAGTCTTCCATGTCACCCCAGGCCAGGGAAGGATCCCCAGCCACCACACAAAATCTGCACAATCCATCACCTGAACATCTCAAGTGCCAAAACCACTTGGGTTTGCCAAAAACAAACTGGGGAGGGAATTCAGGGATGGCCTGAGGTCCTTCATTCCATGGGGTTAAGCTGCCTTTCCATTGTAATAAAAGGAACAGGGGCCCTGCAGGTCTCCCTCCTTGCTGGGGTGTTTAATTCTTTTTGAAAAGAGAATTCTTTAACTACAAATACACCAACCATGCTGGGAGACTCTTCATTTACTGCAGATACTGGGGGCAGTGTTTGTTTGAGAAAGGGATTTCTGTTGAGGACACTGAGCAGTGAGAGCTGTGCTGGGGATCAGGAGTGGGAATTCCTGCTGGGATTCCAGCACTGCTGAGCAGCTCTGCTGAGGTTTAGTTGAAATTGTGGAGTTCAGTGTTCCTGACTGAAACAATCCAGCCTCATTCCCCAGCCCTCACATCATTTCTTGTTACTAAAATAATACTAAAGACCAGAGCTCTGCTCTGAGCTCTGGCAGAGACAGAGGGTTTAGAAATGTTTATAAAACTGGGATTTTTTTAAGTTTTGTTCTTATCTGAGTTTCTCATTTGGATCCTTTGGATTAACAAGGATTTAACCAATCAAGGTGATAACAACAATCTCTAAAGAGAGTATTCAGCACATCCTTATGTCTGGGAATCAATTATTTTAATTGTTAACCTTTGAATTTCAAGTACTTTCTCCCTGGAGTTGTATTTAACATGTACAGATTCTTTTCCTGATGCCAAACCTTTCTCCCATGGGATGTGCAACTCACAGCTGCTGATATTTGTAACTCCAGTTTGATGCCAAATCTGAATTCAGTTTGGTCTCAACACCACAGAATTCCCTGGAGCATCCAGACTCTGCTGTCTTTACTGACTTCACCATTCTAAAGTAATATTGTTCTTCCTGTTGTTCACAGCACACTGATTTGGGTAAGTCAGGGGTTCTGGCACTCCTTTTTTTCAATAATCCATTAAATATGTCCTCTGCTGTATTTTCTTTCACAAGTACTTCTAAAACTGGTCTTTGGTCCCACATTCCTGATTTTTTTTTAAGGCAAAATAATTGGAGACTACTCCTGACACAGTCAGATGCTTATTGTATAAAATGCCATTTATACAAACCTGGGTTTGCTCCTAAAATTTAAAATCAAGTTCTGCTACCCCTATTGGTGGCAGTCCAGGTTTGGATCCATGGGATTCTGCTGCCTTGTGTTTTGCTGGAGTTGCCTCTCATTCCCTCAAATATTAGTCTTACAAAGGCTGCAGGACCCTGTAATGCAGCCAAGTTTAACTCTGGGGAAATGGAGTTAAAATGATCCTAAAAGAGTGTGGTGTCATTTTAAGAGGCATTTGAATAACCTTGGTGAGGTTGTTACCAAGCCTAGTTTATTTTAGATAAAAAAACAAAGGTGTATCTTTAAAAAAACCAGAAATTTTAATGAAGTTGTAAAATATATGTAAGGAATTAACTCAGAGAAAGAGGTGAAAATGCTATTTAGGAGTGAGATTTCAGATTTCTTTCATTGTGTGTGGAATCCACTCAAGAATTCAGGAGGAATATTGTGATGAAATCCACCCAGAGAATGTGTGGAGGAGGTGGAAATCATTCCAAGTGTTACCAATGTCACTCCTTTATTCCTTTGAAGCTGGGAGCAGCCTTGGCTTGGTCTCAGGATGACTGATGGACCTGCCTGGGGAATTTGGGAAACCAAATCCCTTGGCAGTGACACCAACTCCTGTCCTGTCCAAGAGCAAGCTCTGCCCAGGAATGGCACCTGCTGATCATCCCCTGCCTTATCAGTGCTGCCTGAAAAGCAAATTAACTGGGACATCCCTGTGTTCAGTCTGCTCTGCAGCAGGGAATCCACTGAGCTCAGACCTCTCCTGCCAACGGTGTGAAAACAGAGCAAGGGAAAAGAAGCACATTTGTAATAGCACAAATTTACAATAATTCCACTCCTGCATCTGGCATCGTGTTTTTGGAACCCAGGGGGAGATCTCTGATCCAGCATCAGTGGATTTATTGCATTTTTGATCTGTTTACTCGCTGCCTGATACTTAAGCAGTTGATCTTGGCATTTTGCACATGGGATTGATTTTTCAATAACTTTTATCCCTTCCATCTTAATTAATTAATGACAACAAAAAGAACCTTTTTCAAATCACAAAGCCCACTGCATTCATTTCTGCTGATTTCCTCCTGGAAGCTGAAATCACATTAATAACTTTAATTTTGGCCAATGTGTAGGTCTGGGATGTGACTGGTGAATCCACCAGCAGCCCAAGGTCGGGAATGAAACTCTCCCAGGAAATGTTTGTGGGGATACAGAGCTTGGATGGGGGAGGGAAGAGTCACAGCACCCAAAATTCCCAAGAATGCAAACCTGAAGGGAGGTGAGGTTAAGGAATGGGTGTTTGGGATTGGGAGACTCCTGACTGATTCCCTCCTGGTGCAGACAGGGAGCAAAATGCAGATTTTGTGTACCCAGAGCGGGGAGAAGGTTGGGATCAGCCATCCCAGCTGCAAACTCCAGACCTTGGGCTTCTCACATCCCAGGAAATCTCTGTTTCTCAGCCCAGACTGGTTCCCAGGGAGAGCCTGGCAGCGCTGCCTCACTGGGAGCCAGTTCAGAGCCACACTGGTGAAGACATTACTGCCTTTACTGGGACAGAGCCACCCCAAATTTGTGTTTTCTGCTGATTTTCCCTTTGTTTTGCCCTCTAGACCTTGTGTGTGTAGCACCTGACCAGGCATGTGGGTACCATATACTATGCAATGTGTACAGTGGTGCATGCTCTGCTCTCCCTCTGCTTTTAGTGGCTTTCAAAGAAAACTACAAAAATTGGAAAAAAGAAAAAAAAAAGAAAAAAAAAAAAAAAAGTGGTGTTATTTTTGTGACCAGGATCATGCAGACTGCATGCCCATAGTATCCTCATTTCTATGGATTTGTTTTCTGGAATTTAGATGTACAAAGATGAACTGCATTACAATAACTTTTCTACAATAAATGAACAAAACTACCAAGTGTTTAAAAGTCTGTCCAGTCTCTTTGTGTCCTGCACTAAGATTGGGAAAATTCTTGAGAGAGCTGGGACAAACCCTGGTCCTGTGGCATTTTTGGTGTTTGCCAATAGTTTTTGGCAGCAGCCTCACGTGTTACATTTTTAGGAAAATGTGATGAGGTTCTGAAGAAGGAGATGCATCTGCTCTGCGAAACAAATGATATTTATTTTTGTAACAAGCTTAAATAGCTGTGACCCAGAAGTACAAAAATACAGCTAATTCCTGCTGATCCAGCAGGGAAGGAGGTACTTGCAGCCAACTGCTCCTTTGAAGGGTTCTGGGGAATGCTCAGGGGGTTGGAGCTGGGATCTCCAACTCGGTTAGAATTGGTTCCTAGGCAGGGACAGGGGGCAGAATGATGGGAGGGATTAAGGCCTGGATAATTAAAATGTAATTGATAGTTTCTCACAGAATGGTAAAAGTGGAAAAGACCTCCCAGGCCTGATCCCCACCTTGTGACCAGCCCAGAGCCCTGAGTGCTACCTCCAGCCATTTACTGGAAAACTCAAAGCATTGGAAGATGCTGCCTTGGGCAGAGAGCTCCAGCCTCCTCTTCCCAAAAATGAGGATCAGGAACCAGCAGCCTCCCAGAGATGCTGTGAGCACCCAAACCCTGCCTTGCAGGGACAGGAGCACTTTGGCCAGGTCAGCTGCACGGGGCATTTACACCCCTCAGGCAGATCTGAAGCTCTTCAAATTCTGTTTAATGGGATTTTTCTTGGCTGTGTGTTCAAAATTAGATCTCAACACGTGAGTTTTCATCTGAGCTGTTAATGAAAAGCAGAAGGGTTTTCAAATAAATATATATATTAAAAAAACCCTTTTGTGTGTTTTCATATGATCCTAGGGGTTAAAATTCCTTAAGCTGCTTAAACTGTGTACTAGGGGAAGGGGCTGGAGAATTCCTGAGGGAAATGGGAAAGGGGCTGGAGAATTCCTGAAGGAAATGGGAAAGGGGCTGGAGAATTCCTGAGGGAAATGGGAAGGGGCTGGAGAATTCCTGAGGGACATGGGAAGGGGCTGGAGAATTCCTGAGGAGCTGGGAAGGGGCTGGAGAATTCCTGAGGGAGA
>JAOTQP010000362.1:36096993-36112291 GCA_026413545.1 Cichladusa arquata | reverse complement strand
GGAGTTCTCAATTTGCCTTTTTTCTGAGAGTTTGCCAATGGCAATGGTAAATGCCTACATACATCTGTCTAGGGAGGCGATGTCCGAGCGGCAGCGGCCCCGGCGCGGCCCCAGCCGGCACTCGGGGCGCTGCGCCGGGCCCTGAGCGCCCGCGGCCCCGCAGAGCCGCGGCCGGCGAGGCCCGCAGCGCCCGGCCGAGGATGGGGATCCTCTTCACCAGGATATGGAGGCTCTTCAACCACCAGGGTGAGGCCCGGGGGGACCGGGGGCGGTCCGGGAGGGACCCACACCCGCTCCGGGACGGCCTCACGGGCTCCTGGAAGTCGGGGCTTTAACCTTTTCTTTCCCCCCTTGTTTCAATTACTGGAGTGCTCGTTTCCTGACATTCGCCTATTAAATTATTAACGTGTGCCCGAAGAGCGCGGCCGTGGCGCGGCGGGGCGGGTGGCTTCGTCCTGCTGCCGCCAGAGTGTGGGTTTAAGTGGCAAACCTCGATATCTGGCTGGTTCATGGAGTAAATGTTATTTATAGCTTCAGTTGTGGCTGCCCCTGGATCCCTGGAAGTGTCCCAGGCCAGGTTGGGACAGTGGCAGGTGTCCCTGCCCATGGCAGGGGGGTGGCACTGGATGATCCTTAATTTCTCTTCCAACCCAAACCTTTCTGGGATTCTGGGGTTTTTAATTCCTGTCTCCTTACAGCAAGGTGTTCATGAGAGTTGTAACTAACTACAAAACACCTGCTGATGCTCCTTCCACGTTTCTAAAGTCCTTGGAATTCGATTGTGAGTGAACCTCGGTACTCTCACACCTTTTCATTGAATGTCCCAGTTATGTTCCCCTTAACACATAGTGCAAATACAACAAAATATTTTTGTCTTGTAGCATCCAGCCCCACCTCTGACCTGTTCCAACTGATTTCCTAACATCCACTATGCTGGCAGGATCCCACCTGAAACAAAAGTTCCTAGTTGTGTGGGGTCAGGTAAGCAGACACTTTTACAATATTGTGCAGTTATGCAAAGTTATTAAAGCTGGAGTTTGGACTGGATGGCAGAAAAGACAGCTCTGCAAAACCACACAATATTGATAAAATCAAACCCAAGAAACCCCCACTTACCTGACCCCTGTCCCCTCCCTCTCCTCTGGGATAAATCAGTGTGAGTGTAGTTTGCTGGCAGGTCTGAAGTTTGGGCATGTTTTTAATGGCTTTTTGTTGCCCTTGAGGAGCACAGCAAAGGAGGGAAGAAACCCCCTTCTCCCCAAATTTTTACTTGACTGGCCCTGCTTGGTTGTGCAAGTGAAAGTTGTGTAACACAGCTGAGAGCTGGCAGTGCTCACCCAAAGTGGAAATCATAAATTTGGATGTGCTTGACACCACCAGCTGTAGAGTTCCCAGTCACTACTGTAGTGCACAGGAGAGGAGGGGCTGAAGGGAAGCAAGAGTTGATTGGGGCACTGAGCTGTAAAATATCAGAGTTGGGTTGTGGAGCACCTGGTGACTTGTCCAAGAACAAAGTGGGTGAATGTGAAATGTTGGAAATGTGAAATGTTGGAGGGCACAGCTGTTCCCCAGGAGGAAAGGAGGGCACTGGGGGCACAGGGATCCCACTGCAAACCAGCCTGGTTGGTGTTTTACCTGTTCTGTGCAAAGACAGCAAGATTCTGCCTGGATGAAGGGAAAGTGGGGTTTAGAGCTGTTGTGGCTGGGGGGATGGAGTTTGATACAGGCTGCAAAACTCTGCAGGAGCTTGGGAGAGCGTCCCAGCGTGACACTGGCAGTCAGAGATGGAACACATCCTTCTGAAACCTCTCAGGAATGGTTCCTGTGGAGGGGGAGAAGTTGCCAGAGCAGCACCTGCCCACACAAACACACCTGGCCACGGCACCTGGAGCTGGGCACTGTTGGCTCAGGAAACCAGTGGCAAACGTGGCACTAACCTTGATCCAAACCCAGCAGCTGTGACTTACCAGTGCTGTTTCCATTGCAGAGCACAAAGTGATCATTGTGGGCCTGGACAATGCAGGGAAAACGACCATTCTGTACCAATTGTAAGTAGGAGCTGTGGGGACATTTCCAGGTGTGCTGCGTGGCCCTGGGTGGTTTTTGCTGCGAGCTTTCCGGGTGGCAGCGGGTGGCTGCAGTTTGGAAAGGATTTTGGAAAGTTTGCTGTGCCTGCTGGGTGAATGAGGGTTTGTTCAGAGGGTTTTGGGTCACATCACCTGCTGTTACTGCTGTCACAGCCTCGGCTCTTTGCCAGCCCCATAAAATATGATTTTAGTGAGTGCTGTGCACAGGACACTGTTGCAAAACTGAGCCACGTCACAGATTTGAAGAGCAGACAGATCATCCTGTGAGTGGCAAAGCACCTCTGCCTGTGCCTTGTGTCCCCAGTGCTGAGGTGAATTTGGTGCTGTTTGTGGGATGGGATGGAGGAGGAAGGCTGATACAGCACAAACCCAGGACAGCATCTCCGTGCTGCCCTGCCCCTTCTGCCTTCAGCAGCAGCACTGCTTTGTGTTTGCCTTGCATTCACCTTGCTCCTGGCTTCCATGGAACTGGAATGAGCTCCATATCTCACTCCTCAGCTGCAGTTTGATAAGAGGACACCAATTTGTCCACAGGCTCAGAGGCTGCTGGGTGGCACAAGCAGCTCAAGGTCTGTTTGTGTTGGGGACAGATTGGCCCTTTCCCACGTGCAGTGCTGTGGCACTGAGGAGTGTTCCTGAGTCAGAAATCATTCCTGGTAAATGATGTGGCCGTGCTGCTCCAACCCCACATTCCAAATTGGCCACATTCTGACCTGCTTTGTCTTTTCCAAAACTTTTCTGGCTGCTTGTGCCCTGCCACGCTGCAGGGAGAGTGGAAGGGTGAAGGTGATTTACAGAGGGAGTGAGAGATGTTACAAAGCACAAACAGAATTAAGGCTATTTCTTAAGACTGGCAACTGCTGCAGGCAAGGGCTCTCCTTGGTGCTTTTTAATCCACTTCCTCCACAAATGTCTCTCAGTACTTCCCCTTATTTCTGCAGTTTCAGTGTTTTCTTTTCCCTCTCCTATAGATTTCTGTGTGTCTCCTTTTCCTTTGTACCCACTTTAACTGTACAGGACTTTCCCAGCTCTCCTCCTTGACCCTACCCCATCTTTGCAGATCCCATTTTTCCTCTTGCAGACACTTCCTTTTCTCCCATTCTCATGCTCAGCTCTCCTTGCACTGGCCCAGGGTAACTGGGATTGCTTTTCAGAACACTGCACCATCCCTTTATCTCCTTGGCTCTCTGTGTCCTCTTCAGGAAATATTCCAGCACCATTACAAGTCTCAAATTGCTGTCACTGTAACTAAAAGCTCTGCTGGAACTTCAAAAAGGTTCATACAAAATGAAAAGCTGTATCAAGATGATCAGAAGAAAAAATAATTAAGTTCTTTTGAACACAGATGGTTTGCCTTGGAGCTACTGTTAAATTTTTTGCCTGTTACAGTAGGGTTTAAATAGTCTGAACTTTAGGAGGATCCAGAGCACACATTTGGCTGTTTGATGTCAAACTGGTGCTCCTAGTGACAAAGTCACACTCAGTATCTCTAAACAATATATTTGAATTATTTAATGGCTGCATTTCTCTCCAGAAAGTTGTGGATTGGACTGTGCTGAGGGGAGAAGAGGAGGAAGTTAGGACATAAAGCATTGTGAAGAAAATCTGTTTTTAGTGGCCTGCCCTGGAAGGAGAGCAGTATGGGGTGGGTGAAGTGTTTCTGGTGGAGCTGGAGGATGAGTTGTTGTTTTTCTGAAACCTTGGAAATCTTGTGGCTTAACCACATTCTTGAAGCAAAACAACTGCTCTGTCCCATGTGAGCCAAAATGGGCCTGGAGAAAGAAGAGCTGAGTGTTCCCAAAAGCTTCTGCAGCAAAAATTCTGTCAGCTCCGTGATTTCATTAATTATAACACATGAGTTCATGAGTGCTCTCTCAGCTCTGTAATTTGATTATTACATTGTTCACTGAGTCCTTTTTATTGCTGTTTCTATTTACGTTGCTGCACCTTCCACCATCCAACCTTGTCTTGGCTACCCAGGGAGTGTTTGCTGAGGTTCTTTCACTGGGAATCCCCCTCAGGTTTGGTTTCACGGGTCACTTTGGGTGTTGTTCCCTGTGCAGCTCCATGAACGAGGTGGTTCACACCTCTCCCACCATCGGCAGCAACGTGGAGGAGATCGTGGTGAACAACACGCGCTTCCTGATGTGGGACATCGGGGGGCAGGAGTCCCTGCGCTCCTCCTGGAACACCTACTACACCAACACCGAGGTGAGAGAGCCCTGAGCCCCCTGCCGGGCCCTCTGGCACCGTGTGTCACAGCACATCCCCCACTGTGTCACAGCACATCCCCCACTGTGTCCCCTGCTCCTCCTGAACACCTACTACACCAACACCGAGGTGAGAGAGCCCTGAGCCCTGCCGGGCCCTCTGGCACCCTGTGTCACAGCACATCCCCCACTGTGTCCCCGTGCTCCTCCCTCTGCACTGCCTCCTCCAAAACCTGCCTGACACCCCAAAGTTTTCCTCCAAAACCTTGGCAGCTCTGTCTCACAAACTCCTGCCACCTCCCCCAAGAGTTTCCAGAGCTCTTTAGAGGTGCAGTTGCAGTACACACACATACATGTATATAAAATATTTATATATATGTGTGTGTTTATGTATATAATTTGTGTCAAGCACACAGCTTGATAAAAATGCTTTTTAGAACTCTTTAGAGGTGCAGTTGCAATACACACACACATATGTATATAAGAAAATACATACATATGTGTATACATACATAAATTGTATCAAGCACACAACTTCATAAAATTAATGCTTTTCAGAGCTCTGTAGAGGTGCAGTTGCAGTACACACACATAGATGTCTGTAAAATATATCTATATATATGTATACATATATAAATTGTGTCACACAGTTTCATAAAAATAATGCTTTTCAGAGCTCTTTAGAGGTGCAGCTGCAATACACACACACATGTATATAAGAAAATACATATATATGTGTATAAATACATAAATTGTATCAAGCACACAACTTGATAAAAATCATGCTTTTCAGAGCTCTTTAGAGGTGTATATGCACACACATATGTCTATAAAATATATATATGTGTATACATATATAAATTGTATCAAGCACACAACTTCATAAAAATCATTGTTTTTATATCTTTAAATCAAGGTTTCCTATGTGTTTTCACATAAAATTTAAATACAATTGTTTATATAATATCAATTATGTTTTGTATGGTTAAATACAATTACCACAATAATTACCTTTGTTCTCCAGTTCATCTCTATAAGGTGCTGGGATTCCTTAAAGTTGTTTTCCAGCCTAAATGAAGCTGGGAGTGTGTTCTTGGAGTTTGGAGCTTCAGGATTTTTGAATCCTGTGCAAATACCTGTTTGCATGTTAGTTCTTGACCTAGGCAAAGAAAGCTGATGCACTTTGTTTTAAAGGCTGTAACAAATTATTTTGAGGGATCTGTGTGGTGCCTCAGCTACACTAAGCAAAGAACAAAACCAGATCTGGGATTACAGAGAATTTCCCTGCTCTCAATATGAATTTTTCACTGAAAAATGGAGAACAGAAAGTGAAAAGTTGTGTCAGAGCTGCCTTTGTACCCAGAGCACAGCAGAAGCTGTGAATGGCCCCAGGCCTGTGGGATTGCTGGGGCTGCAGGGATGGGGTCTGAGAATCCAGCTGGGTTATGGGCTGGCACTGGGAACAGCAGCAGTTTCTCTGCCTGATAACTCTCCCCTTTTGCAGTTTGTGATAGTTGTGGTGGACAGCACAGACAGAGAGAGAATTTCTGTGACTAAAGAAGAGCTGTATAAAATGTTAGCACACGAGGTGAGTGCACCCTTTAATGTTTATTTTAATATTTATTAGAATTACCTGGCTGATACACACCAAGGGAAGCAGATGTACACCCTGAACTGCCTTGTTCCTCTGCACTGTCTTCTGTGAAGCTCCCAGTGAAGCTGTTAATTAATACTAAATTACAGAATAGCCTGTCAGAGTGCTCCAGTGAAACAGCAGTTGGGATCTGTGGGTTTTACACTTCAATCCATGTTAATATCTGAATGAGAGCCTTTTAAACCCCATGGTTTCCTGCCATAATTTAATCATTATTTTGATATCTTCATGTTTGCCTGAGGTTTTACAAGCTTTACAATGTGTGTTAGAGCACCCAGCTGTAAAACTGAAGGAGCTTCAGCCCGTGGCTGTAGCAGCCTCTGCTCTGTGGGTGTTTGGAATTCCAGAGTGGAAATTGCTGAATTGTAAAGACCCTCCTTAAACCTGAGCCCTGGGTCAGGTCTAAACCTGAGCTGGGCTGATGTAAAAGCCAGGCAGCACCTGTGGCATGACCTGAATGCAAACTGGATCAGGGTGTGTGAGCTGACACCGAGCTTCCAAATTTAAGTGTCAGAATAAAAAAATGTGCATAAAAATGATGGCATTATAGCCTAAAATATTCCATCTATATTTAACCTATAGCCACAGTCTGGGAGCCTGCAGCAAGGGCACAGCCTGCCCATGGATTTCCTTTGAGGAAAAACAAGGGCTTTGCATAGGATCTTTCAAGTTTAAAAGTTTTTATTTTTAAATTTTTATGTTTAGTTTAATAAAGTAAATTCTAATAGAGCAGCTCAGGCTCTGGAGTGTTAAATGTGGCACAGGGGTGGGGTTCAGTGCTGCTGTCCAGGATTAGGATTTCAGAGCTGCACTCTTCAGGCTGTTCCAAAAACCTGCATCTTCTGTCTCCTAATCTCTGAAGGAAGATGGAGTTGTTAAGGAGTTGATTTTGCCCCAGGGAAAATCAGGAATTCCTGGCAGAATTTGGATTTGGGAGCCACCTGGCAGTGAATGTGCCCTTTGTTGGGCAGCAGGATGTTCCCAGGCTGCCTCTCCTGTGCCTGTGACGTTGGGAGAGAGCAGCCATGAAAGTCAAATATTGATTTTAAATCGCTCTTCTTTGCTCCTTGAAAATATTTTTCTTCTAACTGCTTCCATGGAGTTGTTAAGGCCAAATTGAGTTGTCCAGCTCAGTTCCAGCTATTTTCTGGAGCAGTTGATTAATTGGGAATTAATTTTGCTGCTTGTAAACAGGAGTGTGCCTGATAGGCAGCTCAGGCTTCCTGGAACACCTTTTTGCTTTCCAAGGGCAAGATTTTCAATAATACACCCTGCCCTGATGCAATTCCAAGCAATTTGAGGTAAAGCAAGCTTATCCCTGGAGTCACTGTTGCCAAATTGTCAGTGCTGCTCAGGTCCAGGGGTACACAGGGCTCTGATCCTCGTGGAGAGCAGCAAAATTTTCTGAGTTTTTTACTCCTCATCCGTGGCAGGAATTGGCTGTTTGGTGTGCTGGATCAGAGGATTTGCTGCAGTTCCTGCCAGCCTGCAGCACTTTGTTCTGGAGGATTGCTGCCTGGGGCTCTGTGGTGTCCCAGCCTTTGCCTCCAAGGGCTGCTCTGTCATTGCCTCCTCTCCTTTCTCCCTAGGACCTGAAGAAAGCAGGATTGCTGATCTTTGCCAACAAGCAGGATGTGAAGGAGTGCATGACAGTAGCTGAGATCTCCCAGTTCCTGAAGCTGACTTCAATTAAGGATCACCAGTGGCACATTCAGGCCTGCTGTGCTCTCACTGGAGAGGGGTAAGAGGGATTCATGTCCAGGGGATCTGGAATCACTCTGGGAGTTTTATTGTGCTGTTTGGGTTTAACACACATTCCTCCCCTGTCCATCATAGTGGCAGAATCCCAGAATGGGTTGGGTTGGAAAGGACCTTAAAGTCATCCCACCCCACCCCTGCCATGGCAGGGACACTCCCACTGCCCCAGGCTGCTCCAAGGCCTGTCCAGCCTGGCCTGGGACACTGCCAGGGATCCAGGGGCAGCCACAGCTGCTCTGGGCACCCTGTGCCAGCCCCTCACTGCTTCAGAACCTCGGTGCTTACAAGATTCTTGGGCTCAGAACACCAACTTCTACATCAAACCCACAGTGTCACCTCCCAGAGATAAGACTTGATTTAATTTGGGCTTAATGAGGATGGGGTGGGAGCAAACTGAAATCTGGTTTATTAAGAACAATCCTAATTAGAGAGAACTTAATGCCTTGAAGAGAGATCTGAATTGGAATTGGAGTTTGAGATTTGAATTCTCTCACCACAGATGATACAGTAAGATCTAGGAAATGCCGTGCAGGGAGTGAAGAGTTTCCAGAAATGACTGATTTAGAGTTCTTGGGAAGAATTTAACTTGATGCTGTGGAGTTAATTGGGATGTTCCCTGAACATTGTCTCTCGTGTTCCCAGGCTGTGCCAAGGACTGGAGTGGATGATGTCCCGGCTGAAGATCAGATGATTTTTAATGACCTCTTTGCACAGACATTGCTGCAGCAGAGCTGTTCCAGTGGCACATTGGTGGGGTGGATGTATTTATACTGAACTGATGGCAACTGTATTTCCTACATGGCTGCACACACACACACACACACAGAGACAGGGACAGGAATTGGGAGCAGGCACAGGAGCTCCAGCTTGGCTCGGGTTCCTCGGAGGACGCCTTCAAAGCTGTGACCAACCTTCTTTTCAAGCTGCCCCTTGGAACAGTCCAGCCTTGGGCGTGGGGAGGATGAAGCAAGAGGAAGGAGCTTTTAATTTAGAGTTTCCTGATGCCATTGTAGCCCTCTCTAGTGGAAGTTGTTGGCTTCATTGTTGCAGTAAATCCCAGAGCGAATCACTGGCGTAGGTATCGACTCTGCAGTGTTCCTGAGGCTGCCCATGTTACAAATGCAGAACTTTTCCTGTATGTGTACTGTACATATTTGTGTATATTTATACCTCAGTCTAGGTTAATTGCAATCTGCTGAGAGCAGTGTCAGCCTGGATCAGTGTGTTGGCAGTAGTGCTGCTCTGTGACACGGCCCCGTCCCTCTGTGTCCCCACGTCAGTCACACCATGGCTCTCCACAACCTCAGCAACAAACTCTCTCTTCAGCCCATTGCTTCTTTTCTCCACATGATTTTTTGATTAGGGAGGAGGCTGGAATGGATTGAGGCACACAGATTGAGCTTGGAATTCCAGGATTGGCAAACAGAACAAATTTGCCAAGGAGTTTTAAATGAAATGGATTTTCCTCTTTTGTTGTGGTCATTGTTGGATTGGGTGATGCTGCAGGTCCTGCCCACTGCTCTCCTCCTCTGCTCTGCTGGTTGATTCAGGTCTGGCAGAAATACCTTTAGCTATCAAAAAGGGAAAAGCATCTTTTTTTTCTTAACCAAAGAAGAGGCACACAGTATATTTGAAAGTGTCACTGTAATTGTACAAGTCAGACCCTAATGAAGTGTTTTTCACAGGAAAAACTCTCTTTGCTCTATAAAATGTGCAGATATTGAAATGTGCAGCTGTATCAATATGCAGTGGAGGGCACTGGATGGGGACAAAGCAGATGACACTACTTGAAAAAGCTCCAACACGAGTTCCAGGGCAGAACTTGGTGAAAGCAGAACTCCCTTGCATGTCCCCAAGCAGTGGGGGAACACTGGGATCACCCTTCCCTGCTGTAGCACCTGCTGGGGTGGCTGTCCCAGGCAGAAGGGTCACAGTTCCCACTTGAGGGGCTCCAGGCACTTGGGAAGGCAGTGGATGGTTGGAAGTGTCAGGCTCCTCTGTGGGAGATGCTTTGGGAGTTCAGCAAAATGAAACAAATCTGTGTTTAAAATGTTCTTCCCTTTCTCGGCCCCCATGTCTGGTAAGGATGGAAAAGGCATTTTAAAGACATTTTAAAGCTTAGTTTGAACTTTTTAAGGTGCTTCTCTTTGGTTCTGGGATAATCTGGTCAGCTCCTGCCTTCCTGCCCACCTGCCTCCCTGGGAGCACAGGAATCCTGGGGAAAGCAGGGGAGGCAATCTCAAAGTCTGTACTTAACAAAGGCAGGTAAAGAATTTAACTTTTTAATCTATTTTTGGTATCTCCAACGCTCCCTGGCTGGGGGATCTGCTGTCTTTGTTAAACATTAAGGTGTACATGCATATATCTCTAGTGCATGCACATAGATCTTGGTATTTAACTGGTGTATTGCAAAATGTATCAATGTTTGAAGAATTAACAATTTAATGCAAAGACTCTCAGTTTCTCTGACAGTATCTACAAGCAACGAGCTCTGTGCACACTTGCATATGAAATGGAATTGTACATTTTCTAGTCTAAAAAAAAAAAAGAAAAAGCAGACTTGCTTCTAAACCCAAGTGTTTGGTTTTTGAGTCTTATGTCTTCCCTGGGCTGGATCCACACAAGTTGGGTGAGCTGGGGGTTGCTTGGTCAGAGAAGTCGTTGCTGTTCATGGTGGAGCAGTGTTGGGATTTCTGCTGTTGGCTGTGCATTTGTAGGAGCTCTGTCAGGTGCTGCAGGTGTGAGTTGTGGTGCAAGCAGATCCTCTGTGTTTACACATCACTTCAGCTGGTTTTACTCCTTCCCTCCCTGTGCCACTTCCCTTGCTGTGGCCTCTGAGGTTGCCTTGCCTTGGTTTCCCCAGAGCCCAGCAGGGCCTGGCAGTGACTGCACACCTCAGGCCTGGCTGCCAGACAGGGTTTGCTGTGCCCTGAGGGCTTTAGAATGCAAACACTCGATTGTTTTTGTGTGTTGGTCACTGAACAGCCCAGAGTTAACCTGACTGCAAACATGTCATGGCTCACTGTGAGCTTTCTGTGTGTTTTGTACTTTGGAGGGCAATTGTAGCCAGAATTCAGTGGTGGCTGATGTCTCCTGACACATTGTGGTGTTGTCCAGGGCTTTTGGGGTTTCAATGCTGATTTTCAGTCTGTGGGGATGGTGGGGTTTGGCAACAGAGGTGACAATTCCAGACTCAGCTGGAGTAGTTGCTGTGATCAATTCCAGACTCTGTGATCAGTTCTGGACTCTGTGATCAGTTCTGGGCTCTGTGATCCATTCTGGACTCTGTGATCAATTCCAGACTCTGTGATCAGTTCTGGACTCTGTGATCAATTCTGGACTCTGTGATCAATTCTGGACTCTGTGATCAATTCCAGACTCTGATCATTTCCAAACTCTCACCTGGAATGATTGCCATGATCAATTCCAGGCTCTGTGATAATTTCCAGACTCTCTGATCATTTCCAGACTCTCACCTGGAATAGTTGCTGTGATCAATTCCAAATTCTGATAATTTCCTGACTCTCATCTGGAATGATTGCCATGATCAGTTCTAGACTTTGTGATCAATTTCAGACTGTGTGATTATTTCTAAAGTCTCATCTGGAATGATTGCCATGATCAATTCCAGACTCTGTGATCATTTCCAGACTCTGATCAATTCCAGGCTCTGTGATCAATTCCAAACTCTCACCTGGAATGGTTGCCATGATCAGCTCCAGACTCTATGGTCATTTCTAGACTCTCTGATCATTTCCAGGCTCTGTAATGAATTCCAGGCTCTGTAATGAATTCCAGACTCTGTGATCAGTTCCAGACTCTGTGATCAATTCCAGACTCTGTGATCAATTCCAGGCTCTGTGATCAATTCCAGGCTCTGTGATCAGTTCCAGACTCTGTGGTCATTTCCACACTCCGTGATCAATTCCAGGCTCTGTGATCAAATCCAGACTCTGTGATCAATTCCAGACTCTGTGATCAAATCCAGGCTCTGTGATCAAATCCAGACTCTGTGATCAATTCCAGACTCTGTGATCAATTCCAGACTCTGTAATGAATTCCAGGCTCTGTGATCAATTCCAGACCCTGTGATCATTTCCAGGCTCTGTGATCAATTCCAGACCCTGTGATCAATTCCAGACCCTGTGATCATTTCCAGACTCTGTGATCAATTCCAGACCCTGTGATCATTTCCAGACCCTGTGACCATTTCCAGACTCTCTGATCAATTCCAGACTCTGTGATCAGTTCCAGACTCTCACCTGGAATAGTTGCTGTGATCAATTCCAGACTCTCTGATCAATTCCAGACTCTGTGATCAATTCCAGGCTCTGTGATCAGTTCCAGACTCTCACCTGGAATAGTTGGTGTGATCAATTCCAGACTCTGTGATCAATTCCAGACTCTGTGATCAGTTCCAGACTCTCATCTGGAATAGTTGCTGTGATCAATTCCAGACTCTGTGATCAGTTCCAGACTCTCTGATCAATTCCAGGCTCTGTGATCATTTCCAGGCTCTGTGATAATTCCAGACTCTCACCTGGAATAGTTGCTGTGATGGTGCTTTGAAGTGCACTCTGTGAACTTAGAAATGTTTTAAATGTCGTCACTGAGGAAGGAGAGCAGTCAAACTTTTGATCTTTCACCCCTTTGTGTTTTGTGTAAGTGCTCCTTGTTGACAGCTTTGTTTCTTTTCCCTGGAGGGCAATTCCCATTTTTTCTCTGTGCCCTGTCCATAGAAAAGCCAGGGAACTTTCCATCAGTGCTGCTCCCCTTGGGGATTGCTGGGATTGTTTTACCCTGAGCCAAGACCTTGGTGAGCGATGCTGCTGTTTCACCCTCGGGGTTCTGCTGCCTTTGTTCTCCGTGAAATTCATTCTTAGGAAAAGGAAGGGGCCTTAAAAATGGTTATTGAAGAAATGCTGCAAAATGGCATTTTAGTAGCAGAAAAAAGCCTGGTCATATTTCAATAATCTGATACTTCAGGTGTTTCTTTTGGTTTAGGAGATCATCAGTTTGGTAAATCATCTCTGGAATATGCTGGGAATTATACAGGTCTTTAATTGTGAGGAGAGGTGGAAAATAAACTTGGGGAATGTGAACAACTTCATTTTTTAATATTTTTTTTTCTTTTTGGGAGGCTGAGTAGCTGCTCTGCTGAGCATTGTGTAGGTGTGTGAATGGTAAATGCACCTGACAGCACCTTGCACATCTCTGCAGCTCAAGTGCCTAAAACCAGTCCCAAAATCAGCTTTATTTCCTATGCTATGGTTCCCATTCCCTTAAAATAGAGATACATATCTCTAAAAGCCTCCCAGTGTGTGGAAATGAGTGGGCTTTCCAAGTCTGAACAGGATTTGTGATAAATTTGTTACAGTTCTAGCCCTGCCACTCCAAGCACTTTTGCATTTATCAGGCATCACTGAGTTTGCTCTGGGAGAGGAAATGCTGAGTTTGTCCTTGTGTCAGGGTGATTGGCTGGAATTCCTGTCAAGGGCCTGTTGAAATAACTCAGTCCAGGAACCCTCGGCCTTGGAAAGCTCCTGGTGGCAGTGCTTCCTTCCTCACACGAAGTTTGTCACTCTCAGATTAATTAGGTCGGAAAAGGAGTTTTCAGCTAATTGAGATGAATGTGCTGAGTGCTGGGCAGGGCAGGGCTGATCCCAGAGTGGCACCCAGGAAGGAAAATGTCCCTGCACTCCTGAGATAATCCAGATGTGACTTGAATATATCGTAGTGAATACATTAAATGGCCAAAAAAGATTAATTATAAGGGTTGCCACTGTATCTTTTTATTTCATGTGTAAGAATCGTGAGCAGGAATTCTCTCCTTGCCTTAAGAGGGCCTTACCAGTGAATTTTTCTATTGTAGCTTTATCCACAGTGGAGTCACTTCACCACCCCGAGCCTTTAAAGCCAGATTTTGGGTAAGGACAGAGCTGGGTGGGGTTTTTAAGTTTTTCCTGTTTGTAAATGTACAAAAGTGAGACTGGATGAAGCCAGAAAATGCCGCTTTGCCTGGAAGGCTGGGAATCCTTCCTTGGGCATCTTCAGCTCGGTGAAGCCAAGAAGAGCTGGATTCTGTGGAGAGGTTAAAAACCAAAACCAGCTCGGACTGGGGGTGTGAGTGCCGAGGGTTGGGGTGAGGAGCGGGGCCAGCCCCGGGCTCGCTGTGTCCCTGCCCAGTTTCCCATCGCTCCGAGCCGAGCCATTCCTGCAATCCCCGGGCACAATCTGCTTTTCCCAGCTGCTGTTCCGTGTCCTGGCTCTTGTTTGCAGAGGGGAGGAGAAAATCCTCCTGTGTCCGCAGCGATCCCGGCTTTCCTTTGATCCTTGCACTTTGTACTCCCCCCTCTCTCTCTCTCTCCAAACTTTGTCGACAATATTCCTGAAAGAAACGCAGCCAGGACGTGGCTAATGCTAAATTGCGTTTCAGAATGTAGAAAATAATGGCTTCGAATTCATCCCAAGTAGCTCCCAGCTGGAGCTCTCCTGTGGCTGCACTCACCCCTGGATATTGAAGTCATTTAGCCAAAACATTTTATAGAGCTATTTGTTATAGTAAAGGAAAACCAAGATTCTATTAAGCAACTTTTTTTTCACCCTGAAATTTGATCAGAACATTCCTTGAATTGTTTCCCCTTTGCCACTTTCTGTCTTTCAGACTCTGGTTTTCATGCAGCTGAAGGGAACTCATTCTGTTCTCTTAATTCTTGTTGAAGTGGAGCAAATATAAATTTGGGCTGGGGAGCTCTGTACCATCATATTTATGCATTTAGAGATGATGTCAATTGCTAATTCTTGAAAACCTACCAGTATTTATGATTTTAAGTGGAAAATGTGCCTGTTTGCATTAAACTTTGTGTGTGGGAGATGCAGTGACAGTTTTCAAGCAAATATGTGATTTCTGACCTGGTTTTTGGGGCTGTTTAGGTGTTTTTGGGGTGAAATGTGCTGTTCTGCTCAGCCTGTGATGGGGGGGTTTGTTTGGGGTGAGTTTGGTGATAAGTCGTCTGTGCTGTTTGGTGTCAAGAATGGGAATTAAAATGTGTGAAATGCTGTTTTCCTGTCGGAAATGCTGAATCCCAGGGATGTGCCCCTCTTCCATACCCACATACCCCACACAGCTACCTGTGGGTGCTGGGGGGGCTGCAGGAAACTTCTTAAAAAGCAGAAGAGATGGGGCCAAAGGTGGCTCAGGAGAGGAATTCCCAGTTTTGTGTTCATGGGCTGATGTGGCACTCAGCGCTGGGCTCGGGGTGCCAAGGAGGGGTCGGGCACAGCTCGGTGACCCTGGAGGCTTTTCCAGCCTCGGGGATCCCAGGGCTGTGCAAAGGGGGTTCCTGCCCAGCCTGCAGCCCCAGCAGCCTGGGGGGATTGGGGCTCCTGGGGTCCTGGCAGCTGCAGGAGCTGCATCCACGGGGTGATCCCATGGGATAACCTCGGGTCCTTGCAGGTGTATCTGTGGAATGATCCCATGGGATAACCTTGGGTCCTTGCAGCTGCATCCACGGGGTGATCCCATGGGATAACCTGGGGTCCTTGCAGCTCTGTCCATGGGGTGATCCCATGGGATAACCTGGGGTCCT
>JAOTQP010000362.1:36070234-36096893 GCA_026413545.1 Cichladusa arquata | reverse complement strand
CATTTAAATTTATACAGTTTAAAGTATTAATTAGATTCCAATTAGACAAATTATTAGGAATGGCAAAAGAATAAATTTTTTCTTTTTTTGCAGGAGTTGGGAAACTTTGATTCAGCTAAAAATGCTTGAGTTTTCAATGCAGAATTGAAAGAAAATTCAAAATTAAAGCTTAATTTGAAATTTTAAATTTATCTTATGTTTTTCACTTTTATGGAGCAATAAATTCTTATAAAGACCTTTACACAGAAGTAAATTCATTATAGTAAATAAAAAACAATGAGTAAAATAATAAAAAAACTATGGGATTTCGCACAAGAAAAATCCTAATTTTTTTAAAACTAAATTTAAAAATTGAAATTTTTAAAATTAAATTTAAAAACTAATCTTTTCTCATTATTTAATCTATTTTTTAAAGTGATTTTGCTCCAGTTTTTAAGCAGCTCCAAGCCCCTGAACTTGGGCCCTCATGGATAAGGTGAATTATGGAGTAGGAATTCCATAATAAGGAACTCCCAGGAGATTTCCTCCAATAGACAAATCTGAAATGAATTTTAAAAACTCTTTAAAATTAATTATTTTCAAGAAAACTATGCAGTAATTTGTCTAATAAACATCCCACCAGTGCTGATATTCCCGGATTTTCCAGAATTCCCAAAAAAAACCACATAACAATTAGAGGTACTTACTTTTTCTGATCCTAGGACAGCATTAAAAAAAACAGGATAAAATTAGAGAAAATTTCCAATTTCTATGGATCCAGCAGCTCCTTAGCCAAATTAATTAATAATTAATGGATTAATTAACATATTTAATGAAGTTTGCAGCTGATGAACCTTCCAGAACTCCACAAAGTTTGTGAACCAACATCACAGAAAACAAGTTTATTTTCATTTTAATAACAAGTAAAGGAACATTATTGTGATAGTATCCAAAATGATTTTCCCATCCAGGCAGCCTTAGAATTCCCAATTCTGCCATCTCAGTCCTGGCACATGTTGATAGAATTCAGGATCCCAATTTTTGGGTGATTCCAAACATTCCTGCACCACCTTTTTGCTTCCATGAGCAGCCAAACTTTATGCTCAGTCCTGAAAAAAACCCAGATTTCCAAGGAAATAAAGCTTCTAAACAAGGAAAAATTGGGAAAAGAAGTAATTTCTCTTCTGTGTTCATCAATTTTCCTGGAAGAACATGGGAAAAAGGAATTTTAATCACACAAACCATCACCTTAAAACATTTTCCACCCAAAATTTCCATTTTTACCTCTTCAAACACAAAGTTTTAGGATTAAAAACCGCATGCTGGCATTGGAAATGCTCTCCACTGGGAAAAGTCACAGCCCAGAAATTCAGGATGAGTTCAAGGACTATCAGGGAAATCAAAATATTAACACTTGTATCTAATATTTTATTCATTTAAAACTAGCTTTTCTACTGGTTTCACTCTCTAAAAGTGGCTCTTTCCAAATTCCTGCTGATTTCGTTCCCTAAAATTGGCTCTTCCCCGAGTCAAACCCTTGTCATCACCTTTGCTATGAGACAAAGCTCCCCATTCCAGGAAACCACCACCATTCCCATCCCTGATCACCTACAAACACAATTTTCTGCTCCAAGCTGAAAATTCCTCATGAGATCATCACAGATATGAGAAATCAGCAGTAGGGAAAGGCTGGGAATGTATCACCTTCAGGAGAAATAGGGGGGAAAAAGAGTTGGGAATGAACAGCTTAGGTGAAAAATCCTACCTGAAGGTCAGGGAAAAATGGGACACACCTGAAAAAGGAAGGAATTACAGCAAAACAGCTTGGAAAAAGTGAATTTCTCATCCCTAAGGATTGTAATCATCAGGATCCCAATCAATTCCAAATCATCAGTGACCTCGATGCGACAGAACAAATCCATATGGGATTTCTGGGAACGCCCATGCAGCAGCCTCAGCAAGTTTAGTTAGGGCTGTAATCCCTCAAAAACCCCATGGAGCACAACAGCAGGCTCTGCCCGTTCCCAAAATAGCTTGGAAATTGATCCCTCCCTCCTGGGATCAAAAAAAACAGGGAGAGGACAAACACCACCAAGGTGACGGAAATTAGGGAACAACAGCACAAGGAAAGAGGGACAGGTGAGATAAGCAGAGTCCAGGTGCACCCAGAGCTGATTTTCCAGGTTTCCCAGCTCTGGGATAAGTTTGGAAAGGCAGCCAAGGGGGTTGGGATATGGGATGGATTGGCTGCTCCGTGCCAGGACACGGCAGCAGCTCCAGTTTCCCTTTGCAGCAAGTGACTGGACAAAAAATGACAGGAATGGGGCGAGGAGCAAATCCTCAAGGCACCTGGAGCAGCTGGGGATGTGTGGGATCCCTAAATTCCCTTCCCTACCAGGGCAGGAATAACACTGACCCCTTTATTTCCCCCCACCCAATCCAGACTTGAAGAGGTGAGGCTTTAATACATCAAGAATATTTTCAAAAAACAGGGATATGTCCCCACAATCTGTGGAAAACCACAAAGATTTAGGGAGAACCCTCTCACCCACCCCTTACCTGTAAGAGAATTCCAAAATCCTGGGAAAGGAAAAGGACCACAAAGATATGGAGAATTCTAAAATCCCTCCCTTCCCTGTGTCTGGCAAGGGGAGAGGATCTCCCAGATAATGAGGGGATCTCCCACATCCTCTTTTTTGGGGTGTGAGTGGAAGAGAAACCCCACTGGGAATATGGAGGGGGCTTCCATATGCCCCTTTCCAGGACTTCTAAAGGAAAAGGAACCTGAAACATTGGGAGTGGTGAGTGTCACTACAATACTCCCTTGGGATTTTAAGTGGGAGAAGTAATCCCAACAAACAAGGGCATCCCCAAATCTTTTCCTTCAGGAGTCTTAGGGGACTCCCATGACCCCCTTTCCAGACCTACTAAGGGAAAAAGGACTGAAAACATGGGGAAAGGGGGGGGTCACCCCAGCATTCCCTGGGATTCTGTGCATGGAAAAGTTATCCCAAAAACCAAGGACACCCCAAATCCTTCCCCTCAGGACTCTGGGGGAACGGAATGAACCCTAAAGACAATGGGGAAACCCCCCCAAACTCCGTTTTTTAAGGATTTAGCAGGAGGAGAGACCCCCTACACGTAAGAAAGGATCCCCAAAACTCCCCTCTTCCCACCACTGTGGGGGAAGGAGCCCCATTCCCTATGAGAGGACCCCCAAATCCCTCTTTCCACAGGAGAAGTGTCCTAAAGAGAATAAAAGGGCTGACCACAACCTCCTTCTTGGGGATTCTGAGATGATAAAGGAACCTTACACACCCTGAAGGGCGCCCTGAGCACCCTTCCCCCATATATCATGAGGGGCCCCCCCACTTCCCACCCTAGAGGGATAAAGGACGCTCTGGAGACGCTCGAAACTCCCACTATCGAGGCTCAGGGAGAGGGATAAAGGACCCTAAGTGGGGATATAAAGATTCCTAGGGGCTGGAAAGCAGGACTCACCCAGAGCGCTGATCCCTCAAGGCCCCTCCGCTCCCTTCGGCCGCCGCCGGGATAGAGGAGGGCAGCGCGCGCCGCGCGGAGGGTTATGGGGGAGGCGCGTACCACACCTAGCGCGGGGGAGGGGTGGTGAAGGGGATGCTCTGTGGGGACACAACGTGTGGCACCTGCAGCGTGGGGCCTGTTCCTCCCACACGAAAAGAAACCTGTGGAACATCACGGTGGAGTGGAAGCGGGATGCGCGAACCACTCCCCGTAACTATTAGGATGCTCCGACCCCCCTTTTTCTTTTTAAGTTGGATTCGTCCTCGTACCTCTGCTGGCGCCCATGGGTTGTACCACTCTGCGAAAAGGGGGACGCGTCACCTCGCTGCTTCCCCCACGCTGCTTCCCTGCCTCCCCCGGGATGATCCTCTGTGTTTTACAGGGGGAGTTAAGGGGAGGAAGAGAACCCGCGCTGTGCGTGGGGCGCGCTGTCTCCCTCCGCGCACCTCTTCTCCCTGCCGTGAAAGCCAAGTGGAACAGCTCAAGGGGGAAAGAGACGTGAGGAGGGGGGCAGCGGGGTGGCGCTCTCCCCCCTTTTCGCAGAGTGGTACAACCCATAGGCGCTGGTGGGGCTAGGAGGAAGAATCCAACTCGGCGAGGCAAAGGGGACACAGAACCCCAGATGTGCACCACTGAGCTGAAGAGCAGGAGATCTCTTTGATGCTTTCCAACACAGTTTATGATACGAACTGAAATACCTTAAATTAAGGATGTCTGGGAGATTTTCTTAGTGGAAGTTGCAAAATTTCAGGTTTGACTTAAGAAAATGTAATGATATAGAAGTATCTCAGGTTTAGATGCCCATCAATGACACACAGAGTAGGTGCTCATGTATACTTCAAGATAAAAGTATAAAGATTTGATTCTTCTGTGATTCTGTTGTGAATTTATTGTCTTGGAGGTGCTCCTTCTTATTTCCATCTTCATTAAGGAATAAGCTGGGACACTAGAATATAAGTAATGCATCCACGGGGTGATCCCATGGGATAACCTGGGCTCCTTGCAGGTGTATCTGTGGGATGATCCCATGGGATAACCTGGGCTCCTTGCAGCTGTATCTGTGGGATGATCCCATGGGATAACCTGGGGTCCCTGCAGCTGCATCCATGGGGTGATCCCATGGGATAACCTCGGGTCCTTGCAGCTGCATCCATGGGGTGATCCCATGGGATAACCTGGGGTCCTTGCAGCTGCATCCATGGGATGATCCCATGGGATAACCTGGGGTCCTTGCAGCTGCATCCATGGGGTGATCCCATGGGATAACCTGGGGTCCTTGCAGCTGCATCCATGGGTTGATCCCATGGGATAACCTGGGGTCCTTGCAGCTGCATCCATGGGGTGATCCCATGGGATAACCTGGGGTCCTTGCAGCTGCATCCATGGGGTGATCCCATGGGATAACCTTGGGTCCTTGCAGCTGTATCCACGGGGTGATCCCATGGGATAACCTGGGTCCCTGCAGCTGCATCCACGGGGTGATCCCATGGGATAACCTTGGGTCCTTGCAGCTGCATCCATGGGGTGATCCCATGGGATAACCTCGGGTCCTTGCAGCTGTATCTGTGGGATGATCCCATGGGATAACCTCGGGTCCTGGCAGCTGCATCCATGGGATGATCCCATGGGATAACCTGGGGTCCTTGCAGCTGTATCTGTGGGATGATCCCATGGGATAACCTTGGCTCCTTGCAGCTGTATCTGTGGGATGATCCCATGGGATAACCTGGGGTCCTTGCAGCTGTATCTGTGGGATGATCCCATGGGATAACCTGGGGTCCTTGCAGCTGCATCCACGGGGTGATCCCATGGGATAACCTGGGGTCCTGGCCGCTGCAGCAGCTCTGTCCATGGGATGATCCCATGGAATCACCTCTCTGTAAATAACACACAGGATGGAGTTCTCAGAGTTCTGAGGAACAAGAATTGCAGCAAACCCCCTGTTAGGATGCAAGAGATGCCAAAATGCCATCCCACATTCCTTCTCCTTCCAGCTCTGTTTTTAGCCCTGCTGGCTGGAGCTGTTTCCTTTGGGACAGGTCCTGCTTTTCCCAGCAGGATGAGCTCTGGCTCCTGCTCTGCCCTGTGGCTGCCCTGGATCCCTGCAGTGTCCCAGGCCAGGCTGGGTTGGAGCACCCTGGCATGATGGGAGCCATGGCAGGGAGTTGGAATCAAATGATTTTAAGGTCCCTTCCAACCCAAACCAGTGTGGCATTCCATCATTCTCCTGGGACATTTTTGTGGTGAGCTGCCTTAAAGTCTTTTCCTGCCTGTTCCTCTTAACTCCATTATTTCTCGACTTTGATACAACTTCTGAAAACTGCTTTTAGTTTTCCTTGGAATCCTGTTAACTATTAGGTGATTCAAAGAGAAGTCACCATTCTCACCTGTTATTTTTGTCTGGTTTAGCCCAACTGTGCATTCCTTAGGCCTTTGTACCTGGTGTATGGAACTCTGAATAGGCTTTTGGACAGAAAATGTTACTTTTTGGCTCTTTTTCTTGAGTAAGACTGCTGAGTTCTTCATTATTGTTTTTTAATTAATACATTTTAAATGAATTTAAGAACTAATACTTTCTTGATGCTATTACCACTTTTTAAATTACAGCTTGTGTTGCTACTCTCTTCTTGCACAGTCTGAGTTATTCTGAAGATGCTTTTGTTATAATATGGGGATGAAATACATGTAAAGCTGCAGAATAGTCAATATTGACAATAAATTCAGTTAATTCTTGTCATTACTTTTCAGTTCTGATGGTTTTTACCTTCATTCTTCAGAACTGGAAGGTTTTTTTTCTGTTTCAAGTATATATTTGTGTGTATATATATGTAGGCAATTTGTGGGGTCATGTAAGGAGGTCATGCAAAAAGGCCATGCAGATTTCCTTGGGAACAATGAAAACTGTCTAAATTTTTGTACAGAAGTAAAGATTTAGTGTGAATGTGGAGGAGTTCTGAGGGAGGGCCTTGTGCTGTGGGATCCTCACAGATGTTGTGTCATTTCCTGAGTTCATGGGTGGAAATCAGAGCTGTGTAAGCAACAAATAAACCAAACTGTCTGTGTGGAGCTGGCCAGGGAATTTCTTGGGGATCCACCGTGCCTGGGATGCCAAAGGTGCTGCAGGTTTGGGTGATGAATGGAGGAAAACCCTGAAAGTCCTGAACTTTGCTTGAGAAATCCCAATGTCTGAATTGTCCTACAGGGATGGGCACTCCCCCACTGCCCTGGGGCTGGACAATCCTTTCCAGGAAGAAACTTTCCTTAATATCCAATTTAATCCTCCCCTGGCACAACCTAAGGCTGCTCCCTCTCATCCTGGCCCTGTTCCCTGGGAGCAGATCCTGAGCCCCACCTGGCTGCACTCTCAGGTAAGTTGTAGATAAAAATAAGGTCCCTCCTGAGCTTGATAAAATCCTGACTTCATCAGTGTGGATTATTCAGGAACAGGGAGGAACAGCCCCTCTTGTTCCTGTGGGCAGGGGCAGCCTCAATCCAAGCACAACAATTTTTGCACCACGTGTTGAGACCATTCATTCCTGGTAGTTTTAAAAGAACACTGGGATAATGCATAAACTGTGCATATTGGGAAGCCAGGTCTCTTTTAACTGAGATAAAGTGGGAAAATTCCCATTCTTGCAGCAGCAATCACAGTTCCATGCTGAGCCCAGTGAAGGGATGACAGGGTGGCTGGAGCAGGGAGAGGGGAAGGGGTTGGAGGATATCTGGGCTTCATCAGCTTGGAGATTTAAAATGAAACCTTATTTCTGCTTTTCTGAAAGCAAGAGGCCCCTCAGGACTTTGAGCATTGGGTTTCTCCTCCCCTTTCTCCTCACAGCCCTGGGGAAGAGCCAGCCCAGCTCTGAGCCTGGGGCATTTTGTCAGGAGGTGTCTGTGCCTGGCAGTGGCAGGGATTTAGGGAGGCAGAGGGAATGAAACCATTTGGATTTGATGATCCCTGGATTTCCCTGATCCCTGATCCTGCTCTTCCAAAGCAGGATTTGAAGCTCAGTGCATCTGGGATTTCTTGCTCCCTTCCAGGGAGGCCAGGTGGGGGCAGGATCCTCCTTTTTATTAGCAAATACTTCAGATGAAGAGTTTTATTTTGCTTGAATTTCCTTCAAGGGAATGAAATTCATTAGGCCAGTGCAACCACCAGAAGAAATCCCCTGTCCCCCTCCTTCCCTGTAGCACCACAATCACTTGGGTGGGGCTGGGGGAAATCATTGCCATAGAACTGCTGTTCTAAAGCAAACAAGGAAAACTTTGTGTGAGGAGCAAGGAGTCACAGAATCACTGTCCATCCCTCCCGTGCTGGGTGTGTTTTTGGAGACCATCCTTCCTCTGCACCATCAGCTGCTGAGCCTCAGTCACCTCTGAGCCCCAATAAACGTGCTGGAGTCATTTAACCATCTGTTTCACAGAGCAGTAAACCCCTAAAGTTAGTTTTTATCTCTTAGGATGAGCTTTTATCACAGTCACAGCAATTTCATGCTGTTTCACTGGGCTCCTGCAGTGACTGGGACAGCTTTAGTCTTGCCTTAGCCTATCCTGTTTCTGCTTTTTAAAAAAATCCTCCTTCAGTAAATTTGACATTTTTGTGTTTTCTGGTATTTCTCCATGGTGAAGGGATGGGTTGTTTTTACACAGAACATTTTGCTGGCTGTCAACAGCAGGAAAATTGTGTTATTGTACAACTCCATTCAAACCTGAAAATGATTTACTTGATTTGCAGTGTCACAGCCAAAAAAAATTAAATACACAAAAATATTTGTTCCATGTTTGTTGCTCAGAAATCTGTGGTTTGACAACACTTCTGCAAGAGTTAGATTGGGTTTTTAATTTTGCTGTGCTTTTCAGCAAAGATATTCATGCCAGGGAATCTCCAGCACTGGAAAGGTTCAACATGGTTAAATCAACACTGAATTTTCAGGTTGTGAAGGGAGTTATTGTGTTAAACCATCCCATCCTTCCATAGCCCTGCTGAGCAGACACTGAGGATGTGCTCAGATCTGTCCCAAGACATTCCCACCTGCAAGGTGAGTTGTCCCCTTCCCTGGAAACCAGCAGCACCCTTGGGGTGCTGGCTTTGCTGAAGGCAAAGCTTGGGCCACCTCTGCCCCAGCCAGGGAATTGTGCAGCTGCTTCTGTCCCTCCACTGTCATTATCTCACTTTATAAAAAGCCCCATGAAGTCATCAGGAGTTCAGCCTCCTGTGGAATGGTTTTCAAAGAGCTGAAAGTCTGCCAGATTCTTGGAAATGAAAACTATTTCATGAATAAAGGTTTCTTCCCTCCTTGATCCCTCATTGCAGAGAAGAAAGTGCATTAAGAGGCCTGGATGGTTTTGGACAGATGGAGGAGACAAAGGTGAAGAGCTCTGAGTGTGGCACTGTGCACAGAGGTGTGGGGGCACCTCCAACCTTTCTGGGGTCAGGGTGAGGGAAGGACCTCAGCTTTCCTTAGCAAAGGTCTGGAGTTAATCTCAGAATCATGGAATCACAGAATGGTCTGGATTCAAGGGACCTAAAGATACCCAGCTTCATCTTCCACTGTCCCAGCTTGCTCCAGCCTGGCCTTGGACACCTCCAGGGAGCCACAGCTGCTCTGGGAATCCCAGCCCAGCCAGGAATTCCCCATTCCCAATACCCCAATATCCATCCCTGCCCTCTGGCAGTGGAGCCATTCCCTGTGTCCTGTCCCTCCATCCCTTGTCCCCAGTCCCTCTCCAGCTCTCCTGGAGCCCCTTCAGGCTCTGGAATGTGCTGGAAGCTCTGCCTGGATCCTTCTCCTCTCCAGGGGAACATTCCCAGCTCTCCCAGCCTGGCTCCAGCTGTCCCTGGTGTGAGTTATCCAGGTAAGATCCCCATCCATGTCACTGCTGGGATGTCAGTGGGCTCAGCTCAGTTTGCACAAGTCCCTGCTGCCTCAGGATCTCTGCAGGTTGCCCCACTGAGGAGATGTCCCCTAGTGAGCATGGCCAGTGCCAAGTGAGTGAGGGGAGGCAATCTGTGTTGTTATCATTCCTTACTGTGATTAAATGTCCCTTCCTTGGTACAGTAACCAAGTTTTATTTTCTGGGTTTTATTGTCTGGAGCTGCTGCAGAGCAGTGGGAGCCCAGCAGATTCCTTGTGGCTGCTCAGTGCTGTTAATAATAGTGCAGAGAAGAATCACTGCTGGTGGCTGTTGTGCTGTGACCTCAGTGACCTTTCACAGAGCATTCTGCCCCTGGGAACTGCTGCTGCTGCAGAGCATTCCTGGCCACGGACAGAGAGCAGTCTTAGTATTTTATGGACTACTGCAGGTTGTATTTCAGGGTATGAGACACCCCTCCAGCAATGCCAGTCAGCAATGTGTTGCCTTTTCCCCCTCATTTTACAGTCAGAGGTGTTTGAACCTTTCATGTAAATATGTTCCTTTTAAATCAGAGAGAGAATATTTTAAAAATAAGTCTCAGACACAGGTTGCAGTTTGCTAAATGACATGGGACATGTGAGCTCTGGTTCAGCCTCCTTCAGGGTGAGGAGACTGAGGGGGCTTGGATTGTCTGTCAGGGGGAAGATTTGGTTATTCTGGGATTTCTGGAGTAGATTCATTGATCTAAATCTCTGATCTAAATCTTGACCTTGTTTTGCAGCAGCTTCTGTGATCTTCGGACAATTCTTGTCACAGCAGATGAATTGCATGTTTGATTTTCCACAGGCTGTGGGAACTACTCTGCAGTGTAGGGGAGTCAGAGGGGCTTGGAGGGAGAGGGACCCAGAGGCAGGGAGGATCAGGAGCCATGTCACTGGAAACTCCACAAGTGAACCCTGCACTAATTAGAAAACCCTTGGAATGGGGAAGAGGGATAGTAACATTTTCCCTTCTTTTGCCCAAGGAGAAAAAAGGTGAAAAGGACCCAACCACAGTTTTACCTCAATCACACCTTTGTATCCAGAGTTTGTTCCCTCTTGGAATGGAAGTATGAAAAAAGGTGAAAAAGGTAGAGGGGCCTAGGGAGTAAATATTGGGTTTCTGTTGGTTCTGTTCTCACCCAGGGCACCAACACCTTTCAGCAGCATCAGGGCAGTGCTGGGCTGGGAAAGCAGCAGAGGTGATGGCAGAATGAAGGTGATGCTCTGCTCATGGCTTCAAAGGGAGGGTTCAGCCCTCTCCTTCCCTCCCAGAGATTTACAGCAGGAAATGCCTCTGTGTTGTGGCTCTGTCAATCCAGCCCTTTGCTGGTGGCTGTTGGGTGATGTGGAAAGTTGGCAGGGCTTTACAACCCCAGGTGAAATTCCTGCTGCCCAGCTTTGGTAGAAATGTGAGGACTTATGAAATTATCTGGGATAGAAATGAACCTGGCCTGGGTTATGGTTTCTCCATGAATTGTTTCATCTCAGTTCTGTAAGAAACAACAACTCTGCTCTAAATTCAGTGTGAGGAGGTCAGTGAGGAGCTGGAAAAAGGATGCAGGATATGGATATCAGCAGGCTGGAAAAACTGAGGTGAAATTTGAGGCTGGCACATTGTAAGAAAACTGGAATGGCACTTGGGGTGCTGGGGTGGGACAGTCCCTGAGAGGCAGCACCAAGAAGGAATTTCTTCCAAGAAGGAATATTCCCAGAAGGAACTGCATTTCCTCAGCAATAACCCACCCTGGGGAGGGGAAAGCACCATCAGGGCAGTAAGCCAGGCTGCTCCAGCCCCACCCAACCTGCCCTGACAGTCCCATGGATGGGAAATCCTGAACAGATCAATCTGCTTGTACAGTAACACCTCTCACTGCAGTTGCTGTAAGAGTTGCAGAATGGTGCTAATAATGAAAAGGTTTGTCTTTAAGAGATAAAAGAGCTGTGTTATTTTATTGCAGAGTAGTGAGGCAGAGGCTTGTCCAAAGGACAAATGTGGGAGGCAGGGTAAGAGCTGAATCTCTGGTTGCCAGTCAGGGCTTTTCATTGGCATTTACAGCTGGTATTTGTACCTCTGTTCTAAAAATATAAAAGTTTATTTGTCTTAGAAATAGCAGGAAGAAGAAAAGATTCGAGAAGAACCTCACCTTCTTTTCCTAGTTTATAGTAACTGATACTAACATTCCAAAACCTGAATATGCTGATTTGGGGGCTGTACCTCAGCTTCTCTCACCAGTCCCATTAGGAAACCTGATCAACACAGTCAGAGTTTGAATTCTTGAGGACATTTGCCTTTCCTGTATCTTCTTTCTGATGAGCACCCATGTCTAAGACTCCGTGGCTGTCTTGGGAACATTAGCAAAGGAGATAAATTGGGCTGTTTGACATCATCTTGTGGACAAATATTTTCTTTTAGGATTCTCAAAGGGCCTAAGTAAAGACCAGGAGAGGCTGTGACAGATGCTGTCATGTGAGGAGAACTCTCCTTGTGCCAATGGTCCCAGGGAATATCTTGTGTCGATGCACAGGATCTTTTACACTCTGATTTTATATCCTCACTGTTGGGGGATTTAAATATTCACCTAATTTTTAAGTTTCTATAACCAGGTAGAGGTGAATTTGTTCATGTGATTTCTCTTTGCATTACCAAATCTTATAATGAAAAAAGTTAACCAGTATTTGGTACCTTGTTTTTCTTCCTCTCAGTTCGGGTTTGTTTGTATTTTTTCCCCTACTTTGAATTGTGTTTTGATTCAGTCTTTGAAATATTTTGGCAGGACACTTTCAATACTAAAAAGTTTGAGCTATAGCCAAACAATTAGATTGGTGAGGCCACAGTTCCTTCTCTGTTCAGGAACACTAGGAAGCATAAAATGAATTTTGGTTCCATATCAATCATATCAATCTTCCTTTATTCCTCCTCTTCCAGCAAAGTCTTTTTGAGTCACAGTGAGTGGTTGGCTCACACACCACACAGCCACTAACTTGTGCTGCTGCTCACCCCATATCAGCCCATCAGCATCAAAAAGAAACCTGAGGATGAGACACTGGAGGTGATCTACTCACAGCACTTTGACTCACTGCCCCAATAATATGATTTGGTATGATGTAATACTTTCTATTAATACTTTGAGGAAGAGGATGAGCAGCACTGAAGTAAAAGTGGAATTCTTGTTAGAGCATGTATCCTTTCCTAAAAACCTTTTTGTTTGTAAGCCAAGGCCAGATCCCTGACAAGGCCTGTACTCCCAGCTTGGTTTCATCCAGAAGAAAAGATCTTCCAGTCTTGGCCAGCTGTAGAAATGGAGAGGTCAGAGAAATAGATGCATATTTAATTTTAAGACAATCCTTTGCATTTGTCCAGCCAAGCCCTTCCTAATTTTTGGCAAAAATGCTCTCCTCAGAATTTTCATCCATTAAACCCAAAGGTGCTGGGGCAGAGGAGCCTTGCTGTGAGGAATGATGAGAAGAATGAGAAGAACTCACTGGTGGTAGGTTAAAAATGGGCACAAATATGTATTTAAATGTCCTTTTGCAATGATACAATGCTTGTTAAAGCATTGGGTACGTCAGGAGGTTAAATATAGCACCTGGGATGTCAGGACATTGATCCATCATGCCCTGATGGCTGCTGTTGGAAAAGCAGGACTGACTGAACTGAATATTTAAATGTGTTAAGTACAAGAAAATATTTTTTGCTTTAAATCTTTGTGGTTGAAATGCAAAACATCATCTTTTTCTGCCTAAGCAGTTTTGCAGTGTTCTGTCTTTAGTTCAGAACTGCTGATCACGAGCTCAATTATGTGCCATGGATAAATCTGGCCTGGTGTGTTAACCTGGGGCAGAGCTGCCAGGCTCCAGCTAGGGCACACTTAATGCTTTTGAAACATCTGACCCCCAGAAAGTCAAGTTCATATTCTCACAATGAAGTCAAAACCTGGACTTTATGATCTTGGAGATCTTTTCCAGCCTTAATGATTCTACAGTTTTGTGAACACTCCATCAGAAATCAGAGTCAGACATAAATTTTCACAACAAAGCAATTTAAAAGAAAAAAAGAATATTAACCACTAGTATTTCCTTTGCCTCACACATATTTGGAACGGGGAAGTTTGAATCCCCATCCCTGGAGGTGTCCAAGGAATTCCTGGACGTGGCACTCAGTGCTCTGGGCTGGGGACAAAGTGGGCGTTGGGCACAGCTGGGACTCAAAGGGCTGGGAGGACTTTTCCAGCCTCAAGGATCCTGGCATTCTCCTTGCAATGGCAAAAGTTTTGCCAGAGCCACTCCTTGAGATTTGGAGCTGAAGGAGCAAAGCAGCAAAATGCAGGAATTGAAATATTTTCTCAAGTGACCCAAGAGCACCCTCCTCCCCTCTTCGTGCTCCAGTGCCAGAACAAAAATCTTATGTTCAGCCTAGCTTTTCATTTCACCAATTATCCTTCTGGTTCTTAGCCCCCTTCTGTGATTCCCATGGGTTATTTCTTGTTTTTTTCCTGCTCTGAGCTGTGCTGCTGAAGATCTGCCACGTTTCACACTAAAGACAGTGTGTAGTTTAGTGGCAGAAAAAGTGGTGCTGTGTGTAATTTTAGCCTTGTTTAGTGTCTTTCTAAACAAGATATCAAACAGCAGTGTAAAATGATCTGAAGGTGATGTTCCAGAAACACAGGCTTGCAGAGTATCACTGAGGGAGAAATTCTTTGCAGGAACTTCCAGGATTGAGCTGGAACGACTGATTATGAATTACACATTCAACAAGGAAATCTGGCCCTCCACTCCATCAAGGTTTGTTATTGATAAGGAAGATGTCATGTTTTGCATCCAATCTCCTGAGAAGCAGCACTCAGGAGGGAGGAAAAGGAGGCTGTGAGTTATTTCTGGAATGCACACACGGAGGATCAGGATCAGAGAGCAGCAGGTTACGCTGAGGTTGCTCTCCAGAGGCTCCACCAACACACTGTGGTAATTTCTGGGCAATTTCAAAAGATGTTGAGAAAGTTAAATAAACAGAAAACAGATTAAAAGGGGAAGGACTGCCTAGTAAAGCAAAATGCAGAGTAATTAAAAATGGCTTGGCCAAAGGAGACAGGGAGGGGTCTGCAGCTCTGGGCAGAGTCTAAAATACTTGGCAGTAGTGAACGAGATATGATATTTCATCTGGATATAAATATGAACTTCTGGAAAGAGTTAAGGAAAAAGATGTCTCTCAAGGGCTCCTGACAATCATTTCTTGAATAATGTGATCTAGCACATGGAAAGGGATCATTGTTGGTATTGAATGCACCACCTTGAAGAACCCAAGTCAACTCTATTTGTGTCAGTCGAGTGATGCCCTAAGAAGTCATGTCTGTTATCATTCCTGACCTTCCAAAATACCAGGCTTGCTCCCCTGTCACTTAATCTGTTTATCAGCTCTTCTTGGACTTTCCTCACCAGGTTTGTTGGGTTCCTTCCCTGCAAACAGCCGCTTTTCACATGTTCCTGGGGCTGCCTGTTCAGCTACAAAACATTTCATAGGTGATAAAAATATTGGCATGTGATTTGCATCAAGGTGAAAAAGCACTTCAGGTGTGCTTATGGGGTGAAATTAAAGACATGTTTGTACTGGAATTTAGTTTGCAGTGTGGACTCCTCAAGTTCCTCAAGTTGGATGGTGTTTATTCAGGTACATTATAGGAACAAAATTGCCTCCATCAACTGAAATTCAATGTTGTTATCCATAATAATTATGTTTTTTCTATTGGAGTGCTCCCAGTTTGCCTGGGGCTCCATCTCACTGAGCTTGGTGTTTTGAGTTTCCTGAGGAGCACGGAGGTGCCCAGCTCCCTCTCCCTGATGCTGCTGAGAACAGGTGGCTCCCTGAGGGTCACTGGGTATATTTAGGGCTGAAACTCGAGCGGGCTGGAGCCAGATTGGCTGTGTGGGCCACACACGTCACCAGGAGCCACCAAACCCCTCGCTCTCGCCCAGTGCTGCTCAGGAGGGAGGACTGGAGAGCCTTTGCTCCAAAGGATATTTACTGCATGTCGCTGGTAAGGACATTTTAAATGCATTTCACTCCTTTTTCTTAGAAGAGGATCTTGAGCTGTTTCCCCACTGTGTAGTTTTTTGGGAATTCTCATTGTGCTTTGCCCATGGAAGTCAGGTTTTCTGTCTGAGTAGCTCTGTGCAGATTGGAGGAGGAGGAGAAGACCTGGAATGGGGTTTGGAAGGGTGGCTGAAGGTTGTGACAGTGACAGGTTGAAGGGATTGTGTTTATATGCAAACCCCACTTCTTGAGTTTATCCATACACCTCGGCCTACTGCTTCATGTGACTTGTCACTCCTTATTTGAGTTATTCCTAATTTATTTTAACAGTTTACAATGCGGTTTTCCCAATTAATTTTTTGGCCGTTTTTCTCAGCCCACTGGGACTAAAAAGGGCCAGTATTCCATGTTCCTATATTTAACCTGCATGACTTGACTTCCCTTGCCTCAGAAGGAATTGCAGTTTAGCCAGCTCAACACAAGCACCCCGTCAGTTGGCAGGATTAGCTTACACGGCAAATATCCCTGGACTCAGGAGCAGCTGTTCCAAAGCCTCATCCCCTCCCAACATTAGAAACAGGGCTGCAGAGCCTGCTGGAAAATTGTAGCTTTGCCTCACAGCAAAATCAGTGTGTTAATGAATTAGTTCAAAGGTTCTGACACTAATCTTGCTTTTTACTTCAGCCAACTCTATGGATTTTCATCTTTTCCAGGTCTGAAGAAAGAGAGAGAAAAAACCCACAAGAGCTTAAAAAAAAACCCCCAGAGCATCTCTGTAGGCTGATGCTGGGAAGACAGAAATTGCCTCATTAACCTAAGGTCACTGAAAAAAATATTTACAATATTTTTCTACATTATGCTCTTACTTATGAATGAATATAGTAGAATATAAACCTCCCATTCAAAGGAGAGCTTGAATGATATAATGAAATAGCATAGAATAGTCATAGAGAAAAGGAAAAAAATGCTTCAAATAATTCTTTGTAATGAAAATATGACATCATGTTTCAAGAGATCTCTTTTATTTTCTCTTTTGTTTTATTTATCTCTTTTATTTTATTTTCATTGGATCCAGTGTTGATGTTATAACTGGAATGAGATATTTGTCCAAAATAGTAATTTATATCAGTATGTTTGAAACTTAGTCCAATGTTTTTCCATAACAGTCCAAGTAATGCCAGATCCCAATTTTATTTAGGGTGTGACCAGTTACTAACCATGACCCCAAGTGCTTTATGAGCTTGACTTGTACCTTCTGATGGTACTTTCAGTCATGGGCTAATACTGTTTATTCACATTTTCACCTGCTGCATGACCAGTGAGTGGGGGAGACACAGAAGCAAACCCTCAGAATGGAGGAAGAAGAATATGAAGAAGTTGTGGAGGTAAGCAGAAAATGTGAGAGTAGGAATGTTTGTTTCCTGCCTTGTGACTGAATACATTAATCACCTTGCTGAGATGCTCAGGAGCAGAGGTTGCTGTTTGCTGTCTGAAGATTAGGGATGATTAGATACCTATTAAATGGTCTCATCAGTAAAGCAACAACAACAACAACAGTTGCTCTCTGTGGAGCAAAGTCTCCTGGTTCTTGTCATAGTTTCAGAGTTTAAATAAGGACTGGAACCATCCCACACTCACAGTGCGAGGTTTTCTGATTACTCCCTGTCTTAATTATAGATGCACTGGGCCAGCTCTTTTCCCTCCTGGCTTGCCCTCTGTCACCCAATCCATGCTGGATTTGGAAGCCCCTTTCTAGCCCTGCCTCTGCAGAAATGCAGCAGCTTTGTGCCACCAGGAGACCATGAACCAATTTAGCCTGAGCCTGCTGCAGAGATGGAGCCAGGTTTAAGTGACAGGATAAGGGGCAGGACTTTAAACTGACAGAGGGTAGATTTAAATTAGGTGTCAGGAAGAAATCCTTCCCTGTCAAGGTGGGGAGGCTGTGGAACAAGGTTGCCCAGAGAAGATGTGGCTGCCCCTGGATCCCTGGAAGTGTCCCAGGCCAGGTTGGGATAGTGGGAGGTGTCCCTGCCCATGGCAGGGGGAGGAACAGAGGATCTTTAAAGTCCCTTCAAACCCAGGGCGTTCCATGATTCCATGGTTCTTTGCCCATGGAGGTGCACCATGGATTAATTTGCCAGCAGCTCATTTAAACTCGGAGTTAGATGCTGAATTATTTAGTCTCAGGAAACTGAATAAAAAATTCCCCAGGGCAACCTACAGCTGGAGCCACCAACAATGACTTTGTTATTGAAACAGTACACGAAATTAACAGTGTGGTCTCACTTGTTGCATTGTCACTACTCTGAAATTAACTTCTGTGTTATGACATACACAAAGTCTTGTAAAAAGTCGGTGTTTGGGGAAAAGAGTGAGAGTATAAATGTGAACATCCTACAACTCACTGCCACCACATTATTGATTTCAGTGGTGTGAGGGCACTGCCAGCTTTATATATTTCAAATAGTGAATGAAGGAAAGCCAAATGATTTGCCAGGGTAATTAAATGCATTTTGCACAAGAGGTGTCACCACTCATAAAGTCGATTTTATAGACATCTTACTACCTAGCTACAATGACACCAACCCTTCATTAAATTACTTACTCCCACGTTACTTGTAATTGCCTTTATGTTTCCTGTGCATTATGTGCTCTCTGTAATGGACATTTATTTGCTCTCATTGTTTATTTATTCCAGCCAGAGTTATGGTATTTTGGGCTTTTTGTTCACACAGCCCCATTTCATCCTTTGTTTTTAATTTTCAATGACTACCTTGCTGTAACCACATCCCTTGGGCTGAGGAGGCAGTGCTTTAGTAGCTTCCCTTGGGATACTCGTGGTGAGATGCTGAATAAAAAAGGAATAACAGCATCTGGTACAATTTTAAGCCATCCCAGAATTTTCCTAATTCCTGTATCAATCCAGGATTTTAAAAAAGTTCTATCAGAAATTCATCTTCTGAAAGAGAAGGACGTGATCGTTGAATATTGAGCAGCTGGGGCATTGCCAAGGATTTTAAGATGCTATTTTTAAGTTTTCTCTGGAATTATGAGCCATTACTTGATGTTGTAGCTGTCTTGGGATGTGCAAAAATCCACAGTGAGTGATACAAACAATTGCTGCTGAGTTAGTTGAGGTTTTTTGGAAGGTTTTGTATCAAATTTGCGGAAGATTTTGCAAGGGGGTTTGTGGAAGGTTTTGTAGAAAGTTTGTGGGAGGTTTTGCAGAGGGTTTTGTAGAAAAATTGTGGAGGGTTTTGTAGAAAGTTTGAGGAAGATTTTGTAGAAAGTTTGAGGAGAGTTTTGTAGAAAGTTTGAGGAAGATTTTGTAGAAAGTTTGTGGAAGGTTTTGTAGAAAGTTTGGAGGGTTTTATAGACAGTTTGAGGAAGATTTTGTAGAAAGTTTGAGGAAGATTTTGTAGAAAGTTTGTGGAGGGTTTTGTAGAAAGTTTGAAGAAAGTTTTGTGGGAGGTTTGAGGAAGGTTGTCGAAGGTGGGTCCAAGCATGGAAATCACCTCAGAACAGCCCAATACGTCGGGAAATACAGCTCGGCCACCTGAACTAACTTTTAGGAAGAGCTCTCAGAGAGGGGCTTAAATTTTAACTAGAATTTTTTTCGGTTCAAAGTGTTTTCCATTCCCGCAGCTGTGGCAAGCAACCCCAAGCTCGGAGGAGATTTTCCAACATAAACCCCGCATTTTTCGCGCATTTTTCCTTTTAGTCTTTGTGCCAGCGAAGCCCATCCCGCACCCGGCGGGTGCTGTTCCTGCAGCGATGTTTTTTAAAGGTTTTTTCCCGTCGTTTCCTTGCGGGAGGCCGAGGCCGCGGCGCTGCCCTCACGCTCCCCTCAGCGCGGCCGCCATTTCCGCGGGACGGCGCCACCGCGCGGCCAAGGGCGGGAAGTGACGGACGGGGAATAAATTTTAAATAAATCCGACAAAATGAAATAAATCCGACAAAACCAGCACAACCTGAAGCTGTTTCCCATTTTCCTGTGGGTTATTCCCAGGTAGAAAAGCCCGATTTTTCAGGGAGTTGCGCAGGTTCCCCCTGAGCCTCCTTTTCTCCAGGCTCCCTTTCCCAGCTCCCTCAGCCTCTCCTGAGGCTCCACATCCTTTCCCAACTTTTTTGTCCCGGCTGGAAAAGATGCTCCGCTGGACGTGGTGCTCACAAAGAAGCCAGAACTGGTGGAAAATGCGAAGATCAAGGGCTGCAGTGACCGTGGGAAAGCGGAGCTGAAGATACGGGGAGCAGTGAGCAAAATAAATGGAATTATCGTAGGTTTTGGAAGAGTAGAATCGGGGCTGCTCGGGGAAAATCCTGTGGGAAACAGCAAAGGTACCCAGCATGATTTACCCTGAGCACACAAAGTGCAAAAATCAAACAGCAGAAGGATGGAGTGGAGGAACACAGAGCTCCCGTCTGAGGAAAATTACACTAAAAAAAAATACTGAAGGTGGAAGCAGGAGCAGACGAATTGTGAGAAATTTAAAGATTTAAAGCATTACAAACTCCATTCCTATATCCATGGGCAGTGTTCAGCTGGATTTGGTGTCCAAGAAAGGCAAGAAGGAAGATCCTGGGGGCTACAGGCTGGTCAACCTCACGTTGTTTTCTGGGAAAGCTGTGGAGCAAATCCTTCGAGAAGCTATTTTTAAACACATGAAAGACATGAAGGTCGTGTGGAGAAGTGAACACTGAGTTATCAAGAGCAATCTGTGGCTGATGAACCTCATTAATTTTATAATGAGTTCCCAGCAGCTGTGGACAAGGGGAGATCAGTGAAGCTTGCTGGCTTGCTTTGGGGACAAATCCCAATGTGGTTTTATCCCCAAATTTATGAGATGTGGGGGGACAATGAGCAGTAAAATGGGTGAAAAATCAGCTGGCTCAGGGTTGTGATCAGCAACAAGGTTTAACCAGCAGCCAGAAATTATTGGTGTCCTTGTGGGAACAACCCTGAGGACAAGTCATGAGCGTCACCAAATAAAAAACAGGAAAATCCTGGGATTTAAATGCTGATTCTTTCAATGTGGTCACCAATGTCTTCCCTGTTGTGGGTAAAATTAGATAACAATCTTCCATTGATTATTTGGACCATTATTAGTTGGGGAATGTATGGAATAAAAACCCGATCCTTAATGCAAAATTTGAACAGATATTCAGAGTTACCAATGACTTCATAAGTACCTGTGAACTAAAATCCTGGTTCTCCAGAAATACGTTTTAAAACAGCTTCACAGAAGCTACAATTTGCTGATCTGGCCTAACAATGATGTTTATTCTCTTTTTTTTTTTTTTCCCCCAAAGTACTACATTGAGGAGACAGTTATTGAGGAGGGTGAGCCACATGAGGTAAAGGTCCCTGCCCTGCTGCATGTAGCACAGAAATGCATGTAATTAACATGAAATACTAAATTAGCTGCCTTTTGTATTTTGAGGTTTAATTTTTCATGTTAAACATACAAATATCAGTGAACAGTTGCTGCTTAATACTTTATTTTTGCTTCAAGTCCCTGCTGTGTGATAATCTATGATCAGTTTACATGTATCAGTTCTGTTTCCTTCACTTTGTGTAATTTCACAGAAAAAAAATACAGTTTTGCAGATTTTTCATCATGTCACTGGTAACAAATATTTGGGTCACCAAGGAGTGATTACCATAACTTGAAATTCTACTTCTAAAAGAGCTATAACCCAACTCTCTGTTGTGTTATCATGGAATATTCTTTATGGCATGGGCTTGTGCAGAAACAGAAGTTATTAATTGTGTAATTCTTGGTGCATTTTCAGCTCTGGCTTATTGATGAAAATAACTCAGAACTCTGACCTTCATGAATTCCTTTCTAAAGGCAATTTTTTGTAAAGCTAATTGATACAAAATAAAACCTGACACTTATTTGGGTGGTTTTGGAGCACGTTTTTTAACTGTGAGAATTATTTGTAGATGCTTTTCATTAGAATCTTAGTATCAAAATGACTGTTTGCAGCATGACTATGTTGATAAAGTGTATAAAACATTTTAATTGATTGGAAATGAATGCATGTAGAGCAGAGGCAGCTGGAGCCCCACTCTCCCAGACCCTCTGGAGAATAATTCCATGAGTTTGATGCAGGAACCAGACAGAGAGTTCATTGCTTGTGGGGTTTTTTTAGGGTGGGTGATATATGGGGAGCACAGTGGTAATCCCAGGAGGAAAAGTGTCCCTGATTTTCTGTCTCCATGTGGATCTGGATGAGAGCAGAGCATCCTTTCACCATCTCAGGGGGGCGAAAAACACATTCTAACAAACTTTTACATCTATAAATCAAGGGATTATTAATTTTTTTTGATCTCCAGGTGGTCAGAGACCATCAGCACAGACTACTCAGGTCCTGAGACCACCAGCACCACCTACAAAACTGAGCACACCCAGCTCAGAGGGGTGAAAACACTTGTCCTAACAAACTTTTACAGCTACAAAACAAGTGATTATTGAATTTTTTTTGATCCTCAGGTGGTGACTGAGATCACTGAGACCATCAGCACAGATTACTCAGGCCCTGAGACCACCACAGTCACCACCACCTACACAGCTGAGCACACCCAGCCCCCTGGGGAGGATGCAGCCCCTCCTGTCAGGAAAAAGACAATCCGGACAAAAGTGGACCCATCCAAGTTTTTGACACCTTACCTGGAACACAGCAATAAAATGAAGGACTTATTCAGTGAGGTAAGTTGTCCCATGTCTCTTATTTCTTGAGGAACACCAGCTTTAAAACTGTTTTACAGGAGTTGTTTGATACTTATAGTGCAAAAAACTGGGTTTATCAATATTAAGCTCATGGGGAGAATGTAATAAATTAGAGGTGATCCAAGTTAGAGATGGATTTTTTTTTCCTGTTGTGTCAGATGGAATAAACTCAGCTAAAATAAGCATAAGTGCAAATGTAGTTGAATAATTTTAGTTTATATTATTGAATAATCTGCCCCAAATTCCTGTCCTAACCAGATAAATATGGCAATAATTGCTAATACAGTTCTGGCAGAGCTCAGGGATATATCTTAATTATTTTTATCATTATTTTCTTCCAGAACAAGTACAAAGAAAAATTTAGAAAAGAAAGAGGAAAGCCATATGCTTCCACAGTTGATACCCCAGAAATCCGGAGGATCAAGAAAGTGCAGGACCAGCTCAGTGAGGTGGGTAACAACTGCATTTCTAGGGTCATCCAGGTGTTTATATGAAAGGTGAAAATGTCATTATTCTGGGCTTTATTTTAAAAAAGGAAAGCAGTCAGTTTTGCTGTGGAATCAATGAAGTTTGTGCACTGTTCCAGGTTAAATACCGCATGGCTGGGGGAGTTGCCAGAACCATTTGCCACGTGGATGAAAAGGCCATGGACATAGAACATGCAAAGAAAGTGTCACAGCAAGTGAGCAAGGTGAGCCTTCTGACTTTCACAGCACTGCTGGAGCCTGAAGTTGCTGATAAGAACAAACTTTAGAGCTCAGGGTGCTAAAGCAACATTTATGCAACAGTTTAGAAGCACAGGCAGGGATAGCAGAGAAGTTGGTAAGGCAAATATAAATATAATGTTAAATATTTCCAGTTGCTCTATTCACATGTTACTGCTCTGAGACTTTGATTTTGAAAAAAATCTTTAAAGCAGGCAGTTTGTTCACAGAAGTAAACATTTTTTAAAGGATGGAGTGACCAACATGCTGATCTTTCCTTCCAGGTGTTATATAAACAGAACTGGGAGGAGAATAAAGACAAGTACCTGCTTCCCCCTGATGCTCCAGAGCTTGTGAATGCAATAAAAAACACAGCAATGTTCAGCAAGGTAAGAATAAATAACCACAGGTCTCAGTAGCTGAAGTGAAAGAAGCTTTCAAAGCCAGAAATGAATTAATAATGAGCATTCTGGCATTTTTCTTGTAGAAACTCTATACTGAAGACTGGGATGCAGACAAAACATTGTTTTATCCCTACAATGACAGCCCAGAGCTCAGAAGGGTGGCACAGGCTCAGAAGACTCTGAGTGATGTGAGTATCAAAGCAGGGCTGTTGGGTTGTGGTGTACATGCCATGGACTTTGATTAGATATAAAAGCTTCATCATGGAACATAAAATAACAGAAAATAAAAGTGTGTTAAGTAAACTCTGATAGTAGTTCTCATAGAAAAATATGTACTTGATGTTAGAGTACAAAGTAGAGCATGTTAGAGTATAAATCCATTGGCAATTTGATGCTAGACTAGGAATGAATGAAATAATTTATTAGTCAGTAAGAAGACCTCAAGCATCTCCCCAAATGCAGAAACTCTCAGGGTTGTCTCCAAGTCCAGTTCACTCTTGTGGGTCTGCAGATGTGCCTCTAAAACAGTGATAAGAAAAGTCAGGAGTTAGTGGGATTAGGATTTACTGGTTTTTAGATACACAGAACTCTTCAACAGGGGATTTCAGCCCTCACTTGAAGATTTCAGTGGATTTTGCAAATGTTCAGAAGTTCCCTGGTAATGCACAGGTTAAAGAATTCCTGCTGAATTGGGCAGAACTTCTTTCATTAATGTGGTGGCAGCAGAGCTCCAATGCTGTGATGCTCAAATAAATGTTTATTTCTTCCATCCTTTCAGATTGTCTACAAAAAGGGGCACGATGAAAGGAAAGCAAAATTCACCTCTCTGCCAGACCCCCCTGATGTGGAACAAGCCAAGAAGGTGTCACGGCAGCTGAGTGATGTGAGTACAACCTGCTGCCCAAACCCCAAGAAAAGGAAGAAAGGACCTAAGGAAAGGAAAGGCAAAAGAAAAAAACATACAGGAAAACCAATTTTTTGCTGGAGAAATTGGGACCAAGTTGCATAATCTTGGAAGTAGGGTTTTAACTCCATTCAGAATTTAACTATTATTCTTTTTCTAAAAAAAAATTATTTTATTGTGTATTGAAAGTTATCTGCATTTTAAGATTAGAGAGTTGCAGTGCTCACTCATGCTGGAGAAACCACTAAGAAAATTGCACGGAACCCGTTTGGAAAGTAAAATAATTAATTTAGAGACAATTTCTTTAAACTTATATTTTCATAGCTTCATTGCCATCAAAAAGATTTTATAACATGTAAATAGAAGGGGATGGTACCATAATTCTTTGAAAAGAATAAAATAATAAGCTTTGTAGGTATCTCCAAAACTATAAAATATGGGGTGTTTTTCAAGATTATTTTTGGCATATATGTTTTTTAGCAATGTTTAAAAGCATTGGAGGAGTTTTATTTTTTATGGTAAGTAATGCAGCTGTGACTGAAAATGCACCTGGAACAATGAGTGAAAACTCAGGGAGGTGTTTTATTGTTAGACAAACTCTTTAAACTTTTAATACTTTATTTCTGTGACCTTGAATAAATAATAGAAATCACAAATACTGGGTAATTAAAAGAGTTTGCTTAAAACCAGTTCCAGCAGCAATACCAGTAAATTCAGACTTAATCACCAAGAAGAAAACAGAACTAAAGGAATATGTTAGAGATGATTTATTTATCCTTTTTAGGTCAGGGAAGGTACTAAGAGAAATTACTTGACACTGAAATGGTTTGGCCAAATCATATTTATGGTGGTTTTGACCATAACTGGTGAAATAGCTATAAGGGTGCTGTCAGCTTTAAAAAGACAGCTTTGAAAAATGAATCTGTCAAGTGAAAATGAAGCTGTGTCTTGGGGATTCAATTTTATTATTTTGTTTCCTTACAGGTTATTTACCATGAGGACTATAAAAACAAAATCAAAGGCAAGTGGAGTCAAACTCCGTGCTATGACGTGGCAATTGCAAAAATGAATGCAGAGAATCTGAGCATGGTGAGTGAATCCTGCAGAAAATCTTCAACAGCTTTTTCCCTGTTTATGTTCATGTGGAAAATACTGAGGCTCCATTTGTGGCATTGCTTGTTTCCTAAATAATCCCTGTTGTAGATGTTGAATTTACAACTGGATGATGTGTTGTTTTCTGTCTCTGTTCCTAACAGAGGAAATACCAGGAAGACTTTGAAAACATGAAAGACCAAATCTACTTCATGCAGACTGAAACTCCAGAATATGAAGCCAACAAACGAGCTTCAGAAAATGTCAGCAAGGTGAGGGACCTGTGTGCCACCTGCTCAGCTTGGGAACAGTTCTGAACTCACAAGTTTGTGCTGAAATTGTTTTGGCATGACCTTTCATGGTCCTTTGCCACCATGAATTGAATATCAGGGGCATTTTTCCTGAAGATTTTATCATAGAATAGATTAATATCACAGAGTGGTTTGGGTGGGAAGGGACTTTAAAGGCCACCCAGGGCCACCCTGCCATGGGCAGGGACACCTTCCACTGTCCCAGGGTGCTCCAAGCCCCATCTAAACACTTCCAGGGACAGGGCAGCCACACTTCTCTGGGAATCACACAGGTTAGTGAGCATTTGTCTTTTAATACTGATTTTTAAAACATCTTTTTTTTTTTATTATTCTTTCAAGTTCAAATACAGAGCAGACTATGAAAAGAAAAAAGCTATTGCTGATTATAATGTGCTCCCTGCTACAGAGAACCCATTGCTGCAGCAATTAAAAACTGCAGGAAATATTCTGAGTGATGTGAGTATTATCAGTGTGCAGCTACATCATTTTCAGTCCTGTACCAGAAACCACAATCACTATTTCTTCACAAGGCTTCTCCTCTGGATCCTGTAGTATTTTTAGTTTTATAGACCCATATTTGTAATGAGATGGCACCAATTCAGGTAAAGAATGAATTCTCCACAGATGAGTCTAGCAACAGCAGTGGCATGTGGATGGCTAATTAGTGGGTAGTTAATTTAGATCCTTGTGGATAATGAATCACGAGAGTTCTCCCCTTACTGTTTTAAGGAATTTCATCTCATAATGATAATATATGTGGTGCTTTTACATTTTTTTATATTATATTCTGGTTATTTGCTGTAACAGCCTTCTCGATTCCTCTTTTATTTGTATGGAAAGAGATTGAATATTTCTCAGTGTCAGAAGTTCAAAAACCATTAGCCAGACCTTTCTGTCTTCCCTCACAAACCTAAAAAAAAGTTATTTTTAAAGACCATTGGGAAAACAGTGCCATCTGTTTCTCAGTCCTGTGGGAAAACTTTTCTTTGCACCTTGAGAAATCTGAATTGGTTTCTTTTGTTCACCCTTTTCTAATGAGGAGAAGCATTTATGTTGAAAACAATCTATG
>JAOTQP010000362.1:36054796-36070134 GCA_026413545.1 Cichladusa arquata | reverse complement strand
GGGGGGCCTTACAGTGCAATCTCTTGCATGATCTGGTATTATTTGATTTGCAGAAATTATACAAAGAAGCCTATGAACAGTCCAAAGGAAACAAGATGAATTACTGTGAGACACCCAAGTTCCAGACTGATGCTGCTCTGAAGAACTTTAGTGATGTAGGTATTTCACTTGGGGTTTATCCTTCAGTACTGACCCTCTTGACTCCTTCTGCTTCTCAACTCGTGGTTATTTTGGCAGGTAAAATATAAAGATGCATATCAGAAGAATATTTTGGGGCACTACTTGGGCAGCTTTGAGGACCCACATCAGATCCACTGCATGAAGGTTGAAGCCATGAAAAGTGATGTAAGTGTACCAATGGCTCTGTTTTCCCCATCACTCTGGCAGTTTAGACAAAGCTCAGTTGTGGTGCCTTACTGCATGTTGCTCTTGTTCCTAGAAAAATTACAAAGCAGATTATGAGGAGGAAAAGACAAAGTGCTACTTCCCTCAGACCATAACTCAAGAGTATGAAGCAATCAAGAAGTTGGAGCAATGTAAAGACGTGAGTACAGGACAGCAGTTGTTCACCACAGAAAAATTAACTGTGATCCCTGCTAACATCAATGACTCTGAGTTTGGCCTCGTTGCCTTATATGACTTTTAAAAAATATCTTCATCTCTATTTTAGGGCCTTTTGTGACATCTAGTGATCAAAACAGATACAGCACAATCCTTTTTATAACAAACCCATAAAATGAGAGCTATAGTACCAAAATGAAGAATGAACCTCAACCACTCACCTGCTTAAATCCATATTTTTAAAAATCAATGTTTAAAACTACTTAATTTATTAATAATTGTATTTATTTTATCAACACTTGGAAAATATGCATTTTCTACAAATATTTTTTTATCTTCTTTCAGTACACCTACAAAAAGCATCCTGATCAAACCAAATTCACTTCAGTGACCGACTCTCCAGTACAGAAACAAGCAGAGATCAATAGCAAACAGCTGAGTGATGTAAGTAGACTTTGGAAACACTCTGACATTCCCAATTTCTGCCCTGTGCCCACCTTCACTTCATCCTCCTGAAATAATTGTGTAGGTGGCTGTGTGCATTCACAATTTTATTCCAGCAGAATATCACCTGGAAATCAGATTTTTAAAAATAGTTTTCCAATTCACAGTCTATAAATTGGGCTGCTAAATATTTTCCTTTCTTTTTCTTTGCAGATATTGTATAAATCCAAAGGGGAAGAAATTATTCACAAGTACCACCTCCCTCCTGATGTGCCCCAGTTCATCCAGGCTAGAGTTAATGCCTACAACATCAGTGATGTGAGTATATTTTGAATTTCAGCACCATGAAGCTCTCCACTGATGGTATCAATTTCATTGCCTTTGTGATAATAAAATTTTTGGTGGCATTATCAGCCTTCCAGGGATGAGATAAAGACTGAAATCTCCCTGAATAGCCTTGGAATTTTAATAGTCTGGCCAGGCTAATAAAAAAAATCAGCCAGGCTGCTTTCTCCAGTCCCTTTAGAGCACAAAGCCCGAGTTTGAAGCTAACAGGAAAAAATTTCTGAAGGTTCAGTCACGTGGAAAAGGGTTTTGCATAAGAAAAGGAAAAAATGCCACTGGTAGAGTTGTTCTAAATGAAAAGTGCAAAAATGCTTGTGGGCTTCATGATTATCTTTGAAATAGATTTATTTATTGTAATAGAACTGTAGTTTGTGTACAGGTTAACATTTTTTCCTTGAGATTACATGGACTAAACTGGATATTTTAATTCCTGTAATAAAATCTCCTATAATAAAAACATGGGCTTAAACTCTTTATTAGAATTGTTGTTCCTGACACTGCAAACTCTTCCTTTTTTTCCCTCCAAGGCTAACTACAAGGCAGACTGGAAGAAAACCCTTACCAAAGGCTATGATCTGAAACCAGATGCCATTCCAATTATTGCTGCTAAAGCTTCTCGGAATATTGCAAGTGATGTAAGTAGGATTTACATCCAGTGGAACACATACCCCTCCTGCATTTCATTATTTATTATTATTTACCTGTGCTGGAGACCTGTACTCCTACTTTAGCAGAAGGTTACAAGGTTCATTCCTCTCTTAAACATCTCCAATTGAATATTGGGATATTGAATTGGCTGGTGGGGCTGTTCAGTAATTTATTATAATTATTATTATATTCTTAATTAAATAGAGTTGCAAGCCTCAATGACAATGGTGAGGGAGGGCTTGTAGCTATAGGTGTGGGTTGAGATATGTACCAGGTGTTAAGGAAGCTGAAAAATCCAATCATCTTCTTTTTTTTCACCTAAATAATCCTGTGCTGTTGTAAAAACCATTTTTGAGGTTATAGAATCAACTGCAGCATTAATACTTTAAAACTCAGTGTTTTCAACCCATCCAAAGTGTGTTTTCTCTTTCCCAAGTGGGTAAAGCTGTTTTTCCTTTGTCTCTAGGTCAAGTACAAGGAATCCTACGAGAAAGACAAAGGCAAACAGGTCGGGTTCCGGAGCCTGCAGGATGATCCCAAACTCGTCCACTACATGAACGTGGCCAAAATCCAATCGGATCGGGAATACAAGAAGGATTATGAAGTCACCAAGACCAAATATCACACTCCTCTGGATATGTTCAGTGTGACAGCTGCCAAGAAAGCCCAGGAAGTGGTGACAAACACTGGCTATAAGCAGCCAATTCACCATTACACCCTCCTGCCTGATTCTGTGAACCTGGAGCTGTCCAGAAATGTGATGCAGCTTCAGAGTGATGTAGGTTGCCAATGATCAGCTCCATTTTTAATTCTCATCCTGGCTGTGTGATATCATTAATCTTTTATGGCTAAAAAATTAATTTATATTGTCCAATATATATTATATTGGATTAACATTAGGTTGGGATGTGACTGGTCTGGAATCATTTGTTTTCCAAACATTATCAGAATTATGTGTAGCTATTAAGTTCTAGGAACCTTATCTAGCAAGTAACAACTTTTTTAATATCTCTCCATATTTGGCATATTCCCAGCAAATGAGCATGATTTGCTAATTGATATATTTTTGTAGTCAGATTTTAATTATTGTGATTTTATTTCTCCAAAACACTGGCTCTATCATAATTAAATTTTAATTAAATCTCAATTGCTCCTCCAAAATGAACAACCAGGGGAAGTTTTAAGGCTTTACGTGTTTTATCTGTATAGACAGTAATTCTTCTTGCCTCACTGTGTTTTTCTTGTTTATTTTTGAAAAGAATCTGTACAAATCTGACTTCAATAACTGGCTGAGAGGAGTTGGCTGGGTCCCAATTCAGTCACTGGATGTAGAAAAAGCCAAGAAAGCTACAGACATTCTCAGCGAGAAGAAATACCGCCAGCATCCCGACCAGCTCAAGTTCTCCATCCCCATGGATGCCATGGAGCAAGTGCTGGCAAAGCAAAATGCCAAGACCATGAACAAGGTGGGGGAAGTTGTTGGATTGACCCAAAGTTTGGGTCTTTGTCTTGCAAAGTTGTGGGGCAAGGTGCATTCCCACTGGAATTATCAAAATTTCCAATGGGTGTGGCAGTTAAGACTGGACACTGAGAGATCGTGGTAAGCCTCTGGTTGCTTATAATTAAGGGAGTTTCATTTTCTGTTTCTAAAGATTAAAGCTATCTTCTTCAGATTTATGGTGCTTTGATATTCCTTTTTCTATAGGATGTATTCACAGTAAGTGAACTGCAGAAAAACTGGAATTCTGTCAGTTTTGTACAAGTTTCCTGGAAAGTGGAGTTGTTTACACTTATCTCTAGTTATCCAAGGCACCACTGATCCTTATTCCTTGTTTTCCATGGAAAAAATGTCTGTGAAAATAAATTCTCCTTCCCATTAATGCAGGGAAGAACACAGATTGGAAACTTAAAGCTTCAATATTTATTAATTATCAAAACATACATTGCAAATTTCTCACAATACTAAAGAAAAGAGGAAGATAATGCTGCCCCTCAGCAGCTCTGTGAAGGTTATTTCTGCTGCTAACAATATTTCTAGGAAAATATTATTTATTGCAAATGAGCAGAACAAAAGCAAACTCTTATTTTATGAGTCCAGCACCTTTTCAATGCTAAAAATTCCTTTGTAATTGCAGAGGCTGTACACAGATAAATGGAACAAAGAGAAGACCAGCATCCATGTGATGCCAGACACCCCAGAAATTCTGCAGTGCAAAGTGAACCAGATGACAATGAGTGATGTGAGTGGCTGTGCTCGTGGTGGGCGTTCACTGCCTCGCTGCCATTTTAATGCCTTGTTTGAAAATACCTAACTTCAGAGTTCTGCCTTCATGACACCTGTTCTCTTTCACATCTGAACTTAGAAACTTTACAGAGCTGGATGGGAGGAGGAAAAGAAGAAGGGTTATGACTTGCAGCCAGATGCAATTCCAATAAAAGCAGCCAAAAGCTCCCGGGACATTGCAAGCGACGTGAGTCTGGCTGTGTGGTACCATTCCGTGGCTTTGTTTAAATTAAATTACTAAACCTGAGATCTTGTGATCTGCTTTTTCAGTGATAAAACAGAGCTTAATATTGCATTTTTTAATTGAGGTTTTTGCTGTTCTTTCCTGTTGTCAGTATAAATACAAACTTGCCTATGAGAAGGCCAAAGGGAAGCACATCGGCTTCCGCAGCCTGGAGGACGACCCCAAGCTGGTGCACTTCATGCATGTGGCCAAGATGCAATCTGACAGGGAGTACAAAAAGGATTATGAGAAGGCCAAGACTAATTTCCACACTCCAGTTGACATGGTCAGCGTGGTGGCAGCCAAGAAAGCTCAGGAAGTGGCTACAAATGCAAACTACAAGAACTTAATCCACACCTACAATGTCCTGCCCGATGCTATGAGCATTGAATTGGCCAAAAACATGATGCAGTTACAAAGTGATGTAAGTAAGAGGTTCTTCAGCCTCTGCACTGTGAATACAAAGTGCTTAGTTTATGAAAAAACACTGTAAGATAAATAATATTATTTTCTTAGTGAAATTAGGTCAGGTGTCTACGAAAGTGTAGTACATTATATAAGTTTTTCAACAATTACAGCTGTTTTATTTTTTCTAGACTCTGAAATGTTACATTAATGAATTTGAGCTTAGAAATAAACAATTTTATGAATATTTATTCCTTACATGTCCCATCAGAAGCAGTAATTATGTGCAGACCAAGACAGGAAAAGCTTCACTTTTCCTTAATACATTTTATCTGGTACTTCCAAATTTATGAACTATTTTATGCTTCATATTGTTTTTTATCTACTTCCTGCCTGCAGAACCAATACAAAGCAGAATATGATGAAACTATGAAGGGTGTTGGGTGGCTCCCACTGGGCTCCCTGGAAGCTGAGAAGAACAAAAAAGCCATGGAAATTGTGAGTGAGAAGAAGTATCGCCAGCATCCAGACAAGTTGAAGTACTCTGTTCCTATGGATTCCATGAACATGGTCTTGGCTTTAAATAATGCCAAAATCATGGATGAGGTGAGAAAGTGCTCAGCAGAATTCATTTAAGTTTACAGAAGTGGGCAACAATCTACATCTGATTTAATAATCATGTATGCAGATAAATAAAACAAACAAACAAATAAATAAATAAAAATATAAATGTTCCTCCAGTGTTAGTAAAACATCACTGTCAAGGCAGTTTGGATTTCAAGTGGAAAATAGTATTTTAAATTGTTTTATTTAATAATAACAGATGCTGAGGTCTTTATTTTTTTAAATCCTTCCAGCACAAGTACAAACAAGCCTGGGAAGAAGACAAAAAGAAAATTCACATCACCCCAGATATTCCACAGATTGTTTTAGCAAAAGCAAATGCATTCAATTTAAGTGAAGTGAGTATTGTTTGAAACGCTGTGACCTTGCTCTTATTTTTTGATTAGGAATAAGTGAGATGAGAGCATGCAAAAGTCTCACCTTGCTAATCTGTAGAAATTTCACAAAACCTCTTAATGTTCCTTTTCCCTGCTTCCTTCCCCAAAATGAGATACCCAGAATTGCCAAGAAAAAGCCATGTTTATAGTCAGGTTGTGAAGTGCTCATGCAGACCATTAAAATACAACAGTTGCTAACAAAATACAGTAGACTTGGAGTCCTGTTCATGTTTGTTACTGTATTTATTATTTTATTTTTGATTTTTTAAATTTCTCCATGCACAACGTTTTGTACAGGGTTCAAAATGTAGGTAGCACCTGTTTTTTTTGATAAAAGATGGCATTATAGACAAGTTTTGGTAGCCAATTGTTAAATTTGCATATGCTAAATAAAGTATTGCTTGTAATTATGCACGCATGTAATATGGGCAGAAAAAGACATTTTTTATCTCTTTGTATTTTTTATAGATGTAACTTTTCACCAATATTTGTGCATGCATGTGGACATGTAAATTTTTTCTTGTTTAAGGGACGTTTATTTTTTTTTTTCTTTTGCAGAAAATGTACAGATCTTCATTTGAAGAAACCAGGAAGAAAGGATATGATCTCAGGGCTGATGCTATTCCTGTCAAAGCTGCCAAAGCTTCCAGGGATATTGCCAGTGATGTAAGTTCTTGGGAGAAAAAATGGGCAGGGACAGCTTCCACTACCCCAGGGTGCTCCAACCTGGTCTTGGACACTTCCAGGGATCCAGAGGCAGCCACAGCTTCTCTGGGCACCCTGTGTTAGGGCCTCAGCACCTTCATAGGGAAGAATTTTTTTGTAAATGTGATATTTGCACCACTTAATTAGTGGCTTGTCAGCAGTCTTCTTCTGTCTTCACTCAGAGTCAGGATTAAAAACACAAAGGAGATGAATTTCCTCGTGTTCAGGCTTGGCTGTTTATTAAATCTTATCTCAAGTACAGAGTTCTGCACCACTTCTAGCTACCAGCTAAAAGTGAGCAAAATGGAGCTGAATCCAGCTAGTTACAAGATCTCTTAAAGCTAAACAGTCCAATAGAGAACTAACACCTATATTATTTTATATTTTTAACCCAATAACCAAATTCCCGTGACCCTCAGTGCAGCACTAACTGTCCAACCAGAAACCACTACCTGAAATCGTGAAGGAAAAGGAAAAACACAGAAAGAAACAACACCCAAAATCCTCCATCTTGTCCCATACCTATTACTATATCATAAAACCCTCAAATTTAAAACCCTTCACCATGTGAAATCACATACTTCTATTTAACTACACATCCGTGATTTTAACTCCATCACTCAAGTTTGGAAGATTTTTCCAAGGCCTCAGGTCAAAAGCAGTGTTCTCCTGGAGGTCAGATAGCACAGAAAGCTCAAAAATCCCAGGTTTCTGGGATCCAACCTTTTTTTCCCTAATATAAAATCTAAATGAGTTAAAATCTCTGTTTCTGTTCTCCTCCAGTATAAATACAAATTAGGGTACGAACAAGACAAGGGGAAACTCGTCGGCTTCCGCAGCCTCCAGGATGATCCCAAACTTGTCCACTGCATGCAAGTGGCCAAGATGCAGTCAGACAGGGAGTACAAGAAGGCCTATGAGACCAGCAAGACTCATTACCAGACACCTTCTGATGCCCTCAGCGTGGTGGCAGCCAAGGAGGCCCAGGACCGTGTCACCAACACCAACTACAAGCGCCTGATCCACCAGTACATGCTCCTGCCAGATGCAATGAGTTTGGAGCTCTACAGGAACATGAACCAGATCCAAAGTGATGTAAGTTTTTTGTGTTGGTTTTGCATTAAAAGCAACCTGGGGTGGGACATACTCAGAAGTTTTTCCGTGAGGACTTTCTGTATAAATTGGTAAGACTGATTGGAGGCTGATTTAGTAATTGACAGCCTGAGAAACCAATTAAAGAAGCTAGTTTGCTCCAGAAATCACATCAAGCTGTAAAAATAGGAAAAGTTTCACAATTTTGCCGATTTCCCGGGCAGCTGCTATTCGTGAAAGTAAAAACACAAAAAAGCGTTGGGTTTTTTTTTTCTCTTAAAAAAATCCCTATTACCAAACAAAAAAAAAAAAAAACCAACAAACCTCCTCTCCCTAAAGTAAACTGAAACAACTATTTAAGTAAAAAACTGACTGAAGTGTCTCTGTATGTGATTAAAAAAGTGTGGGAAGTAAAAGAGAGAATAGTCTAAAAGTCTTACCCTAAATTTCTTATTTTCTCTGTATTGTTAATAAAGTTCTTCTTTATACCCTTTTAAGTTTTAAGCCTGCCTTATTTTTACTCCTAATCCTATCTCACAACAGCAATTAAGTACATTAAAATTAACAAACCTAAACTAAACCAAAACAGTTTTCTTTTTGTGACTTGTGTTTTTACATCATGGCTGCAGTTTGGAAAGAACAGGATTATTTTTTAATGAGCTGTTTTTGGCTGCAGTTTGGAAAGAACAGGATTATTTTTTATCAGCTGTCTTCTTTTTTGTGGCTTTTGTTTTTCCATCGTGGTTGTGCTTTGGAAAGGATTGGTTCATTCTGTATGAGCTGTTTTGGAAAGGATTGGTTTATTCTATATGAGCTGTTTGTAGATTGTAAACTTTGCTTTTGTGTCCCGTTTGGCAGAATGAGTACAAGCAGGATTACAAGGAGTGGTTCAGGGGGATTGGTTGGAGTCCCATTGGTTCTCTGGATGTGGAGAAATCCAAGAAAGCCACGGAGATCGCGAGCGATCGGAAGTACCGCCAGCACCCCAGCATGTTCCCCTTCACCAAACAGAACGATGCCATGGACCTGGTCCTTGCAAAGCAGAATGCAAATATCATGAACAAAGTGAGTGTTTGGGGGAAAACCAGGCAGGCATTCACATATCATCCATTGCAATAACCACTCTGTAAATCTCTGTTTATGTGGCAGCGTTCCCCTAGGAAAAACAGCTGTCACAGGCTCCTCTTTTTTCATTTTTTTTTCCTCAATGAAACAGTTCTTGATAAACAGCATTGGTTAAAGAGTTTTTTTCTCATTTTTCTCGAGCTTCTATTCATCCCATTCTTATATAAAAATGACCAATGCTGAAAATCTTGATAGTTTGGTTTCATTAAAAGCAAGACCAGACAATAATTCAGCTGATTCTGGATTAGATCATTATATAGTAAAATAAATCTGAGTCAGCATCTTCACCTTTTTACTCATCCATATCCAAATGGAAAGATGAAAACCCTGGAAGTCCCATCTTTTGTCATTTATATTAACACATCTGATGTAACTTTCTGTCCACAGCATGCTTATACCGAAGCCTGGGAGAAGGATAAAACTCAGGTCCATGTGATGCCAGACACACCAGATATTCTACAGGCCAAACAGAACAAGACAAACTACAGTCAGGTAGAGTATTTTGATACATCCTATCAACATTTTAAATTAATATCTACTGGAGACTTAGAACACAGGCAAGAATTTCATGTGGGTAATATTTTCAGAGTAAAATAAGTACCAGCATCAGGCTAGCAAACTAACAGACTAAATTGCATTATAATGTATGGAAAATATAAGTCCTGCTTTTGAAGTCTGGAATGCATAGACCATACTATATGCTTAGCATAGAATTCAGTCATGTTAAAAATTCTTTACTATAAAATTACAAGTTAATTGTGTATATTTTTGACCTAACCTGTGGAAAAAGTAGATGCAGTGATTCCAGCTTTTCTCTCAGCTTTCAGATAGAAGAAAGTGATAATTGTGTCAGTAGAAAACACTCAGATTTTGCTTTGCATCCTTGCTCAGAGGCAAATCTTTAACTTAAAATCAACTGCGCACAAACTGACTTGGCTGTTAAATGGCTTAATTAAAAACCTTATTAAAATTCTGTTAAGCCAATCAAGAAGTGTTCAGTTATCTCAGATGTATGTATTTCAAATTCTCCAGATATGTTTCAAATCAAGATAAGCTATAGTAGGAAGCTGCTAAATAGTGAAAAACTATTTAGTCCCTCTCCTAAGCCTTGGAAGACCAGCATTCCTTGTTTATCAGTTTCCCATTTCTCAGATCCCATTCTAGCAGCCCTTCTCTCATAACTGAAGCCTGTGAGGTGACCAGAATTTGGATCATTAGTGTATCTAAATAGTGGGTGACGTCCGTATGACTGATTTTAATTAATATTGTTTTCAATTTTAGAAACTCTACAAGCTTGGCTGGGAAGAAATGATAAAGAAAGGCTATGACCTCACACCTGAAGCCATGTCAGTGAAAGCTGCCAGAGCTTCAAGGGACATTGCAAGTGACGTAAGCAGCATTTTTAACTCCATGTGACATGCATTGATCTGGTTGATATAACCTACAGAGTCACAGTAAATTGAATTGCATCTCTCTGCTAAGGTGTGACTTGGAATCAAAGCCAACATTGCTGACAAAACTCCTTCCTGAGCTGTTTTTGTCCAATTTAAAAAGTCTGGCATTTTAGCAAGTCCAAAGTTTGGTCCCTTCATGACATGGCTGGTCATAAAAAGGGAGGAGTTTTCTGCTCTTTTGGCTGCTTCATTTTCACAGCAGCAGCAAATTTGGTCCAATTAGCTGAGCCCAGTGCCAGTCCAGAGAAATCCCCATTACGATTCTGAAACAGATGGGGTGACACATGGACTGCTGTTACCATAACTTGGTACAACTCCTGCATTTGTGGAAGAGATCTTATTAATCTTTAGGAAATGCTTCCTTTACTTAAGTATCTTTTTATCTCATAATTTCTCATTGATGATGTTATTCATCAAAATATTTCAGTGTGTCACTTTTAGGGAGCTCTGAACAGAGTGAGTGTGAATCAGATGGCACAGGAGACAATTCCTATTGCCATGCTCTCTTCCTTTCCCAGGGAGACCATTCACTGACACCAAGTCATGACCATTAGTCAAGGGGCTGCTGAAACTTCACATGAGATGCCATAAAAAGTTGCTCATTTATAGAATCATAGAATCACAAAATGGTTTGGGTTGGAAAGGGCATTAAGGGTTATTCAGTTCCACCCTTTCTGTGAGCAGGGCCACACTCCACTATCCCAGATTGCTCCAAGCCTTATCCAACCTGGCCTTGGACACTTCCAGGGGTAATTTCATGAGGAGCATGAAGATGAGGGTATATATGGGTATTTTGCTTGCATGTTTGTCACTGTGATTTGAGTGGTGCCACCTTTGCCCCTGCAGTTCAAGTACAAAGAAGGATACCGCAAGCAGCAGGGACATCACATCGGATTCCGCAGCTTGCAGGATGACCCCAAGATGCTGTGGTCCATGCAAGTAGCTAAAATGCAGAGTGAGAGGGAGTACAAGAAGGACTTTGAAAAGTGGAAGACCAAGTTCAATATGCCTGTGGATATGCTGGGCTTCCTTCTGGCTAAGAAGTGTCAGGAGCTGGTCAGTGATGTGGACTACAAACACATCCTGCACCGCTGGACTTGTCTGCCGGACCAGGTCGATGTCACCGAGGCAAAGAGGGTCAACGAGCTGCAGAGTGATGTAAGCTCCCTCTTGGGTTAATTCACTTATTTCCATGTCAAATAATTATTGCTGATTGGAAAGTATCTTTGATGACTCGCTTTTGATATTAGTATAGATCAGATTGGAGCTAAACTGCCAGTTTGACTTTTCATAGGGTTTAATCAATGAACAGTGAAATAATCTGCTATGGTTTTGATTTTCATCCTTAACAGAACCTGTATAAGTCAGATCTGCAGTGGCTCAGAGGCATTGGATGGAGTCCTTTGGGATCTCTGGAAGCTGAAAAGAACAAGAAAGCTTCTGAAATACTGAATGAAAAGAAGTACAGGCAGCACCCAGACACCATTAAGTTCACAAGTATCCCAGATGCCATGGATGTCGTTTTGGCAAAATCTAATGCCAAAAATAGGAGTGATGTAAGTTGCCTCTAGAGACAGAATATGGGATTCAAAAAGTGAATACATTAATATACATTTTTAAAAGGATCACTGGTTCAGAACATGCACTTAAAATATGCAGATAGCAGGTGTTTATAGTCAGGGCCTCACTGCTCTTTGTGCCTTATTCAAAAGATGAAGATTTTGAACTCTGGTAATTTACTCAGTGTAACTGCAAATAGGACCTTTAGTAGGCAGTATGTAATTATATTGTCTTAATGTTGTTTCCTTGACATTACATGGATGTAAAGAAGAAAAAAATGTTGTATTTCAGTAAGAAGTCATTGTATTATTTGATTTTACTATCTTGTCTTGTTTACATCCCTAATTCTTGCTTAGTACATCTTTGCTTTGCTAATGCAGAGAAAAGGTGAACTGAAATTACTGCTGTGCAGGTGAACCTTGGATCAGAGCAGGTTTTTGTTTGTGTCTCTTTCAGATACTCTACAAGGAAGCTTGGAACAAGGACAAGACTAAGGTTCACATCATGCCTGATACGCCTGAAATTTTGCTGGCTAAATCAAACTTGATTAACACAAGTGATGTAAGTTTGCATTTGAAACTGGGTATAGAGAATCACAGGGTTGTATTACTCACCTCTACAGAAAGCTCTAGCAGTAATTCACATTAATATATTTGCTAAAAGAAAATTTTGATCTTCAGTGAAATAATCAGAAAACATTTAAATTGTAATTTTAAAGTATTTTATATCCAAGGTTGCAAAATACATGTCATTAATAGCACGGTATGAAGTTTAATTAAATTAATTAAATTGTGTTTGGAAACTCATGCTTTCTTTTCAATAATCAGAGGTGGAAAGTTGTAGCATTGAAAAACTCTCTAGAGAATTTTATCTGCATTAATTCCTTTGAACCCTTCTCCAACAGAAACGCTACAAGGTGGGATATGAAGAGTTAAAGAAGAAAGGCTATGACCTCCCTGCTGATGCCATCCCCCTGCAGGCAGCCAAGGCATCCCGAGACATAGCCAGTGAGGTGGGTCTGGCAGAGGGAAAATCAGAGTGGGGCACATAATCTTGGATAAAAATAGTTTGTATTAACAGGAGGACATATGTAAAATTTTAACATGGTTCTATTACTGCCCACCTCAAAGGTTGTGCAAGTCTTAATGGTGTAAAGTTAATTAAATTAAAGACAATAATTTAAAGATGATAGTATAGGGCTATGAGAAATCCTGTAATATCTCCTGGACGTTCTAACAAATGATAAAAATTTGGGGAAAAAACAAAAGAAAATTAATATAAGTTAGATTCAAAATTATTAATTACTGTATTAAAAACAGAGAAACTGAAAAGGCATTTAAAAAGATGTGGTAATTGTTGCTTCTGTGTTCAATTAGTACAAATACAAAACCGCGTACAGAAAACAGCTGGGCCACCACATCGGGGCCAGGAACATCGAGGACGACCCCAAGATGATGTGGTCGATGCACGTGGCCAAGATCCAGAGTGACAGGGAGTACAAGAAGGACTTTGAGAAGTCCAAGACAAGGTTCAGCAGCCCTGTGGACATGCTGGGAATTGTGTTGGCCAAGAAATGCCAAGAGCTGGTCAGCGACACCGATTACCGGCACTACCTGCACCAGTGGATCTGTCTGCCCGACCAGAACGATGTGATCCACGCCAAGCAAGCCTATGACCTCCAGAGTGATGTGAGCAAACCCTTACATTTCTAATATATCATTAAGTATATTTAATTTGGGTCTTGTAAACTGTAATTTTTAAGGTACAGATTCTACACTTCTAGTCACTTGAGTCAGACTTTTTGAAATGTTTTCATTCTTTCATTCTTGCAATTCTTTCATCAAATTTATGTTTAATCCTATTTTTTCAGTCCTTAAGCTGAGGTATAATTTGTGTGTTACTCAAATACCTTTTCTTTGTGTATTGCTCCAATACCTCTTTTATTTTTGATACTTAATAATTATTTTACTTAATCTTCAAAAACATGTTGTTGTTGTTTTCAGAACCTTATTCTCAGAAACATACCCAGTTGTTCATACAGGATGTGCTTGTTTCTATTAATTTTAATATTTGATCACACTTGCGCATATACAACAAACTTTCAAATTTTTTCAGGCTGTTTACAAATCAGATCTGGAATGGCTGAGAGGCATTGGATGGGTTCCTATTGGTTCCTTGGAAGTTGAGAAAGCCAAGAGAGCTGGAGAAATCCTCAGTGACAGGAAGTATCGGCAACCTGCAGACAAAATCAAATTTACCAGCGTGACCGATTCCTTGCCCATGGTTTTAGCCAAGCAAAATGCTGAGATCATGAACAAGGTGAGAGTGGCATTGCCAGTTAATAGAACTTGTTCATGAGGTGAAAAATTCAAAATACAAAGTAAAACTAGAAGCTGGATTTGAGAGAAAATCAATGTACAGGAAAACTGTTCTCTCAGGGCTCAGTCTGAAGTGAGTAGTTGGTTAAAATATACAGACAAATGTCCCTTAAATCACAGATTTTCCAAGGGTGATACTGCATGATGAACGAGTGATGAGGAAATACCTGAAGTTCTCTGGATGTGAGACTTCTGCATCATATCTCAGATCTGGAGGGTGAAAGTCACTAAGTACCTCCTCCTTTATAACAAACATAATCAAACAACTTATACAGAATAATTAATCAACTTTTTCTTCTATAGCTGTTTCTCCACAATCCAAAATCCATCAATTGCTGCACCAGCTTAACCTGAGAAATAATGATGAGGGACAAAGTTTCCTTCTTGAGCTGTTCAGAGAGAAGCTTTGCTGAGTCAGGGTATAAGAGCTCACTGGAGCTACCCATAGCTGTTTGTAAAATAATTGTAATTGTAAAATAATTTCATAAAGAACTGTTTGTAAAGAGCTGTTTTCCTCTCTTGCAGCGCTTGTACACAGAAGCCTGGGATGCAGACAAGAAGTCCATCCATGTCATGCCTGACACACCAGACATTCTGTTAGCAAAGGCCAACGCAGCCAACATTAGCAATGTAAGGACATTTAAACATTTATTGAACTAGTGGTAATTCAGAGTGAAATCAGCATTCCTTTAATCCTAAAGATGTTCTAAAATACGCATTCGTGAAAATTTTGAGAGACAATTATGAAATGTAGAAACCTCATCTTTCAGAATATTGATAAGCCGTTTTCTGTCTTCTTTTGTGTAGAAACGTTATGTACAAGCCTGGGAAGAAGCCAAAAAGAAGGGTTATGACATGAGAGCTGATGCAATTCCAATCAAAACTGCAAAGGCATCAAGAGATATTGCGAGTGACGTATGTTCTTCCTTTACATTTATTTTCAGTTACCTTAAAAACAAGAATATGTGTTTTTGTGATCAGTAGCAATAGGAAATTATGGGACCTTCATCCCAGATTCACTTTTTTCTGCATTTCTAGTACAAGTACAAGGAAACCCACGAGAAGGAGAAAGGCCACTACATCGGGTGCCCCAGTGCCAAGGACGACCCCAAG
>JAOTQP010000362.1:36038392-36054696 GCA_026413545.1 Cichladusa arquata | reverse complement strand
GAGTGCCAGACCCTGGTCAGTGACATTGACTACAGGCAGTACCTGCACCAGTGGACCTGCCTTCCTGACCAGAACGACGTGATCCACGCACGGCAGGCCTACGACCTCCAGAGCGACGTGAGTGACAATCACTGCAGGAAAGCTTTAGGGCTGCTCTGTGAGGCTCTGTATGTTAGGGACTGGAAAATATACTTTCAAATGAGCCTACAGTCGGTCCTGGGATGTTTATTTTTGTCCTTTCCAAAGGATTTCAGCCTGAGTGGCAGAAATATTTGGGGAAGTTCATAAGGAAGCTCTGTTTTCTTGGTCTGGTCTAGATGTTTGCTTGCAGACTACTTGCAGATTACACCCCTGGTTTGAATGCAGTGTCTTAAAAGTATCATTGTTTCTGTTCAAATCAGGGGTGCTGTGTCTAGAAAGAACCTGGTACAGCACAGCACTGCTTGTTGTGTAAAGAGGATGGAAAGAAGTTGGGGAAAGGCTTATAAAAAAACTGCCTTGCACATAGAGTTAGAACTACAGAGTCCCAAAATTATTTGTGTTGGGAAAGATCATCTTATTCCAACCCCCTGCCATGGGCAAGGGACACCTTCCACTAGACCTGGTTATTCAGAGCCTCATCCAGACTGGTCTTGAACATCTCCAGGGGCTGAGAATCCAGCAGCTCTCTGGGCTAAGAGTTACCTCTGCAGTGCCAGTAACCGTTGGTTCATTTGTAGAACGTGTACAAGTCTGACCTGGAGTGGCTGAGGGGCATTGGCTGGCTGACAGAAGGTTCTGTGGATGTGGTGAAAGCCAAGAAGGCCCAGGAGCTCCTCAATGACCGTTTGTACCGCACGCGGCCGGAGCAGCTCAAGTTCACCAGCATCACCGACTCCCCTGACATTGTCCTGGCCAAGACCAACGCCATGCAGCTCAGTGATGTAAGCTCACCTTTCTCTTGTGGGGTGACATTTCTTTTCTTTCTGGTGGAGGGTAGAAATTCTACGGTTGGAATGACGAGTTGGGAAATTTTGCAATTGGAATTACTAAAGAATTGCTCCTGGTGTTTTTTTCTCACCATACTGAATTGTTGTTCCTTTCTCCTCAGCGTCTGTATCGTGAGGCCTGGGATAAAGACAAGACCCAGATTTCCCTCCCTTCGGACACTCCTGTCATGCTGCAGTCCAAAGTCAACGCTCTCAACATAAGCAATGTAAGAGAATAACATGAAATATTTGTGAAGTGTTAAAAAAATGGAGGCTGGCAATTGTTCTTCCAGCTTTTGCTGTAAATGGTGGAGTACAAACCCACCTTCTAATCTAACAGGAAATTACATCCAGAGGCTTTTTATCACCTCTCAGCCTATCAACAGGTGTTCATGAACAAACTCCCAAGCTCAGTGTGCAATTCCACACAGCTCCTGCTCCCTTTGGCAAAACCTGACAAATACACTCCATGGAGGGGAATTGTTGGAGTCTGCAGACATCATGGTCTGTCCTAAGGAATATTTCTGCTCCCTCTTTGTGTTGCACCTACTTTAAGTCATGGGTTTTCTGTTGAGACACTTGCCAGGATTACTATTGTAACTCTGCCAGTTATAGGAAGCAAACAGGGCTCCCAAGCTGGTCATTCCAAGCAAGCAGGTTTTTAGAGAAAGTGTTTCACTGTGTTTAACAAAGGTGATTAATTTTCTTTACAGAAACATTATCAGAAGGCCTGGGATGAGGCCAAGGCGAAAAGCTATGACCTAAGAGCTGATGCCATTCCCATCAAACAAGCCAAGGCCTCCAGAGACATTGCCAGTGAGGTACAGCCTTCTCTTCGTGTGTCTCAGCAGAACTGAGTGAAGCTCAGGCTGGCACCTTTTGTCTGGTGGTTGTGTCTAGGTGAGCAACACACCTTCTGTTCTCTCTGCATTTCCAGTACAAGTACAAGGAAACCCACGAGAAGGAGAAAGGCCACTACATCGGGTGCCCCAGTGCCAAGGACGACCCCAAGCTGGCGTTGGCCGCGCGCGCCATGGCCCTGCAGAACGACCGCCTCTACAAGAAGGGCTACAACGACTCCAAGACCCAGATCCACATCCCTGTGGATGCCCTGTCGGTGCAGGCAGCCAAGGAGTGCCAGACCCTGGTCAGTGACATTGACTACAGGCAGTACCTGCACCAGTGGACCTGCCTTCCTGACCAGAACGATGTGATCCACGCACGGCAGGCCTACGACCTCCAGAGTGACGTGAGTACCCATGGAGATGTGTAGTTTTATTATTTAACAGATTATAGACTTATTCTGATTGTTCAGTGCTATGTAGTCACAACAGATTTATATTTAGACTGTTTTTTCCATTTGTTTTTTTTTACTGCTATTGTGTGCTCTTTCACACCCTTAAAAAGCATTGGTTTTATCTCTAAATTTTATAAAACTTTAGTTGATAATGTGTTGCATAATGATTTTGGACAGGTGTGATTTGGAGGATTTGTCTTTCTAGCTTTGTTGGGGTTTAGGAATAATAGCTGTTTGCTTCCTTGGAATCAGGTGGCTTTTGTTACTTCTGTTTACTTGAGTCAGCTTGGAAATTTATTTAATTGGAAGAAAACTCTGTGAGGCAGCCAGTGAGAGGTTTTAGTGGCTGATTGCAAAGCAGGAGGAGTCAGTGCAGCTGATTTCCTGACCTGGCTTTGCTACTTCTCAGTTCTTCTTCCACTCTTTCAATTACAAGCTTTGGAGATGAGGTTCTTGTTCCTTGCTTGTTGCCAGTTTTCCTGGTAGGCAGCTTGGGGGTTTTACTAGGACTTGTAAATTGTTGAAATAATTAGAGGAATAAGTGTTTTAGAAGGGACAGGAAGACTCTTCTTTGCTTTTAATATTCATCATCATTAACTGCAACCCCTTCCAGGTGTTTCTTCTTACAAGGTTTAGAATGTGTTGTTTAAGAACTCAGCTACTTAAAATCTTGTTGCCAGGTTTAATTTCACTTACAACACTGAACATCTGTGTATAAAAAGGATTAATCTTACTCTAGCTAGGTTTATATTATATTATGTTATAAAACATAATTTGCTTTGCATAGCTTAAAATAATTAAGACAATAATTTTAAACAATGTTTTCCTTTTCTGACTGTCTCACCCAGGCTGTGTATAAGTCAGACCTAGAGTGGCTCCGTGGGATTGGCTGGTTGCCCAATGAGTCTCCAGTAGTTAAGAGGGTGAAGAATGCCCAGGAGCTCCTGAGTGACAACGTGTATCGGACCCCCATTGACAGTGTGAAATACACCAGTGTTGTGGATTCCCCAGATGTTGTTCTGGCCAAGATCAACGCTGAACAGATCAGCATTGTACGTTCCAACCTCCTCAAAGCTGCTTCCACACTAGAAACTAAAGCTGAAGAGAAATCTCACTGCTAAAATATAAAACTGATCAGTGGTGTTTTAAGTTTAATGCTTTTCCAAACATTTTGCTCTTTAGAGATGATAGTTCAGGAGAAATTTATGGGATTTTATGTTATTGATAAGTGAAATTCCATTATTCTGATGATATTATGAAATGACTGTTTTAACAGCCAAAATATAAAGAAGCCTGGGAAAAGGACAAGACTATGATCCACATCATGCCAGACACACCTGAAATCAACCTAGCCAAGGCTAATGCTGTTAATTACAGCCAGGTATGTTTATCATTCTGTTTTCTCTAAAATAGGATGTGAATTATATCATTCAAAGATGTTGAATCTTTTTGAATCTCACTGAGATCTGTCCTCATACAGGGCTTTTGACATTTCCTTTCCCTCTACTGAATATCCTTAAAGTATTCAGCCATTTAAAAATAAATACTTGCATTCAGCTATTTAAAAACTATTAATATCATATCCCACTGAGGGAATATTTTATTGAAAAGGATGAGAATCCAAGGCATACAAATATTTTCTACACTTTCACAAACACCATTCTGTGCTTTATAGGTTGCACAACTGTGTTGCATGTTTCAGAGGCAGCTGCATTTATGGTTAGGAGCAGGAGAAATGCTCAAAAAATTTCATTGTTTCAGCAAATAAATGGCTGGAAAGTCTGTTTCTATAATGGCAAATGCCAGAGCATTCAGCATGTGTATGATGTTTTATCTGCCTTTTCAGAAACAATATAAAGGAGCTTGGGATGAGCTGAAGACGAGCTACGATATGAGAGCAGATGCAATTCCAATCAAGACAGCCAAGGCTTCTAGAGAGATTGCCAGTGATGTAAGTGCCTAAAGAGGCATCTCCTATGCTCCAAGAGCTCTTCCATGCTAGCTGCTACTAATGGTGACCTCTGCTCTTCCCCCAGTACAAATACAAGCTGGAGCATGAGAAGCAGAAAGGACACTACGTGGGAGTGCCGAACGCGAAAGGAGATTCCAAAATCCAGTTTGCCCTGGACGTAGCCAAAGTCCAGAGCGAACGAGAGTACAAGAAGTACTTTGCCAAGCAGAAGACCCAGTGCCACCTGCCAGTGGACATGATGTCCATTGTGGCAGCCAAGCACGGGCAGACCCTGGTAAGCGACACCGATTACCGGCACTACCTGCACCAGTGGATCTGCCTCCCCGACCAGAACGATGTCATTCATGCCAGGCAAGCCTACGACCTCCAGAGCGATGTAAGTTCACCTGAAAACACCCCTCAACTTCATCCTGCATTGCCTCCTCTTATTCTGCTTCAGCTACAGGAGAAGGAGAATCTTTTCCTGAATTTCCTGAATTGAGGGAACTCACCTTGCTCTTTGTTAGAGTTGCAAAGTTTAGGCCATTTATAAATTGCCAAGTTTGAAGGGTGATAAATTCAGATGTAGTGCTCATGTTGGAATTACTGCTCCCCTTTTAACCACTGGAAGTAAATTCTGTTATTTATGAATCTTGCTGGATGGTACAGGGAAGTGTGGCTAAGAGCATGGACCCTGTTTTGTTTTCCCAGGCTGTTTATAAAGCTGATTTGGAATGGCTGCGGGGAATCGGATGGTTGCCAAATGATTCCCTTGGAGTCAAGCATGTCAAATATGCTGGAGATCTCCTGAGTGAGGTAACCAAATGTTTTTCAATACTAAAATTTCCTTTGGGGATATTTGTCACTCAGTATTTTAAATGGTTTAAACAATGAAGTTTTTTCCAAATGAAAAATGCAACTGCAGTATTTTCACAACATTCATTGTGTCTGGAGAGACTTTCCTCCATGAGAACTTCCTTGTCTTGTGTATCTATTCAGAATTGCTGTATTAGGCACCAAATATTCCAGGGTAATCTGTTCTTTTTTTTCTTGTACAGAGGAAGTACCGCACAAAAGCCGAAACTCTCCCGTTCACTCCCGTGGCTGACAGAGTTGATTATGTCACAGCAAAGAACAGCACTGAAATCCTCAGTGATGTAAGCTTGCTCTCAGTGTCTGGGCTACATTTGACTTTTGTGATTCTGTATATAATGTGCTTTGTCTATTGGCCTTGCAAATTCAGGGGTTGGTTTATTATTTTGTGTGTAAATTATGGTGTTTTCCCAGTTCTGTGGTGGTGCTACAAGGCAGTCATTTCTTTGTGTCCTAGATTAAATACCACAAAGAATGGAATGAGGCCAAGGCCAATTACACTCTCACAGATACACCACAGCTGGATATGGCCCGAGAGGCAGCCAGAATTCTAAATCAGGTACGTGGTCTCTCCTTGACAGCATCTACTCTCATTTTTTAGGTATTTAGAAAACCTGCCTTACTGATAACAACCTGAAGGAAGGATTTATTATCTTTATACTTCTATATAAATTACATACATCAAGTAATCACCATCACTGTAGCAGTGTTGGGTTCTTCATCACTTTTATTTCCCACAGAATTTGTACAAGGAAAGTTGGGAGAAAGAAAAAGCCACTGGTTACCTCCTGCCTCCTGACACGGTGCAGATCTCTCATGCCAAGCACTCAAGTGATGTCCAAAGTGAGGTAATGATTTTTCTCATTAGGAAGATAAATGCTTGAAGCCTGAAATGTTAAAGGCCTTGAAAATTCCCAAACAGACTTAAAAAGCTTTTAATCTGAGGTAACACCCAGACTTTTCATGGCCTATGAATTCCACTGTCCTCCAAATAATTCAGCTATCTTTATGATTATGGGATTTGGAGATATTAGTGCTGAAGGGCAGGTTCCTTCCACATTCACTCTCTCCAGAAATAATCCTTTCAAAATCAACTGAGCTGGACTTCCATCTTTTATAAGTGTTAAATAATTGAAGTGACACTATGTTTATAATATAGCTCTGATTTCACTTTTTGGTCTATCAAAACCTGTAGGCCAGTACACACTTTACATTTTAAACATTTGCATAATGGATCTTGCAATTATTATATGAATCTTATATGGAATAAACATTTTGTCAGAACAGTATGATGTAAGTACCATAAATAAGCATCCACTCTTCAGACAATCTCAAATAATTTGTTGCCAAAATGAGACTAAATGCACTTGTTAGGAAACATTTTCTAGCAAGTCTTTCCTCTTGTGTTAGCAATACTTTTTACTGAAAATTGGGAGTATATTGGACTAGAAAATGCTGTATTTTAAACTAGAAGCCCTATACAAAGTAACATTTTTGTTTGTGACCAGATTTTTATCTGGTCATGTACCGAAAACCTAAGACTGCATTTGACATCTCCCTGTCTCATCTGCTCTTTGTGTTGACAAACCCAGGTTGTTCCCAGGTTCAAAGCAGAGTGGATACAGCCAGTGCTGATTTTCTCTGTGTTTCTCCTCTCTCCCATCAGCTGAAATACAAAGCTGAGTATGTCAAGCAGAGAGGTCACTACGTGGGAGTTGCCAAGATGAGGGATGACCCCAAGCTGGTGTGGTACGAGCACGCGGGGGAGATCCAGAACGACCGGCTCTACAAATCAGACTACAACAAAACCAAGTCCAAAATCCACATGCCTTCAGATGCCATGGCAGTTGTGGCAGCCAAGGAGGGCCAGAACTTGGTCAGTGATGTTGAGTACCGCCAGTACCTGCACCAGTGGACCTGCCTCCCTGACCAGAGCGACGTGATCCACGCACGGCAGGCCTACGACCTCCAGAGTGACGTGAGTGATGGCGCAGCCCTACGAGGTCCTTTCCACATGGTCTGGCCTCAGGATGCTGCCCACAGCACATTATCCACCCTGAGTTCAATGATTTCTGTCTTTTTGCATTGTCTTTCTGGTTTAGAACATCTATAAAGCTGATCTGGAGTGGCTCCGTGGCTGTGGTTGGATCCCTCTCGATTCAGTGGAGCATAAGAAAGTTAAGAATGCACAGGAACTGATAAACAAGGTAAGAGAAAATATTTCAGCAGTTCCACAATTAGCACTTCTTTCTCTTGCACAGTGTTTAAGATGTTATTTCACCTCTCTGCAGAGAGCATACACAAAAGAAGCCCTGGAGAACTTTTCCAAATACACCAGCGTGGTTGACACTCCTGAGATCGTTTTGGCAAAGATGAACTCTGTCAATCAGAGTGATGTATGTACCTTTTAAAAAAATTTAAATTCATAAAGAAGAATTAATAGATTATTTATTGCTTTTGCTAACTTTACTAGTTTTAGCCTTATATATTTGTGTGTGCACCTCATTAATAACAGGCTTTCCTGGGGTAAACAAGTTTAGGAAGAAGTGATATGAATGAACAACACAATATTGCTGTCCAAATAGTTTAACATTTTCCTGTAGATATGGCATGTCTCTGACTTCGAGTTTGCACAGATTTTTCTTACAGTGGTTGAAAACTGAGTCCTGTTCTTGATGAACAGTTCCTGGAGTTGCTAAACTGTTTTTGCTGAGCAGTATCTTAAATTTTTCAAGAATACCGTGTGGATTTTGAGGTGACACAGTAACATTGCCTGTATATTACAATGGGTGGAATGTACTACACAACACTGTGACACAAGAGAAAATTAATATCTACTATAATAGATGGACTGAAAAGAATAATGTATTTCTCCTGTGGAATTAATACTGTGTTTGCTTTCTTTTGCAGCTAAAATACAAAGAAACATTTAACCAGGAGAAAGGCCAATACATCGGGTCTGATGATACTCCTGCTCTGCACCACGCCAAAGACATGTCCTTGCTCCACAGTGAGGTGAGATCCCATAAATATCAGCCTTTGAAAGCAGCAGAGTGTGGGGAGTGTGGGGTGGACTTGAGGAACTGTTTTACTCTCAACAGTGGCACTGGGAAGGTTATGTAATCCCTTTTTTCTTCAGCTTTCCCATTTGGATCAATGGAAACAGGATGACTTATTTCCTTGTTGAGGTGATCTCAAAGGAGAGCTATGTGGTGCTTGGAAGTCATAATAGTGTGACAAAGCCAAATATAATTCCATCCAAAAATATCTACTGATAAATTTTACATTTAAGAAATAAAAACTATAGATTATTTACATTATTAAGCAATTACTTTTGAGTAGTCTCACTGATTTAAATGAGAAAACTCTATTTTTTAAAATAGAAGTGATTGCTCATTCATATGAATAGGCACTTCATAATTTAATCGGAAGGCGAATATATTTAATATTTAACAAAATAAGTATTAGAAAATTGCCATTGACACTAATTTTTTTTTAATAAACACCAATATTTCTTGAAGATTTTTCACAATTTTGAGCATCTATAAAATTATCAATCTCAATTCTATATTGCATTTTTAAACCAGAGCTCATATGTATATTTTTAGATATTTTCATTACTCTTCTGGTATAAATATAATAAAGAAAGCAGAAATCAGCTCAAATTTGTGCTCTGGTAGCTTCCTGAAGTGAACACTTGTGCAGTTTGCCTTATACTGAATGACTGTTCAAAATGAACATTCTCCATTTAATTTATTGGGAATCACTCTGTAAAAGCATTCAGTTTTCCATGTCATATCCCATGTGTGTATAACTGGGAAATAGAATTGACTTTTTCATCAAAACCTGTATGTGCTTTGTCTAGAAACATTACAAGAAGGCTTGGGAGAAGAGCAAGCCCATTGGGTACACCCTGGATGAGAAATACGTTCCACTTGTGGGAGCCAAACATGCAAACCACATCAACAGCGAGGTCAGCAGGGATTTCCCATTCTTTCCCTTTTTTCCCCCCAAATATGTTGTTAGAATGAACATTAAAATTTCCACATGGATATTTTTCAGCTTAAATATAAGGAAATATATGAGAAGCTGAAAGGCCATTACCTGGCTGGGAAGGATATTGGTGATTTCCCCAGTGTCATTCACTCCCGGGAATTCCAGAAAATGAGGAGCGCGGTAAGGAATGAACCAGTCTGGAATATTTTCCATTTCCTTTATTTCACTGCTTATTTCACTGGTGAAATTCACTATTTCATTGCTTAAACATAAATAATTCAAAGCTTAGTAGAACTGTAGAATCACAGGATCATTAAGGTTGAAAAAGATTTCCAAGATCAAGCTCAGCCTTAACATCAATCCACAATAATATCAATAAAAATTATTTCAACATGTTTATGTTTCCTGAATGCTTATTTTATATGTCGATTGAATAATTTAATTTAAAATTATTTAGGAGATTGAGAAGGGATTTGTTGAGCTATTAGAAATACTACAGTAAGGAAGAAAGCCCTCTTTTTTTGTTTCAGTCTAAGCATCTGAGCAGTAAAAAATACCACGTGAGATTCATTTCCTTTACAAATAAAAGTGTAGCTTTTGAGTTGAAATAGGAATTTAAGAACTGGAAAAGGAAATGCACATTTAGTGTGTTGTTGTTAGCACTGCACATACAATGTGTCATGCAGGCCATAAAATCAGTGTAATCCCAAATATTCTATCTTTAATTAGATGAATACTATGTGTGGAACATGAGTTTTCTAATCCTGAAGACTTGTTAATTTTCTCATCAGCTGTTAAAACTGCAAGTGAAGGTAATTGTTGTCCATACAGAACTTCACCAAAATAAAAGGTGTTAGTTAATATTTCTACCCTGTTGAATCCCATGGGAGTTTAGCTGCTAAATCCAGGAAACGCATCACAGATTATGCTGTCACCTTTTAGTCCAAAATCCAAAATTGTACAAAATCACTCTTATTTCCTCTCACCTTTTCCCAATCTTTGCTTTCCAGCTGGCCTACAGAAAGAATTATGAAGACACCAAGAAGAATGTCCATATTCCTGCTGACATGATGAACCATGTCCTGGCCAAGAAGTGCCAGTACATCCTCAGTGATCTGGAATACCGCACGTACTTCCACCAGTGGAGTTGTTCCCCTGAAGAAAACGATGTTATTCATGCCAGGAAAGCCCAGGAGATTCTGAGTGATGTAAGTTTATCATTTATTTAAAATCATAAAATAGGCTGAGTTAGAAGGGACCCATCACGGTCATCCAGTCCAACTCCTGGCCCTGCACAGGACAGCCCAAAAATCCCACCAGGAGCCTGAGGGCATTGTCCAAACCCTTCTAAACTTATGTGAACTTACTGAACCCATTTGTTTGACATTACAGCAGCCTTTCCCATCATTTTTCCCAAGTATCTCCCATAATATTTAAATATGAAATTGATAAATTAATAACCGTAGCTTTAGATTCTTAACACCAATTACTGCAGCAATCCTCATCTATTGTAATTGGGAATGCTGGAATTAGCACAAGGGCCAGAATAGCATCCAGAGTCTTTCTGGATCCAGTGGGTCTGGAAAAGAATTCCCTGTGTTTGTTGGGGTTGTATCAGCCCACAGCTGAGAGAATGGTGCTCATATTCTGCAGTCAGTGGTGTCTCAGCTTGGGCCAACCAACCTGCCCAAGAAAATCTGAGGGTGTGTTAATTGCCTGGCTTAGTAGGATGCAGAATTCCTTGGTTTAATTGGCAGAAGGCAAACTTCTTCCTAACCTAATGTTCTGTTCACTTCCATGTAGGCTGTGTATAAAGATGACTTAAACTGGCTGAAGGGACTTGGGTGTTATGTCTGGGATACTCCACAAATCATACAGGCTAAGAAATCCTATGATCTGCAGAGCCAGGTAAGTTTTCCTTAAATAAATAAATATTCATGTGTTTTTTTCTTCCATTTATGATTCACTGGGGTTGACATGTCCTAGTCCACAGCAGAAAGAAGTAATTCCTGTTACCTCAGAAAAATTTTGTTTTAACAGTGAAAATACAGTCTTGGAGTTGTGACATCACATGTGTTATTGGTGGAGGAGAACACACAAGAATGCAAAGACAGCTGTGTTCTTTTATTTCATTATTCCTTAGTTCATACTGACTGTATATTAAGTATTTCTATTTTATGACCTGTCACTTTCAGAGCTGATCTTAACTGAGCTGTAATCTCTGATTTCTGTCCAGATGTGATTTTACAGGAAGCTGGCAGGGGATTTCCAGGTAATTTTCAGTACTAACGAGTGTTTTGTTGATTTTGTGTCCCTAGATAAAATACACCACTGCAGGGAAGGAGAACTTCCAGAACTTCAGCGTGGTGACAGACACCCCTGTCTATGTGACTGCTCTGCAAAGTGCTGCCAACGCCAGTGAGGTGAATCCCCACCTTTTCTGCTCAGGATTGTCCTTCTGAGCATTCAAACAATCCACTAAACCCAGCTTTCATCTTCCAGGTGAAATACAAGGAGGAATTCCACAAAACTAAGGACAAGTACACAACTGTGACTGAGACAGTGGATTCGGAAAGAGTTCAGAGTTTGAAACACCTCTATAGTGATGTAAGTGTTTATACACTTTTTTTTTTCTCTTAAGCACCTTTAATGTGGGATTTTTGTTTTATTTTTGTTTGTTCACTCTATTTGAAGATAAACATCCAAACCAGGAGCTTCTCAAAGCCAATGCTGGCCTTTTGCACTACTTGGGCTTGGAGGAGATGTTCTATTTCAGGCAAGGGTCATATTTTCCAATTGTAATGCCAAACTTGGCAAAACACCTGGATTAATAAAATTACACCTGAACCTTAATTACCATTTGTAATTAATAAAATTACACCTTTTAACCTGAGTTAAAACCTCATATGAGAACAGACATGAATAGTTAGGATTTTTATCACCTTTTACATGCACTTGATATTAAGTATCACATAATATCTTCTTTACAATACTTTACTATGTGATATCTAAATAAAAGCAAAAGATTTCTATTTTTTATTTTTTATTTCTATTGGTTGTTGGTAGTTATTTACGAGAATTAATTTTCCACTCACACAAACTTTCTATTTCCCCACAGAACCTCTACAAGAAGGCCTGGGATAAAGTGAAGGCCACCAGCTATGCACTGCCCTCAGATTCTGTAGCCTTGGCACGTGCCAAAGAACTGAAGCACAATGCAAGCACTGTAAGTGAAATAAAGTGAAATAAATTCTTTATTTTTTTTTAATCAGATCATCAATTCCAACAACTAAATCCTTCATGCCTTGCATCTACTATAGATATAAATATTTTTTAAACTTTGATTTACCTTCTCTTTTTAATTGAGATATAATATGTATCTGTAGATAATGATTTTTCTCTGATATTCATTCGGGTAACAGTCCTTTGTGGCTTCTTGTCAGGGAAAAAAAAGTCAGTCTTTATAGCAATCCAAACTGAAAATATTAGGGTTTTTCTAGTCTAAGTTTCATGAGCATCCAGGTCAGAAAAACACCAAAAATCTTTAAATGATGCTTACTAAGTATAGAAAACATCTAATGCTTTACTGAAGTTGAAATTAAGAGAGACCACTCCACAGATCTCTTTAAATGAAACAGCTGGAACAATAAATAAATAAGTGCCTTATTCTACATCTATTTATTTTAAAAATCCTCTAGTCAGCTGTTGTTTTACAACCTGACTGTTATGATGTTCTTTCTTTGCCATTTAAGACAGAACACAAAACAAAATTCCTGCTTTAAAGCCTTTCTCTACTTGTCGGTCTCAACTTTTTTTGCTTAATGATGATGAATTTTGTTCCAAAACCACAACTGACTTGTTGGAGTCAGTTAATTGCTGCATTTCTTTGCTTGTGCTCAGGTCAAATACCGTGAGGAATATGACAAGTTCAAAGCCCTGTACACCCTCCCCAGAGGTGTTGAGGATGATCCCAATACAGAAAGGTGCCTCAAAGTTGGGAAGCTCAACATTGATGTAAGTGTTGGTTCTGGATGTGTGTTTTCCTGATAAAGCCATGCTTGTCTCAGAAGCAGCCACTCAAAGAATCCCCGTGCCTTGATCCAGACATCCCATTCCCATGTGTATTTGGCAGTGTGCAGTAGTTGCTAAATTCTGGAATGCAACCATAAATTTAAGTTTTAACTCAATTACTGCATTGCCTGCATGGCCAAACCTTTAGTGTAATATGGGTGAAATCATCTTCTGCCTCCTTTTAACTCATCAGCTCAATGAAAATTGAACAAATCACATTTTACCTCCCTTGCTGAGGTTCTGCAAATTATTTTTAGAGCAGGCCAGACGTAAATTTGAGTCAAGGCCAAAGTGATCGCTCTCCCACTGACATCCCATGAAAACAGCAATGATTTCCTCCAAATTGATCAACAATTTATGCCTCAGCTTGTCTTTGGATACTGCTGGGAACCAGGGAAAAAGCAGCCTTGAAGCCTTGTGTTTCTCAGGCTGCACAAAGATAAATGATAACAATGATTATGCACCTGCAGAGCCATGTGAGTGACTCGTGATGTTTTGCAGAAAGCATGTTTTCAAAAAAGTGTTGCCTTTTTGGACCAATGAGTCTTTTCTATTCTGTTTTACACGAACTACCCTATGTAAGTGTGGTGTTTCTTTAAATAAAGAAGAACTATGTTGCATTGCCCTTTAGCCAAAATGCAAAATCAGCTTTATTAAAACATTTCTTTAACTCCACAGCGCCTGTACAAAGAAGCCTACGAGAAGACCAAGGCCAAGGTCCACATTGTGCCAGACATGGTGGACATCATCTCAGCCAAGGATGCCCAGAAGAAGATCAGCGAGATCGATTATCGCACGCGGCTCCACGAGTGGCTCTGCCTGCCAGACCTGCAGGTCAACACCCACGTGCGAACAGTCACTGACCAAATCAGTGATGTAAGTCCCCAAATCTCTTGTTCCTGGCTCACTTTTGAGAGCATTCCTTCATTTGTGCTCTGCTGGAGGAAATGATTTAGCAAAAAATGTCGCTGGAGCGCTTTGAAGTTGCCGCTTCATTGGTATGACACTTGGCAATAAACAGGTCATTGAGATAGGGCTTAGTTACATAGAATCAGAAAATCCCAGAATGGTTTGGGTTGGAAAGGACCTTAAAGCTCATCTAATTCCACTCCCTGCCATGGGACACCTTCCACTATCCCAGGTTGTTCCAACCCCTGTCCAACCTGGCCTTGGATACTTCCGGGGATGGTGAGTCTACAACCTCTGTGCAACAATTTCAATAATTTCAGTGTTGATAGTGTAGACATTTGGGTCGTAACATCACAGTTCTACCCTGCCTGTAAATTGTCCTTTATTTGTTTGCATGAGGTTTGGAAGTCTGAGAAAATCCTGGTTGGACAAAGCTTCTGCACACTTGCCTTGAGCAGGTCAGCCCAGGGTAGGATGTGGCGGTAAATCAGTGCCCAGTAGGATGTGCAGACTGTTGTTTTTTTAAAAAAAATTGGATTTTTAATTTATTGCCCAAATTGAAGGAAACTGAACAAAAATTATTTAAATTCTAGAAGGAATTATTTTGATTTTCTCAAACAACAACAACAACAAATCCAAGTAGTAGAAACCTTCCTTGCCATCATTTGACAGCTGTGTTTTGGAGTGATGTAGAAGTAAGGGATCAGATCCTGATGGAATTTTTACAGGTTCCTTCTCTGCTTCCTTAGGTGATCTACAAGGATGACCTGAACTGGCTGAAAGGCATTGGCTGCTTTGTCTGGGACACTCCTGAAATCCTCCATGCCAAACAAGCCTATGACCTTCGCAGTGATGTGAGTGGATAACTCTGGACTTGCTTCTTTGTCTTCTTTTTCACTCCACTGTGGCTTTATTCCACTCCAGGTGTAGCTCTGGAAAATGTTATTTATCCTTCTTGATTAGAGGAGTTATTAAATAACAAGCCATAGTTCCAATATACTTTCTGTTTCAATGGTAGTTCACTGATAAAATAGCTCAGTGATGAAATAAATAGTAAGAATAGTAAATATGAAAATGCAATAAATGAAATTAAAATTACTAGCATTAGTAATTAGAGCTCTTGCTTTCTCTCTGCAGATTAAGTACAAATCTAAAGCAGAAAAAATGAAGAAGGACTTCACTGTGGTCACAGACACTCCTGTTTACGTCCAGAATGTGATCAGTGCCTTGAATTTAAGTGAGGTAAGTGTTTTTCTCACCTTCCATCCAATATTCCAAATGCTGTAACCTCACCAGCTTTATAAATATGACTTTTAGTATGTTTTTAATAATTTAATTTTAATCATTGTTGGTTATCTACACCTCATTGTAGACACAATCACTAAAATCATTAATTGCCTGAAGCCAAAAAGCTTTAATCCATTTTTTTAGGAACAATTCCCATTGTATGCAAACAAACATGCTGTGAGAGAATGTGACAGTGATGACTTTTTCTCTTTCCCAGGCTGTCTATCGTGGTGATTACAAGAAGAATATCCAAGGCAAGATGATCCCTACTGATAAAACTGTGGATTTGGAGCGGGCGTATAATGCAAACAAAATACAGAGTGAGGTAAGTAAAAGACTTTGGGCCCCACAGTGATGCTGAAAAACCATATTGTCTGGTTTTAGCTTTTCAGGTGAAGCTGCATGCCACTGCTCTGAAATGGAAGTGGGAAAATATCGTCATTTGAGCTATAAAAACACATTTTAGTGCATTTTTTCCCCCAGACATGGGGGAAATCTTTTGCCAGTTGTGATTGAATGATTTCTGAGATTGAGGGATTTTCCCCTTCAGTGTTGCTGGCAGTTGTACAAAGTCTCTCTCTCTCTCCTCTTGCAGAATTTGTATCGCTGGGCTGGTGTGAATGCTCTTCCCACTGGGTACAGCCTTCCCACGGACACCCCAACCTTCCAGCATGCCAAACACGTGCAGCACATTGGCAGTGATGTAAGTCAGGCACTAAATCCTTCTACACCAGTGTCTTGGTTTGAGACAGATGTCTGCTAAGAAAGGCAGGAGCCTCTCTTTGAAATGGAAAATGCAAACTCCCTCCCTCCAAATTATTATAATTTTGAAATTAAGGGGCTCTCAGGCAAAGATATGGGAATAGGAATAACAGTCTTTACTAGGAAAATTAAAATAGAAATACAGTATGACAAAGAACAATCCCAAAACACTGCCAGAGTCAGAATCCAA
>JAOTQP010000362.1:36017657-36030851 GCA_026413545.1 Cichladusa arquata | reverse complement strand
CAGTGATCTCTCTGTATCTTAACTCTCTCTTGTTACACTGTATTGTGCTATTCTGAGCAGAAATTATATAAAGCAGCCTATGAGAAGCTCAAAGCTAGGTACAGCGTTATTGTGGATGACCCCAGGAATCTGCTGGCCAAGTGGGGCAGCACTCTGAGCAGTCAGGTACTGTGGGGCACCTGGAGCAGCTCTGTGTGCCACCTCCCACCAGCAGTGTCACAGCCCTGTGACACCCTCGTGTTTCTTCATCTGCTCACCCAGTCTCCATCCTGCCACCCAAAAAGGAGCCACTTTTTGTGTGAGCTGCTCTGTCCATCTGTCCTGTATGTACTTCCATTATTGTGCATCAATGGGCCTCAGGAATCCCCTGCTGAAATCACTGTTGAGGTTTTTAAAATTGCAGAATCAAGCATTTATTATTTATTCCCTCTCTCTTCAAATCTTCTTACTCATTTCTAGATAAAGCTACAAGGACATATTTGCCTTAATCTCTAATTTACTCTCATCTCCCCCCAAAATTTCATCATTTCCTTAATGTGAGAGCAAGAAAATTTGTTAATATTTAATCTTAGCAGTGCTAAATACTCAGCTGTGAATTGTATGCACATGTGGATGAATACATACAGTACCTTGCCTAAATCTCTCCACTCTCCAAGTGCCTGGGATCTAGAGCTGTGTCATGGTTCATGTTGTTCATGAGTCTCTCTTGTCCTTGGTTGCCATTTGCATGGACAGAAAAGCTATAAATCCTTTGCCAAGATGCTCCTGCAGCACGGATGCAATGAAATTCTGAGGCCAGATATGCTGACAGCACTCTACAACACATACCTGTGGAGCCAGGTAATCTGCAGGGCTCTGGGACACCTTAGATACCCACTGTAGCTGCTTGGACTTGGCATATTGACTGCTCCCTCTCTTTCCATGGAATCCACACCCCCAGAGCTTCCTCAATGTGCTTAATGCTGGCTGTGATAAAATAAAACAGAATATCTGAAACAGTATTTGCTCAGCTCAGGCTGAGTTGGCACCATTTTCTCCTTTCATTAGAAACAATTGGTATGGATTTCACATATTTGTATAAAAAAAAGCAATTTTCCATACATTTCAGATATTGGATGTTAGCTCTTCCTGGTATTTCCTTAATCTGATTCTCATTCTGACACCATTTCTTGGCCTGGCCACTTTTGATAACCCCAGTTCCTTAATTCAGGAAGATGATGATGGATTTGCCAGAGAGATTCCAACATTTATCTCCCACTGTGCCCAGAATGGTGTCAGACACAGAACAGTTACTTCTGCTCTGAAATCACAGCTGCTGGCAGTCAGCTCACTCTATACAGGGAGAAAAATAATTTCTGACAGTGAATTTGAAGATAAATGATAGACTGGAAATGCAACAGTGGAAAACAATTCTGTCAGAGGGAATTGTAATTTTTGGTTATTGCCCATGCCAATAGTGACATCCTTTAGTAATAAATTACTGAAGGTCTTTCAGACATTTTTGTTCCATTTTTCTATGGATTTGTATTCTTTCACTAAAAACTCCTTGCAGGTAACTTTGAGTGTGTTTGAATTCAAAAAAGGAGTGTCTGACCTGCATGTCCCCCGAAGTTCACTTCATGTTATCATCGATTATTTGTTCATCATTTTTCATATTTTGTCTGTTGCAGTCCCATTTCAAATGCATGGTTTTATTTTCTGATAAAGGCTAGAGCATGAAAATTCTTTAAAAAAAAATGTGTTCTAACCTTTTCTAGCTGCCTTGAGGCTGCCTACAATGAATTCCCATCCTTGGTGAACCTGTTCTCACTGAACTCTGTGAAAAAAGGTTTAGAAACCTGAGCAGGGCAAGGTGATCTTTAAGAAAATCATTACCAAGGCACAAATCCTGCTGCCAAAGCCTTGAAAACATCCTGGCATTGTGATAAATTTGGTAATGTTTTTATCCCCTGCTGTGTGAGATAATTTACATTTCTCTTCACTCTGATCACAGAATCATTAAGGCTGGAAAAGACCTCCAAGATCACCAAGTCCAAATTTCAACTGGATATGAATATTTAAAAGTTAGATATTATCCATTATGAAATTTAAAAGTCTCTGGTCTGCAAAGATTGGTTTTTTAAGCTCAGTCCTGAAGACTTTAGCTTGAAATAACCATAAAATTGATCAGACAAACAAACAGGCAGCCTCCTAGGCAAGGAAGGGGTTTGCAATTCAGCTCATGGTGCGTGTTCTGCTTCCTTTGCCTTTGTGGGAGGGTTTTGCAATTTTATCCAGGGATATAACCCCACCTCTGGAAGAGGTTTTGTCCTGCTCTGTGTGATTAACTCAGAGCCTTTCCCCATCTCCAGATTCAGTACAAGAAGGACTATGAGAAGAAGAAAGACAAATACACCACAGTTCTGGACACTCCAGAATATTTACGGACCACAAAGGTCAACAAACAGATCAGCGACGTAAGTGTGGAGCCTTTGGAATGGGATTATCACCCCAGGGAGTTTCCAACTGGCTCCAAGGATTCCAAGAAATAATCCAACCCTCAATTTGTCCCTTCAGATTATTTACAAGCTGGAATACAACAAAGCCAAGCCCAAGGGCTACACCACCATCCAGGACACGCCGATGCTGCTGCACGTGCGCAGGGTCAAGGACAGGATCAGCGATGTGAGTAAACCCTCTGTGGCACCAAAACACACAAAATTCACCTTTTAACTTGACAGCCAATGCTTGTAACTCCTGTGTAACACTGTCAGTGAAAATCACCCCCTAAAACTCTATCTGCATTCAGTGCTTTTTCAAAACCCAGGAAGTTTTTCATAGAATTTTCTTCTGGAGCTCTTGGAACATTTTTGTTGCTGGGACAAACCACCCCTCACCAGAAATAAAAGCCATGAGCTGGGATTGGTCTCTTAATCATTAATTTGGAGAGGTTTTCTCTGCTTTTTCTTCCTCTAGTGGCTTTTTTTTGAGGCTTGAATAAAATACTTCATATATTGCTGTGTTTATTAATTTCTTATATGGATGCTGTGAATACATAAGGTAAATATTCTGATCTAAAATAAATATGTTTTGATTCTGGGGCAATAGAAAAGTAAGAAGGAGAGAGAAAGGGGTGGATAGAATAATACAGAATTTAGGATTCCTGCTCCTAATTCCTTCTCCTGCCCCTTCTCTCTGTCCTTTGTTTTGTTGTTCCTTAGGTATCTATGAGGATACTGAAACTTCTGAAACTCAGTGTAGTACTGTCAGAATAAATAGCCTGAATCTCATCCAGATGCTCCATGGATTTCTACATATCTAGTAAATCCAGGAGGAAAAATAACAATTTTTATCCAGATACTAAAGTGAATCACTGAGAGACAGAGATGTGAATTGAAGGACATTTTTTAAGTTCCAAGCTAAGTGCTGAGATTCTCTGAAGGAGTTTTCAGTCAGCATAACTATCAGAAAATAAGTTTCTTCAGAGGATTTATTTTGGCTACAAAAACCTGGAGATATTCAGAATTACTGGTCTTTAATAGATTTTGTTTAATCTTAGTCTGTGCCTCGTGGTGATTTAAAACTGCCACATTTTCTATTTCTATTTTTAAAGAGAAGTGCTGCTGCAGAAGACTCTCCTTCAGGCAGATGCTTAAAATCAAGTTGTATCTATAGAATTTATTTTTCATGGAATCCCAGAATTATTTAGGTTGGAAAAGACCTCCAAGACCATCACATCCAAGCTGTGCCCAACCCTCACCTCATCACCAGCCCAGAGCCCTGATTCTGATTTTCTGACTGCCACCTCCAGCCATTTCCTCCTACTTAGATTTTATCCAGACAATTTTAATTAGGTTTTTCTTATTTGGATGCTTTTCCTGTTGATGCTGGTACGATCTTTGTAAGCAGTTTTACATCTTTGTCTTTCTTTAGTTGAAATACAAAGAAATGTATGAGAGGAGCAAATCTCGCTGCACCGTCGTGGCAGATTCAGTTCACATCAAAACTCCCAGACACGCCTACAAACTGAACAGCAACGTGAGTTCTGTCCTGGTCATGTGTTAATTTTATTCTGGAGGGTGTTGGGAACTGGCAGTGGAAGCCACAAGGAATTATTTCCACAAAAAATGAAATTCCACTGAATTTTTTGGGCATCGTTTCTAATCCTTACGCTGCTGGAATAAAATGTGGTTTAATTTATTTCATACTGAAGTGCTCACTCTGATGAGTTGTCCTTGAGGTTCTAGTGTGTCACACATCCCATCCTTCCAGCTGTCCTCTGTTTTCCTGGCAGAGACACAACTGTCCCAGGAATTTTGTGGGATGATGCTGTGGGAGACAAAGAAAGCTTCATGGAAAACTTCCCTGTATTTTCTGTTATTGGTGCCCAACACTCATTTCAGCAGGAAGGATCTGAAAGCTCTCCCCTTCTCCAAAGTCAGGACATCATCTCAGTCCTTCATATTCCTTTCTCCACCTTCATATTTCTTTCTCCACCTTCTTATTCCTTTCTCCACTCAGCAGTGAAAATCTGCAATGACTGGGCTGTGCCTGACCCAGAGAAAATCCCCAATCTGGTGCAGATACATTTTCTCACCTCTTCTGACAGACCAAAAGAGCATTGGCCTCTGTATGTATGTGCAAAGTAGCAATTTCCAATGAACTTTTCCTGTTTGGTTTTTCCCTGCACACAGCTGGATTATAAGAAGAAATATGAAGCAGCCAAAGCCCACTGGCACCTGATTGCTGACAGGCCTGACTTTGTCCAAGCAGCCAAGTCCTCTCTGCAGCAGAGTGATGTAAGAAAATCAGAATACTCTGAATATTCCCTTTTCCCACCTCTCCTATTCAGAATTTTTTAAAAATTGGAGAAGACACTCTCTTATTTTTTCTTTTTTTTCTTCCTGCAGTATGAATACAAACTGGACCGAGAATTCCTCAAGGGGTGCAAACTCTCTGTCACAGATGATAAAAACACAGTGTTGGCCTTAAATAATGCCATCCTGGCCAGTGATGTAAGCACTGAACTCACTTTTCCTCTCCAGGTCCTCTACTACCACTTTACTCCCTGCTTAACTGCTCTATTGCAAATATAATTGGATTTACAATGAAGCTCTGAACAGTTGTTCTCAGTCTCACTTCATTATTTGATTTATTTAATTAACAAATTGACTGAATGAATTGAGAATAAATTTGGTCTTGTAAAAGCCTAATTCATGGATTAAATTAATATTCAAAGTTAACATGGCCTGAACACCCCTGGACCTTACACCCAGGTGCATCTGTGCATTCCTGATACTGAAATGGGAGTGTCTGGAGAAAATATCTGGGAATAGCACAAAATGTCTTTAATAAGGACACAAAATACCTTTAATAATACCACAAATTATCTTTAATAATACACAAAATATCTTTAATAATTACTAACAGTATATTAAAAAAAAATCCAAGTGAGAGCCATAGGAATGTAAAGATTAAGCTGTAAAATGTCAGAACATGGGATTTTCTGCAAAATTCTGCACTCACAAGCAAACACGACTGTACTAATTACTTTTGATTCTGCCAGAAGACAAAATGCACATTATTCAAACTGATATCTCTCCTTCCTGCTAGATAAAATACAAAGAGAAGCACAACAAAGCCCGTGGGACCTACCACGTCGTTCCAGACACCCCTCAGATCCTGCTGGCTAAGAACGTCAGCTCCCTGGTGTCTGAGGTAAAAATTCATTTATTGATTGATTTAGTTTCATCCCATCCTGGAGCTGCTGGGTTTTACCTGGTTTTCCCCTGTGCTGGCAGAACAAGTACAAAGAGCAGAGCAAGAAGCAGCTGCCCCATGGCTCTTTCACCACCCTGCCCGAGACCAGGGACACTGTCCATGTCAAGGAGGTGACCAAGAATGTCAGTGAGGTGAGTTCAGACTCAGCTCATCATCCCCAAAGCTGAGCTTTTCTAATCCCAGCCCCAAAACCTGCACCCTACACATTTTGGGAAAGAGGTGACTCCTCTTTATCCACCAGTTTCAAGGAGCTTTATTCCAAGCTTCTGTAGCATTTCTCTCTGTGTGACTTTAAAAACTCACATGTGGCATTCGTTGTTCTTGACAGACAAACTACAAAAAGAAGTTTGTGAAGGAGAAAGGTAAATCCAATTATTCTGTCATGCTGGAGCCTCCTGAGGTGAAACATGCCATGGAAGTTGCTAAAAACCAGAGCACAGTAAGTTTGCCTCTTTTCCCATTAATTTAGTAGGTTATGTAAGCAAATTGAGCTGGAAAAACCCAAGTATGGATTTCTGAATTTCCTCTCAGCCTCCATGTTCAGGTGTGATTTTGAATGATAAAGGTACAAATCTTTACAAATATGAAATTGCACTGAAATAAGGGATTTGTATTTAAATCCCATTGTAGGATTTCAAGTAATCTGGAGGAAATCACATCTAAGAATTTTTTTCATCCTTTCAAATACAGGCAGAATTTCCCATATTTATTTCTTCACTTGCAGAAAAATTGCAAAACCTGATTCCCAGATCCATGCCTTGTGAATTGATTTCCTGAACAAACCCATGCACTGTCTCATGTTGTTGTGTCCTGAATTGGTGTATTCCCAGTGGATAAACCTCATTAATTTTCTTTTCTCTGCCTTTTTCCATGGATTAGATTGAATACAAGAAAGATGCCAAATCCAAACTCCACTACACACCTATAGCAGATCGACCAGATATTAAGAAAGCAACTCAGGCTGCCAAATTAATCAGCAATGTGAGTGGTTTTAAACCTTCTGCATAATCCTGTAGCATTAATTTAATTACAAAACCCAATAGAGTAATTAAAAGGGGGTTTCCTCACTCCTAAAGGATTTATTTCTTTTATTAGATTGAATATAAGAAGCGTGGAGCAGCAGGTGTGGGTGTGACCATGCTGGGACGTCCAGACATTGAGCTGGCCAAGGAGGTGTCCAAACTGACCAGCCAGGTAAGGGCAAAATGGAAACTTGGTGAAACTCAAAGCAGTGAGAGAAATGAGACATGAAATTAATTTACAGAGTGATGTCATGATTATAATTGAAATTATTCCAAAGTTAGGGGAAAAGGGAAAAGAAGGGAATGTGGTGAAGTAAAAATTAAATACCAGTATCAATTTGTATTTCTTTGTTAAACTTTTCTACTGTCATTAATGCAGATATAAAACCTTCTTAAGATGATGCTGTGATATAAATACTGAAGCTGAAGTTCTTTTTTAACTCTTTTGGGTGTTGGCTTTACCAGAACCAGCCTTTACCTGACTCTTATTTTCCATCCTTTGAACGGACACTTGGTTTCTTTCAGCCACTTCCTTTTTTCTTTGTATCTTTAAAAGAATCTTGTGCCAGGACTTCAATCCCTCTTGGTTCTTTCTCACCCCTTCATGCTTGAATTCTGGATTTTTGCCTTTCTGACCTTGCTTTCTTGCTGCTGGTTGTAGGCAGAGTACCTCAAACAACACATGAGAGGCCACGGAGCTGCTTCCTATGATACCCCCTGGATGAGAACCTTTAAGAAAGCAAATTTGCTAAGTAGTCATGTAAGACAATTTTAATTAACTGCCATTAATGCCATTGTTGTGCATCTCTCTCTTGCTGGTGGAATTATCTTGCAATTCTGCAGCACCATGTGAAGCTTTAAATGTCATTCTGCCCTTCATAATGGTTTTGGAGCTTCCAGGTTTTTTAATGGAAGGTTTCAGTGCACTCACATAATGTGGAAACTTTGAAAAAGTGAAAACTCACCTTTTCCACCTAAAACCCTAAAATTTGAGCTGTTATTGTCCAAAAATGAAAAAAAAAAACCACAGGGAAATATATGTGTAAATATATGTGCATGACCAACCTGAACAATGGGGCTGGTAATTTTCAGTGAACAGTCACCAGAACTTCATCTTAACTCTTCAAACTTCTATTAAAACTTCATTTAAACTTTAACTAAACTATTTTATTGGCTGGAATTTCCTAATGGAAGAGCAGGCTCTGACAGGATCAGTCCCACTGAGAAGTGCAGCCTGTAGCACTTTGAGGGCTCATTGTTTCTTAGACTTCTTCCCAGATCAAAACCTTTGGAAAGTAGAAAACCAGAGCCTGGATTGCCCATTTGGAAGTGGCAGCAGTCAGGTCTGTGCCATTTCAGTTTTACACATTTCCAAGTGGAAAAAAAAAAAAAGATAGGGGATTTTGTTTTTTCCATGTCTGGCTGTGCCTGCTGCCATGTTTGGATGTTGGAATGTCCACCACAGTGTCTGCAGGAAAACCAAGGATCTCCTCAGGAGAACCAAGGATTCTAAACTGATGTACAAGAAAAAGAAATTCTGTTTGTAAACTGATCTACAAGAAAAAGAAGCAGTTCTGTTTGTGCCCATTCAGTGATGAGATCCTGGTTTTCCATTCTTTTTCCACTCTTGGTCTTTTAAACATTGTTTGCTGAGATAATTTTGGTTCTGAGGGAAAATGAGGGGCAGTGAAGGAGCAAAGAATGGTTGGCATCATCTTTAACAGTTGTATTTTCTCTTGGACATCTCTTCTCATAAACTTTGTGTAGCATCTTGTCCACTTTGTTTATCCAGTTGAGTTTTTTAGTTGGACTTTGTCTGTCTGGCTTGCTTGCTTTTAATTTTGCATTGATCTCCCAGCAACTCTCCTTTTGGGTTTAAAAAACTCTCATTCCTGTCAATATTCCTGTGCCTCCTGGCTGGATCTGCTGGATTCTGATGGCTCATGTTGCTGTGTTTGACTTGGCTGAAGCTGATGTGGTTTGGAAGTGTTACTAAAACTCTTGTAGAATCTAATTAATTATTTATCATTAGTAATTAATTGTGTCACTGCTCTGTTTGTGATTATTAATTCACACAGAACACACAGTGTGCATAACAATGGATAGAAAAGTATTTGATGTACTGACATCTTCAGTGCTCTGAAGTCTTGAGGTTTTTAAAGCTCTAATTTCTCCAAGAAGTGTATAAAAATTTCTTCTAAACACTCTTTCATATACTCTTATTATATTTCATATAATGATACCATTTTCTTGTATCTTACTCTTATTATACCTGTCTCTGTCTTTGTGAAACATCTTAAATCAACGGACTGTTCCCATCTGTGAAAAACTAAGTGAAAAAGTGAAAAACTAAGTGAAAAAGTAAAAAACTCTTCACCTGCAAGGGTGACAATTTTGGCAACACAATCCTCTTGGCTCTTTTATTTTTGCAATGAGGAGATGTGACTTTTGCATTGGAAGAAAAATCTTGTCAGTGTCAAATAGATGTAATTTTCTTTCCACATCAGGTCATTTTTGAAATAATCTTTATTCCAGTGGGCACCTTCAAGTTTCTGCACTTTCATTCTTCTCCCAACCAGCCCCACTGGAACAGCCAAACCAGTGAGTCCTGCAGAGCAGCTGTGACACCTGGTTGTTCTCTGTTTAGGTGAAATACAAGGAGAACTTTGCCAAAGAGTTGGGCAAAAAGCCAAAATATGATTTGAAGGAGGCCAAAATCTACAAGACCCTGAAGGACGCCCACAACATGGCCAGCGAGGTACGTTCGCTTTCGCTTTCCCTGGGAGCAGATCCCATCCTGCTCTCCCAAACCCCTCCTCTGAGTGCTTGGAACCTCCCTGAGGGAGGCTGGGCCTCTCCTGGTGGGTTTAACCCTTTATTCCCTGCAGGTGAAGTACAAGGCAGACCTGAAGAAGCTGCACAAGCCCGTCACGGACATGAAGGAGTCTCTGCTGATGAACCACGTGCTGAGCACGAGCCAGCTCGCCAGTGCTGTGAGTTCTGGGTGATCCCACTGCCAGGGCTGGAATTCCCTTGGGAATTCTCTGCTAACTCCTCCCGTAGCAGCTGCTCCCTCCATGGGCATCACCTGGTAGTGATCTCTTCCTCTGCTTCCTCATGGTTCCTCCTTAACTGGCGTTTGTGCTCTGGGAAGGGAAATCTTCCTTACCTGCACCACTGCTAATCTTTTAAACACTGATCATTTTTGCTGGGTTGGTTCTTGATCCCATTTTAACTGATTGCAGAACTGCTAATGTTTTAAGTCCTCTGATAATTTTTACTCAGTTGGTTCTTGATCCCATTTTAACTGATTGCACTACACTAACAAATACCTTTTTTCATTTTTTCCTTTTTTCTTTGCTGACTGCTATATTTAATTTTTATATTTTTATCTGGGTTTTTTTTTTGTTTTTTTGTTTTTTTTTAACTTCACATTTGTTTAACACTCCCCTATTGTAAATCCACATAATTATACCTAACAAAATAATTGATAATGAGAAAAGGCAAAACTTTTATTGCCTGGTACAGCCTTTCATTGCCCACTGTATTTTCTCTTTTCTCTTTATTTTTCTTCTTTCAATCCTGGTTTGGACAAAACCTTTGTTGCAATCGAAATGACCATAAAAAATAACTATTCCCCCACATCTTTAACTCCCAATATTAAGTCTAAACTTCTTGGTTTTTGTTTTACTTCTTGCATTTCTAATTTCTCTCTGATGTTCTGTTGAAATGTTGCTTTGATTGGACCTAAGAAGTAAATTTGCTGAGGGATTTTTTTTTTATTGAGACGATTTTTGACACCTTCCCTTCAGTACCAGTACAAGAAGCAGTATGAGAAGAGTAAGGGTCACTACCATGTGGTGCCAGATAATCTTGAACAGGTTCATCTCAGGGAAGCCTCAGAGCTCCAGAGCCACGTAAGTTGGACGTGTGTTTGTCATTGTCCCACCTCACTGAGCACCAAATTCCATCCAAACCCTCCCAGTGAATCCTCCAGGCTGGGACATTCCCTGTGCCCCTCTGCCCCACCAGCACTGCACACCTGGGGAAGGATCCAGGGAGCAAAAGCTGCACATTCCCAAGTTCAGAACACATAAAATACCCAGATAAAGTATCTGTGATTCATTCATTCCAGAGCCAGTCCCTGTTCCTCACCTCTGCTCACACAGGATAATACATTTATTATACATTTATATAATTTATCAAATATATTTATCAGGAGGATTTATCTCTGGAGAAAAAAAAAGGACCTGGGAACCACAGAAACTGGGAACTGGAGGAATTAGGGTTGTTCCTGACAGTGAATTTCCAACTGCTTCATCCATCCCATGATCCAAAGGAAAGCTCTGCTGTCATTTCCTGCATCCAAAACAGCTTTAACCAAAACTATAAACATGTCTGGAGTTTTTCTCTCTGGAGTTAAACAGTGAATCACTCCAGAGAAATTCACAGTCTGATTTGGTCTCTGATCCTCTCTGTTCCAATTATTTATTGGCTGTAAAGCAAGAGAGGAATTACTGCAAGAACAGCAAAGGCCACAGCTGATTGCTCTGGTGCTTGGCACAGAATTCCAGAATGGTCTGGGGACATTTAGGATCATCCAGACCCACCCCAGGGACACCTCCCACTATCCCAGGCTGCCCCAACCTGGCCTTGGACATTTCCAGAGATGGAAGGCAAAAAGGTCACATAGCAAAGGACCATAAGGAAATGGTTGGTAATCATGTTAATGAGATTGTAATTAATTTTTCAGTCAGTCCTTGTTGCTCCAGTTTGGGATCAGGCTCTGACTTGGCCACAGCATTACCTCACTGAATACTCTGAAAATCTGGATAATAGAACTTGGAGCAGGAATCTCTGCATTGATATTTTGCCTCCTGGACAGCAACTTTTACATTTGCTGATCAATAATACAAATTTCAGGAAAATAAACTGCATTAGACATTCAATTTTATCACAGAGCTATTGATAATAGGCACATAATTAGGCCTTTGATTATTTAGGAGGATGACTTTCTGTTTTTTTTTCCTCAGGTGAAATACAGAGAAAAGTATGAGAAGGAAAAAGGAAAACCCATGCTGGACTTTGAAACTCCCACATACCTGACTGCAAAGGAGTCTCAGCTCATGCAGAGCGAGGTAAAATCACTGATTGGCTGAAAAGCTTTAAAATTTCTTTTTTAAAATTAAACTTAGGGATTTGATGGGCAATTCTACTTGCACCTTGTGCACACTGACAGACTGAAAAATTAGAGTTATTTCAGATTTCTTTATGATGGTTGTTGAATGCATGAATGAACATTCATGACACTTTCCTGTCATGAAATGAGTTTATCTGGAATCTTTTATTGGTAAATGAAGCTTAAACAAGTCTTTGAGTAAGAAATGTGGTACAAAATTAATTTTTACAGCACAACACAGTGTTATGTCTTATGTGTCAGGACACAGAAAGTGCTCTGCTTATTTTTTTTTCACCTTAAAACTACATTTTTGAGAAACTCTTTTACTCTCTGTGTGTCTCTGCTGTCACAGGTTCTCCCCTGACCTGTCATTTTCTTTTCTTGAGCAGTTTTTTTGTGTTTATTTGAAGTTTATTCTTATTCTGGCCCAGATGGAGGCTGCAAAGCAGCTGTGTCAGGCCATTAGTCCTTTGAATGTTTTGTCTGCATAGATAAATGAGTAGAAAAATAAAAAATAAAGGCAGGATCAGGTCCTATTTCCATAGAAAGCAATGAGCTGCTTCACAAGTTCTAGTGGGAGAAGGATTTAGGAGCCCATTCAGCATCAACACCCTCCCAGCTTTGCACAGAATGAAAATATTGTAATAAATATTTGCTGGTTTGCTCTTTTTGTTTTTTTTTTCCCTTCTTCTTCTTGCTCTCATTAGAAAGAATATAAGAAGGACTTTGAAGAGTCCATGAAGGGCAGGAACCTCACTGGCCTGGAGGTCACACCATCCCTCTTGCATGTCAAATATGCCACCAAAATAGCGAGTGAGGTACCAGCTCCTCTGGCCTTCTTTGCTCTGCCTCCTGCAGCACTTGCAGCATTCCCAGTTCTTCTTCCCCACACTGAGCATGTTTACACCCATTTTGTGCTCTCAGCTAATTTGCCATGGACATTTCTTCCTTGTCCTTTAACCATATTCCCATTTGCTGCCCTTCTCTGACTTCCCTCAGCCTAACTGGTCCATATGTGTGTGCCTTGGCAATTGATCTTCCACAATAATCCCCATCTTCTGTTGGAGTAGTTCTTCCATAACCCTCTACAATATTCTTTCTTGTTTTCCAAATATCTTTTTTTTTTCTTTTCTTTTGGAGCTTTTGGAATTCTTTTTTCTTTCATTTTCTTTCTTTAGGTAGCTATGTGAGGCATAACTAACTTCAATACAAGTTAATTGAACTCAATATAAC
>JAOTQP010000362.1:35987159-36002173 GCA_026413545.1 Cichladusa arquata | reverse complement strand
TGGGACTCACTGGCCATTAACAGGAGATATCTCCTGGAGGGAGGATGGGCTGTGGGAAAGATAAAGAACACTGCCCCTCCTGGTTTTTAACAGCTGGCCCATTAACAGGAGATACCACCCATGGAGATAAGGGTCACTGTCCCACCTGGTTTCAACAGATGGTGATAGAATACACACCTTTGGGCACATCTTTACGTTGCAGCCTAGGACACACAGGAAAAGAGCATTTCATCCCTGAAATCCTCACTCAGACAGGAGATGTTTGGATACAGAACCACAGGGAATTATTTTAAAACTTTCTGGTGCAATCAAGTGTTTCTGTGATGAACTGGGTTCACTTGGGGTTTTTTAAACAGTTAAATTTCAAATTACTGCCCTAAGACTCTGTGGTGTATAAAATTACGGTTCTTCAGTAAGAGTCACATATAAAAAAATACATGTAAAAATTTGGGACTGGCCTTTCTCCAGGCCCTTCTTTGCCAGCCTGGTGCTCCAGAGGTAATTCCTGTCCTCCTCCTCCCCTGGCAGGTTCTTTACTCCGACAGTTTCCGCAAGCAAGTCCAAGGAAAAGCTGCCTACGTCCTGGACACCCCGGAGATGCGGCGCGTGCGGGAGACCCAGAAACACATCTCCACTGTAAGAACACTTCCAGAGGTGTCCTTCCCCTGGGAAGGGAGTTAAATATGAAAATAACCCTGCCTGGCAGCAAGGACAGCTGGTCCTTGTGTCCTACCAGTGTCCTACCAGGTTTGGTTTACCCAAGTCTTTAATGCTAAAGCGAGTTTGGGATTAGGGCTCTCTCAGGATTGGGAAAGCCAAAGTTCAGGAGGTCTCTGTGCTGGGAATGCCCCTGAGGGAAGCAGGAATCACAACCCTTTGGAATTGCAGGTGAAGTACCACGAGGACTTTCAGAAGAGCAAAGGGAGCTTCACGCCCGTGGTGACCGACCCCATCACGGAGCGCGTGAAGAAGAACATGCAGGACTTCAGTGACATCAGCTACAGGGGCATCCAGAGGAGGGTGGTGGAGATGGAGCGGAAACGTGTGGACCAGGACCAGGAGAACCTCACAGGTCAGGACACCTGGGCACATCTCCTGCAGGAGGGGTTTGATTTAAGCTCAGCCACATCAATTCCAATTCGCTGTCACCCGGAGATGTTCTCATCCAAGTCCTGTTTGAAAATATTCTCTCCCACCAGGTGTAAATCACCTGTGACCTGCTGTCCCCACCTTGAGAATGTCACACTGTGTTTATGGTTCTTACTTCTATTTTGAACTTCATCTCTATCTGTTAGAGAAATACCTTGCTGTAGATTGATTGTTAAAAAGCCAAATTTGTGCTGCAGAATTGAGAAGAACTTCTTTAGAAAATAGGGTGATTTTTCAAAGAATTCCAGACTGGTTTGGGGTGGAGGGACATTAAAGCTCCTCCAGCCCCACTTTGCTGTGGGCAGGGCACCTTCCACTATCACAGCTTACTCCAAGCCCTGTCCAGCCAGGGCTGGGGAGGGCACAGCTCCTGTCCTGCTGTCCAGGCCAGGCTGTGCTGCTCAGCCTCTCCTCAGGAAATGCCATTTTCCCTGCAGGGCTCCGGGTGTGGAGAACCAACCCCGGCTCTGTCTTCGACTACGACCCTGCTGAGGACAACATCCAGTCCCGGAGCCTGCACCTCATCTCAGGTGTGTCCCATGGGCTCCAGAGGGGAAAAATGGGATTGAGATCCCCAGTGTGCTGACTGAGATCCCAGGTGCTGACTGAGAGCCCCAAGGTGCTGACTGAAATCCCCAGGGTGCTGACTGAAATCCTAGGGTGCTGACTGAGATCTCAGGGTGCTGACTGAGATCCCAGGGTGCTGACTGAGATCTCAGGGTGCTGACTGAGATCCCTAGTATTCTGACTGATATCCCAGGTGCTGTCTGAGGTCCCCAGGTGCTGACAGTCCCTGCTGTCCCTCCCCAGTGCAGGCCCAGCGCCGCAGCCGCGAGCACTCCCGCTCTGCCAGCGCCCTGAGCATCAGCGGCGCGGCCGATGAGAAATCGGAGCCGTCGGAAGGCACCGACCAGCGCCTGTCCTACTACAGCAACGGGGGCTTCTTCACCACCACGGCCACAGGTACAGCCCCCCGGACACAGAGGGGAGCTGCTCAGATATCCCAGAGCCAGGAGAAAACATCCCCAAAGCGCTGAGTGTGCACAGGGAACAGCTACAGATGAGCATTTGAAACCGATCTGGACCTGTCCCTGCTCTTTATCCCTACAGCTCCATCACAATCCCAAAATAACCCCACACAATGATCTTTATCCCATAATAACCCCACACAGTGATATTACTCCCAACCAGCTCCATCACAATCCCATAATAACCCCACACCATCCCACAAAAATCCCCCAATGACTTTTATCCAGACCAGCTCCATCACAATCCCAAAATAACCCTACACAATCCCATAATAACCCCACACAATGATCTTTATCCCAACCAGCTCCATCACAATCCCATAATAACCCCTCAATGATCTCTATCCCAAATAACCCCACACAATGATCTTTATCCTATAATAACCCCATACAATATTTCTCCCAACCAGCTCCATCACAATCCCATAATAACCCCACATAATGATCTTTATCCCATAACCCCACACAATATTTCTCCCAACCAGCTCCATCACAGTCCCATAACCTCACACAATGACCTTTATCCCAACCAGCTCCATCACAATCCCGTAACCCCACACAATCTCATAATAACCTCACACAATGATCTTTATCCCATAACAACCCCCTATGATCTTTATCCCAAATAACCCCACACAGTCCCATAATAACCCCTCCCCAGTGATCCCCATCCCCTAACAATCCCCCCCAACGATCCCATCCCATAACCCCCGTTCCGTCTCGCAGTGGGGTACCGGCAGGTGAAGACGGTGGAGCTGCCGCAGCAGCGCTCGTCCTCGGTGCAGACCCAGCAAACCACGCTGTCCTCGGTGCCCTCGCAGCCCTCCACGGCCGGGGTGAGTGACCAGGCGGCGCTCATTAATCATTCATTAACACTGATTGGTAGGTAATTAACATTCCAGCCCGTGGGGCTGAAGCTCTGGATGAAACCAGGTGTGACCGTGACTTAGTGGGACAGAGCGTCCCCTGTGCCTGGAAACTGAATTAACACTTGGAAACTTTGAATTAGCACTTGGAAATCGTGAATTGGCGCGTGGAAATCTTGAATTAGGACTTGGATACTGTGAATTAGCACTTGGAAACTTTACACTTGGAAATCTTGAATTAGCACTTGGAAATCTTGAATTGGCACTTGGAAATCATGAACTAACACTTGGATACTCTGAATTAGCACTTGGAAAGGTAACACTTGGAAATCTTGACTTGGCACTTGGTGTCCCTGCAGACATTCTGTCCCATGTCAGGCTTTGACCGTGTCCCTGTGTCCCTTCAGAGGAGGTTCTGTGCCGCGTCAGGGTGTGACCATGTCCATTCTGTCCCCTGCAAGGCTGTGACCATGTCCCCTGTGTCCCTGTGTCCCTGCAGAAGACGTTCCGGGCCATGTACGATTACACGGCGGCGGACGCGGACGAGGTGTCCTTCAAGGACGGGGACACCATTGTCAACGTGCAGGCCATCGACGAGGGCTGGATGTACGGCACGGTGCAGAGAACCGGCAAAACCGGCATGCTGCCCGCCAACTACGTGGAGGCCGTGTGAGCCCGGCCTGCCCCGGGCTGGGACAGAGCCCTGGGGCTGGGACATGTCCCTCAGGGGCTGGGACACCTCTTCAAGGGCTGAGACATCTCTCCAGCTCTGGGACACCTCCCCTGGGGCTGGAACACCTCTCAGAGGGCTAGGACACCTCTCCCAGCTTTGGGATTCCTCTCCCAGCTCAGGGACACCTCTCCTGGGGGTGGGACATCTCTCCCAGCTTTGGGACACTTCTCCCAGGGCCAGGACACCTCTCCTAGCTCTGGGATTCCTCTTCCAGCTTTGGGACACCTCTCCTGGGGCTAGGACACCTCTCCCAGGGCTAGGACATCTCTCCCAGCTTTGGGACACCTGTCCAGCTCTGGGACACCACTCCCAGCTCTGGGACATCTCTCCCAGCTTTGGGCCACCTCCTCAGGGGCTAGGACTCCTCTCCTGGCCCTCCTGGCCCCCTCAGCCACAACAGAAATAACTGCAGAGCAAAACACACCTGGAATTTTCACATCCTGCCTTTCTCCCAATGCCAGACACTCCCAAATGTTATCTGGGATTTCAAACAGTTCATCACTACATTCTCCAAAATTTCTCTACTAAAAACTAACAACACATTACCTGATACATTCTCCCACAGAGAGAATTTTTCTGGGCTGTTCTAAAATGTTTGAATCTCTTTTCTCCATTTAAGCTTTGTATTTCAAACCCATTTATCTGGGGAGGGAAAAGCAACCACCCCTTCTCCTCCTGCTTGCTGAGCTCTCATGAATGTGTTCTCCTGTTCTGGGGGCAAAAGCTATGATTTCTTGTAAATTAGTGATGAATAAAGCTGAGGTTTCTGCAGTAAGGATGGATTCTGTGGTGCTGGGAAAGGGAATTCATCCCACAAACTACTGAGGAAGCAAGGACCCAGATCTGGGGTTATTTCACACTGAAACATCATTTTTTGCTTCACCTACACTGCAGCACCTGGTAGCAGCCACTCCACAGGAAAGGAGGGAATAAAAATCCCTGGGTAGTGTGTCTCACATAGATTAAACCCAGCAGGGCTTGGAGCATCAGCCCTGAGGAATGCAGAGCTCAGAGGGAATTCCCAGCAGAGCCAGCCTGGAAGGGAAATGTCCTTCCCCAAGGCAGGATCCGGGACTGCCAGCACTGGGAGTTGGGATTCCAACCTTTTCCATGTGTCAGGAACATCCTTACCTGTCCAGGGCAAAGCTGAACTCTCCTAAGGAGGCAGATCTGGAACCAAAATAACTTTTCAGAAAAGCAAGAAAACCCACAGAGCTCCTCCTGTAGCTCCAGGCTGTTTGTCCTCCCTTTTCTCCACGAGACACAAACAGGACAAAAAGTGCTCAGGGTTTTGAGGACCTGCACTGGTGACATTCCAAGGTCCCTCCCAGCTTTAGGAATCCAAACTCCAGGGAAAGCTGAAGAGAAAAAGCCCAGAAACCACCAAACCACGAGGCCACAACCACAATCTGGGAACTATTTGCTCTTTTATTTGCCCATGTAAAAGTTCTAAGACCACCTGCAGCAGTTCCTTCCAATAAACATCCATCTGGACAGCTACAGTCCAATATATACAGATCAGAATTCCAGAGGGAAAAACCTGGGAATTCTGGCTGAAGGTCTCCAAGCAGCAGCAATGCAGTCCATGCAATTAAAACTCCATAAATTATTACCCAACATCTGCTGTGAGTCTGTACACAATATACAAAGAGCTCTTGTCCAATTCATCCATTTCCCCATGGAATAAAAAATTCTTCCCACAACTGCTGCCAGCAAAGGCCATGGGGCAAAGCCTGGGGGGCTTTGCAGAGTCTTTCTCCCGTTTTTCCTCAGCACTCCTCATCTTGAGTTGTACAAAAATACATGGAAAAATAGATCCAGTACAAATCCCAGGCTCCTGCTGGAGGGAATGAAGCTCAGCTCACCTCACACGTGCTGCCAGAGCTCAGCAGCTCCAAAGGAAGCAGCTGGGGTAGGAGGGGGGCAGAGCTGGCAGCTGCAGCTCTCACCCCACAGCGAGAGTTTGCAGCAGTAAGAACACTTTGGATTTGAAAAAAATAATTTAATTACTCTCTTGGTTTGGTTTTTCACAGTCTTTGCTATTGCACAGCTTTGTCAGGTTTTGTTTCACTGCCTGAAAGGAAGATGCATAGCAATCCCATAGAAACACCTGTGCCAGGGAGGAAACGGTCCCACAAATTAGGGGGGAACAAAACCAACCAAAAAAAAAAATTAAAAATAAAAAAACCAAACAAAAAACCAAACAAAACCAAACCAAAACAAAAAGATAGTCAATTTATGGAGGTGTTAAAAAATATCCTATAGCACAAAATGCAGATTTAAGGAGTAACTGAGCAGTAAGGAAAACAAGTTGGGGGGGGAAAAGTGTTGTACCAAACTCCTCAGGAGCTGCAGCTACTCGGGGCCCTGGTGGGGAGGGGAGCTCCAGCGAGCCTGCAGGTTCCTCAGGATGCACGAGGCCATCCCTGCCAGCTGCTCCTGCATCTCAAAGAGCTGCCTGCCAGAGTAGCCATGCAGATCTGCTGAGCTCAGCTGGGCAGCCAGAGCCTGGATCTGCCCCAGGAGATCCACAGGGGGCTGCTCGCTGCTCGTGGGGGCTTCCACCAGATCTGCAAGGAGGGAAAGGAGAGAATGCAGCAAAATCCAAACAGAATTCCAGCTGGTTTTGTACAAAATCACATCGTGTTTGCATCACAGGAAACATGCCCAGCAAAGGCACTCCACCCTCAGGGTGAATTTTCACTTCCTTAGGGTGAATTTTGCAGGGTTTGATCAGGATTGTGAGAATAAAACTAAACCCAAAATAAAACCAAAAGGATGAGGTGTTCCCACCAGTTGAGAGTGAAGACAAGACAGCAGAACCCTCCAAATCCAAAGCAAAAAGCCACCAGCAGGTACCTGCTGCAAGTTTTTCCTCTTCTCCACAAAGAGATTTCTCCTCCACATCATTCCCAGGCTTTTCAGCATCTTCAAGCACTGAGCTTTCCTCCACTGCTCGAGATTTTACCTGGGCGTTTTTTGGGATAAGAAAACATTTTTAGATTGAAAAAAAAATACATTACATTACACAGTGAGATGTATTTTAGCCTCACAGTAAATCCAATCACTTTTATCACTTTTCCTGTCAATAATTATAATTTAACCAAGTCATCTATATCTTGAATTCATGGTAGTGAGGCAGGCAGGGATTAGGTTTTGAATGTTTTTAATGAAGGAAAAACCACATAATTCCCCCTGCAATTAATGAGATAGTTCATTATTGGCTTCCTGGGTGCTGAAATTCCCCTTTACCTGTTGCTCATGGTATCCTTTCAGAGCTCTTTTGACATTGGAGACTTTGGGGGAGCGGATGGGCAGAGTTTTGATTTCCAGAGCTGTCAGAGTGCTCAGGTCTCCCACAGTCTTGATGTTCTTGGCTCGGATGAGCTGCCCCAGGCCCCTGGCACTGCAGCAGGAGAGGAAAAATGGGTTATTGGTACAGAATCAGGGAAGATCCTGAGCTGGAAGGGCCCCACAGGATCATCAATCCAACCCCTGGCCCTGCACAAACTCCCCATCCCTGGGGAGCTTTTCAGTCATCAAAAAAGTACTTGAAGAATTCCAAAAGAGTCAAGTCTCTTCCTCATCCAACCAACCCAAATTTTTTTAAGGAATTCTGGCTAAAATTCTGGTTTTGCAGGTTCAGTAAGAGCTCAGTTTCTACTGAAATGTCACCTCCAGAAGCAGAAGCCACTCACCAGATGTTGGATGTGATCTGAGGTAAAATGACATCCACAGGGGCCTTGCAGCCAGCCAAGGCAGGATACACAAACTCTGTAAGGCACGGCAGAGATTCCTTGGCCATTTCTGTGATCTGGGAGAACACAGGGAAAAGTATTAAATTAAATATCACACACTGAATACAGGAAAAAATAAATAGAGAAACATGAAGCAAAGCACTTCTTACTAAACACTTCTTTGAGCTCTTAAATTTAAGGGTACGAGATCCTGGGGACAGAAATCCTTTGGTTGGAGTGGTAATGTGCTGGATAGAAAAAGAGGAAAAAAACATCTCAGGGTGGTAGGAATTCAGTTAATGGTAGGAATTCAGTTAACAGTAGGAATTCAGTTAATAGTGAGATTTTAGCCCCTGAAACCTCAGAGTTCACTTAAGTTCAGAGTAACAGAATCAGTCATGCTCAAACAGTTTTGTTTCTTAACATTTTGATCCTCAACTCTTACAACTGTGTGTAAGTAACTACAAACATGCACCATAGTCATGATAAATACACCAATACTTGGGACACACAGAATATTGTAACAGGATTTACCCTGACCTGCATGTTAGAGAGGATTTTAAGACTTCTGGAAGAGGGTGAGGAATGGGATCTGATGACAGGACTCCTCCTGTCGATGTCGTCTGCCAGGCCCTCCTGAAAAATGGGATTTGCAAAAGAGACTCGACGGATCTGAGGAGGAGAGAAGGAGGGTTTAGAGTGGGAACTCAACCCAGCACAGCTTGGGTCTGAAGAGACAAAAAAATTCAGTTTGGAACCACTGAAGTTCTTGAACAACACAGGATGTTTCAGCCAAGGACAGGCTGTGAGGATTCCCAAAGGAAATCTCTATGAACAACCCTGAGGATGCTGCTCAGGTTTTGCAGTGATCCAGGCAGCAGAACAGACTCAAAATAAAACCCCTCACAATGCAAATCTGTCAGTGCTGGCACATCCCAACCCCAAACCTCACCTTTTCTGTGAGACCACTCACAATGCAAACCATATTCAACATATTCACAAATTCAACATACTGAATGACTTCAGTCCCTCATCCCAGCTGTGCTGAGCAGCACACAATTCCCATGGGATACCTTGTTGGCAGGTGACAGGGAATCATCCTCCTGGCTCCTTTTGACCCCTCTCTTCAGGATGCTGGTGGAGGGGGAGGCTGAGGGGGACCAGGTGCAGCGGGCCTGGACGCTGGTGGGGCTTTCAGTCACCTGCACTTGAGGATCCCCTTGCACCTTCAGAGGGGAATCCACACTTGTGTTTGCCAAGGCCACGTTTTCAGGCACTTTTATTTCAGCTTCCATCAATTCATCCTTCATCTCTTGATCTGGAACAACACAAGTTTGTCCAGCAGAGCTCTCAGCTTCTCCTTTATCCTCCTGATTTCCTTCTGGCTCCTTCATCTCTTTTTCCTCAGGTTTGCTGTCAACACTCAGCTCTTCAGGCACCTCTTCCACTTGTCCATTTTCACTTATTTCTTCCTTTTCTGCAGCTGCTGGTTCTTCCCCTTGGTCCCCTGAGTCCAGGCAGCTCTCCCTGGGCTCTCCAGGAACACTCTCAGGCAGAACCTGTTCTGTTTGCTCCTTCTGCTCAGCAGGTTCCTTTATTTCCTCCGTGGACTCGGTGGTTTCAGCAGCTGAACCCTCTGGATTCTCTGGATTCTCCTCCTCCACCACCACACTGCTCCCCTCCATGTTTTCCAGAGCCACTCCCTGGCTTTCCAAGCTGAAGCTGCTGGGTTCCTTGGGAGTGCTCATCCCACAGGGAGCCAGGGCCAAGCTCTCCTCCAGATCTGAGTGACCAGAAACATTGCCAGGTGTCTGGACTGGGCTGCTCTCAGGCTCCTCCAGCTCAGGAGCTTTCTCCTTCTTTGACTCAGTAAACTTTGTTTCAGTCACCTGCAGCTTTGGCTTTTTGAAGCAGCAATCACAGCTCTTCATTTTCTTCACCCTTTTGCTTCTCTTGCTCTGACACTCATGGCTTTGCAAAGAGGAGGGCTCAGCAGCTGAAGCATTGGCTGCTGGTGCACAGTCCCCTGGGCTGCTCTGCTTCTCCTCCTGTTTGCTCTCCTCTGCTGCTCTCCCATCCTGCTCAGACATGCAAGGGCTGCTCAGTGACTCCATGGATGCATCACCCTTGTTCTGCTCCACGCTGGTGTCCTGCAGAGCACCTGAATTCTCAGAGCTGCCAGACCCCACAGCTTCTCCAGCAGCTGCAGGGATTTCCTGGCTTTCCAGGCCACTTGGCTCAGCTGGCACTGCAGCACTCGTGCTGACCTCAGGATCACCTTTATTTGCCTCCACTGGACTCTTAGCTCCATTTCCCTGGGGAGATCCCTCAAGGCTCTGGCTCCCTGCCTGTCCCTCTTTCAATTTTCCTTCAAGAGAATTGCTTCTACTCCTCACTTTTATGGTTTTCCTCTTCTTTGTGCTCTCCTCCTTGCTCTCAGAGCTGTCAGCCTCAGAGTTTTCTATGCTGGACAGCAAACCTTGGGAGGATCTCCTGGTGTGGTAGCGAGGGCGCTCCACCTTCTGCCCTGCAGTGCTGAGGCTGCCCTGAGCCTCCCCCTCGGGCCTGGGGGAATCCTCTGCCCTCCTGCCCCCCCTGCTCCCCTCCTCCTCCAGGCCCCTGCAGGCAGCAGAGTCCTTGCAGCTCCAGTCCTCTGCCACTCTCTCAGCTTGGCTGCTCTCTTTGGTGCTTTCTGTTGTTTTCCCAGCAATTCCTTTCTGCTTTTGGGATCCATCTCCTTTCCCCTGGGACAGCTTCTTCTGCCCAGCTTTCTCCTCCTCTTTCCTCCTGTCTCTCTTTGGGAGCCCATCCTCCTTCTCCTGGCTGCCTGAGCTCTCCAGAGTCTCGGAGCGTCTCCTGGAGGAACGCCGGAGCTGTTTCTGCTGAGGGGACGCTGCTGGCACCTGGCTGTCATCCCCTGGGGCCTGCTCAGAGCAGCTGCTGCTCTCTGGGGGGGTGTTTTCCTTCGAGTCCATGTCCAGCTCCTGCACCTTTTCCGTTTTTGGGGCTGCATCCTCCGTTTTCTGGATGTCTGGCTCTGAAGGGGGCAGAGCCTGGGCCTGGCTCAGCAGGACATGCTCCACATCCTCCACTGCAGAGCCCAGCTCAGCACTGCCCTCCAGGCTGTCAGAGGCCAGGGACTCCTCTGACCTGCCCTGGAGCTTGGCTTTGTGGCCCTGCAGCTCCATCCTGCTCTGCCGCCGCGTCACCCTGCGCGTCGCCCCGGCCTCGCACTTCGGAACGTTTTTATTTTCCTCTCCAGATTTCTCTGCTTTAGCACTGGCCTTGCTGCCACTGCTGTTTTCCTGGGTGGCTGCCTCAGGAGCACTCCCAGGCAGCTCCCCCACAGAGCTCAGAGGGGCTGGGCTGAAGGCTCTGCTCTCTGCAGCCCCGAATTTCTCCAGGGTGATGAAGGACTGGCGCCGGCTCACGGGCTGGGGGGTGCCAGAGATGATGTCACTGGAGGCTGAGCTGCTGGCGACATTTGACGTGTCCTCCTTCTCTGCTGAGGCCTCCTGGGAAGCTGCTTCCACAGAAGTCGTCTCCAATCCCTCTCCAATGGATGATTCCTCTGGGATCATCTCAGCTGTCTCATTTTTGGCCTCCCCCTCGCTGCTGCAGGCTGGGCTCTCCTCTGAGTGACATCCTTCACTCCCCGCCTCTTCCTCCTGTCCCAAAAATATCAACAGCAAAATATTTGTCCTAGGACTCAAATGGAACAGCTGTACTTGCCTTATGAATACACTGTAACAATCAACTACAGTTCTGGTGCAATAGAAAACAACACACCCACAAGCCTTCCTCTAAATTATTTATTATCTACTGGTAGTTAGAAATGACACCTTGTTTTAGTTTTTTTTTAAAGCCATTTAATTCCAAACCAAAGAACTCCAAAAATGTTTCAAGTTTTGCTGTGTTTTACCTGGTCTGACTGGCACTACAGCTAGCACAGCAGCTGTTCAGGAATTCCTCCCCACAAGGAATTTAGGGTTTACAATTTTCATCCCAATAAAATATTGTGGCAGCACGGGCACATAAGTGATGAGAAACTGCTCACATAAAACCTCCCATTTTGAATTTAAATACCCAATGACTGGGCCTGTCAGGAATAAAGGATATAAAGCAGAACACAACACTGCAGTGGTGTGAAATTTTCTCTCACTTGGTGCTGAGAATGGAAAACAAACCCCAAAACCTCCCATGTTATGACAGAAACTCTATTTTAATAATCACCATCAGACAATGGGAATTACCTGAGGTTGGTTTGCAGGCTCTTCCTTGGCATTTTCCACTGAAGGTGGCACCTCCCTAAAAGAGAATTACTGAAATCAGTGCTGATGCCAAAGGAGACACCTTTATTTAATGAGCACAACTGAGCACTTTCACTTACAAAGAATCCTCCTGGCTCTGGGTGTACTGGGAAAACGAGCTGGTGTCCTGGGAGGCATCCAAGGTGTTGTACATGGCAGGAATATCAGCTCTGGAACAACACCAGGAATGGAGTCAGACTCTTCTCTGCAATTTATTGTCTCCTTATTTCAAGGCCATCTTTACTTTACAACTTTATTTTTGGGGAATAAAAGCTGTGATTGGGATCCCACTCTGCAAAGAATCCACCCCAACCCAGAGGAGTTCCTGCCACACAAGTCCTGCTTACTCTGCTTCTGCTGCCTAAGCACTCCAGTGTTATTTTCCCATATTAAAAACAGGATCATTCCAAAGATTCTTCTGCAATTAAGATGAGTCTCTAATATCCTAATTCCTGACATACTGCTGACTCAGGAAATCCTTTCCTCAGACTGTTTTACCCAATCCTTTCATTTCCATGATTTATGAAAAAAGACATTTTTTATTTCACACTGCGAGTCACAAAGTAAAAATCCAAGCTCCAAATTCCTAAACTCCAAACAGACTAGAGAGATTTAATTTACTCAGAAGAGGAAATGCAATTGCAAGAATAATTTGGTTGCTTTTAAACAACAAAACAAAGAACTCTCTTAATTTTAAACTTAATAACTTGGATGGAAGAACAAGACTCAATCATCTGTGGTGGTGTGAGAAATAGGAATTAAAGTTAAGTCAAGCTTAAGGAATGACATTTCACATTTAGTTTAAAACAATAAATGACAGACCTCTTAGACCTAAGCACTTCTTTCTGATGTTCTGTCAATATTCTTGGTTTTGTTTCTGGAGGAATAAACACAAAATCAACAGATTTCTCCTCTTCCAGAAGCGTCTCACTTGTTGTCTTAGGAGATGAAAATTCTAGTTTTAACTGCAGAAAGATAAAAACCCCAAATCCTGGGTTAGGAACAAGAGAGGAACTGAAAATCAGGAATTCCTGAGGGACACAATTCCTTCCCTGGGAGGGATCTGCCAAGCCCCAAACCCACCAAAACCCAAATCTGTCACAGCCTCCAGCCAGAGCGAGGACTGAGGGGTTTTTACCACCCTCACACCCAGAAAATTCTAACAGGAATTTTAAATCAGACTGTGCTGGGCAGCCTAAGTTGGAAAAGAAAATATTTCAGCATCACCAAACTCCTGATTTTGTCCTGCAGATCCTGGATGTGATTCTGGGAACACTTTACCTTGGCAGGTGTTGCCTGCACGTTGCTGGACTTGTCTTTGCCATCATTTTTTGGTTCACTCGTCTGTGCCAATATTGAATCTCGTTTCTGCCCCACCTTCACCTCCATTCCACTGATCTTTGCATCCAGCTGGGAATTTTCCATCTGTTCAGACAAAACCAAACTGAATGCACTGTGGGAAGAAACTCCAAGCTCACAAACCCACCTTGTGGTAATTCCTAGGATAAAATCATCCCACACTCACAAATTTCCTTGAAATTACATAGAGGACAACTTAAAATTAATTATTTCAAATAAATTCCTAGAAGCCAAAATTTACAGTGCAGGAAGTGTAAGAACCACCTTCTGACAGTGTTAAATCAGTAGAGTTTATCATTCTAAACATGAAACCACTGCAAGTCAATCAGATTAAAAATCCCAACTGATTTTCACTCCCTGCTGAACAATTCCCATGAAATCCCAATAAAATATTTACCATGTCAGAGAAGGGGCCACTGCACTCCTCAGACATCTCAATGCTTTCAAAACCAGGCAGCAGCAGAGGGATTTTCTTTTTGGCTTGGCTTAACACACACCTGCTCAATAAAAACAAAAAAAAATTCAGATTTCTGGAGGAGGAAAGGTGCAGAAAAATAATAAAAAATAATAAAAAAAATCCCCCAGCTTGCACATGGAATCAGAATGGTACAACACAACTTGGGAGCCCTTCCTGTGAAGATGGAAAGGATAAAAATGTGTTTCTTACTTGAGTTCCTCGGGGTAGGTGAGTGAGGAGGCCTTGGCAAAGGTGCAGTTCCAGAGCTGGGCACTCTGCTGGCGCAGCTGCTTGTTCCTGTGCTGGAAGGCCAGGCACAGCACAGGGCTGAGCTGCTGCAGGAGCTCAGAGTCACAGGAGCCAGGGCAGTGACACTGCAGGCACTGCAGCACCTCTGCCAGCAGCTTCTCCAGCTCAGGAGAACAAAAAACAGCTTTTTAGTATCAACATTTCCAACGAAAATCTGCAATATTTGAATGATACGTTGTTTATTTTTACAGCCCGAAATGTCTCATCACAAAGTCCAAGAGCTGAGTGCTCTTCCCCTCAAGAATAAAATATTTTAAAATTAAATCTCTACCCTCATCCCATTTTTAATTATTTTTTTTGTTCCACATTGCCCCCAGTGATTTCTGCAGCAAATTTACCTTGGTGTTCAGATTGCTGTAGACTTTGGGCACCTCAGGGAGCCTGTCAAAACAAATTCAATTAATTTTTTGATTTTGCTGGCTCATTTATCCCAAGCAATTATTCTAACAATTGAACAGACCATAAATTCCAGCATTGCACACTCGTTTGAGTGTGGAATCATTTTCTTGGAATGGAAGCATTTTGTGAAATGAGCCTCAGTTGGGGAATAAACAATTTCCTGATGGAGTTTCTCAAATTATCCTTTAAATTTCATGGATACTGATATGCTGAGTTGAGGAGAAATTAATAAAAAAAGTCAGTGGTAATTAGTACAAACTGAAATTAAAGCTTTTCTTATTAATTACCTCTAATTGCACTCTTAATGCTCTCCTCAAACACATTTCCCAGGCCCCATAAATATTTGCATTAAAAAGGTAAAGTACCACTAAGTAATCCCATAAACTAAGCAATTCCATAGAAATAAATATATTCCATGTAAATAAATATATTTCACCTAAATATATTCTATAGAAATAAATACATAAATATAAAAACAATTTATACATTATATATATATATATATATGCCTATAAAGTATTTATATACATATACAAATATAAAATCCTTAGGTACAATTAGCCAGAAAAAAGTGAGGAAACTCCTTGGGGTTTTTTTTTTCATAAAAACTCAACTTGGGGTTTTTTTTAATAAAAACTTACTTGATTTTTTTCAAAATTTCAACTTG
>JAOTQP010000362.1:35971767-35984938 GCA_026413545.1 Cichladusa arquata | reverse complement strand
AACCACCAGAAACAAAAAAATACAACTACCATAAACAAAAAAAAAAAAAAAAAAAATCAATCCTCAAAAGAACAACAATGCCAGAAAAAAAACCACATTGGTGTTCAGGACAGCAAAACACCAACTTCTAATGAAAGGTGGGTGAAATTGTTCTGCATGATCAGGTCAGACTAATAAAATTCCATTTTAAATCTATTTTTACACTGAGGATGAGCTTCCCATTCTAATATTTAAGATATAAATGGTGCCTAAAGCAGCAATCAGCTGGGAGAAGAGGCCACATTTAGGAGAAATAAATAAAATTCAAGTTCAAGGGTCTCAAGGACAAAGCCTGGTTGTCATTAACACCAGAGCACAAATAACTTTTAGTGCATAGAAAAATATAATCAAATTGGTTTTTTTCCCTCTTAAACCAAATAAATTCTCCAAAATTAGGCCAAACTTGCTTTATAAGGAGCACTGATATTGTGAGCTAAAAGAAGTTTCAAGAGAACTTCAAACTGAAATTTGAAATTAAGTTTGGTTTGTTTAATCAGTACTGATTTTTGGAAGTGATGTTTATTATCAGGAAACAACAGCATCCAAGGTAATTACAATGCAATCCTCTAAATTCCAGGTTTTTAATTCCATTTTTTTTTGTTCCTTTCATAGGATTTTTTCCAAAGTGAACTTTTAAGCATGAAGAATTTTTTATCCCAAAGTAAATGTTCATTCCCCTCCCCTCATGGTGTGAGTTTGGGAATAGGCAATTTAGGTAACAAAAACACTGATTCTTTCAAAGTCTTTCTTTTTTATTCAGCTTCAGGAGTAAAATCCTCACATTTTAATGTACAAGGCTGATGGTTTCATGTTCCTCCTTCCTAACTGCAATTAGGTTTGTGGATTTATAAACATTTCCCCTGCAAAAATCCCATTTACCACCACGATGACACTCATTAACCATTATAATTAATCACAAATCTGCTTATCTGCTTGAATATTTAAACGTTAGAATTATTTTCACTCCCTTCTTTCATTTCTCTACCAACTCCTGTCAGCAAAAAGAATTCTTAAAGCTCTAAATCTCCAAACCACTCCGCGCTGCAGAAATCAGAATTTACAACACGTTCTCACATCTAAATTTAAAGAGATCTGCTAAATGATATGTTTTATACTCACTACTGGAGTTTCACCTTCTAGCCCAGATATTATTTTGGCACAGAGTTCTTCACAGCACAGGTTTTCTTCTGCTGTTGCAACCAGAGCAGCACAGCGAGCAAAAGCTCGGTACAGGTCTGACCAAGAGCGCAGCAAGGATTTCAAAGTTGGCTTGAACAACAGAGAGGATAAAAAAAAAAAGGATAAATATCAATATCTGTGCAGAAATAAAAACTTGCTTAATGTTTTCTTCTTCTGTCAAAACCTAGGGGATTCTTCAGGGTTTTAAGTAGGGTTTTAAATCTGTGGTACAATGGAGGTATTGCAGCAAAACTCAGCTCTGGGAGTTCACAGATTTCATTAAAAATTGTTTTGAATGAATTTGATTTATTTGTTGTTACCTGTGGGAATCCCTGAGAGGGGAAAATGTGGGATACTGGCAGCAGCAAAGCACTGTACACAGCACTGAAGTTGTGCTCCAGGGCATCCCCCTGGTTCACCTCGTTATTCTGCAACAAGAAAAGAATTTTATGGTTTAACAGTATTCATTTTTCATACCTTGCTTGTTAAATAAACAGTTTTTTCCACTTTTCTCCAAGGAGATTATCTCCCAAACCAGTTATGAGAAGAGCTGCTGAAACTGAAACTTGCTGAGATCTGCTTTTTTAGAGGAGACACCTTTGGGAAGGCTCCTCCCAAATTTTGTCTCAAACAGGGACATTAATGAAGCTGAAAATTGGGATGATAAATCACCCTGCTCCTGATTCATTGCCATAAATCCAGCTTGAAATCAGATATTCTGCTCTTTCAAGAGCTCAGGAGCATCCTGCTAGCCAAGGGTAAAAAGTTCTGTTTCTAAATGTGAAGAATTAAACCAATCTGTTAGGAAATGTCTGATGAATTTCTCACTTATTTCAGAAGTGATGGTCACACTTAAAGAATCCTGGAATGGGTTGGAAAGGACATTAAAATTAATTCCAACCCCACTCATCTCATTCCACACCTTCCACCATCCCAGGCTGCTCCTGGGACATTTCCAGGGATTCAGGGGCAGCCACAGCTCTGGGAATTCCATCCCAAAATTCCCATCCATCCCTGCCCTCTGGCCATTCCCTATGTCCATGCTGCTGTAAATAGTCACAGCACCTAAAACTTCCTCCAAAATTTCTATGATTTTTAGATCTAGTAACTCATGAGGATTAATTTATTCAGCACCTCCTGCATTATATTCAATGTATTTCTAGTAAATAAACTGCTAAATCTCTTAAATATTGTAATTTATATGGCTTTTATTACATTAAAGATATCCACCATGAGTAAAACTCAGGTCTAATTACATCCTGATCATCCCAATCTGGGATTTATTTTATTTTCACACCAATCAAACCACCCCATGCTATTTAGGAGTTCCTGGAGGGAAACTTTCCATGGTTTTTACCAGCAGGATTATGCCAAGCTATCTAATTTCAGCATCCCTTCAAGACATGGAATTCCTCAAAAAAATTCAGATAAATGCTCAGCACTGTGGAAGAGAACCAAAAGCCTGTGATTAATGAATTAATTACCTGATTAATCCACTCAGTCAGAGGATTAACAACAATACTCCACATTCTCCAGAGGTGCTCCTTGTTGCCCACCTGCTGTGCACTCTGATCAATGACACAGAGCACAGACTCACTGAAAGCCAGGGCAGAGGTGGGGCCAGACAGGGCAAAACCCACCAGAGTTTCCAGAATCCCAAAGAATCTGAGGAAGGAAATTCCAAATAACAGATTTTTAATTTTTTTTTTTCCAGCTGATATTAGAAGGGAAAAAAAAAATAAATTGTGTGGTATTTTCTAAGGGATGTTGAAAGCTCCACCTACCTCTCATCTGTCACACAGCATTCCAAGAGATTGTTGTGGAAAGGCAGCTGGATGAGGAACAAAGCTGGAGTTCCCTTGGAAGAGAGATTGAAGGGGTTAAAACATTTTATCAACAATCAAATGAAATGGCTGCCTCACCTCCACAAGTATTTCTGTATTGTATTTCATTCTGAGCCAGAAATTTGTAATTGTTAATTGTCAAAATTCAAAAATTCGAATTCAAAATTGTCAATTCTAACATTTCAACATAAAAAAAAGAAAACTGAAAACCTAAGATGCTGCCAGACCCTGGGATCTGCTCATTTCCAGGTTACAGCAAGAGATTTTTTGGGCAACTTCTGTTCAAATCTATCCCAAATTTTTCAGGTTTGGCAATGTTGAGAGTATTTAACAAAATGTATTTAATATCTGCCAATTAAAATTTCAGCTTAGGAGCACACTGCTTCCTACTCAGTCTGCAGCTCTCCAAACAAAAATCCCCAAAATTCAGCATCATTCCAGCCTTTCTTCACAGGTTTTTTGTGATTATTGTCCAAATATTTTATTATCTGTTCCTCCCTTCTGATGCAGCACACAGAAAATTATATTCACTAATGAATATCAGCCTTTTTTTCTGTATTAATTTCATTAATTAGAGACAGTTAAATTACTCCTCAGAAGTGAGGCCTGCAAACAAAGCCTGTACTTCTAAATATGAAATAATTTGACAATAAATTGACCTTTCATCATGAATAAAACCCCAGAATTAATTCAGACTTACATTTAAAAGATCCATATCAGCAACCTGATAAGCTGGGGACCCCAATACTTTTGGAGGCAACTCCTTGACAGTGATATCAATGAGAGACTAAGCAGGATGAGAGAAAAAAAAACACATTTAAACACATTTTTCCTGATATATATATTTACATATAAAAATATATATAAATTACACAGGATGACAGAAAAAACACATTTAAATATATTTTTCTGGTATATATGTATTTATATATGTAAATAATACAGGATGAGAAGAAAAAAAAGAACACATTTAAATATATTTTTTTCTGGTTCAAATATTTTAAGCAGCACCACAGATCAAAGCAAAATAGAGACAATTCCCTTCAGTTAAACACAAAAAATTCCATCAAGGTATCCCAAGTGTTTTTTGAAGCACAGGAGAACCATGAACCCAGTTCTGCTGCTAAATCTGAAAATGGTTTAAGAAAAACTTACCAGCATTTTCTGCACAGGCAGAGAATTTGATCTCACAGTGTTTTTTAAGGCCTGGAGTAACATGGTCAGTATTTCTGAGCCTTGCTTTTCTTTCTTATTTCCTGGAATAAAGAACATTTCCAGTCACAGCAGAATGGCCACTGAGCATCATTTAAATTTTTAATGCAAAAGCAAAAAAATTCTGTGTAAATTTGTAAAAATTTACCAAATACTTCAGAGATTCAGGTATCAATTCTGCTCATAACCTAAATGAAATTTCAAAGTTTAAATAAAAACCCCCAAGTTTAATTAGGAAATGGAAACACTTTTGTTTCATTAAGGATTTGAATTTTGATACATTAAAGTTGTGGAATTCTGTATTCATCCAAAGGATGCTTCTTCATTTTCTGTTCCATTTTCAATATAAAAGTTTGAATTATTATGAATATTCTGGACTTTCCTTTGATAAAGGACATTTTAAAAATAGGAAACAACTTTTACACATCTGCAGACAATACAGTTTACTACGAAACAGAATTTTCAGAGGAAAAAAAGGCATCAGAGTCAAAAACTTTAATTTTTGCCTCCATTCCTCTGCACTAAAGACCTGAGGGTTGTTTTTCTTTTGAAGTTGCTTTAAAATAAAACAGAATTACTGATTCAGATTAAACCCAAGCAATGAAACATCCATTTATGGTGTAGTTTAAAACTCACCTCTGACTGGTGAGCAATGGCAAATTAAAGAAAAAGCCTCTTTTTACCTGCTTCAATTGCTGTTTTTACATATCCATTTATGTCCTTCCAGATAACATTCAGCAAACAATCTGCAAGGTAACAATGGTTTCATTCAGTTTGCTACAAAAATGAAATGAAATTGCAGCTAAAATACAAATTGTGTTCAAGGACAGGTTTTGATTTAAGCCAAAACTCAATATTCAACACAAGTCAGAGCAGTTCTGCTTTTTATACCATCAGGATATCACACAAAGTGCTGCTTTTTTATGTTTCCCTTGCTCACTTGATCTCCCAGAAAATGTTTAAATTCCATCACTGAATTCTTACCAGGAACTTCTTTTCCAATTGCAACAAAGCCATCCTGAACAGCATTTATCAGAGTGCTGGCATGCTTACAAAAAAAAGAAGGGCTACTGATCAGTGGGTACTGGAGAGGCTCTACAAGAACAAAAAAAACACATTCCATAAACCTGTTACTGTGCAGTTTACTAGGAAAACAAGCCTTAAAAATAATCAAGTATTTGTGTACTCACAGCATTTTTAACATAAAAGTATCTTAAAGATGACAACATTTCAAAGTTTAAATCATTTCATTCCACTAAGACAAAATTTGAGATTATGCAAATATTTCTATAAAAATTAAATATATTTATATATATAAAACTCATATACCTAAACTAAGCACCAGTTTGTTCTGCTTTGCAAAATCTACAACTTGTGGTCCCATGAGGAAGTGGAGCAGCATTTCAATCCCCAGGAGCTGGATGGAAGGGAACTGCACCACTGCTGCTGTGCTGCTGTTCAGGGCCATCCTGGGTGTGCCTGGGCTCACAAATGGGAAAGGACCTGGGGGAAGGACACAAATCCACAAATTAGTGTCTCACATTCCAAGTAAAAGCCCTGAATTCCTCAGAAAAAGGAAAAATCATGGAGTGGTCCTAGCTGAAAGGCACCTCTGACAGCCAGGCTTCTCATATATTTGCCAGGTATAAAAATCTGCCCCAAAATTGTAAATTCCTGGACACCAGATTTTATTTTGGCCACACAAATCTCCATGGAAGCTGTGGTTACACAGTCACTGAACTGCTGTTGCAGAAATCTGCTGCCACAAAACAGTTTCCATGGGAAATTGTCACCTAGAACATAAATTAAAGAGGTCTTGGCAAAATATTTTGACTAATTCAGACTAAGATGAACTTTTTAAAGAAGGGAACACAGGAAACTCCCCCAAAATTCAGCCCTGAGGCTGCTGATTACAGAATTTTATGAATAGAAGAAATTCCAGCAGAATAGAATAGCACAAGCCATGGAGGCCAGAAAGAGAAGAAAAAACAGGAGTTCTTTATTGGATATTTAGATATAAAGCTCAAATTGATGTGGTTTCAACATGTGGTTAAAGTATTAAAATTCCTGATGGATCATCATCACTGGGCAGGGTTAGATGGGATATTGAGAAGGAATTCCTGGCTGGACAGGGCTGAGATAGTGGGAGGAGTCCCTGGATGAGCTTTAAGGTCCTTTCCAACCCAAAGCATTCCAAGACTATTGAGGCAGAAATTAAAAATGCTACAGAAATAAAAGGGCACATAGAAATAGCACATGTATTAATATATGAAAAATAAGATTTTAAACAGAGAACAACAATTCAGGACATGAAAACTGGTCCTCAAACTGTGCTTGGCACAACTTTTAAAACTTTAAATAATGACAGCAACAGCCTCATCTTACCCAATATAAATCCTGACCTCTGAGCCCTGCAGTGACCATGCAGAAAAATCCCTGTTTTCAAGAATAATTATAAATGAAAAAGCAGAAGCAGGACAAACAGAAGAGAGGAGTAAAATGGAGCTGGGAATTTCAAGAGGGTGATGTTTCAGTACCTGATTTCTGCCCAGGGGTTGCTGAGCCCAGGCTGGGGTTGCTGGGGCGTGAGGGAGTTCCTGGGAATGCAGCAGCAGGATCCACACTCAGGGTGCTCTGGATCAATGGGACACAAACCTGCAAAGGGATCCCAGCAACAGCTACATCCATAAAAAAAATCAATTCAAGTATCACACACTAGCTGCTGCTCACAAATCTGAGTTTCTGGGTATTTATAGTCAATTAGAAATGTCTAGTCCAACAAAAATTCCTCTTGGATGCAGTAGATTTTAATAACCCTAAGAAAATACCTTTCCCTCCTTTTACTCACATCTTGAAGATTTATTTAATGAAATTCAGGTGTTGAATAGAAACAGGTCCATTCCACTTACAATGTGACTAGAAATGGAACACCTGCATCATTTTTCTTTTTATCTTCCTAAAGAATGATGGTTTTTCCCTCAGTTTCCCTCTGGCAGCCTTTTCAAAGCCCACAGTTCCTTGGTGAAAGGAGAACAGAGCCTTTATGTAATTAATTTATAAAGGCTGCACTCAGGGGAGATTTTCCTCCAATATTTTGGGGCTGTGAGTCCCAAATATTCCTTTAAATCACACACAAGGACAAAGTGGCTCCTTGAAGGAGTCTGATTTCAGTCTAAACCAGAAAGGGATGAAGCAGGAATATTTTATTAGATATTTACATTTATTTATATATTTGATTTATTAACTCAGAGGGGATCAGGGTTGCTGTCACTTGGGTTACCTGTTCAAAGTTGGAGGGCAGGTGAGGGCCCAGCCTCATCAGTAAATACCACCACACCTCCAGCTTGGTGAGTGCCAGAGCCTCTGTCCTCACATGGATGGAGCTCAGGGGCTGCATCAGCAGCTTCAGCCTTTTAGCACTGCACAGAATGTCTGGGAGATCAAAAATATAAATTATTAAACCCCAGCTCAGCAACATTTGATTAAACTATAGTGGTTTTTTCCCTAATATATTTTAGCTTCAAATTCAATTAACAGTAATTTGCAAAATTCAACCACGTCAACCTTGCAAATTCTCTTACTGCTCTAATTATTGCCTAGAACAGCTCTGGAAAAATCAAATGTTTCTTTCAAACACCAAGATTGAAATGAAATTTTCTGAATCCCAACCTGGCCCTGCTGGAGAAGAGAGGCTGGACCCAACCTGACCCATTTTGGGATTCTGTGATAAACAGAAGAAATTCCCTCTTGTTTGTTCTGTTAGGTCCCATCTGCTCCAGGGAAAGGAAAATCAAACTGAGTTTTTTCTTCAGAACACAGAGGAGCACAATCAAGGTAAATATTATTGTATTTTGACACAAGGTAGACTAAAAACTTATCCAGATCTAGATTACACCTTTAAAATGACTTTTTTTTAACATCTCTGGAATCCTGAAGTGTTGCCTTTCTCCAGTTAAGCCACACCATCCAAAATAAAAGATACAAAATGTTTTATTCACTATTTCATTGCTGTTTGGAACAATTATAGCACTACAAAACAAGATTTACTGATTTTATTCTATTTCTAGCAGGAAATTAGGATAAAATAAATGATCTAACTATCACCTTGCCACAAAAAGAAAATAAAACAAGAAAAAATACCAACAAAGAAACCCAAAAATTGTAATTTTAGCTGTGCACACACACAATAAATTTTTATGCACCATTATGTGGATATCCAGTGGTATACACAAAATTCACTGACCACTAACAGAATAATTTTTTCCCGTTATGTATTAAAGCAAGCAAAACAAGTCAGGTTAAATTTTTTTTTTTTTTTTAAATCTACCTGGATTTAGGGCAAAATTATCAATGAGGCTCTTCCATGCAATGAAGGCAATTTTCTTCACCACTGGGGAGCCACTGCGGAATCCCAGCTCCTCCAGCTGCAGCAGGGAATTGATGAAGCTGCCACTGCGATGCAGAGTCTGAGCAGGAAAAAAAATCAGAATTTCAAAGAGATTTCTGCTGTTAAAAAGTCATTATTTGCCTAAAGATTTGCTGCCTTGCTGTTTACCTTTCCAAGCAGTCTGACAAACAGGGGCCACAGCTTTAACACAAAGGTCTCGTTCTTGGCAGAGAACAATTTCTGAAGTTCAGAAATTAATTTCTGCAGACAGAAAGAAACAGAATTTCAACAAGAAATAGATTTTAAAATATTCTAAAAACGACACACTCATACCAATGTCTGGGGACACAACCACTCTGTTTCTTTATCAGGATTTATTATGCATTTGCTACCACCTGATTTTCTTTTTAGTTCTCTAAGTTATCTTTAGTTTATCTCTCTTTAGGTTGTTACTCTGACAGTGGCAACCAACAAAGCAAAGGAAATTTGCATTTCCTCCAACTTTAAAGCCAAAACACACCCTGACCCCAAACCACCTTGTTTGGTTGGGTTTTTGGGTTTTTCAGCAGAAAATAAAGCAAATTAAATAAGCCAGCCCTGGAGGTGAAGGGAACATGAAAAGCTTCATCAAAACACCACAGGGCTGCTGCACAGGATGGAGAATCCTGGAGGATGGAAACTGCTGAGAATCCTCTGCTTTCCTGCCTCCACCTCCACTCTCAGGCCTCCAAATTCCATCTCCCATCCCCTTTTTGCTGGTAATTTTTTCCTGTATTTATAATTCCATCCTTTTTTTTTCCCATTCAAACTACTGGCATTAAGTTGCTGTTAATGCACAAGAAATTAAATTAATGTTCCCCCAACTTCTCCTGGTGGAGAAGGCCCAGCTCTGTCACTCACTGTGGTCATCAGGTGCTCAGTGACAGCTGCCACCTCCTGCTGCTTCTGCAGGAGCAGTGGCATCCCCATCTCCAGGGCAGTGGCACCTCTTAACTGCACTTTGTGAGCTGAGTGGACAACCAGAGGGATGATCAGCTTTGCCCACCTCACAGCATCTTCTCCCATCTGGGCTGGAGTTTGCTCCATTAAGCTGGATCCAAAAAAAAAAAATCAAGGTTTTGATTTTTTAATTAGAGATTTATTGGTTAATGTATTAATTTATGTGGTGGGTTAAATAGCAAGAGAATTATTTAGTTATTTTATGATGTGATATAGGATAGAAAGAAGGTAAAGTAGGTTTAAATTTTAAAGGGTATCAAAAAAAAGATTAGTAATAGAAATTAAAAGAAAAAAATAAGAAGAATTAGAATAAAATTTTTAGAATATTTTTCATCCCCCCTATGCTTTCTTTTCTTTTATTCTGATAATGGATAGAAAGAAATTAGTTAGTTATTTTTTAAAATAGTCTTTACAGACTCCAACAGACAGCTCAGGCACTCAAGTTATCTTTACACCATCAATAAATGCTCTAGCTCAATCCATGATTTACAGGAATCACTCAAAATTTTTTTTAACCAATTGTATTTTGAGATGCATTAAAACTGCAAAGTTCAAGTGTTATTTCAGACAAACCCCAGAGCCGTCCTTTCTGTTTTATCACAATTCTGTTTTATCACAAAGCAGCTGAGAGCCTGACAGGACTGCACAGTGCCCAAGGAAAGTTTGGCCATGAACCATCCCTGGGAATTCCCAGCAGCTCCCACACAGTGGGGAACAAATCCCAACAACTTTTGAAAAAATCCCAAGCCAGGTTTGCACAGACTGCATGAACAGTGGGCTGCTCAGAGCTGATTTTATCCTCCTATTCCCAAACACAGCAGCACAAAATTCCACATATTTCCAGCATCCCACACACACCAAATGTGCAGTAATGGGAATATCTGGCACATATTCAAGCCAGCCTGTATCTAGAAATAATAGAATTTTCCCAAAGTCAAATCTCAATCCCTACACTTTATGGAGAATTTGCTGTACTAAGGAAAAGTTCTGCTTTTCAAGTCATTTTATTCAAGCCACAGCACAAGAACTATTTAAAAGAACTACTTCAAATGAATTTGCAGTTCAAAAGAGAAAACTTTAAAAAGTCAAGATACAAGCTCAATGCATTTACTAGTACAGAAATTGAATTAACTCTAAGTAAAGATAAAAATTGAATATTTTAGTTCTGCTGACCAGAACAAATGCACTCACAGTGATGGTACTAAAACTTCTGCAATTAAACAGGAATTTCAACTATTATAGGAAACATTGCACTAAAATGTGTTGCCCAGGGGATATTTTTAAATAAGCTATTTTTAAATAAACCCCCAAATAATGGCAGAGAATTTCTCAAGCAGGCAGGTTCTGGAAACAAAATATAAGAATATAACTTGGGAAACACAGGTGAGAGGTGTGAAATAACTCCTAAAAAGCCCTTAAAAATTAAAGCAATATTATCTAATTTCTGCATGAGCATGATTATATTATTATTAAGGTAATAATTTGTAATTAACATAACCAACAACTCAAGGAGGATTAAGGTTTTTTTTCTTTAGTACATTTAGTGCCACTAAGGTTTTGTATGAGGTTTCCCCCTCAAATCAAGGATGACAATTGAATATTGCAGAGCTCTCACCGTATAATGACATTAAGTGCTTCATATTCAACCACAACAGACTGAACTTCTCCTTTAGTCAGGATTGTTTCCAGGGTACAGAGAATATTGGACACCTGAGGGAACAAGAGAACAGCACAGTGACCACCTAGATAGAAACTCCATGAGGAGCTGGATTTCCTTCTGACATTTCCTTCACATTTCATTTTCCAGGATTATGTTTGGATTATGCCATGTCTTGTTTTAAACTGGAATAATCATAACCTTTCTGCTCTGTGATATTTCATTGCTTTCTGACAGAACTGCTCACATTGCAGCTTTCCCCTCAAGGAAAGCAATAATTTCTGGCTCAGGTTTTCCAAGAATTGATGCTTGGCTGTCAGAGTCGATGGGAAATAACCTACTGAGTGACAAAGAATTTGCCTCCTCTCCCTAGGAAAGGACAGCACCAAAACGAAGACATGAAGAAACTCACCTTCTTCTTAACAACTTTTCTCTGTGAGAAATGAGGCCACCAAAAGCAAAGTGAAGAACCTCACCTCCTTTTTAACAACCTCTGGAGGAAAAGCCTGCTTAGAGATGACCCAAAGTGCCCGAGTGCGAGTGTTCTTGTCTGAGCATTTCACAGCCACGCTGTTCACTGCTGCCAGCAGCTCCTGGGCTTCAGTGGCTGAAAGCAGAACACACAAACCCTCAAAATGCTGTTCCCAGACCATTCTGCTCACTTCAGTTTGCCCAGGATCCATTCAGCTGCAAGTCATGGTGATTTATTGCCTTGAACATCATTTTGGAGCAGTTTTTTTACCACTAAAGTAGCCAAAAAGCTGAAAATATATTCATAATAATGCAGTGCATCTGCATTACCTTTATAAGAATCCATAAATTTACAAACCTGAGCTAAAGATTAAGTATTGAATCATTTAAAACTTCTTTAAGTGAATTAAAACAGCACTTTGGTCACAAATTGACATAAATAAATTTACTTTAGAGCCTTTTTGTTATTGAAGGTGGTAAAATTGTAGCTCATTACATAAAAATTAATAAGGTTAGTATAGGACTTGTGTTCCTTTAAAATTCAAGGGTGAAAAGTCTAATTTATTGCAATTCTGCATTTTATGGGTGAATGATCTCCCAGAGAAATGGAAGGACATTTCCACTCCCCTCCCCCAAGCACAAGTACACCCAAAGGTACAGGAGCTGCTTGTCCTCCCTGCCTTTTGAACTCCCCATTGTTTGTGATTTCTGGAGCCTGACATTCTGTAACAGAATTTAGCAACTGGTTAGAAAAAATGAGTTCTGAGAGGGAAGAAAGATATGATAATAGAAATATCAGAAATTTGTTAGAAATGCTTCATTCTCACAGGAAATCAGGGGAAATTTTGCACAATAGGAAAGCAGAGGACACTGAAAAAATGTAGAAGAGCCAAAAGAACCAATCTGAAACAGGAAAAATGTCCTCACCCCTGTTACCAAAAACTGTGGGTTTACCTTGAGACAAAGCCTCAAGTTCTCAAAACTTTTTTGAAAGGGATTTAGCACTTTCTAGGAATGTAGGTCATAAGATCTTGGATTACTTTAGATTAATTTGAAATATTTGGGGCTGGACTAGATGACCTTTAATGGTCTCTTCCAACTCAAACCACTCCATGATTTGAATAAAGAAACCTCCAAGAAAAAGCTGGAAAATGTGGAAAAGCTCTACTATACACCCTCAAATCCTACAAATAGGTTCTTCACTCTTTTCTCATAAGAATATATTTTTTTGATTACTAATTCTACACAATTAATTACTACCAAAGCATTTAATGAAACTAGTAGTAAAACAGAATTAGTGTAACAGTATGGAAAATTATCACTATACTTGTGTACAAACAGTAATTAAAGAACTGATCACACTGCTCATATTACAGACAAAAC
>JAOTQP010000362.1:35937217-35947403 GCA_026413545.1 Cichladusa arquata | reverse complement strand
ATCCCCATTTAAAAATTCCTGTAAAAGATCCCTCACACTCCTCTCATCCCCATTAAAATATTCCTCTAAAAGATCCCTCACACTCCTCTCATCCTCATTTAAAAATTCCTACAAAAGATCCCTCACACTCCTCTCATCCCCATTTAAATATTCCTCTAAAAGATCCCCCACACTGCTCTCATCCCCATTTAAAAATTCCTGTAAAAGATCCCTCACACTCCTCTCATCCCCATTAAAATATTCCTCTAAAAGATCCCACACACTCCTCTCAGCCCCATTTAAAAATTCCTACAAAAGATCCCACACACTCCTCTCATCCCCATTTAAAAATTCCTACAAAAGATCCCACACACTCCTCTCATCCCCATTTAAATATTCCTACAAAAGATCCCCCACACTGCACTCCTCTTATCCCCATTTAAATATTCCTCTAAAAGATCCCTGACACTGCTCTCATCCCCATTTAAATATTCCTCTAAAAGATCCCACACACTCTTCTCATCCTTATTTAAAAATTCCTACAAAAGATCCCACACACTCCTCTCAGCCCCATTAAAACATTCCCTAAAACATCCCACACACTCCCTAAAGGATCCCACACACTCCCCTCATCCTCATTCAAACATTCTCTCCTTTTAGAGAGAATCTGGGTTTATTTTCACCCTGGATTCATTTTCACAGTGGGTTTATTTTCACAGTGACCTGATCAATGGGGAGAATATTTTGCCCTGATTGTTTGAATTCATTTTTCCTATCTGGGATCTGTAATTGCAAATCACAAAGCTTCAAGTGTCCAAAGCAGCTGCTTTGCTTTTTTCTCTCAGTGGGATCCAAGCTCCAAAATTCCCCTCCAAAGCAGAGTTTCTGATTCACAGCTCTCTGCCTTTCTTCCCTTCTGGCTGCAAATGAATCCTGCTCATGGATGAGTGGGAGAGGAGGAAGGGGGAAAGATGAGGGGATGGAAAAAAATGGTCTGGGCTCTACATTCACCAACAGAGCTTGGAAAACTTCCCTGCAATTCTGAAAATGGGTTAAATTCTGAGTCAGGAGCTGTGGGCAGGGATGTGCTCATGAGCATGCAAATGAAATCAATGAAAGGGAAGGGTGGAGGTGTCTGTGCTCACCCACAAATATTTCAGCACAAATTTTGTACCCCCAGGAAGGTTCTTCACCCTCCAGCCCTTGGTGTTTTATCTGTATTTGTTTTCTGCTCTGCAGAATCCCAGAACGATTTAGGTTGGAAAAGCTCTCCCAGCCCATGGAGTCCCAGCTGTGACAATCCCCACCTTGTCCCCAGAGCTCTGAGTGCCACCTCCAGGAACTCCTTGGACACCTCCCTGGGCAGTTCCAATTCCTGACCATCCTTTCCATGGGGAAATTCCCGCTGATGTCCACCAGAAATAATTATCATGGCATGAATTATTTTCCCAGCCTGAGGCCGTTCCCTCTCGTCCTGTCCCTCCTGTCAGGGAGCTGCTGAGAGATTTGTTACAGTCAGGGGTGAAGCTGATTCCCTTGATGGACTAATTGGTGCTTTTTACCAATTATTTCCTAATTTCCTAACACCTCTAAAAGTGTATAAAATGGTTTTTGTGGGCATCCTTCTGTAACTTCCATAACAGGTTTTATATTGATTCTGGAGGATTTTCCAGCCTTGATGATCCCAGGAAAATCCCTCCAGCGTTCAGCACAGATTTTTTAGAGATCCTGGAGGAATTTCCAACCTTGATGATCCCAGGAAAAAACTCTGCAAAGTTCAGCACAGGTTTTTCAGTGATTTTGGAGGATTTTCCAGCCTTGATGATCCTGGGACTCCAGGAAAAGCCCTGCAGGGTTCAGCACAGGTTTTTTAGTGATCCTGAATTATTTTCCTGCCTTGATGATCCTGGGATTCCAGGAAAATCCCTGCAGGTTCAGCACAGGTTTTTTAGTGATCCTGGAGGATTTTCCAGTCTCAGTGATCCCAGGAAAATCCCTGCAGGGTTCAGCACAGGTTTTTTAGTGATCCTGGATTATTTTCCAGCCTTGATGATCCTGGGATTCCAGGAAAAGCCCTGCAGAGCTCAGCACAGGATTTTTAATGATCTGGAGGGATTTTCCAGCCTCAATGATTCTGGGACTCCAGAAGCCCTGCAGGTTCAGCACAGGTTTTTTAGAGATTCTGAAGGATTTTCCAGCCTTGATGATCCTGGGATTCCAGGAAAAGCCCTGTAGATTCAGCACAACTCTTTCAGTGATCCTGGAAAATTTTCCAGCCTTGATGATCCCAGGAAAAGCCCTGCAGGTTCAGCACAGCTTTTATATTGACCCTGGATTATTTTCCAGCCTTGATGATCCCAGGATTCCAGGAAAATCCCTGCAGGTTCAGCACAGATTTTTTAGTGATCCTGGAGGGTTTTCCAGCCCCTGGGAGCTGCAAAGGAAAGTTTCCACCTGCAAATCCCAGCAGAAGCTCTCAGCAGCAGGAAGACATTCCACAGCTGGACACAGCATCCAGCTGACATTCTTCAGCTTTCTTCCAAGTTCCCCACGTTTAAATATATCCCAGACAAATCTTACAGAAATTGGAGGGGGAGAGAGGACTTTGTTAACTCTTTCCTTTTCTTTTTCCTTAACTCTTTCCTCATTAAGAAATAGGTGTAAAGTTTTTCTCTGGGTTTTACCAGCACTCAAAGTAAACTCTAAATTTGGTGATTCCCAAGCTGGTGTGACACCCACAGTGATAAAAGAGAAAAAAAAAAAACAAACACACAGGAGCTTAATGAATGAACCACTGAGGATGAAAGAATTTTTTAAAAAATATGTGTATGTGGGTCATGAATCTCTTTGCATTAATTTAAATATCAAGCACCTAAACATTTCTTTCTTCTTCTATTTATATACATAGGGAGAATATTTATAGACAAAGTTTAGCTTTTAGATTTTGTATTCATATCTTTTTATTTCTGGTGTAGAATATATTACAATTATGTCAATGATCCTGAGGAATGATGGATTTAAATGGAAGGAATGCAGTGAAAAGCCTTTCATTGGGAATTTTATTTTTTTAAGACACTGTAATCTCATTCAGAAAAAACTACTTGGAGGGAAGTGCAGGAAAAGGAGTGCAGGGAAAGAGGGAGTGGGAGAATTAAGGTTTTTTTCTTATAAAAAAAAAACAACTAAAAATAGCTGCTGTGAATTGAATTTAGTTTTTGAATTTACATTGGGGGAAACCTGGGAATGGAGGAAGAGAATTTTAACCTAAAGGGAGGAAAAAGCCTGAAAATAAAATCATCCCCATCCCATCCCATCCCATCCCATCCCAGAGTTAAATTTAGGCTGCAAATCCAAAGATAATTTCAAACAGAAATTGAGATAAGTTTCAGAACAGCCAAACAAGAAGAACACCTGATTTACTCTGGATATTTGAGGAGGAATTTGGACTTGGTGTTCTCTTAAAAAAAAAAAAAAAAAAAAAAAAGCCACTTCCACCTCTCTTATCTTTATTCCATTTTAAACCAATTTGATTGTTTTTAAACTTTTTTTTCCATAAACTGAGGTACAAGGTACAAATTGAAGGGTTGTCCCAGGACCTCCATGGAAAACTTCAGAACCCTCAGATCCCAACCAAATGACAGAAATAATTATCATTCATTAATTATTCCTGCTGGATAATAAATAAATAATAAATAAACCTTCCTTCCCCAGAACATCTTGTATTAACTCAATTTGTCCTGCTGCAACTCCAGCTTATTTTTTCTTTTTTTGCTTTTTTCTTTCTTTTTTTTTCCTTTTTTTTTCTTTTTTTTCTTTAGCAATTTAATTTTTGAGTGCCTTTTCACAGCAGGAAAATGATGTTGCAATTTTAATTCTCTCTTGTTTTAAGTCTCCTTAAAAAAAAAAACAAAACAACCAGCCTGATCTTTCCACCCTTCCTGCAGCTCATATTTTCCAGACTCTGGGATCATTCTCATTCCTGTCCCTGCTCCTTTCCCAGGTGTCCTGCATCCTTCTGGAAGGGCCATGCCAAGAAAAAAAACACAGAGCTCCAACCACAGGCTGAGTCACCTCTGCTCCAGACAATGCTTGGATGTTTTTAGGGGTGAAATTCCCTCTAAAAACAACAAGTCAGGGCTTTTAAAACACCTTTTTCCACTTGGAGTTGCTCAGATCAGAAGATGCTCCAAGCAGGAAAACACATCCAGAGTGAAAGAAATTTGGATTTATCCACCTGCTTTTCCTCTTGTGCTTCAGTGAAAGCCAAAAGTGATGCAGAAATGGTTTTTTGTGAGGGAAATAATTGATGAAATATTTACATTTATGGTTTAGACTAACAAGAAAAATCACTATTTATGGATTTCTTGCTGGAAAAGGTGTGGATATTTGTGGATATCTTGTTGTTTAGACACACGATTTCATAATTTTTCACACATTTGTTGTACTTAAGGAAAGACAGGAGAATTTTTAATGACATTTCCCAACTTTCTCTGTCCCTTATAGGCTTCAGATGATGCAATTTCAGAAGAATTTGATAACGTGAGAACTTCTTGGCCAATGATGTTACAATTTATTGTCCCAGGGTTGAGTTAATCTTTCAGAGAGGATTTTCTCTTCGAACTAAATATTTTTTAAACCTTCTCTCCTTTGTCTCATAGTCGAATTCTCCTTGAAACCCATTCCCATTTTTTATCAGCCACATCAAGGAGAGACAAGAATCGACCATTGTGTGTCGTTTAAAAAAAAAAGACAAAAACCTTCGTGTGAAAGTCCAACAAACCCCAAACATTTGGGATTATTAAGAGCAGATGTGAGCAGAGAAGAATGGATTCACTCATAAAAAACCTGAACATTTGCCAAGTGCAAATTTTTGAAGGCCTATAGTGATAGTTGCTCTCAAGAAAAGAATTGAACCTATCAACATTTAAAGTGTGTATTTTGATATAAAATAGATATAAAATTAACAAGTGTCTTTCTGTGTTGCCATTTTAAAGCAACAGGAATCCAGTCAAAAAGCAGAAAATGTTGTAAACAGAGAGTTCAGCCTGGTCCTGAGGAATAGGTAATGGGGCAGGGGGATGCCAAGACAAACAGGCTCCAGGGATTGCCAAGAAACTCAGAAAATTAAAAACAACTTGCAGCTCCAGCCAGGGCAAAGCCAACTGCAACAGTCTGGGGGGGTTTATGAAAATGTTCATGTTCAAGTGCAAAATTAATGTATGGAGAAAGTCAGGTGTACAGAATGCAGGAAATGTGAGATTTGTTCCTTGGGTATTAAATTAATTAATAAACCATATAATCAGAGATTTTTAAATTATGTCATTTCACAATATGTATTATATATTATTTTTATATGTATCATCTATCTAAAAAATATAATACTATAGATATTTATTTGATGCTGGAGAAAGGCCCTTTAGAAATAAATCAGGTTTTCAAAACACTTCTTTCACTTAAAATGACTTTGACAAGATGCCCTAAGCAGGAAAATGCATCCAAAATGAAAGCATCCAATGGGATTTGGCAGGCCTAATGTAATATATATTTATATAATATATATTATGTTTATATATATATAAAAATAAAAATATTACTGCCTGGCAGTAATGAAACATCTGGGATTTACACTGCAGGAATTTTTAAAGCATTTTATATTAATTATTTTCACAGTGGTGAAAGGAAGGTTGGAGTTGATCATTCAAGCTCGTGGAGGGAATTTTTGGGAAAAAGACTCTCTGGGGGAATAAATATTCCTGTAAGCTCCCAAGCTTTAAAAATGGGGAATTCTAAGAAATCCTCCCATGTGTGAAATAATAGAGATAATTATTTAATTGTAGAGATAATTATTTATGCTACAAAGGCATAAATAAACTGCAAGGAATAATTACTTCTCAGAAAGGAATAATTACAATTCTTTTCATCCCCTAAGCTGTGCATGGGCAGATTGGGAGTTTTCAGAACCAAAATATTGCCATGAGTCTGAGAATGAGAAATTGAGAAAATGCTATTTTTGGGGCTGATAATTGAGAAAATTGAGTCAGGTCCACAAATACTTTGGAAAAATTGGTCTTTTTAGCCATTATCCAAAAGTCTCCTGCTCTGTGTTCTTGATGTGTTGTTCCTGATTGATGTTCCTGGTAGATGGATTAAAAAAGGAATTTCTTAGCCCCAGGATGGAATTGGATAGCCCAGCACTCCATCATTCCTCCCTAAACTCTGCACTTTGGAAAAGCTGGAGGGCACTGAACTCCTTGGGTGTGATCCTCCTGAATCCCAGGGAGATGGATTTGTGATAACACACTGGGATTAACCTCACCAGTATTGCCTGAAATGTCCTTTCATATCTAAAATGTCCCTTTTTCATGTCTCATTTAAAAGAATATTCACAGTTTTGGACAAACCCCTCCCTGTGCCATGTGCTGCTCCTCCAGGAGATCAGCACCAGGTTCCTTCACTCCTCATTTTGTGTGATATTCCAAAGTTTGTAGTTGAATCCAGGGATCCTCCACAGGGAAAATCCAAATATTATCTCATCACCCTGGGCACTGATATGGTGGTGGAGGAATCTGTCCTTGTACAAGGTCAGCACACATTGATGTATTTGCAGTTTGGGGTTAAATTCCTCCTGAATCCCAGGGAGATGGATTTGTGATCACACACTGGGATTAACCTCAGCAGTATTTTCTAAAATGTCCTTTCATGTCTGCAACACTCATTTCCTACCCCTGCCCATGGATCTTCTCTCCTCCCTCCCACTGTCTGCTCCAGCTGCTGAGGAAATGAACTTTCTATCTTTTCTAATGACTCAAGATTTAATCAGCTTTTTCTGGTCCTGTTAATTTATTTATTTTAGGGGGGATGTGTGAGACCTCTGTCACCCATTTCCTAACTTCTGTGAAGGGTGGGGCTGTGGATTCCCTTCTATCCATGCTGTGGGCTCAGGAGAAGCCAGCTGCTGTCTCTGGCATGGCCTCACCCATGGAATTCCACGATTGCACATCCAGGGTGGTGCCAATGCATGATCCTGGCACGGCCTCCTAATCCTGGAAATTCCTGCTTGCACAACTTGGCTGGAAATGGGTTTATAAAGTCTGGATTATCCCATTTTCTTCTGAAATCATGCTTGGAATTTCTCCCCTAGGTGGTCCCAAGCACCATTCCCAAAGGAATGTCCTGCTGGAGGTCTGGGCTTCCAAAGGAGGCAATCCCAGCTTTTCAGCCTGATGGAAATACTGAGTAAATTATTTGTAACTCACACTTTCCTCTTCTAATCATCCACTGGTTCAGCTATTTCCTTATTTCCTGTGCCTGTGAGCCACTGTCTCTTTCCCAGATTATCCTGGTGTGCGTGGGTTTTTTATGGAGTTGGAATCCTCCTTCCTTTACTTCTTTTTTAAAGCCTATTTTCTCTCTAATCTGTCTGATTATAAAATAAAATGGAATATCCCATCCCACAGTAACATCACTCCAATAAAGTAATTTTTACACAATTGTGGCCTCAACCTCCTCTTTACACATTTATTAAAATTCCCCTTTGCTTTGCTCACACAATTGGCAGATTGTGACTGATCACATTTTATTTTTATAATATTAATTTGTCTTTATTTTTCATGCTCTGCCTGTGCTTCTCTTAACCTGCCAGCTTAAGAGCCATTAGAACACCTCACTCCTAAATAACAATTCCAAAGGCAAACCAATCCCTCCAGTGTGATTAATCCCATTGTACAAATACACCCATGAACTCCAGTCCTTTTAAATCAACATCACATCCAAAGTGTCAAAAATGGATCAAAATAACCCAGCTAATTGCTCTTAAACATTCCCAGTCATTCTGAGGCTTCAGCAGCCTGTGAATGGAAAACACAAATTCCCTGTTATTTACAACAGAATTGATTAATATTCCTCTGATATTTATCTTGCCCAAGAGTAAATATTATTAAACACCACTGCAGGCACTGTGGAAAAGAAAATATCAGTGGGGTAAGAAATGGAAAATTTTATTTCTTGCCACTTGAAGGTGAAAAGGTACAACAAGAATTCCTGCAGCTCTCACAAAGTAAGTGAAAAAGATTTCTTTTCTGTGTGAGGAGTTTTTAAAGAGCACCAAAGTGCCCTAGAGGGGTATGAATTTCTGCATGTAAATATGGAGTTTGCAATTTTAGACAAATTTTGCACTGTCACAAACCCAAAGTGACAAACTGGGATTTGCATCCAAAAGCAGGATGGAACTGCAGCCTGAATTCAGGATCTTGGAACGAGAGGATCTTTAAGGTCCCTTCCAACCCAAGCCTTTCTATGATTCCATGACCTCAAAATATTCAAATTCAGTCTTAGAAAAACTGATAATCAAAGTTTTCCTTGATATCACTGCCACAATCAACTTGCCTAATGGAAATTAGGCTCATTTTTGTTTCATTCTGTTTTATTCCAGCTTTCCTTTTTTTTATTTTTTTATGTTTGTGCTTCCATGCTGGTGGAACATGTGTGGAGTTTGATCCCAGTGGTTTGCAGACCAGATCCAGGTCTCTTCCAGGAATCCCAGCCCAACTTGAGCAGATTTTCAAAGCTCCCAAGCTGGCAGTGTCATCCCAGAAACTTCTCTCTCATCCCTCAATAGTAGCAGCTGCATCCCATTAAATAAATCAATATCCTGAATTTAAAGCAGGGTGATGAAAGCAGAATGAATCATCTTTCCCCAAAAGCTGATGATATAAATTTACCAAAATTTACTGTGGAATATCCGAGGCTTTGGTGCAAGACACTCATCTTGGGAAAGGTAATTCCTGAGGAATTCAATATATTTTCTTTCTTTCCATAACTGCCTTTTACCAAATTTTTAAAGTTTTCTGCCCCTGAAAACTTAGGTTTGTGTTTATTGTTATTAAATAATACAAACACAAATTCATTCTGCGATTTTAAGGCTGTGAGTAACATCAGAGTAGATATTTAATGTTGAATTAATGTGAAACTTGTCAGATTTAAACCAGAAAATTAAGGATTAGGAGCCACTTCTTTTAGAGCTGGACACAGCAAAGTAACCAGTCAGTAAATCATCAAAAACAGAGTTTAAAGAAATCCTGTAAAAACAAAACAGTTTTTAGGAGCTGGTAACATTTGGAAATGAGCCAGGCTGAGACTTGTTGGGTCTTTATCCTCAGAAGGTGCTTTATGTACAAGAGTGAAGGCAGAAATTAAAATATGAATGCATCCAAAACAATTCAGCTCTGGGTTATTTTGGGAAAAATGGAAAAATTAAAAGGGAAAGGAGAAAAGGAAAAGTGGAAGAAGGAAAAAGGGAAAGAGAAAGGAAAAAGAAGAAAGAAGGAAAAAGGGAAAGGAAAAGGGAAAGGTAAAGGAAAAGGAATATAAAAAGGAAAAGGAAAAAAATGGAAAGGGAAAGGGGAAGGAAAAGAGAAGAAGGGAAAGAAAAGAGAAAGGGAAAAAAGGAAAGGAAAAGGAAGATAAAAAGGAAAAACGAAAAGGGAAAGGGGAGGGGAAAAAGGAGAAGGGAAAGAGAAAGGGAAAAAAGGAAAGATAAAGGAAAAAAGCAAAAGGAAGATGAAAAGGAAAAAATGGGGAGGGAAAAGAGGAGATGGAAAAGGGAAAGGGGAGGGAAAAGAGGAGAAGGAAAAAGGAAAGGGCTGGGGACTGGGAGATGGGGACTGGGAGATGAGATCTGGAATGTCACGATATAGGGATGAGATCCTCTCACAGCCAGTGCTCCCAGTCAGGGCTGGGGACTGGGAGATGAGATCTGGAGTGTCAGGATATAGGGATGAGATCCTCTCAGCTCCCAGTCAGGGCTGGGGACTGGGAGATGAGATCTGGAGTGTCAGGATATGGGGTGAGATCCTTTCAGCTCCCAGTCAGGGCTGGGGACTGGGAGATGAGATCTGGAGTGTCAGGATATGGGGTGAGATCCTCTCAGCTCCCAGTCAGGGCTGGGGACTGGGAGATGAGATCTGGAGTGTCAGGATATAGGGATGAGATCCTCTCACAGCCAGTGCTCCCAGTCAGGGCTGGGGACTGGGAGATGAGATCTGGAATGTCAGGATATAGGGATGAGATCCTCTCAGCTCCCAGTCAGGGCTGGGGACTGGGACATGGGGACTGGGAGATGAGATTTGGAATGTCAGGATATGGGGTGAGATCCTTTCAGCTCCCAGTCAGGGCTGGGGACTGGGAGATGAGATCTGGAGTGTCAGGA
>JAOTQP010000362.1:35909805-35920627 GCA_026413545.1 Cichladusa arquata | reverse complement strand
GCCCGGGGGGTTTTTTGGTATGTATTTCGGGCTGGGGTGGGTGGGTGGGGGCTGGCACCGGGTGCACACAGCAGCTGGGGCTGGCACAGGGGGCCGGGGAGTGTTCCCTGTGTCATGTGTGTCCCTGTCCACGTGTGTCCCTGTCCCTGTGTGTCCCTTTCCATGTGTGTCCCTGTCCATGTGTGTCCCTGTCCACGTGTGTCCCTGTCCCTGCATATCCCTGTCCCTGTGTGTCCCTTTCCATGTGTGTCCCTGTCCCTGTGTGTCCCTTTCCACGTGTGTCCCTGTCCACGTGTGTCCCTGTCCATATGTGTCCCTGTCCCTGTGTGTCCCTGTCCCTGTGTGTCCTTGTCCATGTGTGTCCTCGTCCATGTGTGTCCCTGTCCCTGTGTGTCCCTTTCCATGTGTGTCCCTTTCCATGTGTGTCCCTGTCCCTCCCTGTGTGTCCCTGTCGCTGTGTATCCCTGTCCCTGTGTGTCCCTGTCCATGTCCCTCTCCATGCGTGTCCCTGTCCCTGTCCCCGCGTGTCCCTGCTCGCTGTGCCCATTCCCAGACCCGCAATTCCAGCCGGGCAGGGCGGTCCCGGTGCCCGTTCCCAGCCGGGCGGGGCGGTCCCGGTGCCCGTTCCCGGCCCCGCAGTTCATTCCCAGCCGGGCAGGGCGGTCCCGGTGCCCGTTCCCAGCCCCGCAGTTCATTCCCGGCCGGGCAGGGCGGTCCCGGTGCCCGTTCCCAGCCCCGCAGTTCATTCCCAGCCCCGCAGGGCGGTCCCGGTGCCCGTTCCCAGCCGGGCAGGGCGGTCCCGGTGCCCGTTCCCAGCCCCGCAGTTCATTCCCAGCCGGGCAGGGCGGTCCCGGTGCCCATTCCCAGCCCCGCAGGGCGGTCCCGGTGCCCGTTCCCGGCCCCGCAGTTCATTCCCAGCCCCGCAGGGCGGTCCCGGTGCCCATTCCCGGCCGGGCAGGGCGGTCCCGGTGCCCGTTCCCGGCCCCGCAGTTCATTCCCGGCCGGGCAAGGCGGTCCCGGTGCCCGTTCCCAGCCGGGCGGTGCGGTCCCGGTGCCCGTTCCCAGCCCCGCAGTTCATTCCCAGCCGGGCAGGGCGGTCCCGGTGCCCGTTCCCAGCCCCGCAGTTCATTCCCAGCCCCGCAGGGCGGTCCCGGTGCCCATTCCCGGCCGGGCAAGGCGGTCCTGGTGCCCGTTCCCAGCCGGGCAGGGCGGTCCCGGTGCCCGTTCCCGGCCCCGCAGTTCATTCCCAGCCCCGCAGGGCGGTCCCGGTGCCCGTTCCCGGCCCCGCAGTTCATTCCCAGCCGGGCAGGGCGGTCCCGGTGCCCATTTCCAGCCCCGCAGGGCGGTCCCGGTGCCCGTTCCCAGCCCCGCAGTTCATTCCCAGCTCCGCAGGGCGCTCCGGTCGCGCCGTGTCCCGCGGCGGCTGGAGGCGGCCGGAGGGGCGGCCCCGCCGCTTCCCCGGAGCTTTCGCTTTCGTTTCCTCGCGGGGCCTGCTCGCTCCGGGTCCTTCCCGGTGAGATCCCCTTCCCTGTAGGATCTCCATCCCTCTGGGACCCCCATCCCGCTGGGATTCCGTCCCTTGAGCAGCGGCCATGGTAAGTGCCGGGGTGCGGGGGCAGCGAGGGGCAGGGCCGGGAGGAGCTGGGGGAAAAGCGCTGGAAAAGGGTGGAGAGGGAGATGGAGAGGGACTGGGGACAAGGGATGGAGGGAGGGACACAGGGAATGCACACTGGGAAAGGGGAGATTTGGAAGGAATTCCTGGCTGGGCTGGAATTCCCAGAGAAGCTGTGGCTGCCCCTGGATCCCTGGAAGTGTCCAAGGCCAGGCTAGACATTGAGGTTTGGAGCAGCCTGGGGCAGTGGGAGGTGTCCCTGCCATGGCACGGGTGGTACTGGATGGGCTTTAAGGTCTTTTCCAACCCAAACCACTCTGGGATTTGCCAGGAAGCCACAGGAGGAGCCCAGAGCTGCTGCCCCATCCATCCATCCATCCATCCATCCATCCATCCATCCATCCATCCATCCCTCCACCCATCCATCCATCCCTCCCCGGGAGCAGCTGCTCTGCACAGACGCGTCTCGGGAGTGATTCAGCACAAACCGTGTGTTCTTGGGGGTTTTTTTTCCCCCTAACCCCACTGGCAGTCCCGAGTGTTGCTCCCAAACACCAGCTGGGAAGGTGCGAGGGCTGTCTGGCAGCTGAGCCGAGCTCCGGCTGTGCCAGGCGTGAGAAAACCCCGCCTGCATCTTTGGGAGCTCCCTCTTTGTATTCCCTGCCTGCTGCCTCCTTGCTGGCTCTCACACCGCCGGCATAATTGGCTACTGTCATTAATTAAAAGCTCCTGGCTCTCGGAAATTTGGTGGGGGATAAAAGAGAGGAGCCTCTGGCTGGGTTTGTCTGCAGAGCTGTGGTGGTCCCCAGGATTTTAGGATTTTGGACACACATCACTCCCTCAGCAGCACTGGAGCTGGGATCGTGTTTTAGGCAGCCCAGAAAAAAAAAAAACAGACAAAAAAACCCCAACCAACCAAAAACTTAAGAGAAGTTTAAAGAATTCAGATTAAATTCAGATGAAAGAATTCCATTTAAAAATGGAGTGACCTCAAGTGCAGTTACTGGCAGCTCGTTCCCCCAAACGCTGCCGTGCAGACAAACCAAATTTATCTCCTTTCTTCCAAAAAGTCAGTGAGCTGTTATCAATTTAGTCAGTGCTCCACAGTTTGCAGGGATTTTGCTGTGATATTCCCAGTGAAATGTTGCTGTTTATGTCCGTGTAATGAGAATGGAAGGAAAATCTGCTCTTCCTAACAAGATGTGGATGCAAATCCTGTTTGGGATGGGGTTTGTGTTTGTTCCTGGGGCTTTGGCTCTGCTGGAAATCCTGTGTGTGGTTGGTTGTTCCATGCTCTGTAAGCCTGGGCTGGCTGGGATGATGTTTCCCCAATTTTCTGAGATTATCCATGTAATAAATGGGGAGAGCTGAGTCAGAGCACAGCCCAAGATCCCTGAATTTAACAAGGAATCTGCCCCTTCCACTCTGCAAGGAATCCTTGCTGAGCACCACATGCAGCTACAATTTTTCATTCTTTTCTAATTTTAAATATTGGAATCAGAGGAAGCCACGTTACCAGTGGGACCTTCCAGTAGAGAAACTTAAATTTAAAACTTAAATTTTTCCTGCTTTGAGAAGACACTGAGAGGGTTTAAATGGCACTTAAAGCCACTTTTTAGTGCACAGCAATGCAGCTGCACTGAGATGTGATTGAGCAGGATTAATTAACCCCTAAATGCACATTGCAGAGGGAGTGGGAATCTGGGATGTCCCTCCTGCATTTACTCCGTGTTATTTCTGCACAGGCCACGGGCCAAGCTGCCAGATCCACGAGGACAATTGTCATTTCTGGTGTCCCTGCTGGCCTCCTGCAGGATGATGTCATGGCTGACATCCTCACCATCCACTTCCAAATGTCCAGGAATAATGGTGGGGATGTGGAGGAGGTCACGTATCCCACACAGAATAAAGGAGTTGCCTACATCACCTTCGAGGATCAAGAAGGTATTTAAATTTCTGTATTAAAATATTATTTAAATTACAACCATCCTGCAAAGAATTAGCCCCAGAATTGTTGATCCCAAGCCAAATTTTAAATTTTAAATTGGGATTTTATAGAGCTGGGAGGCTGAAGCCTCTCTGGTAATCAGGCCAAGTTTCAGGATTTCATTTCTGCTTGTTGGAGTAATGACTCACTTGTCATGCAGAGCCTTGTGTTTGTTTTGCAGGAACAAATTTATGCCATGAATAAAGTATTATTTCTGTAGGCAGGCTCTGGGGAATAAATCTCTGCCAATTAATGTGCCAAGGAGACGGGCTCGTGTCTCTCTGAGCAATTTGGAGCAATACATAAAATATTAGCTGGGGGCATTGAGTGGGTATGAAGGGTGTATGAAGGGTTCCAGCAGGCTGGAGGTGACTCTACAAGTGGGTCTGGGTTTGTTTTCAGTTGTGGAGAAGGTTCTGAAGAAGGATCAGCATCTCCTGCAGGACAAGAGGCTGCCCAGGCTCTTCCCCCTGAGTGTGACCCGCTGCTGCCAACACGTAATTAATTAATTAATTAATCCCTAATTAATCTCATTGTGCTCAACACCTCATTAACCACCCCTTAACTTCTCCATCTCACAATTCCAGGCCTTCCTCTGTGTCACATCCACCCTCAGCATGGCTGTTTTCAGAGATCACTTTGTTTTGGAGGAGTTGGTGGAAGAGATGAAGAAGCAGAGCCCGGGTTTGGATTTTGGACCTTTGCAGCCTGATGGGCGAATTGCTGTGCAAGGCTCCTTCCCAGCACTCAGAGCACTGAGAGAATTCCTCTTGCTCAAGGCAAAATCCCTCTCAGGGGAGGACAAAAAAGAGGGGAAATCCCATCAGAGGCCGAGGAGGAAGCTGCAGGAGCACAGAGGTGCTGCAGAGATGAAGAATTCCACTGGGGATGCACAGGGGGAAAAACAAATGCTGGTTCTGGACACGGATATCTATCACTACATGAGCTGCTTCCACCCCAAAGCTCTGCAGGCAAAGCCCCTTGTGATCTCTGCTGTCACTGAGGGTGACATCACCACGGTGTGCATTGAGGGGGCTGGCAGCAGAGCTGGGGCTGCACTTGGGTTGAGGGCCAGGAAAACCATTGAGGATTGTTCTGTAAAACTCCAGAAAATTCTCAGGAAGGAGAGGATCAGCTTCAGGGAGCACAGCAGGGCTGAGAGGCAGAGGTGCAGGCAGCTCTGTGAGAGGGTAAAACCCCGTTTCCCTGCAGTGCTGCTCATCCCTTATGACACCCACGTGGACGTTGTGGGGACTCCTGCAGATGTTTTTGGGTTCACAGAGGAGGTGAAGAGGCTCTCCAGGTAGGAGGGAGCACTTCTGTGGTTTGTTCTTCCCACCCAGACTGTGCCTGTGGCCCTGTGACACTGGGATATCACTTTTTGGGTGACCCCCAAAACCACCAAATTAAGGTCAGAACAAAAAAACAATGAGCAAAGAATTTAAACTTTTCTATCCAGAAAGAGCCACATTTCCCTTTTGATACCTCTCATCCCAACTTGCTGTCAAGGAGTACATGATGAGAATAGAGATTTTTTTTTTTTTTAAGCTTGTAGGAAACACTGCAGGGAAATTCTGTGAGGTCCTGTGAGGAGGTGACCACAGCAGACAGGAATGGGGACCTTGGTCTGCACAGGAACCTTCTCCCCCTTGAGGGACACGGAGAAGAAACTTGGCAGAGCAAAATGCACATGGGCAGCCTTGAGAAAACCTTGGAAATTCATCCCCCAAGTTTGTTTTCATAGGAGCAATAATGTTTGGTTTTTTTTTTTTTTTTTCCCAGCTGCAAAAGCTTCTGCAGCATCTCTTGACAGCACATGAAAGTGTGTCCAGAGATTTGATGGGAAAATTTGGGACCATTCAGGCTTTGGAATCAGATTCTGTTCATGCAAATCTGTTTCTATATCCATTACAAGGGCACAAAAGGTTTTTTTTTTAAAACCAATTTAGAAAATAGCTTTTATTTTGTGGTATCTGTGTGTTTAGAATAATTTGTCAAAACATCCAGAGCACCAGCTCTTCTATCTGATGTGCAGAGAAAGTTTTAGGGGTTTATACCATTAAAGAAAGGAGTTGTCCAAATCTCCAAAAAATGGTGTCTGTGTTGTTTTAACCAAACTCCAAGTTTTTGGTTGGAAGCCTAAACCTGAAACCCAAGAAATGCTCGAGGCATTTTCTTGTCATGACTGATTATCCATGGCAATGATGGCAGGAAAGGTGCTAAAGCATTTATTAAAAATGACAGAGCAGCAAGCTGATGGGTTTAAGTGCTTTGCTGCATTGGGAGGGGCCAATATTTAAATATTTAAAGATTTCATCCTTCCCAAGTTCCCCCGTGCTCTGCAGGTTCTCCAAGGAGTCAGGGATGGGAAACTGGAGCTGTTTGGGGTCATCCCTGCAGAACACAAGCAGAGATGGGAAGTTTTTCAACCTTGTCAAAGAGAAAATCCTCTATGAAGGATAATCCTCTAATTAAATTAGTGCTGTTTTCCAATATCCACACTGAGCTCATCTTTTTTCTGAAGAGCCTCATTTTTTTTTATTTTTTTTTTTTTCTGATTCAGAGCTTTGGTATTTCCTCTTTGCTGAGGTGGCACTGGTGGCTGTGTGAGCCCTGCCTGCTTTCTTCTGCCTGAGGATGGGTTTTGAGTCAGTTTTGGCACCAGCACAGTTGGCAGCAGCACTTCAGGTGTCCTTCAGCTCTGATTTTCTGCCAAACAACTCCTTCTTACCCAACCATTTGCGGTCACAACCTCAAAACCTTGAAATCCCAGCTGAATAAAATGTTTTTTTCGAGTCCTGGCTCAGCTGGAGCAGCTCCTCTTCACATTCCCTGTGCAGCCCCTTTGCCCCCACGTCCTTGGCACCCCTTCAGCATTATCCCATTGTTCCCAGCTGCTCTCATTCCCAGGATGTCACTTCTGGAGACAAAAAGAGCTTTTTCCTGGCTGTTTTGTTTGTGGAGAGCTTTGGAAAGAGGCAGCTGGGGGTGGTGGGTGGGGAAAAGAGAAGCTGTTGTGCTCCAGGGCTGCTTTTCCAGGTGGGATTTGGGTGGGAATGCTCCACCTTTGGCACCTGGGATGGATCCAGGGGTGCTGGGGTGGATCCAGGGATGGATCCAGGGGACCTGGGATGGATCCAGGGGTCCTGAGGTGGATCCAGGGGACCTGAGATGGATCCTGGGATGGATCCAGGGGTCCTGGGATGGATCTAGGGGACATGGGATGGATCCAGGGATGAATCCAGGGGTGCTGGGGTGGATCCAGGGATGGATCCAGGGGACCTGGGATGGATCCAGGGGACCTGAGATGGATCCTGGGATGGATCCAGGGGTGCTGGGGTGGATCCAGGGGTGCTGGGCTTGATCCAGGGGACCTGGGGTGGATCCAGGGGTCCTGAGGTGGATCCAGGGGTCCTGGGATGGATCTAGGGGACCTGAGATGGATCCAGGGATGGATCCAGGGGTGCTGGGATGGATCCTGGGATGGGTCCAGGGGTCCTGGGATGGATCCAGGGATGGATCCAAGGGACCTGGGATGGATCCAGGGATGGATCCAGGGGTCCTGAGGTGGATCCTGGGGTGGATCCAGGGGGGGATGGATCCAGGGGTCCTGGGGTGGATCCAGGAATGGATCCAAGGGACCTGGGGTGGATCAGGGGTCCTGGGGTGGATCCAGGGGACCTGGGATGGATCCAGGGGTCCTGGGATGGATCCAAGGGTGCTGGGGTGGATCTAGGGGACATGGGATGGATCCAGGGATGAATCCAGGGGTGCTGGAGTGGATCCAGGGATGAATCCAGGGGTGCTGGAGTGGATCCAGGGATGGATCCAGGGGTGCTGGGATGGATCCAGGGGTCGAGGTTTCTGTGACAGCAGCAAAGCTGTGATCCAGGACAGCTCAGTGAGTGCAGGAACATCACCAGTGAAACACATCCCTTCCCTCACCGTGCACATCCCATGGAAAACAATGGATATTTAGCTAAAACCCCTCCAATTTGGTCATTTCCATGAATATTCCAATAAATCCAACCAAACAAATCCCTGTTAGGGCAGCTCAGAGATCTGCCTGCTCTGCTTCTCACAGTTATTTTTATGGCAAGCAAAGCACTGCTGTCTCTATGAAATTCCACTTGAAAAAAAATATTTGTGTGTGTTGGAGAATATCTGGGGAAACAGCTGTTATTCCTGGATGTGGTATTGACTCAGGACTCTCAGGTTTGCTCATTAATTTGAATTAAAAAACGTGCTCAGGAGACCTCAACAAAATATTTGTGCCCTTTCCCAGAAGGGGATAAATGAGGGTTGTAAAAATACAAAGCTTAATTTTGATTTGAGGCACAGCTCCTACTGGAAAAGCCTAAAAAATTTTTTTTAAAAGGCTTAAATTTTTTTTTTAAAAAAGGGCAGAAATAGCAGAATGTGAGCTCAGTTCCTGGCAGCACCTTGCTACAGTCAGTGGGGAAAACACTTTAAAAATGCCTTAAAAACGCCTTAAAAGCACCTTAAAAACATCTTAAAAATGCCTTAAAATACCTTAAAAACACCTCAAAAATGCCTTAAAAACACCTGAAAACCACGAGGATTTGAGGGATATCCCTCAGCATGAAAATATTTCCCAATTTGGAGGCCAGAGCAATCTCCTCGTTGTCCTGAGGGGCTGGGGGAGGTGATGGAGCAGCAATGATTGACTGGAATCCTTCAGCATCCCTGAGACAAAGAGCTGCTCCTGCAGGGCAGGGAGGACAAAGCCTCCCCTATTCCCATTGTACCTGTGCATCTCATTATGCAGGGGGAAGGATGGATGCCGTTCCTGCAGGAAGGTTTTTCCATAAGAAAAAAAAAAATAAATCCCTTTTTGCAGATTTTTTGTCCCCAAAGCTGCCCCTGCACTCAAACTTCGTGCATTTGTTTCCAAACTGCAAAAAGAGCTGTGACAGCTCCTGAAAAATTGCAATCCCGCAGGGATATTCTGAAGGAATATTCTGCTTTTGAGAGCCGTGTGTTTTATTTAAATAACCCCGTGTAAGAAAAATAAACAGAATTAGTAACAATTATCTCATTATCTGAGGGAGCTGGGGCTGGAAGAGCTTGGAAATTAATTCTGCATTTCTCAGCCCTTCCGTGGTGGCTTTCCCCTCACACACAGCGTGGTTGGTGCTCCAGGTCTGTGCCTTCCATCCAGTTTAATTCCAGATAATTCCTTTGGCCTCCTAGCCTGCAGTTCCCAGTGAAAAGATCTTTTCCACTCATTCTCTTTGGGAGAGGACTCCCCTGTGGATGCTTTGCCACCTTCACCTAAATTAGAGGATGGGAGTCTTCCCTGATTTCTGCAGCAGCTGCCTGAACATGACCAGGCAACCTGCCCAAGGGAATTAAAAAATAAAAAAAAAAATCGTTAATTTGAATTATGGTTTAAAGCAAACCAGAAAATCGAGTAAGATTCACAATTCAGGACTGACACCACCTGGTCTGCTTGTACTTACTTTTTCCTTAATTGTAGGAATTGTACAACATCTGCTGGAAAACAAATCCCTTTTTCTACTTTCCTAACACAGCTTTCCTTTGTCTCCTGACACCCGTTAATGACCTTTGAAGAAATCTCCTGAAAGGAACTCTGTTAAAGGAAACCACCACCTCTGAAGGCAGCAGCCACCAGTGCTGGGGCTGCATTAAAAGCAGTTTCCAGGTGGATTTTCCCTCTCCTTTCTGCTCCTGCCTTTGTCATGGGAGCTGTGGGGATCAGCACCTGCCACCCAGAATACCAAAGGGAAAAAATAAAACAAAAATCCGGGATAGAATGCTGGAAAAAAACAAAGTTGTGTTGTGTTTGTACAGCTGGAATAGTTTCACACTCCTGAAATCCCTGCACGGTGGAGAAGGGATGCCAGGGGTGGGATGTACAAACGGGATTGGGCTTGGGAGGAATGTTGGATTTGTCTTTACAAACGAGCTGTGGATCTGCTGGGAGATAAAACCAGCACTGAGAGATAAAAGAAACAATGGGATGGATTCCACTGATTGATGAATGGAAGACAAAAAAAAAAATACATTTGCCTTTACAAACAAACTGTAGGTTTGCTGAGAAATGAAATTGGATATTGGAAGATGAAAGAAGCAATGGGGAAAAACCATGAATTCCATAAGAATTAAAAATGCAAAGGGAGGGTTGTACATGAGAGGGAATCTCAGGTGTCAGGGTTTGGGCAGTCTGTGCCTCTCAAGTACCTCAGCAATGGGGAAAGAGAGAGGGAAATTGGGATAAAAAATTGGGACAGAGCCCGACCTTGTCCCGTCCTGCTCCTGCTGGGCTGGGGAACACAAGAGGGAGCCAGATGCTGTGCAGCCGCGATCCCGAGATGCTGTGCCGGGTCCTGCCCCGCTGCGGGAGGAGGAGATGCCGGGAGTGATCCTGATCCATCTCTGGGCTCGGATCAGCTTTCCCTGGAGATGTTGGGATTAGGTTCTGTTCCATCCCTGATGGAGCTGAGCTGAGCTGAGCTCAGATCACCTTTCCCTGGAGGAGATGTTTGGATCAGGTCCTGCTCCATTCCCAGTGAAGTCGAGCTCAGCTCAGCTCAGCTCAGCTCAGCTTAAATTTCCCTGGAGGAGATGCCGGGAGTGATCCTGCTCCATCCCCGAGCTCGGATCAGCTCTCCAGCTTTCCCTGGAGATGTTGGGATCAGATCCTGCTCCATTCCTGAACTGCTGGAAGCCAAGCTCAGCTCAGCTCAGCTCAGCTTACATTTCCCTGGAGGAGATGCTGGGATCAGGTCCTGCTCCATCTCCGATAGAGTTGAGCTCAGCTCAGCTCAGCTTTCCCTGGAGATGTTGGGATCAAGTCCTATTCCATCCCTGATGGAGCTGAGCTGAGCTAGAGGAAATGTTGGGATCAGATCCTGCTCCATCCTTGAACTGCTGGAAGCCAAGCTCAGCTCAGCTCAGCTCAGCTCAGCTTACATTTCCCTGGAGGAGATGCTGGGATCAGGTCCTGTTCCATCCCTGATGGACCCAAACTCAGCTCAGCTCCTTTCCCTGGAGATGTTGGGATCAGGTCCTGCTCCATCCCCAATGGAGCCAAGCTCAGCTCAGCTCAGCTCAGCTCAGCTCAGCTCAGTTCCTTTCCCTGGAGGAGATGCTGGGATCAGGTCCTGATCCATCCCTGATGGAGCCAAGCTCAGCTCAGCTCAGCTCAGCTCAGCTCAGCTCAGCTCACCTTTCCCTGG
>JAOTQP010000362.1:35881334-35894008 GCA_026413545.1 Cichladusa arquata | reverse complement strand
AAAGATCCTTTTCCAGAGAAAAAAAAGAATGGTGGAGAGGAAAGGTCTTGAAAGGGTGGAAAATTTCTGTATCCAGGCTCTGTTGGGTTAGAGATTAAAATAAAAATTATTCAAAAGATCCAAGAAAAGACAGAAATTTAGGATATGTAGGAAATGAACTTGAAAAAAAAAAATAGCATTTTCTGTAAAGTTTTGTTGGCCCTGAAATGAGAAATTCAGAAATTTGGAGGATTTGAGAAGCAGTTTGGTGTAAAAATAAAAAACGTTGAGAATTCCAGATTTAGCAAAGGGAAAACAGAACAGAAAATGTGCTGAGAGAAATGCTGGGAAATGAGAAGGAAGGAATGGGATTGTGATGGGAAATTAATCCCACTGTAATGGGATTAGCAGTGATTAGATAACTGAGCAAAAATCTCATTTATTGCACCCTGACCCCAGGGTGGGGGAGCTCAAAGCAGGAGAAAATTCCCTTGGAGGATTTTTTGGGAGCAATCCTGGATGGGGTGGGAGGAATTGACCACGTTCTTCCCAGTTCCTTCTGGAATTTAGTCCCTTTAATCAGGATTAAATCCTAATTAGGTTCCTGGGAGTCCAATCCAGGGCTGGACCTTGTTTTTCCAGGTTCCCTCTGGATGTGGATTAGCTCCCAATTCCCCCAATTCCCATTCTCCAGGAGCCACCAGTGCTGGTGGCACTTTGCTCCAGGTAAATTCCTGAAAAAGTACAAAAATTATTAATCCCGCTGAGCTGCAGGAATATGAATTTCTGGGATTGTTGTGTTTGGGGTGAAAGATTTAAGGATCTGCAGGGTTTTATTTTAGGTGAAGCTCCTCCTGGGACAGCAGGCACAGACTGATTGGACCTTGTGGCAATAATTTGGGGGTTTTTAGCATTCCTTGGATAATTTATGAGAAGGATAAATGGAGCTCCAGGGACAAGAATTGCCCAGGGAGCACAGGGAAGGGAAAAGCCCTGGAGCTGCAGCTCTTTAAATTCAGGAATGTTTGTTTTGCCAGCAGACATTTGCCATCTGCAGGTGCAAGACTTGGGAAAAGAGAATTCCCATCTAGTTTTCAGTGCCACTGAAACGTGGCTAAAACCTGAGATTTTTAGGGATTAAAACCTGGGATTTTTAGAGATTAAAACCTGAGATTTTTAGGGATTAAAACCTGGGATTTTTAGGGATTGAAACCTGAGGTTTTTAGGAATTAATAGTTAAAATTTTGGAGCTGCCTTTGGAAACCTCCTGGGAATTCTGTCTCCTCCTGAGCTTTCCCTGCCAGCTGAAGTGGCCCAGGACCCCACGTTAATAAAACCTCAGGGTTTAATTAATGAAACCTCAGAGTTTAATTAATAAAACTTCAGAGTTTAATTAATAAAATCATCTCAAGAGGAGGAGCTCAGTGCTGTTCCAGGGAGGGGGACAGAGCTGGGCTGGAGCCTTGGTGCACATCAAACCCGCCTGGGGAATTTGGGAAGTTCCAGATTCAAACCACCCCGGAGTTTTTCCAAAATTCTCTGCTAAGAGGGTCCCAGCTCCGTGGAAAATGTTCAAATATTAATTGGGAGTGCAGGTGTTTCCCTCCTCTCTTTTCCCAGGCTGCTTGGCTGCTCCCCTGTTTTCCTGCTGAATATTCCATATACAGGGATTCAGCTGTGCACGGGCAGCTGGGAGGAGATGTGCCTGAAAATAAAATAAAATTCCAAACTCAGGGAAGAGGAGGAGCTGGATCCCAAGTCCTGTTTGCCTCTCAACCCCCCAGCTTGGAGCTGTGCCCTGGGATGTTCCTGGGGACCACAGGGAGAAGGGAAAGTCGTGGCTGCATCTTACCAGCGTTGATCCTCTATATAAATTAATTATAATTACACACTGATAATTGTGTTATTCTGTGGCCATACAGGACTAATCCCAGGATTTTTAGGAGCTGGGATAGTGCAGCAGGAGGGGCAGGGAATGTGCTGCCTGCTGCCCTGAGGATGAAAGAGTTGTTCCCACCCTTTCCATAAAGCAGAGAATCCTTTCCAATCCCCCTGCATGGATCCTACACCCACAATAAAACCACAGAGGGATTTTTTTTGTTAATCCTCTTGGGAACGTGGGGTGGGAGCATGTGCAATTCTCAGTAATGCTGAATGAAAATAAGAAATTAATCTGACAGTGATGTTTGGATTGCAGGTTGGCATTTCTGCCAGGAAAGGAATGTGCCAGGAATTCTTGGCACCATTTGGGGCAGCCCAGAACAACCTGGGTGTTTTTGTCCCACCTGCCCCAGCTCCATGTCTTTGGCTCAGTTATCTCCATCCCACACTTTTCGGGGAAGCAGCATCCCACAGGATGATGCTCAGGTGCCTGTCCTGCCCCAGGACCTCTCCAGGTGCTGCTGGGGGAGTGGCTGTCACCTCCCAGGACACCCAACATCCTGCAGGAAAATTTCCTGCTCAGCCTGGGCTGCCCAAGGGAGCAGCTCCACGTGTGGATTGACTCATGGAGCAGCATTTCCCTTCACACCCACAGATGAGAAACACTTCCCATCTCCCTCAGAGGGAAAAGCTTCCCTTAACTTTTAAAAAAATATCATTAAAGCTTTTAAAAATCCTTCTGTTTTGACAAAGTTTATTTTTTCCTGTTGTTTTTTTCTTTGTTTTTCACCTGAAATTTTGATTATCTGCAAGCCACTTTCTGCAGGAATTGTTTTGGGGTTGAGAAAGCTGCAGAAACTCAAGCTGCAGGCTGACATTTGAGCAGGATCAAGTCCCACACGGAGCCTGGGTGATGGGTTCCAGATGTTTGCAGCTGTCACGTGGCAGCAGCTCATTTTATAAGTCAGAGAACTCCTGGAGCATCTGATTTTGGCAGCGAGCTCCACTTTTGACTACAGAGAAACTGCAGGAAGTTAGAAAGTGCAGGACAAAGGGGTATTTTTAGCAAAGTCAGCTGTGGAACTGCAGAGGGAGGCAGGATCAGGATGTGCTGAGGGCACTCGCTCAGGTTCCTGCTGCTCAGGGCATTAAATAAACATCCCTGGCACTGAGACTGCCCCAGCACTGTTCCCACACCAGCACTTGGAGAAGCTGCTCTCCATAAATTCCCTCCCTTTTCCTGGGGGGCACCAAGGTCTGAAGGCTCTGCCCTCATTCCCAGCTCCCAAAGCTCCCTGAAAACCCTTTTGTTTTGTTTGAAAACCCATTTGGTGTTTTTTCTGTTGCTGGAGTGACATCTCCTGACCACAGGGTTTGTTTGGTGCAGGTCTCGAGATCCCAGAATGGTTTGGGTTGGAAGGGACCTTAAATCCCACCCTGTTCCAACCCCAACACCTTCCACCACCCCAGGCTGCTCCAAACCCCACTGTCCATCCTGGCCTGGGGCACTCCCAGGGATCCAGGGCAGCCACAGCTTCTCTGGGAATTCCAGCCCAGCCAGGAATTCCTTCCCAATATCCCACTTAATCTCCCCTTTCCCACTTTGAGCCCATTACTCCTTGAATTGGATTTTTCCTCAGCTGTGTTCTTGCCTGGTGACAAATCACCAGAGCTCTGGGAAGAGCCCATTCCAGTGGGGAGCATCCCCCATCCACCCCACCTGCTGCACTGTGTGAGCAGCACAGCCACAGCCAGAGGGGGGACATTGCTCTGGATTTATGTTCCACGTGTGCAGCTTTTAAAACAGCCCTGTGAGACTGGTGTGGAGGGGAGAAATAGCAGCTCAGAAGGGCCAGCCTGGATTTGGGAAGGGAGGGTGTGAATTTGGGAATGGGGGTCTGGAATCAGTCAGTGGATGATGAGAAATTGCTTTAAAATATTATTATTATTATTAATTTATTATTATTATTATATTTATTTTATTACAATTACTATTACAATTAATTAATATTACTATTATTAATAATTGTTCTATATATTCCCATTATTAAACCATTCTTATCTCAACATTCAAATTTGACTTTGATCCTCCTCCCCATCCCACCAGGATGAGGGAGAAGAGCAAGGAGCTCTGAGGTTTTCCATCTCCAGCTCAGAAGGGCCAGCCTGGATTTGGGAAGGGAGAGGTGTGTGGATTTGGGAATGGGGGTCTGGAATCAGTCAGTGGATGGTGAGAAATTGCTTTAAAATAAAAATAAAAATAATAAAAAAAAATAATAATAATTATCATCATCATCATCATTGTTATTATTTCTATTATTGTTATTATTGCTATTATTGCTAAAATTATTAATTTTTCTATATTACCCATTATTAAACCATTCTTATCTCAACATACAAAATTTGACTTCGATCCTCCTCCCCATCCCACCGTGATGAAGGAGAAGAATGAGCAGCTCTGAGGTTTTCCATCTCCAGCTGGGCTTGAAACCAACACATGGTGGTGGCACCTGGAGTGGTGGTGGCACCTGGAGTGGCAGCAGCACCTTCTGTCACAGTGACAGCTTGTGGGGTGGGTGGTGGCACCTTCCATCGTGGTGGCACTCGAGTTTTTATTTTCTTCTTTCTCTTCAGCCAGAGTTGGGATTAAAAGCACAAGAGATGGAATTTCGTGTTTGGACTCAGATCTTTATAAATTCTTATCTGTGTCCCAGTGAGTGCTGCAGCACTTGTAGCTAACAAGTTGAAATGGTGATGATCTCTCTCTACAAGGTCTTTTAAGGCCTAACAGTCCAATTAAGAACTGACACCTAAATTATTTTTACTTTTGACCCAATAACCAAACACCTGTGACCCACAGTGTGGCATTTTCTATCCAATTAAAAAATACAACCCAGACCCATGAAGAAGAAGGTAAAGAAATTCAGAAACCTCTACCCCAAAACCTCCATCTTGTCCCATCCCCATTACTAGATTCTAAAACCCCAAATTCCAAATTTTTCACCGTGTGATATTACACACTTCTATTCAAACTACAAACTTGTGATTCTAGTTCTGTCGTTTAATTTTGGAAGCTTCCTCCAAGGCCTCAGGTCAAAAGCAGAGTTTTCCTGAGGGTCGTTGCCTAACAGCACAGAAAATTCAAAATTCCCAGTTTCCAGGGTTCCAACATTTTGGAAAAAAGTTTCCATTGCGGTAGCACCTTGAATGTTGGTGGCACCTCCCAAAGAGGTGGAACCTTGTGTGGTGGTGGCACCTTCCATCGTGGTGACACCTAGAGAGGTGGTGATGCCTGGAAAGGCTGAGCTGGAACAGAGACTAGACAGAACAAAAGGAATAAAATAGGAATTTATTGAAAGGATTCACCTTGGGCAGTGTAAGAGCCTGGCCAGGGCTGCACCCAAATCAAATCCAGGATGGATCCCAGTCACGAGTTTTACACTTTTATAAGTTTTGGTTAATCTTGGGGTCAATTATCCAACCACAGCCCCAGATTATGAAGTCTCAGCCCCCTTTCCCTCTCATTGTTTCTGCTTTTTGGGTACCAGTTGTCCTTGATTCTCTGGCTAGAAAGGAATTGTTTTGTCACTACCCTGTGAAGAGAACTTACTCACACCTAACGTGGAGTTTCAGAGCAACACACCGAGTAGCAGAGATTCTAAAAAATATAAAAGCTGAAACCCAATGCACCTTGAGTGGTGGTGGCACCTCCTCACAGCAGCACCTTCCATCACAGTGACACTTTGTGTGGTGGTGGCTCTTTCCACTGAGCTGGTGTCTTCCCCCTTGCTGGCACCTTCTCCAGCCCCTGCTCCTGTCCCCCAGCTGCCCTTGTGGTCACCAACCCTTCGCTGTCCCAGCACCTCCTTCCAATATCCAGGTGGAAAAACCCTCAGGGATTTGCTGCCAACGCTCAGCTGTCACCCACAGGGGGATCCTGCCACACCCAGGGTGTTTTATGGGCATGGCCCTCACTGCTGACCACCTCTGGTGACACCACAGTGGAGAAATTCTCTGTGTTTGCTGACAAAATTATTGCTTGATGAGCAGAGCACAGAGGGAGGGCAGCGGGGCGATGGCACATTAATACTTGATAAGGTTGGCAAAAAGCCATCGTGATTATCTGGCCTGAACTCCTGTGTAAAACATGCCTGGGGACTTTTCTATTTGAATTAAAGCTTTAGGTTTGAAAAGGAGAAAAAAAAAAAAAAAAAAGAAAAACCAACCCTCTTCAAATCAGAAGATCTCTCAACGGTTGTTTCAGCACTTAATAACCCGCACTGCTAAAAAGGTGCTTTTAATTCAAGGCTGAATTTTAATCTCGCAGGCACAGGGTTGGGTGTACTTTCATCTGCCTGGCCAGGGAGCCCTCCATTATCACATTTAAATTCCAGAAGTAATTAGAGGCTGCCAGCGGATCCTCTCTTAACCTTCTGTTCGTTAAGGAAAACAAATTGAGTTTCCTGGCGTCGTTCATTATCGGCCGAGATCCTGCGCCGTCCCCGCGGCTCTGCTCCCAAACTGCTCCAGTTTAATGATTGCCAGCTCTGCTGGGGGACGGCCCCTTCCACCTGTGGGATCTGTGGAAAAACCAGCTCGGTCATTCCCCTGGAAAACAAAGAAACGTGGAATGGTTGGGATTGGAAGGGACCTTAAGTTTGACTCCCCTGTCCTGGGCACGGCCAGCACAGGAGGTCGAGGAAAAGTGGCAAAATCCGTGTGGATTAAATTGGTGAATGCAGCTTTGCCAGAAGCATGGAAGGCTGTTCTTGGAGCAGGAATGCTCTGTGTCCCTTGGCAGGTCCTTAAACCATGGCAGAAATCCTGGGGTTTGGCAGCCTGGGGAGAGAATCCAGGGATGGAAGGATTGGAGCTCCTCTGAAGGGGCTGGTTATTCCAGCTGGAGGTGACAATGGGTTCAGCTATGCCACCATCACTGTCACCTGAGCAGGACCATCCCAGGTTGGTTATTCCAGCTGGAGGTGACACAGTAGGGACAGCTGTGCCACCATCACTGTTACCTGAACAGGACCATCACAGGTTGGTTATTCCAGCTGGAGGTGATACTGGGGACAGCTGTGCCACCATCACTGTCACCTGAGCAGGACCATCACAGGCTGGTTATTCCAACTGGAGGGGACACTGGGGACAGCTGTGCCACCATCTCTATCACCTGAACAGGAGCATCACAGGTTTTTATGTCCAGCTGAGGTCACACAATGGGGACAGCTGTGCCATCACTGTCACCTGAACAGGACCATCCCAGTTGGTTATTCCAGCTGGAGGTGACACAATGGGGACAGCTGTGCCATCACTGTCACCTGAACAGGATCATCACAGGTTGGTTATGTCCAGCTGCAGGTGACACAGTGGGGGTAGCTGTGTCACCATCACTGTCACCTGAACAGAACTTGGAAACTGCACAGGGCAGGTGGGAACCTCATGGGAAAGATGATTTTTATGGAATTGCCATGGGAAATGTGGGTTATGAGGTGGAAAACTGAAAAAAAAGGGGAAAATGCATTTTAATACAAGTTGATTTTGGTGGTAGGACAAGGGGGAATGGAAAAGGAGGGGAGATTAAATGGGATATTGAGATGGAATTCCTGGCTGTGAGGGTGGCACAGAAGCTGTGGCTGCCCTGGATCCCTGGAAGTGTCCTGAGCAGGATTATCCCAGGTTTTTATGTCCAGCTGGAGGTCACAGTGGGGACAGCTGGGCCAGCATCACTGTCCCTGAACAGCACAGGGACAATTCCTGTGCAGACTCCAGGAATGAGGTTGTTATTCCTGGGAAAAGAGGAATTCCTCATCACTGGTGGTTGCATGGGGCAGAGATGGGTTCATGGAGTAGAGGAGGGGGAATATTCCTGCCTGATGGGAAGCTCTGGATCCTGCATGGAGGAAGCAGTGACAGCCAGCCTGGGTTGTCATAGAGACCCTGGAATTGCAGCTCTCCCTGGGATTTACACGGATCATTGAACTCCAGAATGGGCTGGGATGGAAGGGAACTCAAAGCTCATCCAGTGCCACCCCTTCCATGGGCAGGGACACACCCCAGGATGCTCCAAGTCCCATCCAACCTGACCTTGGACATCCCAGGGGCTTCCACAGCTCCTCTGGGATACAGGGTTATACAAAGGGATCACCGTGGCTGTTGCATTTGGGCTACAGAAGAGTGGAGAAAGGATCTAACAACAAAGTGTAATGGAGAAGTAAAAAATAGAACCTTTATTTAAAGAAACACTGCACTTATATAGAGTAGATCGTGCAGCTGAGCACAGACATGATCTAACTGGTGCAGGGAAGGTGACACCCGTGGTCATGTAGCTCACACACCCTGCAGGTGCACAATCATTGTTATAATTCCTTTCTCTTGTGTTTTTCCTGAGCAGTCTGAGAAATCCAAGGCTTCTTTTTCCCTGGTTCCCAGCAGTATCCAACGACACGTCCCCGTTTCGAAATATATTAAAAAAAAATTAAAAATTTGTACCTGTGCTCCCCTTGCTAGGGAGGACAAACACATGCAGGAGACTTGAGGATACTAGCTCAGGAAATTTCCAAATTTTCTTATGTTTTTCTTGGGCAGCATGAGAAATCCAACGATTCAAGTTGCTTTTTCCCTGGTTCCCAGCAGTATCCAACGACATGTCCCCATTTCGAAATATATTAAAAAAAAATAAAAATTTGTACCTGTGCTCCCCTTGCTAGGGAGGACAAACACATGCAGGAGACCTGAGGATACCTGCCCAGGAAATTTCCAAACTTTCTTATGTTTTTCTTGGGCAGCATGAGAAATCCAACAATTCAAGTTGCTTTTTCCCTGGTTCCCAGCAGTATCCAACGACATGTCCCCATCTTAAAATATATTTAAAAAAAAAAAAAGTATTTGTGCTCCCCAGGGAGGACAAACAAATGCAGGAGACTTGAGAATACTTGCCCAAGAAATTTCCAAATTTTCTTATGCTTTTCTTGAGCAGTGTGACAAATCCAAGGCTTCAAGTTGCTTTTTCCCTGGTTCCCAGCAGTATCCAGCGACACCATGGCACGTCAGGATCCACACAGGAAAGGAGCTGAAAGCAGGGAATTCACTTGCTTTAAATGCAGGTGATATCATTAAAGCCAAAACCCCACATTTATTCCCTTTAATTCACATCAGATCTTTACCAGGACATTTATTGAAGGATTTATTGAAGGTTTTAGTATTTATTGATCATCCTGAATTGTGGTTCTGGAAATTCTTCTCCTCCTCACAAGGAGACCCCCAGGTCCTGCAGGGCTCTGAGGATGACCCCAAAACCAGAGCTACAGCAAAATCCCCCTCACTCAGCCACAAATTTGTGTTGGGAAACCCATGGTGCTGGATCTAAAAATACAGAAAAAAATAAAAATAAAAAAAAAAGAAGAAGCACCAAGAACAGAGAAGGAAAAAATTCAGCATCCAAGACGAGAAAGCAGAAAAAGCTTCACAAAAAAAAGTTTCCTCTTTCCAGGAACAGAAACCCCATGTTTATTCCCATTGCTGAGTAAATGATCCAGATCTTTACCAGGTGATTTATTGGAGGATCTGTCTCCCAGCAAATAAAGGAGCTGCAATGAGGAGCTTTGAGTGCTTGAAGCTGCAATAAATGCAACACTGCCAGCCCCCTGCCAGCAAACGTCTCAGTGAGCTGCTTAAATTCCTCATAACCTGAGCCACATCCCATAATTTATATGGTACATATTGGTACAGCGTGTTACAGCAGAGTTTATAATAATTTATTAGGGGAGAAAAAGCGATCTCCATTAATAATTGATTCATTATAAATAATGGATTAAGAAATGCTCCTTTGATTTAAAGCCCGTGCTGGTAATGTATGCTAAACCCTGGTGCTGTTTGATGGCAATAAATCCAGGGAAATCTGGGAGATTTGCATCCATTTCCCCATTTCTGCTTGGGAACTGCAGAGGGCAGGTGGGAACCTTGTGGGGAAGATGGTTTTTATGGAATTGCCATGGGAAACGTGGGGGGAAAAAAAAAGGGAAAATGGGTTTTGATACAGGTTGATTTTGGTGGTGGGACAAGGGGGAATGGAAAAGGAGGGGAGATTAAATGGGATATTGGGATGGAATTCCTGGCTGGGATGGAATTCCCAGAGAAGTTGTGGCTGCCCCTGGATCCTTGGAAGTGCCCAAGGTCAGATTGGAGCAAGCTGGGATAGGGGAAAGTGTCAGGGGTCAAACTGGATGGGATTTAAGGTCCTTCCAGCCCAAACTCTGTGTTGCTGTGGATCTGGGAAAATAAGGCTGGGATAGGGGAAGGTGTCCCTGGCCATGGGTGGGATGGATGGGATGGGATTTAAGGTCCCTTCCAACCCAAACCCTTTTGGGATTCTGTGATGCCACAGCAGGAAAGATTCACTGGAATCACCCCCTCCATTCCCAGACTTCCCCACTCTGTTTACACACACAGGAAGGTTTTTCACACCTGACTCCCAAGCACCTGCTCCTTTTCCCTTTTACTCTCACACACATTCCACATTTTTATTATTGGGGTAAAGCAGAAATGAATGAGAGAACTTGAGAAAGTGCATTCCACAGAAAGCAACTTTCTGATAAAAAGACTGATGCTTTAAACATCTGAGATCTCGGGTTCTGTCAGGGAATATTGACAGAAATTTGTCAGCAGAGATCAGAAATCAGCTCTGACTGACTCCAAAGCCACTTTCCATTCATTCATTTATTAAAACCAATAATCCCCATCAGTCTGGGAGCAGGGGCTGCACAGGCTGCAAGAGCCGATGGAGGAGTTTCATTCCTTTAAACTCTTGGAATGGTGACAGGTAGGACATGGTGTGGGAGCCCAAACCTCCATCTGCTGCTCACACACCTTCACACGAGCCCCAGCCCCAAAATTTGGGATTGCAGCACATTTTGGGGACTGGGAGCATGGAAAGGGCAAAGCCTGTAGCTTATGGTCCAAAGGCATCAAGAGAAAACATCACATGGCATGGCTGGATTACCATTTATTAAAAATATTAATAATAAAATGTTGGGGTTTTTTTGTTTTTTTGTTTTCTTCTGTGCCACAGAACAACAAAAATTTGGGTGCTGAAAGGAAGTAGAAATCTCCTTGCTGGTTTTCCCTCATTCTGCCCAAATCCTGGTTGGGATTTAATCCCTCCCTGCTGCAGGCTGTGATGCATTAGCCTAAGAAAACTGAATTTTTATGAGACATCACGTTGGCCCAGTGTTTGTGAGAGCTTGTCAGTACCTAAAACTGTGTTTTTAAACCATTTGACTAAGCCCCCTTCTCTTGCAGCCTTCAGTCTCCTGTGGTATTATAATCTAAGTTTCCTTCCCTGTCTCCCAGGGCTGACAAGACTTTAATTTCTAATTTAAAATCTGAGATAACATTTATTCTTGGAAAGGAGGCTTGGCTGCAAGTTTGCTTTGTGCAAAGTGAGGAAGGAAAAGGGGTGAAAATGACTGTTTTCATTCCTGAGACATTTTCCTATAAAACATGGGAACATTTCCTCCTACAGGGGCTCAGCTGACGATGAATTCATCATCCCTGCACTCCCAGAACTCGCAAATCGTGGAATTCCAGACTGGTTTGGGTTGGAAGGGACATTAAAATCCAGCCAATTCCACCTCTTTCCATGGGCAGGGACAATTTCAGGCTGCTCCAAGCCCTGTCCAAGCTGGCCTTGGGCATTTCCAGGGATGGCACAGCCACAGATTCTCTGGGAATTCCCAATTCCCAATATCCCATCCATCCCTGCCCTCTGACAATGGGAATCTGACACATTCCCTGTGTCCTGTCCCCCCATCCCTTATCCCAAATCCCTCTCCAGCTCTCCTGGAGCCCCGTGAGGGGCAGCACAGGGAAGATTTTAATTTAACTCCCATTTCCTTTATTAATTTATGATGGGTAATTTGGGATGCACAAGCACTTAGTGTCAAAACCCAGCACCAGACACATCCCTGGCAGGCACAAAATCCCAGCTCCTGGGATAATTAAGGCAGTGGGAGCATTTATCAAGCTCTTACTAAATTTACAGCCCCTCCCTGAGCTCTCTCCTGGTTCAATCCTTTGAGCCTTGGAGTGATTCCCTGTGCCAGCATTCCCTGGGGATGAAGAGGACATCCCATTCTGCAGAAATTCCCGATTTTCTCCTTTGAAACCTCAGAGAAAGTTTCCTCCCTTGCTCCTGTGCCCCCCACAACCCTCAGCATCCCAAAATTCCAAACCACAGCCAGCTCCTCTTGAGCTCTTCCCACGGATCTCAAGAGAAGCAGAGAGGGGAAATGTGATGGTAAGACCAGGGCTGGAGAGCATCATTTCCATTGGAAATCAGCTCCTGGAGCCACCTCCCTGCCAGCATCCCCGGGGACACCCGGGGCTGTTTGTTCCTGGAATGTTCCTGCTATTGATTCAAGGAGAAGCGAGAGCTGTTCATTATCTGTGCCTTTGTTTTGTCTCTCTGATGGCCGGGGCTGCTGTGACCGCGCACTTTAATGGCTTTCACATGCCAAAGGTCTCATTTGAAGCCCGGACCACCGGCAGAAAACAAACTTGTTGCTGCTTTGAGGTTGCAAAAAGCAAAGAAAATTGTGTGGGCTTTTTTTTTTTTTTTTTTTTTTTTTGCCCCCCAAGCCCCCAGCGTATTTTTGTTGAGTTGGTTTTATATCAAAAGAGCGTTTTCCTGATGCAATTATGAGAACTGATCTCGTCCCTGCACAGGTACCTCTATAAATAATTAGATGTATAATATTTCCACAGCTGTGCTCTGCCAGATGGTTCTGCTTTTTTTTTTTTTTTTTTTTTTTTTT
>JAOTQP010000362.1:35796003-35807038 GCA_026413545.1 Cichladusa arquata | reverse complement strand
GCCAGAACATAACTGTTTTCTTGTGGAGAAGTCTTCATAGACTGCCCTTTTTTTTTTTTTTTTTTCTATCTTCTGTCGTGGCCGGCCGGGAGGGACTTAAGGGGAGATCAATGAAGGAAAGAAGAGCGAGCCAGAAGTTATCGAGCAAGGCTGTGATGGATCCCAACCAGAACGTGAAGTGCAAGATCGTGGTGGTGGGGGACAGCCAGTGCGGGAAGACGGCGCTGCTCCACGTCTTTGCCAAGGATTGCTTCCCTGAGGTGAGCGGGACGGGGCCGGGATCAGGATCGGCACCGGGGCCGGGATCGGCAAGGGGAGCGGCCGGAGATTAGCACCGGGAGCGGGTCTGGATCGGTACCGGGAGCGGGCCGGGATCGGTACCGGGGCCGGGATCAGTAAGGGGAGCGGGCGGGCATCGGCACCGGGGTCCAGCCGGGGATCAGCACCGGGAGCGCCCGGGGTCGGTACCGGGGCCGGGATCGGCACCGGGGTCCGGGCAGGATCAGCACCGGGAGCGCCCCGCGATCGACACCGGGAGCGGGCGGGGATCGGCACTGGGGCCAGGATCGGCACCGGGTCAGGCGGGGATCGGCACCGGGGTCCGGGCAGGATCAGCACCAGGGTCCGGCTGGGGATCGGCACCGGGGTCCGGGCAGGATCAGCACCAGGGTCCGGCTGGGGATCGGTACCGGGGTCCGGCCGGGATCGGCACCGGAGTCCGGCTGGGGGTCGGTACCGGGGTCCGGCCGGGATCGGCACCGGGGTCCGGCTGGGGGTCGGTACCGGGAGCGGGCGGGGATCGGCACCGGGGCGGCGGCGCTGGCCGCGGGTTTGACCGTGCCCTGTCTCCCTCCCGGCAGAGCTACGTCCCCACCGTGTTCGAGAACTACACGGCCAGCTTCGAGATCGACACGCAGCGCATCGAGCTCAGCCTCTGGGACACCTCGGGTGAGCGCTCCCCGGCCATCCGGGTGGGATTCTTGGGCAAAAATCTCGGCTGTGCTTGCAGGATCTCCTTGTGTGAGGGTGTGGGCAAGGTTTGTCAGCATTGCAGGGGGATGTGTGCTCACCTGCCTGGCTGGAAGGAGATTTTTGGGGAGCTCCTTCGGCTCCTCTGCTGCCTGCGAACCCCGCTCTGCCTTGTGTGCTAATGGTGAATTGTTTCTGCTCTCTCTGGAGCTCCTTGGTTTTTTACAAAGCCTAGCACTTTTCATTTTAGAGAGTCTTTAAAGCCAGGAACGGCTTTTAGGGAAAACCTTTAGAATTTCTCTCTGATTTTCTGGGATACAGAGGGAAGCATCTTTTCCCCCATCAGGGTTTTTCATTCTCTGTTTTACTTGGAAGAAACCGGCTGAGATGCCTCAGAGGTTGAGGGCTTTGGTGTTTGGCTGGCTCCGCTCACATGTTGAGACAGGAGCTCCTCTAGATCCGCCTGTCGTTGATAATTTGGATAATTGGGCTGCACTTACAGCCAGGGGGGTGAGGGAGCACCCCAAAATTGCTGTCTCAGTGCTGGAGAGGAGCGTGGGGAGCCTGAGTGGCTCTGAATGAGGATGTCCAGGGGGGAATGACACCAGGAACCATTACCAGAGGTGTGGATCAACATCATCTGCAGAGCTGATTGAGAAAAAAAAAAAAAAATAAATCATCCTGGATGAACTTGGCAGAACACACAATCCCTCCCTCTCTCTTTAATGCTGAATTTGGACCCGGCAGTTTCTCCTCAGTGTGACAGCAGTTCCTTTACCAGGAATGAAAATGTTAATCCCTGTTTAAAAGAGGAGTTTAGGCGGCGGGTTGGCTTCCCTCTTGCTGTTGAGGAAATTATTCCAAATTCTTGCAACACGATTGCTGGGAAAAGGCAGCTCTGCCCACAACCAGTATCAGCTTTGCTCTGAGCTGATTTTTTTTTTTTCTTCATCTTATGCCAAGTGAGACTTGCAGATTTCTGGAGTATGTCTGGTTGGAGCTTTCATGCTGATTACTAAGCTGGCTGGAACTATGGAGCAAGGGCTTATTAAAAATTAATAGTTATTTTGGAAAATGTTATCTTTATTAAAATACAGCACACACGCAGGCTGGAGATGGGAAGGTTTGGAATCTGTTTGTCAAAGGCTGGAGACACCCATGGAATGAAATATTCCCTAGCACTTCAAAGGACAAAAGCAGTGGAAGAAAAAACACCTGCCAGCCTTTTGTCCTCTGGCCTGGAACTCAGAGAAAATGTGGTTGAGTCAGAAGCTTGAGACCAAGTGGGTGATTTGTCTGACATCCTAAAGTGAAGAGGAAATATTTGAAAGATCCAGTGCTTGGTTTTACAGAGTGTTGCTGAGTGGATCCTCTGCCCGTGGGACTCTGGATGAGGAATTTGGGCTCACCCACTGCAAAAAACCAACCCTGCCCAAGCCCATTAACCCAGAACAAAATCACATCAGCAGATAAGAGACAGCAGAAGATAAGGGAGTGTTTTAGCCTTATCTGAAAGTCTTGGTAATTTAATTTTTACAAGTCTTTGTCCTGGTCCTCTGCTGAGTTAGAAGAGATGTCTGAATGGCATTTTTGAAGCAGGACTAAATCTAATTAACTTGAAAAGATGGCTGATGGTTGCAGCACGGGGGAGGTGATGGCTGCAGTTTTTGTGGTGCTTGAATATCTCCTGGGAAGGGGGAAAAGATGCTGTTTAATTGAGTTTATTGCAGTATGCTGCAGATACTTCCAAGGTGACTCAATCAGCATTTTGTATTCATCCTTAACTCTTTTTTTAACTGGCAGCATTTAGCAGCCTTCCCAATTAGTCCCTTGAATTAAAATTGATAATTGGGTTTTGCAGTGAATCCTTTGGAAGGATGTTCTGCCACTTCCAACTCTTTTTTTTTTTTTGCTGACTGGGAAAATCAGAAAAGCTGTGGTTAAAATAGTTGTGTGAGGGTGAGAACAGGCCCTGCTGCCACAGTTTTGGTTTATAATTCTTTATATACCAACAATAATAACAATGTGTTTTTACTAAAGAACTTTTAGCTGTCATGCAACTGATAGAAAAATTTTAAATTCATTGGGGAGTTGTTGTTGCATCTTGGATTTGCCCATAGGAATATGGGACAAGTAAGAGTGGAATGGAACGGGAAGGTTCATTATTCAAATGTTTGCTGGTGCTGTCTAGTTCTGCAAGTCATTAGAAGGATTTAAATTAGCCACAGCATTAAGGGAAGCACTTGCCAAGTTGAATTTCAATGGGGTTTGGGACTAGCAGCCCTCTCTCAAAGCAGGAATGTCTGGTTGCAATCTCACTACACCATAAATTACTCTGCTCTGTGGTAACATGTGGCAGTCTTGAGCTGTTTGGGAGCTCTGTGCTTCTTGTGTGAGGTGAAATATTTAAAGTTTCTCCAGGTTAAAGCTTCATCTTGCACTTTCAGGGCCACTGTGAAGCAAAAAAATCTGTGTTAGTTGCCTTTATCTACCATCTAATCTCCATTTACCAAGTTGGTTTTTTTTTTTTTTGCTCCTTTGATATTTATATTTCTTGCTAGGACAACAGCAGCTCTGGCTTAGAAATACCATTAATTAGGTGTACATACTTGTGTCTCCCTAAAATGTGTTTTAAGGGCTTTCTTTAGTGCTTGAACTGTGGCTACTCCAATAAAATAATTCTCAACAGGGCCAGAAATACTTACAACTGCTGGGGATTAGCAAATAATTAAATCCAGAAGGGCCTTGGAGCTGGGAGTCAAGTTAGTTTTGCTGGGATTTTTTGACTGTATACAAAGTACTCAGTGTCCATACAGAAACAGAAATTAATTGGAAAGTTTGGTGCTGAAACCTTTCAGGTGAAAGCTGAAACTTGGAGGAATTAAAGTTGCTAATTCCCCAAATTCCCTGGCAGTAAGGGTTGCAAAGGAAAAAAATCCAGTTGCTGCCTTTGCCTCCCAGTTTTCTTGCAGCTTGGCTGTTGAAATTTGGGATTTTCTGTTTTTAATTGCCCATTTTAGCAGGGTTTTCTCATTGCTTTTACAAGGGGATTAATTGATTCCTGGGATTGCCAAGTGGCCTCCCAAAATTTTCATGTGGAGGTGTGATCACAGACAAAACTGGGAATATTTTGATATCTCTTTGCTTGGAGATAAGCTGCAAGAATGAGGTGAAAATGCACCTCAGCTATCCTAGGTTTTTTTGGGTTGTTTTTTTTTTTTTTGAGGAGGAAAACCATCAGCACTGAAGGAGCTCCTTGGAGCAGCCAGTGTTTGCTGCTTTGTGTGATAATTATTGAGCCCAAGGCTTTGGGAGTGAGAATGCTGCTGTTCATCTGGTGTTCTTTCACTTGACTGGGCTCCAAAAGGCTCCAAAGCCTAATTCCTGGTGGCTGCTTGCTGGTGTGGAAATAGGAAAGTCTTGCCTGTCACTGAGCCCTCCTGGCCTCAGGATGTGGAGCTTGAACCCTCCTGGTGCCTTCAAGTAGTGCTAAACCACCCCAAAATTCCATATTCTTCCACTCCTAATGATGTCATTCTGCTCTTTATTAAGATAGCAATATTTAAACCTAAAATTTAAACTTATCCCTTGTAGGCCAAACCCAACCATCTTGCTGGGGAGCTGAAAAGCTAAATTTCTGAAAAAAAGCTGAATTTCTGTTGGACTCTGCATGAAACATAAGGTTTCAAAAGCAGATCGTCCTTAATGTTGCAAGTATTTTTGGCTGAAATTATTGAAGCTGCCAAACAAATTAAAAGTTTAGAATGAAAAAGGAGGGTTGCAGCACAAAGGAAAATGAACTACAGCCTTATCAGCAACTCCTTCATAAAACTACAAAACCACCCATGTTGTCCTTGCCAAAAATGTTTTATTTTGCAGGAACAGAATCCCAAACACAAATAGGCTTTTTTTTTTCTTTTCTTTTCTTCTTTTTTTTTTTTTCTCTCCCCACAAATACCATGGCTCCAGTTCCACATTCTCCTTCTGTTTTCGAGGGTTGGCACGACTTCAAAATCTGCAAAAGGAACATGAGAAAGAGGGAGCAGCCTGGCTGGGCTGTGCTGGAGTTGTCTGTTCAGACTTGAGTGAGCCTCATTCCTGACATTCCTGCCTTCTGAGGGTTTCTCTGGGCAGAGGGATGGAAATGCCAGCTTGAATAGTGCACACTGAGGGCTGCAGCCCCTCTTTATTTGCACAGGGATAAAGGTTTGGTTATAAACGAGAGCAGGAAATTTCCCTTTGTGGGTCCTGCAGCTTGAGAGGAGTTCAAATGGGCTCTGTTTGTTCTGCCTGGAGAAAAACTGGGGAATATCCCTCCTAAACTTGCTAAAAGTGCTTTTATTCCAACTCAGCAAATAAAAATTCAGAGAGGGGAGGAGAAAAAAGCAAAGCAAAGCAGCTCCAGCTGCTGGGGCTGGAGGTGAGGGCTGTGTGTGTACATAAATACATCTCCTGGACATATAAGGGATCCCTGGAGCTGCTGAGTGAGCCCAGAGGTATTTGTGTGAGGAATGAGTTTCTGGGTGAGGCTTTGCTGAGACTCCTTTCTAGCCAGCAACCATGAAGGGTTCCCTGAGTCCTGCCCTGGCTTGCTGGAGCCCAGGGGGATGTGGCAGTGCTTTGGTGGCACCCAGGTGGCTCTTGGTGGCACTTGGTTGTTGTGTCCAGGAGAAATAAGGCAGCCCTGGGGCTGCAGGGTGAATAACCAGCCCTGGGGTGCAGGACAGGAGATACTGGGGTGTAATTAGCAGTGGGAAATGCTCATTGATAGCTGCAGTCAGTGCTTAACTCCAGGTCAGATTTGTTCCCAAGGTGTCATTTGTGCTGAGTTCAGCTGCACTGGGGTGTGAGGAGCCTTTGGTGACAGCTGCCTCTCTGTCACATTGACAGCATTTACAGAGATGAGCATTGGAATTAAATCCTTCTCCTCCACCAAATTACCTTCTGCTGCCTGCTTTGGTAGTGCTGCACTCCCCGTGTGCTGCTCCTCATTTCAAAAACAACATTCCTGGCATTCCCTTCTGCAACAGCCTGGGCTGTCTGTCAGGGAAAAACTTGAGGAATTCCTCTAATCCAGTTCATAATCACAGACCTTTCTGCCAATTAGTTCTGGAGAGCTGGGAAATTGGTGGGATAATGAGCTGATAACCCCCAAACTCCTGGAAACTGGGTTCTCCTGCTGGTTGTTCCATGCTGTGCTTTAGGTTCTGCTGGATTTTAGGATTTTTCATGGAAAAAATACAGAAATAAGGATGTATGATGAGTGAGAAAATAAATTTTAAGTTGCCCAGGGCCTTGCCCTGTTGAATTGGTTTAAATGCCCTTTTAAATGCATTAAGAAATGTATTTTTCTCAGCACAGTTGAGGCCAAACCTAATGGTGGTTGAGTGACTGCAACTTCTGAGAAAAAACAAAGATTTTATTTCCTTTTTTTGTTCCCCAACCTGTTACCAGATTCTCCAGATGATTAAAACAGGATTTTTAACTCTGGACAGGTTTTAACTTTTCACATCATGACTGTTGTTAAGGAAACCAGAAAACCCCTTCACAGGCCTGCAAATAAAACAAGCACAAAGAGCAGCACTGTACCTACATCTGTTCCTCCAGATTACTAAATTAGCTTTGATCTTGTTGATAAAAATCTGGTTTATGGGCTAAACATAAACATTTATTGCAAGCTTTATTGGCTTACAGATTAATGAGGCTTTTTGTGACAGATAACTTGCGTGCCTGCCTACAGGATTGGGATTTTTCCCTGCTGGAAATCTGCTTCCTGCAACAAGTTCTTTAATTTGAAGCAAGAGTTTCTCCTAAACATTGCCAATGTGACAACTAAAGATGCTTTTTGCACTTGGAGCTGTTTGTTTTAAATTAACTGCTAGGCAAATCAAATCAATCTGCTTTAGAAAAAGCCTTTTGGAGTTCAAGGATTTGTTGGGTGATGCCTTAAACTTGGGCTGACCCCGTTTTCCCTCTCCTTGGGAGTGTTTGCTGGGTGATGGATCACTGGGGGGCTGTCACTGAGAGCCTCTCCATGGTTTCTGAGTGGCTGCAGGAAGAGGAAAAGAGCAATTAATGAAGATTTTTGTTTGTTTTCCCTGCAGGCTCTCCTTATTACGACAACGTCCGCCCGCTCTCCTACCCGGACTCGGACGCTGTCCTGATCTGCTTTGATATCAGTCGGCCAGAAACCCTGGACAGTGTCCTAAAAAAGGCAAGTATTTGAGCAAGCCCTGAGCACAGAGCTCTGCTGGAGCAGCTCATCTTGAAATCCCTGCAGTGGTGCTGTTCCTACACTGGAAACTTCCACTTTGTTTCTTTTAATGGAGCGATGACAGGAGGGTGCTTTGATTTGAGGTCATTTGTTTGGAAGGGCTGGATGTTAATTGAAAACAAAATCTCACTAATGGACACTTGGAGCTGAAGGAAATTCTCATTCCTCAGCCCTGAGACAGCAGGGGATTGTTGGGGGTGGTGTGAGGTGCTGTAAGAAATTGTCTCTCACGTGTTCCATTAGGAAACTTTGCTGGGTTGCAGGGGTGGCTAAAAATTGTCTGCAGAGTGTTTGGACTTCTGCCATGGCCTTACATAATTTGGGAGCCAGTGACAAATGCCTCTGGAAGCCACCAGCAGAGCTTGCAGTGACACAGAAATGCAGCCCTGCCCCAAACCCTTCATGAGGTCACTGATCCGAGCTCGTGTCAGCCTTCCCATGAGCTCAGACGTGGAATTTTCATAATCAGGCTCTGTGTTTGCAAGGTGGTCCTGGTCCCTTCTTGGCTGCTGAGCATGACTCAACTTCTCAGTGGTTTTGGGGCTTAATGACCTGAAATTCCTTTTTTTTTTTTTTTTTTTTTTTTTTCTTCCCTGAGGCTGGAGCCAATGATTCTTGTCTCACTAGGATAAATTGCCTTACAATGCTCTGAATAGCCAACAAAAAATACTTCAAAACTACTCTTTCTGTGTGAAAAAGCATCCAGAACTGTGGTTTTTCTGCCTCTGCTAATTCTGGTTATTTAATTCTGCAAGAGATTTTTCTTAGTGCTTTAAAACCCAAATTATAGCCTTAAATTTTAGGGAGTATCATCTGTTTTGCATTATGGGTGAAACCAAATTAATTTATCCCAAGTTCTGACCGAGGGGCTCGTTGCTGGGGCTGATCTGTGATGTTCTAGGTGTGAGAATGCAGCAGTAATCCCACATTCAGCCCTGCTGGTGTTGTGGTTGTGAAGGTGGGGACAGCATTTCTGCACCTGGCTGGGGCTGGGTGTGAGAAACAGCAGCTCTGCAAACCTTTGCTCCTGTGGGTAAACAATCTCATTCCCTGCTGATTAGTAAGCCAGTGGAATTCATGAGTGTGTGAGATAGGAAGATTTCATCCTTGACCAAGTTCTTGCTGCAGCAAAAATTACCTGGGAGGCAAATCCAACCATTGCATCAAAAACATTCCAGCTGGGGGACATCAGGGCTGATGAAAAACTTACACCCATTGCTTCTTTGAGTTTTTAAACAACCACCACCTGCCAATTTTGCAGTGGAAAGGGGAGATCCAGGAGTTCTGCCCCAACACCAAGATGCTGCTGGTGGGCTGCAAGTCGGACCTGCGCACCGACGTCAGCACGCTGGTGGAGCTCTCCAACCACAGGCAGACCCCCGTCTCCTATGACCAGGTAGGTGCCACCCCCTTCTTGTCCTTCCAAGGGGAAGAAAAACCTCATTTCTGTGCCAGGAACCCTCACTGTGACCAGCTTTTCCCTCTCAGTGCAGCCTGAAACTCAGATTTGCACCTCTGGTGTGGGTGGGTTTGAAAATGATGTAGGGCTGAAGGGAATCCTGCAGCCTTACAGCACATCATAAAATCATCCCTTTAAACATCATCTTTTTGCTTGCAAATTGCTTTGTAGGTGAGCTGTAAAAACAAACTTCCTGCTTTTCTGTGCCTGCACACACCAGAAATGCAGCTGAAAGGTGACACATGCTGTTTATTCAGTGACAAACTGGTGAAATTGCTGTCTGCAGAATCATGACATCATATTGGAATAGATAATGTCATGATTCCAACATCACCTTGTCCCTCCTCCTGAAGGAGCAGCAAAGCCAGATGAGTTAATTCCTGATGAGTTCTTTGCTCCTGGGGAAGGGAGAAGTTTGGAGGCTGGAGAAAGGGAAAGGAATCAGGTCATGGGAGCAGGGAAACTGCTCAGCTCTGAGCCTCCCTGCATTACTCACACCCGTGTGATCCCTCCTGGCAGCTGAGTCACCCTGTGGGAGGGACAGTGGCACCTCCAGAGTCACCTCAGTGACTTTAGCAGCCACTTTGGGATGGTTTGTCCCTCATGTTTTCCAAACCAGCACCTCCTGATGTGGGGTACTAAGGATGCAGCTTGGCAACACTTTAAAATCCAGTTTTTCCATGCTGGCAGGTGGATTTTTTTTTTTTTTCTCTGAATTCACAGCTCAGCCTGTACCCCTGAGGAGCAGGAGTCAGCTGCTCCTAAAAATCCCCTTTCCTGGCTGAGGCAGGATGGAATCAGAGCTTTCCCCATTGCTCTGAGCCCCAGCAGGAAGCACAGAGAGGGAAGGACAGGCTGGTGTCACCCTGCTCCAGCTCCCAGCTCCACCTGAGCAAACATTTCTGGGGCTCAGCCCAGAGGGAGTTGAGATGTTGAACTGTGGGGAGCTCCTGCTGCCTTATCAGCCTCTCCCCTCACCATTGATAAGGTGCCTGCATCACTGCAGGGCAAACTGGGATTGCTGCCATCAGGGATGGGCTTGGATTTTGTCATTTAGTAAAGATTCACCCCTGAGAAATCAAATTCCCTTGGAACAACTCCCAGGTTTGTTCTGTTTTGGTTTTGTTTTTTTAACATAATGTTGTATTGTGTTCCAGTAGCAAAATCAAGGATATGGGGAAAGATTCATCCCTCAGAAATCAAATTACCTTGGAACAGCTCCTGGTTTTTTGTTTTTTTTTTTTCACATAATGCTGTATTGTGCTCCAGTAACAAAATCCACCACAGGATACTGAGCTATTGTCATCTGTCACATGTTGGGATGTTTGCCTTGTGCTGCTGGAGCAAATATCCCTGCTTGGACATAAAATCACAAAAAAAGGGCTCCTATAACTCCTCATGATCTTGTTCCCTTTTTTCCTCTACCAGAAAGTTGCTGGAATTATCCCAGAGCACATTTCCCTGAGAACTTTGCCCTTTTCCTGCAGCTCTCATAGGCTCTGCTCCAGGTCAGGAGCAGCTGCTCATTCCTTAAGGCACAGAATTTCTCTTTGGAGATTTCAGGTTTCAGCCTGAAAACTTCCACATTTTCCAGGAAATTCCCACATCCAAATTAAGGTGAAACTGCTGAAAAAGCCTCACTCAGACAATTCAGGTTTTTGCAGTTTTTTGCAGTCACTGAGCTGCTTTTCTCTCCCAATTTATCAGCACAGCAGATAAAGCTTGGACACTTTTAACTCCTCCTGGGAGCAAAGCTCTCTTTATTTTCCCAAATTAGCTTTGGGTTTTCAGAGCTGAAATTGTGAGGATTGCTCAAGATTTTGCACAACTTGGTATTGATCACATGTTCCTTTTTTTCACCTCAGGGTACAAAAATGGCCAAATTTAAAATTAAAAAAAAAAGGGCTCCTATAACCCCTCATGCCCTTTTTCCTTTTTTTTCCCTGTTCCCTGTCAGGAAGTTGATGGAATTATCCCAGAGCACATTTCCCTGAGAACTTCGCCCTTTTCCTGCAGCTCTAACAGATTCTGCTCCAGGTCAGGAGCAGCTGCTCATTCCTTAAGGCACAGAATTTCTCTTTGGAGATTTCAGGTTTCAGCCTGGAAACTTCCACATTTTCCAGGAAATTCCCACATCCAAATTAAGGCTGAAAAGACCTCCCTCAAGTTTTTTCCAGTTATTTATTTGCAGTCACTGAGCTGCTCTTCTCTCCCAGTTTTTGTTTATCAGCACAGCAGATAAGGCTTGGACATTTTTAACTCCTCCTGGATGCAAATCTCTGTTCATTTTCCCAAATTAGCCTATTTTCCCATTTTTCCCCCCCATTTTTCCC
>JAOTQP010000362.1:35766351-35776972 GCA_026413545.1 Cichladusa arquata | reverse complement strand
AGAAACGTGGAAATAGTGGAATTATTTGGGATGGCTTTTGCTGCTACACCAAGACAACATTATTATTATTATTATTATTAATAATAATAATAATAATTTATAATTATTATTATCTCCTGGCAAGAGGTGTTTGGGGGTGCTGAGCAATTGTGGCTATTTCTTGTTGGGATTAAACAGTGCCCATCCCAAAAAGTGCCAAGAGTTATTCAGAAAAATCAATCTCAAGGCAAGGAGGACAAAGGGAATGTGGAATTATTTCATTAGCACCCAAATTAATTATAAAGGCAGCAAAGCTGAGTGGGTTTGCTCAACTTGGAGCTCTTTTTAATCCATCTTGGCTCAGTTTGGATGGTTTATTCCAGGGAAAAATGTCATTTTAGCCGAGTTTTGGCTCAGGCTGTGACACCCCTTTTCCTCACACTCCCGTTTCCAGCTCACCAGGAGCAGGCAGAGATTTTTCTGAGGAAGTTCAGCTCTGTTCCCACATCCTTCCCAGCTCCTGCTGCTCTAATTAATTAAGGATTGATTAGCTGAGATGTCTTTGCTGCGGCTGGACACGGAGCATGGGAGGTCCCCCCACGGGGTGGCCTTTTCCACCAGGACCCCCCACGCTTCCCCTGCAATTTGGGATATTTTGGGAGGTCTGTGAACCTCAGCCAGAGCTGCCCTGAGCTCCTTCATCCTTGAGGAACAGGATAAAATGTGGGAAAAGAAGAGGAATGAAAGTTCTCGTTGGGATTTGGGGTCAGAGGGGCCTCGTTCTCCCAGGAAAACCACAAAAGTGGGATTTTCCAGAGGTGGAAGGGATGGAAGGGAAAGCTTGCCTGGTAAATTCTGCTGAAATTTGGGCTAAAAACTTCTCTTTTAGAGCAAAACCCAGGCCAAAATCACTGGAGAATTGAGCCAGGGTCTCATGATTGAAAACATGAGAACGTGCCCAGATCCCAAATCTAAATTTTGTTATTCCCACTCCCAGCCCTCCTGAGGAGGGATTCCCATGCTGACATCCCTCCCAAATCCCAAAACCCTCACCCAGAGAGGATTTCCTCGGGGATGGGCAGCCAGGAAATCAAATCCCCAAAAATCCCAAGCTTTAGGATGTCGTGGGAGGGAACTGCTGACCTTTGCTGGCACCTGGAAATCCTCAAACCAGGATTTAGGCAAGTTGAAAAGCAAAGCTCTGGCTGTGGGATGGATCATTTTTAATCCATTGGGGTCGTTGGGAGACAAATAAAAAAGAGAGATGGGAAAAGAGGGATTAAAGCCCTGTTTGTCAGGGGCAGAGGGGTTTATCAGCCCTGCCCAGCTGAGCCAGGCTTAGATTACAACTGATCTGAGGGAACAGGAACTCGCTGCAGCCCCTTCCAGGTAATTACAAAGAGCAGCTGCAGAGTTTTTTATCTCAATGAAGAGCGTGCCCACCCCCAGAATGGGAATAATTATTAAGGAAGGAAACTTCAAAAAGGAAATTACACATCCAATGCATTTCCCTAATTCCCTGTTTCTGCAGCAGGACAATTTTCCTTGGAACCTCAGAGCTTTTCCAGCCTCACTGGGCACTGCAGCCCTGCCCTGCTCCTTCCAGAAACCCAGGAGGAAAAGCTCTCCTTCCCAACATTGATTTCTTTGATTTTCATACAAGATATTCCCAATAAAAATCAGGAATTGAGGCTTAAACTTTTTTTGGCTCAGTTTTTTAAGAGCAGAGCAGAGCACCCCCAGCTCTCTGGATTTGGAGCTGTCCAAAGGGACACCAAAAACTGAGGGCTGTAATTAATGATAAATTAATGGATTACCCTCTCAATCCTCAAAGATTTCACCAGCCCAAGACAATCAACAAGGAGAAAGACGTCAAAACACAGTGAAAATAAAACTGCAAGAGAAGAGGAACCTACCCTCCTTTTTTTTTTTCCCTATGTATTTTGGGATTTTTTTTGAGTTTACTGTTTCTAATTTCTGTTTTTCCAAGGATTTCAAGGAAAAAAGGGATTGTAGGTTGGGATGCTCCTGGTTTATAAACCTGGGTTTTTCTGCACCCACCCTAGGGGTTAATGTCTTTTAATGTCTGTTTTTGGGGCTGCAGCCTTCCCCTGCTCCTTTCAGCATTCCAGGAGGAAAAGCTCCCCTTCCCAACATTGATTTATGTGATTTTCGTACAAGATATTCCCAATAAAAATCAGGAATTGGGAATTGAGCACTTTTTTGGTCAGTTTTGAAGAGATTCTTCACCTTTTATTTGCCCCACAGCACAAGAGGATCTGGGGTAGTGGAAGGTGTCCCTGCCCATGGAAAAGGTGGAATGGGATGTTTAAAATCCCTCCCAACCCAAACCAGCCTGGCATTCTGTGTCCCATGGGGACTGGGATGTGCAGGGAAGGTGGGATGGCAGAGGGATATGGGATTTATTGCACTTCATCCCAAAATTCTGCCTCCAAACCTGGGCTCTGATGGGGTTTGGGACATCAGGAAAGTCATTTAGGCTCACCTGGGCTTCTCCTCCTTCGTGATTCAGCAGGATTTGGGAATACTCAGCAAAATTTCTGCTTCACAGCCCCAATTTTCCATAAAATCAGGGCACTGAGGAGCCCCCATGGAAGGCAGAAAATCCTGGAAAGCCCCAGCTCAGTTCTGTGGGATATTTCCCAAGGCAGGTGCTGCTTTTCCCAGGTGGCTGCCACAAGAATGGCTCATTTCCCTCAACCTCAGGGAAAAACCTTGGTGCTTTATTCCCATGAAAAACAACAAACCCAACACTGGGATGGGGATCCCATCACATCATTCAGGTTGTAGGATCAAAACCTGGAATCTGCCGCTCCCATCTCCAAGAGGAAACTTTTAATGGCCTAAAAATTGAAATATTTGTGCAGCCTTGCTCTCATCCTCTCTGCTGAAAGCAGCCCAGGCCTGAAGGGATTTTCTTGGCAGGCTCCAAGGAAAACCAGGCAGGATTTATCGGCTCAGAGTGGAGCAATCCTGGGATATCAGAGCCTGCACAGCATCTCCAGCCCTGACTGCAAACAAAGATTTGATTGTCCCTGTTTGTCTGGGATGATTTATAAAGCAGCTCTTTGCTGGGAGCTGCAGGAAGAAAAATATTTGTGAGTTTTGATTTGGGATCTTCCTCCTTGTTTTTTTTTGGTGAGAGGGGAAAAATGGTTGGGCAAAGATGGGATCAGAACATCCAGCTGGGCAAGAGGATGGGATTGTGCACCAGGATCCTGGATGTGCTTGGAAAAATGGGAATGTTCTCCTTTTTCTATCAGGAATGAGGAATTGGGTGTCCCACTGCCAGGCCAGGGGTGGCTTTGGGGTCTCAGCCCTGGCAGCTGCTCCACAACAATCCCAGCACAGGGACTGATTTTTTGGGATGTCCTGTGCAGGTCCAGAAGTGGGACTGGATGATCCCTTCCAGCTCTGAGTATTCCATAATCCCAGTGTGGATTTGGGGTCTCTGCACACCTGGGTGACTCTGGCAAACAATAGGATGTGACCAAAAGCTGGAAAACCTCACAGGAAAGGAAATGAGAGCATTCCCACCATGGAGGGTTAAAATAACTCCTGGCAGGAAACATCCTGGAGTGGCTGCACCTGGAAGAACATTGTCCTTGGGGAATTGTTCCCACCTGGAAGAACATTGTCCTTGGGGGAATTGTTCCCACCTGGAAGAACATTTTCCTTAGAATTGTTCCTGGAAGAACAATTTCCCACGTTGGGTGAATGGAGCTGGTGCCCAGAATGGGATCACCTGGCCAGGGAGGTAAGAAATTCCTGAGGGATTGGCAAGAGCTGGAGGTAAATTATGAGCACACACAGCCCATAATATTTTCTCCTAGCTGGGAGGAATTGTTGTTGATTTCCCCTGAGTGCAGCCTGGGGGGAATATTTATTTATTTGGTGTATTTATTGATTGGTTGTTTTATTACTGGCACAAAAATCCTGGTCCTGCAGGGATCTGGTGGCTCCAGAGTTTTTCCTGATCTTGTTCTTATTCCTATTCCTGATCTTGTTCTTATTCCTAATCCTATTCCTAATCTTGTTTTTATTCCTAATCCTGTTCCTATTCCTGATCTTGTTTTTATTCCTATTCCTAATCTTGTTCTTATTCATATTCCTATTCCTAATCCTGTTCCTATTCCTAATCTTGTTCCTATTCCTAATCTTGTTCCTATTCCTAATCTTGTTCCTATTCATATCCCTAATCCTATTCCTGTTCCTAATCTTGTTTTTATTCCTGTTCCTAATCTTGTTTTTATTCCTATTCCTAATCTTGTTTTATTCCTAATCCTGTTCCTATTCCTGATCTTGTTCTTGTTCTTATTCCTAATCTTGTTCTTATTCATATTCCTATTCCTGTTCCTAATCTTGTTCTTATTCCTATTCCTAATCTTGTTTTTATTCCTATTCCTAATCCAGTTCCTAATCATGTTTTTATTCATGTTTCTAATCCTGTTCCTAATCTTGTTCTTGTTCCTATTCCTATCCCCACTCACCTTCCACTGTTTTACACCTGGAAGAGCAGAGGGCAGAGGTTAATTAGGGAATTAATTAGGGAGTGGGTTATTAATGGCGAGGAGCAGTTGGGGAATAGGGATGGAAGCACTCCCAGCAATCCCAGGGTTTTGCATCCAGCCAGGAATTCAGGGGACACCTGGAGATTTGCCCATGGAAAAGTGGTGACACCCCCAGTGATGCTTCAGGCAGCCCCTGCTGCTCTCCCTCCCTTCCCTGGGATTTATTCCCACCTGGAGAGGGTTTCCCCATCCTTCCATGTCCATCAGCTCCTGCTGGTGGGAATTAATTAGCACTGGGAATTAATCTAAAGCAATCTGCAAATCCAGCCCTGCACTCAGCTGATCCAATTAATTAGCTGAGTTCCTTAATCCTGATTTAAGTGCCTAATGATCCTGAGCTCCACTGGAATTCCAGGGATATTCCTCTGGCTGCAGCACAGGTGGAACCTGGGCAGGGATGGAGCAGCAGCTCCTGCGGGGTCTGTGCTTCCCAAATTCCCATAAAACAGGTAACAAATCCCTGTGCCAGCCTTCAGAGCCCACCTGGATCTGCTGGAATTCCAGGAATGTCCCTCTGGCTGCAGCACAGGTGATAATCCAGGAAGAGAGGCAGGAACCACATCCCTGGGATCTGTCCTGGTGGGAATCTCTGCTTCCCAAATTCCCATAAACCAGGTAGTAAATCCCTGTGCCACCCTTCAGAGCCCACCTGGATCTGCTGGAATTCCAGGAATGTCCCTCTGGCTGCTCAAATCTGCTCAGCACAGGTGGAATCCAGGAAGAGAGGCAGGAACCACATACCCGGGATCTGTTCTTCCCAAATTCCCATAAACCAGGTAATAAATCCCTGTGCCAGCCTTCAGAGCCCACCTGGCTGGATTTTTCCAAATTTTTGGCTGATCCTAGGAAGGCAGAATGAGGAGAATTCTGCTCCTCCAGAACACAATCACTTTAAGTATTTATTTATATGGCCTCTGACTCCATGTAACAGAAAAAAATACATGGAAAAGCTCCTTTTCCCAGGATTTCTGTTTTATAGCTCCTGGTTTATAGAGCTATATTTTAGCTCCACTTTTCCTCTCCTTTTATTTGCCCAGCTCTTGTGTTGGTTTATTGTGGGATTATTTTCCATGTGAATTCAATTCTGCCTGAGGCTTTTCCTCATCCAGGTATTTCTGTGGCTCTGCCCTGAGGGGAAAATTCCCTGCACACAAGCAAGGATTGATTTATTCAACAATATTGACCAGATTTGCTGTGCTGCAAATGAGGGGCTTAAATGCTCCTGAGGAGGGAAAATCCTGGAATTTCTGTGTGGCATTGCAAGGTGAGGATGTGCAGGATCTTTTTATTTATGGCAAAAAAACATCTCCATGAGCTCCTTGTGTCTGTCCCAGAACCACAAATCCAAATTAAAGCTGAAGGTGTTGCCCAGCTCCTCCTGCCTTTCCACAGGTGGCTGAAATCTTGGTTTTTCAACCCACATGTTGGGTTTTTTAAAGATTTATTTCCTCTGGCACTTCTCTGAATTTAGTGGGATGATGCTGAGCCCTGGGAATGTGGGAATGTGCCTCTGCTCCAGGGAATTTCTGCTCCCACCTGTACCTGCCACAGCTTTTCCCCTAAAAATGCCTTCCCACAAATGGCTCAGCTGTTGAAAACCCAATAAATTCCCAAATCTTTCCCATGTGCTCGGGGTTGTTGGTATCACGGTTCCCATTTCATCTCAAACCTGGATTTATTAACTCTCCTGCTTAATTACTCCTCAGTGAGGGTGGTTTTCTGAGCTCTCCAGAGGCATTGGGAATGGCCAGCAGCTCCTCCCAGATGTGCAAATAAAAGGAATGCTGATGGCAAGGTGCTGTCCTAGCACAGAGGAAATAAAACAAAATTAAATTAAATTAAACAGCACGTCCTGTTTCCCAAACCTCACCCAGACCCTTCCATTAGGCAGCACCAAAATCAATATTGGCATTTTAAACCTGGCTTAATTTGGGCTGGATAAAAGATGGAGAAAAAAATCAGCAAAAAGAAGCAACACCCAAAATTCTCCATCTTGCCCCATACCTATTATTACATTATACAACCCCAAAATTCCACACCCTTCACCATGTGAAATCACACACTTCTATTGAACTATTGAACACTTCTATTAATCTATTTAATCATGTACACCCATGATTTTAACTCCATCACTCAGATTTGGAAGCTTCTCCAGCCCTTCAAGTCAAAAATCAGCATTCTCCAAAAAAATCGGTTCCAAAAAGCACAAATTTCAAATTCAAAATAACCCCAAATTTTAGAATCCAACCCCTCCAAAGGGGAAAAAGAACCCCAGGATAATCTTCCAGAAAAAAAGATGAAATTTTCTCCATTCTGTAACTCTGGTATTTGCACCACTTAATCAGAAACACAAAAGAAATAAATTTTCTCGTGGTTGGGCTTGGTTGTTTATTAAATCTTATCTAAAGTACAAAAAGTTCAAGAACACTTCCAGCTAAAAAGTGACTAAAATCCAGGTGAACTGGGCTAGTTATGAAGTCTCTCTCTCACAAATTTCAAATTCAAAATAACCCAAATTTTAGAATCCAACCCCTCCAAAGGGGAAAAGTGTCTCCAGCCACAACACACCAGAGGGATCCCTCTGTTGCCATGGATATCTCCCCAAAAAAACCACGGGCAAATAATGCAATTAAACCTTTAATTACCTGGATTTTTTCCAATTCCTTCTCCCCATTTTTTCCAGAGGGGATTTCCAGCCATTTCCCCCTTTTTTCCCAGTTTTTTTGACCCACGAGGAGCCTCCAGGATAAATCTCTGAGCTGCAGGTGACAGATGCTGCAAAATCAACCTGCTGCTAATTAACCAAGACAAGAAATCACTCATTCAGAAAATCTGGATGTTCCCAGCAGGACAAACCTGCTGCCTTTAATCCCAGCATTAAATTTGGGGCTCTGAGCCAGGCTTTAATAGCTGCAGGCTGGGATCATTCACCTGAGGATGCTCAGGTGGCTCCATGAGGATGCAGCTCTGGAAAAAAAACAAAATTCTGATTTCACCTCTGGAAATCCCAAAATTAAGGGTGGGGACAGCACGTTGTCACCTCCCAGGGGTTTGTGTCAAAACCTGCTGGGAAAAAATTCCAAATTTTTAGCTCTGAGAGGGTTAACCCAGCCTGGGAAAGGGTTAGGAAGTGGAGAAAAGGGGAAAAAAATTGGAATTTCCTCTCTCTCCCATGGTGCTGGGGAGAAAAGAACCTCTTTTCCTAAAACCTGGTTTTATTGGGATTTTAATGAGCATTTCAGGCCCATTCTCTGCCTGCCTTTGAGGCTGTGCATTTGTCAGGGCATCAAATATTCCAGGCATCTCATTTGAAGGGAATTTTGGGATTTTTTTTACATATTTTTTCCAAAGGAGACTTTCATGATCAGAGTTCAGCATCCCTTTCAAAGAGCTGGGACTTTGGTGACTCCTGGCTGCTTTTCAATTCCTCCAGATTCGAGGCTGGGACATTAAAAAACTCTCGTGGCAGCACAGAAAATACAATTTATTATGAGAGAAGGCAGCAATTTGGGGTGGGAATTTATCAAAAATGAAATTATCCTGGAATTTTTAACATTCCAATAAAAAATCCATTGCAAAACCTCTGTGAAATTCCCTTCCCTCCCACATCCCCCTCCTGGATAAAGTGGGGGCAGCCAGGGAAGAGCAAACTTGGGAAATATTGGAGGATTTTGGAGGGAATTTTGTGTTTGGGAATGGTTTTGAGGTTTATTTTTTTCCCCCCCACCGTGGGATTTGGGATGCACTGCCTGCCCAACTCTGATTCCCTGTTTTTTTTCCTCCAAGCTCCAAAACTGGAGCACATGGACAAGGAGTATCCCAAATCCATCTGGTACTGAAAAATGTCGTAAATGATAAATAAATATATAATAAAATAAAATAGAAATAATAAATAAAATAAATAAATAAATATATAAATAAAATTCAATATAATTTATTATTCGAGGCTTATTTATGGGTGGAAAAAAAAAAATGAGGTTGTTGAGGGAAATCTTCAGCTGGGAATTGCCCCAGGAAATGAGGAGCAGGGATGGAGCTGGGGATGTGCTGAGGGGAGCAGAAAAAGCAGGAGCTGTGGAATAATCCCAGAGAAAATTCCAGCTGGGATCTTGGCCAACCCTTGGGAAGGAGAAGGAATTTGGCACAGGAGGGAAAGGCTCCAAATTCCACCTGAAATCTTCACCTGGTGCTTTCCAAACCTGAACTTTGGGAATAACAAAAGGAATTATTGGGAAAATGGACAAATCCACCTTTCAACATCCCAGCTTGCTCCAAACCATGGACCCTCCCAAAAATCTGATTTTTTGGGGATAAAACCACAGGGGGTGCTCACCTGCCACCTCCAATTGTGTTCAATTAGAGGGAATGGGAAAAGGATCTGCTTTCCCCAATGGAAACCTGCTCCTAATTAGGGGTATCCTGGAAACATGGAATTCCCCATGTTTCTTGATTAATGATTATTATGGGAAAACACGAGCTCCCCTCCACAAATCTTTTGACAGCAGCTGTCCGTCAGAAATAATGATCCTTTTAAAACTCATGAATAAATAAGAATGCAAATCCATCCCAGCCTCTGGAATGAGATGCACTTATTTAAAATAATGACTCTACAACTCTTCCATAATGAGCCATTCCTGTGTAATCCTCCTGATTTTCCCTTTTTTTTTTCCCTCCTGGCCTTGAAATTCTTCCTTTTCCAAATTAAAACATTCTGTTCTTTCAGATCTTTCTACCCTAAACTCCTGTGAGAGTTTTTTTCCGGTGGGTTAAGGAGTGAATTTTCCAAGGATCCATGGCATTAATACTGAATTTTATTAAGGAGTGAATTTTCCAAGGATCCATGGCATTAATACTGAATTTTATTAATGCTCTCCTTGGGTTTTTGGGGATCAGTTTGCTTGGGAACACCAGGAAAAAGGGATAAGATCCCCCTGATCCTCCTTTTCTCTAGGCTGAGCCCTCCCAGCCCTTTTGGTGAGCAGGAAAAGGGATCCAAGGGAGGGAAGTGACTTTAATAAATATGGGCTCAATTTGTATTTTCCTCATATTTCCAGTCAGGGGTGGAAACAGGCTTCTCCTGCAGCTCTGACATTAAAGCAAATATCCTCAGATTTCTCTTTCAGCTGAGTAATTTGGGATAATTTGAAATATCTTTTTGGAGATGGCTTTTAACAACTGCAATTCTTCTCCTGGCTTTCAAGTGAGCAGTGAGTGTTCCTAATGTCAGCATTTGGGAAATAGCTGGGGAGAACAATTTGTGTCGATGATTTCTTGCCATTTTTCCTTTTTTTTAATTTTTTTTCCCCCCTCAATTTTTCAATTGGAGCATTTTCTGCAACATTGTTACACGGAATTCAAACCCCGTGAGGAATTCAGCCCAGAGGAATTGTAAGGAATTTGCTGTGTTTTGGGATGGGGGCTGCTGGTGGAGTTAGAATAATTCTTTTTTTCCTGGTTTTTATTTGATATTTGCAGAGATATCGATGGCTGGGTGATAAGGGGGTATCAGCTCTCCCCCCTCACTGCACCACTGTCCCCAGCTGAAATCCCAGTTTCCACCTCCAAATACACAAATTACTCCATTTAAATATGTAAAAAAGATGGAAGGAGACATGGAATTGTCAGAAGGGTCAGGACTGGAGAGATTTGCAATTTTTAAAAGGATCAAAAAAAGAGGGAAAGCAACCACAGCCATTCTATGACCAGGCTGGGGCTGATTTTTCCCATCTCTGCTCATTCTGGGGTGGTTCCCTGCTCAAGGATGAGTCCCAGCTTTGTGCCCAAATCAACTTCAGAAAATAACAACCCTGCTTCCCTTTCATGTGAGGACACAGAATCCTTGGAAATCCTTGGAGGAGGAAATCAAAGGCTGGGTTTTGGGAGTCCCTGGGACTGCCTGGATCCCCCTTGTGCCCCAAGGTGCCTCCTTCTCCTTCTCCTTCTCCCTGTCCTTCTCCTTCTCTTCTCCTTCTCCCTTCTCCTTCTCCTTCTCCTTCTCCTTCTCCTTCTCCTTCTCCTTCTCCTTCTCCTTCTCCTCCTCCTCCTCCTCC
>JAOTQP010000362.1:35727346-35738110 GCA_026413545.1 Cichladusa arquata | reverse complement strand
TCCCTGGGGATCTCTGTGACCTAAAGGGGACAGGATTCATCCCTGGGGATCTCTGTGACCTAAAGGGGACAGGATTCATCCCTGGGGTATCCCTGGGGATCTCCATGGGATACAGGGGACAGGATTCCTCCCTGGGATATCCCTGGGGATCCCCATGGGTTAAAGGGGACAGGATTCCTCCCTGGGATATCCCTGGGGATCTCTGTGACCTAAAGGGAACAGGATTCATCCCTGGGATATCCCTGGGGATCTCTGTGACCTAAACGGGACAGGATTCATCCCTGGGGATCTCCATGGGATACAGGGGACAGGATTCATCCCTGGGATATCCCTGGGGATCTCTGTGACCTAAAGGGGACAGGATTCATCCCTGGGCATCTCCATGGGATACAGGGGACAGGATTCATCCCTGGGGTATCCCTGGGGATCTCCATGGGATAAATGGGACAGGATTCATCCCTGGGGTAACCCTGGGGATCCCCATGGGCTAAAGGGGACAGGATTCATCCCTGGGGATCTCTGTGACCTAAAGGGGACAGGATTCCTTCCTGGGATATCCCTGGAGATCCCCATGGGTTAAAGGGGGCAGGATTCCTTCCTGGGGTATCCCTGGGGATCTCTGTGACCTAAAGGGGACAGGATTCATCCCTGGGGATCTCTGTGACCTAAAGGGGACAGGATTCCTTCCTGGGATATCCCTGGGGGTGTCCATGGGATACAGGGGACAGGATTCATCCCTGGGAATCAGAAAAATTCAGAGTACGATCGGGTGAAGTTGGAAATTCCTACTTTAGGACATGGACGTGATTCAGGATTCCAAACCCTCATATTTTTGGGAATTAGATCATCTAATTCATCCCTCTGTCAGGCCTGAATTGCTCCTTAGAATTTTGAGAGTACCTCATTAAATAATGCAATTAATTGGGGCTGTATGTGAGGATATCACAGATCCTGGTTTGGGATATCCAGAAAAATAAAGGATTTCTCCCTTCCCTTGCATTTTTTGTTCCAATATAATCTTTATTGATATAATACCTTATTTATTGATATAATACCTTATTTATTGATATAATATCATATTTATTGATATAATATCAAATTTCTTGATATAATGTCATATTTATATATATATTTGGGGTGCTGCCAGTCCCACCAGCACGCCCCCAGTAGATGTGGGCTCACTCCAATTTCCAGAACTGGGAATTTCTGCCCCATTTCTGCCCTGGCTCATTTCAGATTTGAGGCTTCCTTGGGGGACAAAACAAGAGAAAGATTCCCACTGGGATTCTTTCTTCCAGCACCACTTTATGCTAAATCACAATGTCTAAGACAACCTTCAGTCTGTCTGAACTTTCCCTGGGGAGTAGGATGAAGAGGAATTTGCATGTCCAACCTTTTTTTTTTTTTTTTTTCCTGACATTTCTGGCATGTGGATGGAGCTTCATTAGCTCCATGTTATTTTTTTTTTTGATCTTCCCATTTTTATTCCTGCCTTTGATTACTCAATAACTCTGGAAATTACCTGGAAGCCTACAAGGGGGGTTCAGCCTAAATAACAACCCTGCCACCTGACCCTCATTATTCTCCTCTTCCTTTATTTTACATAGGAAGAACAAGAGGGGAAAATAAAAAGGGATTTTAAAAAAAAAAAAACCACAAGGAATGATGTCACAGAGACAGACAGACATTCCTGCTCCAGCTTTTATCTCTGGGAATGCTGGCAGCCCTCAGATGTCTGAGCAATGCCGAGTTATTCCAGCACTGCTGGGATCAAGAACCCCATGAATCTTTCAGAAGCTGCCTCCTTCCATGCCCAATCCACGATTTAGAGGGAAAACAAATCCACCTTGTACATCCCATCTGCATCCCTGGAACTGTCCAAGGCCAGGCTGGAAGGGTGTGGGATAGTGGAAGGTGTCCCTGCCAAGGAATCCCTTGGAATTAGATCAGCTTAAGGTCCCTTTTAACACTGGAATTCCATGAAATAAATTTAAAAACCAATATGGAAAGGAATATTGGGAAGCTGTGGCTGTGAGCATCCCATTGGATTGGGAACAACACTTCCAACCTTGGAATTCCATGAAATAAATGTAAAAACCAACCCAGGAGTGGAATATTGGGAAGGAGTGGCTGTGAGCACCTCATCATAGCAGGAATGTCCCTTCCAACCTTGGAATTCCATGAAATAAACTAAAAACCAATATGGGAAAGGAATATTGGGAAGGAGTGGCTGTGAGCATCCCATTGGATTGGGAACAACACTTCCAACATTGGAACTCGATGAAAAAAAAGAAAAAAAACAACCCAGGAGTGGAATATTGGGAAGCTGTGGCTGTGAGCAATCCATCATAGCAGGAATGTGCCTTCCAACCTTGGAATTCCATGAAATAAATGTAAAAACCAACATGGGAAAGGAATATTGGGAATCTGTGGATGTGAGCATCCCATCGGATTGGGAACAACACTTCCAACCTTGGAATTCCATGAAATAAACTAAAAACCAATCCAGGATTGGAATATTGGGAATCTGTGGATGTGAGCATCCCATTGGATTGGGAACAACGCTTCCAACACTGGAATTCCATTAAATAAATGCAAAAACCAATCCAGGAGTGGAATATTGGGAAGCTGTGGCTTTCAGCACCTCATCAGAGTGGGACCATCCCTTCCAACCCTGGAATTCCATGAAATAAATTAAAAACCAGTATGGGAAAGGAATATTGGGAAGCTGTGGCTGTGAACATCCCATTGGATTGGGAACAACACTTCCAACACTGGAATTCCATGGAATAAATGCAAAAACCAGCCCAGGAGTGGAATATTGGGAAGGAGGGCTGTGAGCACCCCACGGGAGCAGCAGAAACCACTCGGTGCCATAATCTGGAGATTTAATGAGGAGCAGAAGGAGGAAGGAAAGGGCAGGGTTGTGACACCAAAACAAAAAGGATCTGAGTAAACAAAGCCTGGGAGTCTGTGGGAGAAACAAAGCTGAGGAAATTTGGGATGCTCTGATGGGAATTTTTCCCAAAGGCTGAGCACTCCATGCAAAGCTCTCAGCTGGCAGCTTCCAAATCAAAATTTAGTTGGAAAATGTTTTGTGGTTTTAAGGTACCCCGAGGTGCAGGGATGGCACAGAGCTGGACCACGAGCAGGGGTGAATCTCCAACAAGTAGGAAAAAGAGAGAAAGGCAGGAATGAGAATGAACTGGGAATATTCAGTCTGGGAAGGTTTAAATTATATCCACCATAAAGCAGGGAAGAAATTGTGAGTGGGATTTATGTTCCCTGACACTGCTGGGATGGAGCTTTGGGAAGAGCTGGGCTCTCATCTTCCTGCTGGTCTGAAAAAACAGGAGGGGAAAAGCCCTTTTCAATTCATTCACTCCTCCATTTTCACTGTTGAATGAAATTTTTTTTCCTGAGAAAATGAAGCAACTTCAGCACACGACTCCTCGATGGCATTTCAGGATCAACCCCAAATATCAGAATCATGGAATGTGGAAATGCTGCAGTGAACTTTACAGGCTGCTTTTCAGCCTCCAAAAAATACTCGTGTAAGTAGAGAAATAACGGTGATGGAGCTGATTTTACATTTTCTGGGAATATTTGATTAAGGAATTTCATGCAGTTGCACTTGGCAAGACACAAAGGCTGAGGTTCAAAGCTGAGTGAATGCTCTGTGCAAAGAGACTTTCTCCATCTGCAAGGCAATAAAATGAGAAAATAAATGCCACATTCAGGGAAAAACAAACAGCACAAACACCACAATTCAACCTCTTTTTTTGTTTTTTTGGGGTTTTTTTTTTCAGAGGAAACAGTTATGGCAGCCTTTTATACGGATTTGCTTCCAAATGGAGAGAAGATGTGGAGCAAAGAGATCCCAGCCTGTTTTTCCCCACTGACATTGAGTTTTCCAGCCCCACAAGTTATCTCCATTCCTGAAATATCTGCATTTCTGAAAAAAAACCCTCGATTTGCATATATGCAAATAACACTGAGTGTTTTCCCTGCTGGAGACAGAGCTTTGCCTTTTCTGCATTGGGCCATAAATGCTGGCAAACAGCAGAAGCTGCAGGAAAATGAACAACAACCCCAGAACAAGGAATTGGGAGCTGGAGAAACGTGGATTAATTAATTTGAAATGACAAAAAGATTTTTTTTTTTTTTTGTCAGTGAGCAGCCACCAACCACGAGGGGCTGTTTTGCTATTCGCAGGATGGATAACACCCCTTGGACTCATGCAAGAGCCTTGCTCACAAATATTCCTAAGTTTGGATTTGCATGGAGCTGGGATTTTATTGTGAGGTTTTAGGGAGCCATTCCCGGCTCAGGGCTGCAGCTGAAGCACTAAAACAGGAGCAATTCCATCTCCTGCTAAAATGGTGATTATTATTTGCCACCGCCTGGTCCAGCAGGAATCTTTTGAACCTCTTTTCCCATTGTTTCGTCCTGTATCGATCCCGACCCCCATCCCGGATTTCTGAGGGACAAAAGGGCTCATTTCACACCCAGCTGGATTCCCTTTGTGAAGGACATTCCTGAAAGGGCTCCCCGGGGTCATCTACACTCCAGGCAAATGGTATTTCTGGGAAAATAAAATAATTCCCAATATATTTAGGGATTAAACCTGGCAAAGAGCTGTAATCTATGCTCAGCTCTTATTTTAAAAGGGCAGCATTGGAAAGCCTTTTGGGAAATCCCACAGGAACATTTAAGAGGAGGATAAATCCCAACCTCAGCCAGCCAGGGCAAACTGGAGGTGGGATGGGAGGAACAGGCTCAGGCTCTTTGTCTGTGGAAACCACGTGGGGAAGAAACTTGGGGAATGATCCAATAACAGAAGAGATTTAATTTGATTTTCCAGCAGAGAAACCAGCCCACAGCTCCCAGCCCAGTCCCAGGAGAGCTTGGTGATGCTCAGGTGGAGCAGGAGCACATCCCAGCACAGCATTCCCAGCGCATTCCTCTCCTGTCTTCAGCCAGGCTGGACACAAAATGTTGGGAATTCCAACAAATCCACAGCCACAAGCAAAATGCTCAGCCCTGGATGCACTTCCAGGCCGGGTTGGAACAACCTGGGGTAGGGGAAAGTCTCCCTACCCATGGAATGGGATGGGCTTAAAGGTTCTTCCAACCCAAACCATTCCATGATTCTCTGTGCCCATGCTGAAAAATCCTCCTGATCCCAAAAATCCCAGAGGCTGCAGGTACCTCCAAATCCTGGCTCCATCCCATCCCAGGGAAGTGAGCTGGAATCAGACAAGGAAATAGCCAACAGCAGCTTTGCAATAAAAATGTATTTCTGATTAAAACTTCCCTGGAAAATGCAAGACAACATCAAAAAAATTTCTTTTCTTTTTTTAGTTTTTTGGGTTTTTTTTGCTCAGACAGAGGCCCAGTGTTAATTAAGCAAAGCTGTGAGTGGCCAGGGTGGCTTTTGCCACATCCCAGGTGGCTCTTGCTCACTCTGAGCTCACTGACCACGTAGGGTTGGGCAAAATGAAAACTGGGCTGGGCAAAATGAAAACTAGGGTTGGGCAAAATGAAAACTAGGGTTGGCCAAAATGAAAACTAGGGCTGGGCAAAATGAAAACTAGGGTTGGCCAAAATGAAAACTAGGGTTGGCCAAAATGCAAACTCTTCCTGCAAATGCCAATGGGAAAAATCCATGCGGGAACAACACTGGCACCAACGAGAGATTCCAATGGCCTTGAGAGAAAGGCAAAAATTCCAAGGCAAAAATTGCAAATTGATAATCTGTGTTGCTGGGAGGAAAACTGGTGCTGGATAAATCCATCCCACACGTGCCCTCCCTCCTACCCGAGCGTTTCCGACGGACACTGACGGATCTGGGGCGAGAAATCCCGACGTGTTCTGATCACTATATCCCTTGAAGCTGTAATTAAGGCCTTTGTGGCAACAAAGAAAATTGGATTAAATTATTCCAGGGCTAAACAGCCTGAAGATTGCAGGGAAGGCGGGAGGATGGAGCGTAACGAGCCACAGGCGGCTCCAACAGCAGACAAAGGCACGAGGAGATTGAGGGAGAGTCTGAAGTGGTTTTGTGCCTTTTGAAATTATAGAGGATGAGGCCAGGAGTGGCAGCTGAGGAAATCACACCTTCATTTTCTCCTGGGCTCTTCAGGCTCCGTTTTTCTGTAAGTAATGTGTGTCAATCAGAGGGATTGAATGCAGTCCACGCAGATGCTGGTTTCCCCGAGAATCGTGTTTTCCATCGTGGCTTTGTTTAAATGAGTGCATCACTCATGGCACAGTGAGGTGAGGGGTGCTGGAAATTCCCAACACACACCACGACCACCTGGGTTCTCTGTCCTCTAAAGTACCAAACCAGCAAAACCCAGAATCCCCTGAATTAAAATCCCAAAGGAAAAGCAGGCACGGGGCAGCTCCATCAAACTTTGGTTTCCAACTTTTTCATTATATTATAGGATCAAAGAATTCCAGATTTAAAAGTTTAAAAGCCCATCCCAATCCATGGGCAGGGATCCTTTCACCATCCCAGGTTATTCCAGCCTGGCCTGGGGCACTTCCAGGGATCCAGGGGCAGCCACAGCTTCTCTGGGCACAGGCCCTCCCCACCCTCACAGGGAAGAATTCCTTCTTAAATTAATTAAATAATTATTTTCCTGGATTAATTAAATTCTTCACAGAGTTTATGGGATATTGAGGGGCATTTGAGACCCTGCCCACAGCTCTTCTTCTCTTCCTTTCTCCATCAAGCCCAGCAGGATCTGCTCCTCCTCTCCATCATTCCCAAAAGATAGTTCACGGTCAGCAGCTCCCACCTGGGGTTTGCAGGGGGCCAAAAGAGCAGGGACTTGGCTCTTGCCAAAATGTCCTTGTCTTTGTGTGCCCTTGCTCTCTGTGCAAATCCAAATCTGATTTTCCCTGGTTCTTTGTCAAATCCTTGTCAAACCTCACCCACATTTTGCCAAAAACCCCTCCCAACCCATGCCAAAACCCTGATTTCAAACTGTGCAAAACCACACCAGGACACCTTTTTTACAGCAAAGCAGCAGAACAAGAGTTATGTTTTAAGGAAGATGTTCTTAAAATTCCCACATTTTATTTATTGCTGTGTTTCCTTGGCCTTTTCCTGGCGTCACCCAGCTGTGCCCATGGAAAATCCTGGATATGGGAGGCTTTGCTACGTGCCCTCACCATGGTTTGGCTTTTCAGACACTTAAATCAAATAAAATTCTCAAGCCAGAGAATAAAAATCACCTCATTCTTCAGTTGTAGGATAAATGAACTTCATAAAACACGAATATCATTTGTTTTAATAAAAGGGAGCCCACGGGGAGCTGGTTCATCCCAGCTCTGAATTCTTTGTTTTCAGCTCATGTTTGGTGTGTTCCCAGCTGGGGGTACCCCCCTCACTGCCCATCAGATCACACCCAGAGGTGTCTGTGCTCTGGAATTTTGTTTTTCCATGTATTTTCCATCCTCTTTACTCCTCCATAAAAGGCAGGAACGTGTCAAGGCTGATATTGATTTGTGGCACGTTGTAAACGTTTCATCTTTGATTCCCTTCACTGGGCAAAAAGAGCTGTGGAAAATCTCATCCCTGCTTTGGTTTGTTTTGGTTTGTTTTTTTTTTTTTCTGTCTGCACAGAATTAGCAAATATCCAGGTCTGAAATAATACCTGAAACACCTTATTGAAAACACAGGAATTTTTCAGTGGATTATTTCAGGTTGTTTCAGGGGATGGCCTCATCTCTGTGCAGATTTCAAGGCAGGCTTTGTGCTGCTGTGAGTTTTTTATTTCCTTTGTTTTCCTAAATGGGCTTTGGACAAGGAGAGAGGTTGAATCTGTGTGGGAAAGGGGCAGGGAATCTCTCCAAGATGTCCCAGGTGTCACCTCCTGTGCTTCCCCAGGATCCATTGGCACCTTCCAGCTCCTCCCCAGAGCTGCATCTCTAAAATCCTCAGCCAAAAATTCAAGTCTGTTCTTACCACTTGTTTCCCTTCTGTGGAGCATAAATTTAGGGATTCATTTAAAATTAGCAGAGCAGTGTTTTGGGAGGGATGAGATGTGAATCTCAAGATGGTAAAATTGATCCACTTGGGAAAAAAACCAAAAAGATGCTGAACATCAATAGGATTAACCAACCCCAAAATTCCCCTCCAGAGCTCCTCTAGGATATAAGAAAATTTAGGTTGATACTAAAGAAAAAAATGAATTATTTCATTTGAATCTATTCTCTCAGTTTGGCCCATTAATTGCTTTAAAAATTCATTATCCACACAGCTTCACTTCCAGGAGGAGCAAACTTTAGTTCCCTGAAAACCTAATTTCTTTAAACATCCACAGGACATGAATTTTTATGTCCTAGCAAAGTTTTAGGGGGGTTTAAACTCCCTCCATTAAGAATTTTTATGGCAGAGCAAATTTTTGAGGGGGGGATAAACCCCTCCTTACAAATTTTTAGGGCCTATAAATAAAATACATACATATACACTATTTATATAAATAGATTGCATATAGATATAGATAGATATAGATATAGATATAGATATAGATATAGATATAGATATAGATGATATAGATATAGATATAGATATAGATGATAAAGATGGATATAGATAGATATAGATAGATATAGATAGACATAGACATAGGCATAGACATAGACATAGATATGATAAAGATATAGATATAGATACAGATCTATAAAAAAGGCTTCCTGATTCACTATAGAAGTGACAGAATAGATGGTTCCAAAATCTTTTGGTCTTCAGTTCAGCTCTGGTCATAATTTTTAGTTTCTGTATACAGTAGTTTTGATGATTACTGCATTTTTGTGTCTTTTTAAACTCTGCAGGTACCTGCAGACTGGGAGAGGGCATCCTTGCAGCCTGCTAGTCAAGCTAGTGCTGCCTTTAAGCAGAGTCCACAAAATGGTAATGTTTTCCACCCTTCTGGAAGATTCAGTACCAGCTCATTAGTTGCTGATGAGGAATCACAAGAGTTTGATGACTTAATATTTGCCTTAAAGACTGGTGAGTGACTCTTCCCTTTGCCCCTCAAAGTTTGTTGTATTACTGTGGTGTTATTCATCCTAATGGTGCCATTATTCCATGAGATACAATTAATGAGGTCCCTTAATATAATCTGATTTCCAATGGAAATCTTAAAGATCAGTCAACATGGAACATGGGAATGTCTGAGAAGACAACCAAAGAGGCAAAGGAATCCTATCTGATGAGATATGGCAGACACTAACCAAGGCCCACCCAGGTAAAGTGCAAATAGACTTGCTTGGTAGTAGGGTGTCATCTGAATCATCTTTTGGGATACCACTGAGCCTTGCAAGAGACAACAGCAAGGTATTTGTGAGTGTAGCAGATTGAGTGACCTGGCTCACATAATTGCAGAAGCTCATTCCCTTCAGTGATATCAAGAAAAGTCAAACTGGAAGGAAGACTGGGAATGTTGGTAATAAGCTGGTAAAAAATAAATAAAATAATTCAATAAATTCACAACTCTGTATACCTAAGCCAATGTACGTTGCAGGAAATGCTTCTAATTATGGGGCCCTCAACATGTGAAGGACATGGACTGATTCCAGAGGAAGCCATGAAGGTGCTCAGAGGGCTGGAGCACCTCTGCTGTGAGGAAAGGTTGGGAGTGTTGGAGTTGTTAGCCTGGAGAAGGGAAGGCACTGAGGAGAGCTTTGAGTGCCTTCCAATAGCTAAAGAGAGCTGGAGAGGGACTTTTGACAAGGGCCTAGTGTGACAGGACAAGGGGGAATGGCTTTGAACTGAAAGAGGGCATGTTTAGATTAGGTATTAGGAAGGCCCTGACACAGGTTACCCAGAGAAGCTCCAGCTACTCCATCCCTGGAAGTGTTCAAGGCCAGGTTTAATGGGGCTCTAAGCAACCTGATCTAATGGAAGGTGTTCCTGCCCATAGCAGGGGACTGGAAAGAGGTGGCCTTTAAGGTCCCTTCCAATGCAAACCATCCCATATTCTGTGAAAATATGCTCTATACTTATTAATTTTTGTTCTTTGAGAAAGTAGGTCTAAAACCAACTTTTGATTTTCTTTCCTTAATTCTATTATTGTATTATTTGTTAATATTTTACTATAATTTGTTTTTGTGAACATTTCATACTAATGTGATTTGAAGCGGTGACCTCAGGCCATTGTTGGAGAAAATTATTTTGCTTACATTACTGATTCAAGTAGTGCCTGACAATTCTACACCAATGCTTATTCTTATGCCCACTCGGTGTCCCCAGCAATGTTACAAGAGTAAAAAACCCCATGTTTTCTAAACCAAACAAGTTGTCCCATGTGGTTTCAGCCTCACATTTGAGCAAGATGAACTGAAGAGGTGGTGTGGAAGGTTAAAGCATCTTTGACCAGCAAAGTCAATGTTGAGCAGCTATTGTCTCAGACACAAACTCTAGCTCAACATATACTATTTGTCTTTAAAAAAACAAAACAAAACAAAACAAAACAAAACAAAAAAACTCCCAAGCTTTTCTGTATCTAAAAATGTACTTTATTGTTTTCATCCTGATATGTTCTCCAGTTCAGTTCGGTGCATGGCCAAGAAAAGGGAGGCAGGGAGTCACATGGAAGTAATAAAAAGAGAGATGAGGTGGTGGAAAGCTGGAAAGCTGGATTTTTTTTTCTCTGTTTGGCAATATGGACCTATGCTGCTAAAGTATTCACTGTGCTGTGGACTAACAGGAGTTTTATGATAATAGTTAAGCTAGCAGGCACTGAAATG
>JAOTQP010000362.1:35691136-35701869 GCA_026413545.1 Cichladusa arquata | reverse complement strand
ATATAATATATGTATTTTATATGTGTTATACTCTGTATTTATATTTATATTATATATAAGAATATTTGGGTATTATATGGGTATTAAATTTTGGGTAATATATGTTTTCTGCTTTAAAATATAAAACTTTGGTATTTCTGTAAAATAGAAATATTTCTGTGTGGATTTAAGTGACACCAAAATGTATTTTAGTGTTAATATCTTCTAACAACCTTTAATACTTTTTAGTATCTTTAATAATATTAATATTTTAATATTTAATATAAAAACTGTGAAGTCTTACTGCATATCATCTGAAACTGCTCAAGTGTATCTGATTACTAAACCATATTTTGATGTTATTTATATATTTTTTTTGTTGTTGTTGTTGTTTATTTATGATATTATTTATTTAAAGTTATTCCTGTTTGATATTAACTGAGAAAATTTGGATTTTGGTGGTTTTGAGGGTTCTGATGCTCCCCAGAAGCAGCAAATCAATAATGCTGAAACCTACTTTGAAAATGCCAAGGTGGAGTGTGCAGTGCAAGCCTGTCCTGAGCTGCTGAGAAAAGGTTCATTTTGATTTCTTTATATATTGAATTTATTTATTTCTTTATTTATTTCTAGCAAAAAAATCCCAGCTTTTGAAATTAGAAACCAGGGAAGGAAATGCTCTGTCACTGATAGCACAGAATGTGATGTTAAAAAAGTTAATTCAGAGTTAATAATTACAAAAGTCAGTTAATAATTACAAAAATCCCATTGTACATTGAGGAAACCAAAGCTTTGCTGCTGAGAATATTTAATATTTCAGTTAAAATGTCATTTTCAGTTTTTTTAGTGTCAGGGAAATTCTGGAGTTAATTCCTTATCCCAAATCTTTGGGAATTGCTAAATAAAACAACAAATGGGAATCATGAAACTTCTGCCAGCACTGAATTGGTGGTTTTAATTTATTCAGGAAGGAAATGACTGAAATTAAATGGGAATAAAATAAATTTTAAAAGGGAAATCTGTTGGTGTGGGTGAGAGGGGAAAGATCCCATGGAGGAACAGGGCAAACTTTTCTGTTTTCCAATATTTAATATTTCAGTTAAACAACTGAAAATGACATTTTAAGGGAAATTCTGGAGTTAATGGGAATTGTAAAACTTCTGCCAGCACTGAATTGGTGTTTTAAATTATTCAGGGAGGAAATAACTGAAATTAAATGGGAATAAAATAAATTTTAAAAGGGAAATCTGCCTGAAAAGTTGGTGTGGGTAAGAGGGGAAGGCTCCAATGGAAGAACAGGATAAACTTTCTTTATTTTCCAATATTTTAGATTTCCAGTCCCTGTTCCCAGAGGTGAATTCCACCCGTCTGACTGTGCTCACTGTCACCCAGAAAACCAAAAATGACATGACAGTGTGGAGCCAGGAGGTGGAGGATGAGAGAGAGATGCTCTTAGAAAATGTGAGTTCAGCATTTGAAATTTGATTTTGGAGCTAATCCTTTTCTCTTATAAAATCAAGATTTTTTTTCCCCTCAGCTTTAATTTTTTTTTAATTCCTTTATGTGAAATATCTCCTTAGAATTCTGAAATTCTTCAGAGTGGGGTGAGCCAAAAGTTTGTTAAAATCTTGATAAAGATCCTTGATTGTTGTTCTGACCCAGCAACTCTTTTCTCACTTATTCCAGCTTTAATCCAATGGATTTTTGTGAGATTTCACTGCTGGTTTTATTTTCATGTCATTTAATTAAGATTTCACTGCAGAGTGTGTCTGATATAAATACTGCACCAAAAATACAAAACCCACCAATTTCCGTGGTGGTTTTTTCCACTTTCATGGATGTTTTTAATTATTTAACCCTGCATTTCAGTTTTTTATTTCATCTTTACCTTGTTTTGTTCTTTTACCACCAGAGGGCTCTGAAAATCCCTTTATTTCTCATTTTCCACAACTTTACATTTTCCCCACCAAGTGTCGCTGTTCACTGCTGCCATTCCCCCTTAGCACCTCAAAAAAAAAAATTCCTACCTATTATTTGTAAAATATCCCCAAACCAAGCATTTCATCTGGAAATAAATCATATTTATGCCTGACATTAATCTGGGAATGTCCTAAAATGCAAATGTGGCCTCTCTAAATCAACCACCAAAAAAAAAAGAAGCAACACAAAATGACACAGAAATTCAAATTCCCTTCATTTCAGTGTGTTCTTCTCTTTGAATTATTTCTGGGCTGTTGCTCTTTGGCGTTTTAATCTGGTCTAATTATGTGTTAATTGGCATCTTTCTTCCTCAGGCACCTCCCTGTCAAGTCTAATCCAGTCATTGAGGGGGTTAAAAACAGCAAATTCACAGGGAAATGTTGGTTTGCTTGGCAGAATTCACCTGGAAAATCCTTATTTCAGGGGCTAAAAAATGAAGTTATACAGCCAAATCTAAATATTTGCATTAATCCAGCTCAAGTGTTTGCTAACCTCACTCTGAGGGGTTGTTCCAACACCAAAAGAGATCCTGGATCAGAAATGTTGTGTCTAAAATTGTGATATTTGGGATTTAATTTACAGTTTGGATATCATTAATCATCAGAGCCATCAAACTTCAAAATACAGAATTTAGTGGGGTAGATTTTCCTCTTTTTGAACTAATACAGAATTTGCTGTAAAGGATAGAATTCCCTCATTTTGAATTAACACAGAATTTACTGTAAAGGATAAATTTCTCTTATTTTGAACTAATACAGAATTAACTGTAAAGGGTTAATTCCCTCATTTTGAATTAATACAGAATTAACTGTAAAGGGTAAATTCCCTCATTTTTGAATTAATACAGAATTTTCTGTAAAAGGTAAATTTCCCTCATTTTGAACTAATACAGATTTTGCAGGAAAGGATTAATATCCTTTATTTTGATCTAACACAGAATTTGCTGTAAAAGGTAAATTTCCCTCATTTTGGACCTTTAAGGGACTGTAGCTAAATAAATAATATTTTTATAAATCTGGAACCATGAGCTGCTTAGGGCACTAACTGCAGAGCAAATCCAATTTTTATCACTCTAAGTAAATAAAGGATTTTATTTATAACAGGTAAAGTTAGAATTTTTTTTTTTTTTTGTGTAATAACCTCTTTTAATACTTTTCTTTTCCCATTTTTTTTCCTTTCAGTTCATCAATGGTGCCAAGGAAATCTGCTATGCAATTTCTTCTGAGGGCTACTGGGCTGATTTCATTGACCCTTCCTCAGGACTGGCAGTAAGTTCTTGCTGTGTAGAATTTGCCTTAAATCCAACTTTTTTTCAGGAGAATTCCTTTAATAAATCAAGATTATAACCATGAGCTCAGCTGGGGCAGCTCTCAGTGCATTGTTAGGAAATGAAATTGGATTTTTGGGAACTGGAGAAGTTTTGTGCCCCAAATCCTTTGCTGACTTCGTGCCCTCCTCAGGTAACTTGGGAACCCTGACACCTGTGCAGGTGAAGGCTTTAAAAAACTTTTTTGCACCTGTTAATGATCCCTTTGTCCCCCAAAAAATGAACTTTTTGTTCCTGTGGAACAGTGGGAGCTTTCAGTGGGAGATGAGTTTTAGTCTGAGCTCTGCTAAAACCATATCACAGTTCAAGGGGATCGTGGCAAAGCTCAGCTTAGTGGGGTTTTATTTAAAAACACCACAAAAAGCAGAGATTTCTTGTGTCAACAGAGGCAAACAGGGGATATTTGTAGGGTAGAACAGACAGCTCAGGGGTGTAAAAGCTTCCCAGAGTTCCAGGAACTGAGGAAATTAGGGATTGATGGAAGTGGGGTTTTGTCTGCAGTCTCCAGCAACATCCTGGCCAAGAATCAGGAGTGGATTTTAAGGCAGAAGCTTCCTCTTGAGATAAAGAACTGAAATATCTGTTTACAACTTAAATACCAGTTTAATTTAAACACCTGCTTACAATTACCAGTTTAAATTAAACACCTGGTTACAATATAAATACCAATTTAATTTGAATACCTGGTTGCCATTTAATCACATTTTTGGTATTGTAACCAAATTTCTTTAAGGACTTATTGCAAAGTTCAGTTTTTAATTTTTGCTGTTTCCTAGGAAGTTTCTCTCCTTAGTCCATGTCCTGTTTGTGCTGTTTCTGTCCTTAATTCCTGCAGAATTTCCACAGGTGAGGGTGGGATTGGTACCCGAATTCACTCCGGTACCAAAGGAAAACATTTCAAAGTCAAACTCAACATAAAACCAGTCTGGCACAGCTGAACTCAGGCTTTGCTTTCAAACATCCTTCAGGATTTTAAATCCTCTTGTGGAAAATCCTCTTTTTTTATTTTGTTGTTTTCCTTTAGTTTTTTGGGCCTTACACCAACACCCCCCTGCTGGAGACGGACGAGCGCTACCGGCATTTGGGATTTTCCGTGGATGACCTGGGATGCTGCAAAGTGATCAGGCACAACCTTTGGGGTACCCACGTGGTGGTGGGGAGCATTTTCACCAATGCTGAGCCTGACAGCCCCATCATGAGGAAACTCAGTGGAAACTGAGCCCTCCCAGCTCCCTCAGGTTCTCCTGACCTCTGGGCGCTTGGACTTTGATGATTCTCCTTTGGCAGCGTCAGGAATTCCTCACTTTCCAAGTGTTCTTAGAGAATAAAAGTAGCTGTTATTTATTTGGAGTCTTTTTGGGAATGTGTCTTCACCACACGTGGCTTTGGAATATGGATTGACAGCGGTGAGAACCACAGGAGTGATCATTTCCTTTTTGCATTTTCTGTGTTCTCTTACCTCGACAATTCTGCCTTTCACTCATCAACTTTGTATTCAAAATCCTCTAAAAATGCCACTGAAATTTCCAACTAATCTTCCCTGTCTGAAATTAGGAACTGGCAAAAAAAAAAAAATGGAATGAGTCATAAAATTGTTCTCCCTGAATAGAGAACTTAATAAAATCTGGGCTAATCACTCACTTGCTGTTGGAAATTGAGAATGAGGTCAACTTTCAGTGGTCTCCAACTCATCCAGAGACTCCATAAAAAGTCCTTAATTACCCTGGAATTACTCATCTCTTACTGTTTTTTGTCTTCATGGTGCTTGGGATTTATTTTTTCAGTGTTAGCTAAATATATTTAATTAGTTTATATATCTAAATGGAATTTAAAGTTGCTTTTGTAACTTTCTTAGGTCATTAAATACAAAAAAAAAAAAAGAGAGATAATAGGGCAATGGCTGGATCTCATCATTGTTTTCCTGTACTTGGGTGCAATCTAGACTTGCCTCTGGAATTTGGAAATGCAAGGAGCAATTAGGATCAATTATTGCAATTAGAAAGATGTTTCAACAGGAAGCTTCCAGGCTCCTCAGCTATCACAAAAACAAATCAGATCAGTGGGGGGAGCAGCAGGGAAGGAATTCCAAGGCACCTGAAGTAGCTGGAATTTCAGTGCCTTGCAGTTTGGCTGCAGGGATGGAGCAATAGAGCAGGTTTGGATCTCAGCCCAGGCAGGTTTGGAGGAATTTTTCATGGAACAATGGGAATCCTTCAGGCTTTATTCCATGGCAATGTGCTGCAGCTCAGTCTGAGGATCCAGGAGTTTGAACTTGACCCTGGAGCTTTTCCCATGGGTCCCAAACCTGTCCCAGGCTCTGCTGTTCCTCCTCAGGCTCTAAGCCAGGCCTAGCAAAGCTTTCCTGCCTTTAGGAGCAGCTCCTTGCCCAAGAGCCTCTCTCTGTCCTTGTCACCACTGCCCAGCCCTGCCTTGGCTGGGTCACAGAGCTGGCAGCCAGCAAATCTTCCCAAAGGAGCAGGGAGTGCTCTCCATTCCCAATTTTCCAAAATTCTCCTGCTCTCCTGCAATGTTGGCTCTGGATTTTGGGGCAGGATTGATCCTTTGGCCGTGGAATTTGTGCTGTGACTCCAGAGCCCCATCCCTGACCTCTGCTATCCATAAAAGCTGTTACTTCAAGGATTTGATTCCAATTTTTTTTTCTCCTTCTCATGAAGAGGATTAAAAAAGTTGAGAACTGCAGTGTCTTGTGTCTGTTTGCAAAATCCACACACGAGGCTTCTCACTGGACACTTGGGAATTTTTTTGGATAAATATTGGAAAAATTGTGGAATGCTTCACATACATTGTAAATACCTTGAATATTTGCTGATTTATCTTCAGGTGGCTTCCTGTAATTCCTGTGCTTTGGAAAGGCTGGGAGCTGTCAGGTAATTCCAGTTAAGTTTGGCATGTTCATTTTTGAGTTCAGCTTCTTTAAGTTTTGTCCTCTAAAGGAATTTTCCAATGGCTTTTCCTGAGGCAGCAATCTCACTGGAAATATGGGGAATTTTGCCTTGATCTCATTAATATAATTGTTTTATGTCAGGGTTTGAGGGGAGGTCCAATTCCTGATATTTTTCTAAATAAAATTTTCTCCTTAATCCCCAAAAATAACTGGAGCAGTTCCAGTTGTATTTTCCTCCCATCAGAAGAGCTAGACTGTAAGAATGAACTTTCTCCTATAAAATAAACAATCTGGAATACAAAATGAAATAAATGACAAAAAAAAATTATTATATAATAATAAAATCCAAACCAACTTCCAGTATTCCAGAATTATTCCTTTCCAGGGGAAGAAGCTCAGGAGAAGAATTTTTCTAAGGCTCTGATGATCCTGAGGTGTTCAGTGGGGTTGGGATTTTGTTTTTTCCACCTGGAGACTCCTCTGGGATCACTTTTTATCAGATTCCAATGGAAGTTAAAGCAGAAAATCACAAAAAAGATTTTTTTAAAAACTCACAGCTACACTCACAGCTAATTATCTCTGCTTAGCTAATTAACAGGGCAGTGGGGTGAGTATTCTGGGATTGATTCTATTCCCAATTTTCTATTCCAAATTTTCACTGCTTTATTCCTGACCTGCTCCTCAACAAGTGCAGGATTTACAGTTTATATTTAAATATATATTTCATTCTATTTCTATTAAGCCGTGCTTAACTTGAGAGAGAATAAATGAAGTGAGATTTTAAAAAATTCAAATTAATTCTCTACAATCTGTCAGGTGGAGGGAATAAAAATCCTGCAGAAATCAGGATAAATGTGGAAAAGGAAATTAGGGAATGAGGGAAGAGAGTGGGATCATTGCTGGTATTTTGGGGTGAGAGAAATCAGGAAAATTCATAATTGAAGGACAAAACAATAATTCTTACATCCAGGAGTAGCAGCAGGAATCCAAGAAAATGCAGGGATTTAATCCATCCTGTTATTTATGGAGCTGTAGTGGTTTTATTTTATTAATTTGAATTTTATTTATGGAGCTGTAGTGGTTTTGGTTTAATAATTTGAATTTTTTTTTGTTGTGAGATAGGATTAGGAGGAAGGTAAAACAGGTTGAATTTTCAATGGTACTAAGAGAAACTTTATTATTGGAAACTGGAAGAAAAAAACTTAGAATAAAACTTTAAACCACTTTTTTTTCAGCTCATCCACAACACCTGACTGGATCCCTGCCCCCTTTTTTATATATCCCATTAGCAAAAAAAAAAAAAAAAATCCCTAAAATTGTGCTGTATTTAGGGAATTTTATTTTAATTCCCCCTGTAAATAATTAATAATTCCCATTTTTTCCTCCTGTTGAGCTCCAGGGGTTATTTGGTACAAACTGTTTTATACTGGGCACAAATCCTGTTTATTTTGGGATCCCTGGGTTCTGTTTTTTCTCTCTGCTTTGGGAAAAATCCACATTTTCCATATTTTTGTCATATTTCACCTTCTCTGGGAGTTTTTCTTGGTGTTGCCTCTAATCCCATGGCTGCAATTTGATCAGACACCTCACAGTGAATATTTAACCCATTTATTTATACAAATATACAGAATTTACACCTGTTAAAAACAATTAAACATTTCAAAGCAATATTCCCTCAAAAAATAAATATGGTGCAGCTCAACATTTGTGGGGTTTGGAACCCCCCAGGAGCTCAGGGAATCCCAAACTGCTGCAGGGTGGGTTCAGATTAATTAAATTCCTTTATATTTTTTTAAGGAGATATGCCAGAGGGTTTTGATTTTTTTGGGAATCTCCAGAGCCAGGTGGAATTTGCATAGAAAAAGAGATTAAAACTCTTAAAACCAGAGATGGGCGAGGAAATCTTGAAAGGGCAACAAAATTCCAGGTTTGGCTGGAGGTGAGACCAAAAAATTCAATTTTATATTAAAAATAATGACAAACAGTGGTGAAGGTCAATGTTTATAAAGATGTATATCTATAATTTTATATATATCTATATAAATTTTTTTAAAATGTTATTTTTAATAACACCCTCTGTAAAACACACTGAGTTTTTGCTACCCTGGAGAAATCTGGAATTAAGTGGGGAGCAAGAAAATTCAGTCCCACAAAAAGGTCACAAAATCCAGGACAACGAGCAAATTCCCAATTTTTCAGAATATCCCACTTGGATTTTGTGACCTGTCTCCAGGAGTTTGCATTTCCCTGTAATTCCCCCCAAAAAAATCATTTTAAGCTGAAAATACCAGAATTTGATAAAGCTCAAGTTACCCTGGAGCAGGAATAGGAAAAAAAATCGCTCCTGAAAGAATAATTAATGATTATTTTTATGAAATTAATTATAAAACAGTTTAAAGCACGTGCATGACACCCTGCTTTTATTACTGACTTTGCAAGACAAAGTTGATTCTTTTTTAAAAGTGATGTAAAACATTTTTTTAATATATATTTATATTTTTATAGATTTTGGATCATTTATATATTACAGGCTCACTGACTTGCAAACCATCCCTTTTTCCTGGCAAGATCAGGAATTTTAGGATTTTTTTTCCAGCACTTCCAAACCCTCCTGGACATACAAAAATAAATATTGCATCCGTGATTTCCAAGCAGAACAAGCAGCACAGCTCACCCAAACCCAGCTGGAGCTGCAAGAAAAGCCAGGAAATAAAAATCCCAGATGTTCTGGATTCATTTTCTCTCTTGCAGGTTGTGGGGTTTGGGGTTAAAATGGGAAAATATTGGGAATTTTCTCCCCAAAAACCAGCGGGAATCAGGTGAGCAGCGGCTGAGTGCTGAGGATGTGCACCTCAAATCCCGCTGGGAATGAGGATTTTGGGGATTTCTCTGGTTCTTTTTGGGAATTCCAGCGGTTTCCAGGTGTGCTGGGGTGATGGAGCTGCTGCTGGCCAGGAATCTTCTCCTTCCCTGGGATCTCCTCCATCCCTGGAATCTCCTCCTTCCCAGAGATCTCCTTTCCAGGGATCTTCTTTTCAGGGCTCTCCTCCTTTTCAGGAATCTTCTCCATCCCAGGAATCTCCTCCTTTCCTGGGATCTCCTCCATCCCAGGAATCTCCTCCTTCCCACAAATCTCCTCCATCCTGGAATCTCCTCCTTTTCAGGGATCTCCTCCTTTTCAGCAACCTCCTTCTTTTCAGCAACCTCCTTCATCCCTGGAATCTCCTCCATCCCTGGAATCTCCTCCATCCCTGGGATCTCCTGTATCCCTGGAATCTCTTCCACCCCAGGAATCTCCTCCATCCCTGGAATCTCCTCCACCCCTGGAATCTTCTCCTTCCCAGGAATCTCCTCCACCCCAGGAATCTCCTCCTTCCCAGAAATCTCCTTTTCAGGGATCTCCCATCCCAGAAATCTCCTCCATCCCTGGAATCTCCTCCTTTTCAGGGATCTCCTCCTTTTCAGCAACCTCCTTCTTTCCAGGAATCTCCTCCTTCCCAGGGATCTCCTCCATCCCAGGCGCTGCTTCCTCGAATTCCTGCCGGTGCCAGAGGAGGGGGAGGTGCGGGGATGCCGCAGCCCCCCGAGGATCTTTGTTAATTACCGCGTGTTAATGAGACAGCGGAGTTAATGAGCCGGGAACTGCCAGCGGGGTGTTCCCGATGTCGCCAGCAATGTCGTGACACTTTCAATGCCGGTTCTTCACCGAGACAAACCGGGCTTTACCAAAGTTAGGCTGGACTTGGCGGCTTTTCCAGCCTGAGCTCTTTTCCAGAATGAGCCCGGGATCAGCGCAGGGCTCTGGGAATTCTTTCCGGGAGCTCCTTCACTCAGCGGGACACGCGAGGGGATCGCGAGCTCGGGATTATCGCAAAAGCCGGGAGGGAATTCAGGGCGTGCGGCTGTCCGGGCTCAGCTGTCTGTCCTGTCACCATCCCTCTCACCGCCCGTGTCCCTGTCACCGCCCCTGTCGCTGGCCCTGTCCTGTCGCCGTCTCTCTCCTTGGCACTGTCGCTGTCACGATCCCTGTCGCTGTCACTGTCGTTGTTACCGTCCCTGTCGTTGTCAGTGTCCCTGACCTGTCGCTGTCTCTGTCCCTGTTATTACTGTCCCTGTCGCTGTCACTGTCCCCTATCACTGTCGCCTGGCTGTCGGTGTCCCTGTCCCGTCTCTGTCCCTGTCCCGCTGCTGTCGCTGTCACTGTCCCGTCCCTGTCGCTGTCGCGGTGAGCCAGCGCTGTGCCAGCAGCGCCAGGCCGATTCCCAGCGGTGTCCCCAGGGGAGGGGACAGTGGCGGGGTGGCGCTGAGCGGTGACAATGTGGAGAACACGGCGTCAGAGGCGTTCCGCGGCAGCGGCAGGTTACAGATAGAGCCCTCGCAGCAGGAGGTGCACACCTGGGAAACGGGAATAGCGGGGAATAATGGGGGAAACGGGGAATGGGAACAACGGGAATAGCGGGGAATAATGGGGGAGACGGGGAATGGGAACAACGGGAATATCGGGGAATAATGGGGGAAACGGGGAATGGGACCCACGGGAAAAGC
>JAOTQP010000362.1:35666477-35677502 GCA_026413545.1 Cichladusa arquata | reverse complement strand
TATAAATAGATATTATATAAATAGATATAATATATAAATAGATATAATATATGAAGAGATACAATATATAAATACAAAAATATGTAGTATATGCTATATATATAAACACAAAATTAAAAATAAACAATCCCAAGAGCCAGCACTGGGGGGGAACAGGGTCACACAGCATTTAGATCATGCAGCCTGTTGGCCAAACCCCGTTAACTCAATCTTCCCGACTCCAGCAGCACCTTGGAGGGGGCAACGCCGTTCCTGCAGCTCCAGCTGCCCTCTGCCCCACGCTGGCGTGGTGGAAATCAGCACTGCAGCCCCCAGCAGTGGCCCAGTTGCCCATTTGTCACCTCTCATTAGGGAGGGGACATCTCGGCCTGCTTGGCACCGGCGCTGGGGACAATGGAAGCTCCCAATCCTCCCAGAGCTCAGAGCTCAGAGCTCTGCTTTTAGGGAAGTGTTGATGGAGGGGACGGTTATTTTTAAGGATGGCTTTGTCCCTTTTCTCCTCCTCAAGCTCAGCTGGCTGACCTTGACCCAGCCCACGAGCTGGGCCTGCTGCAAGGTCGCAGGAGGGAAACAAATGGGGGGAAAAAAGGAGTCAGACACCAAATCTTCCCACACAAACACTCAGGCAGGAAGGAATTCCTGATCCATGGATATTTCTGTGGTCTCCTCATGTAATTACAGTGCAGGTTGTGGTGTTCAGGGTTCTCCACCGTGCCCCACGGAGATGGAGCATTTCCCTGCTCTGCCTGGATTTCCAAAGCAGTGGGAAATTCCCTGCTTGGTGGGAGGCTGGTGATTCTCCCTCACTGGAGGTTGATCATTCTGCTGATCATTTCTTCCTCCTCCATCTCCTCCTCACTGTCTGGGCCACATCTCCAAGTTCTACAAGGCTCCAGCTAATTCCATCCTGACATTTCCTCTTATCCTTCCCCTTGGTACGGCCTCCACCTCACAGCTCCTAAATCAACTCTTCCTGGAGTGAAATAAGCCAGGAAAAGTTCCCTCTCAGTGGGCAGGAGACTTTCTGAGCCCTGAAGCAGCGATCACAGCATGGCCAGGCAGCACCATGGGAGAGAAATCACCAAGGTCTCAGCGTGAAATTCTGCTGTGCTGGGCCATCCTTCCACTGCCTTGGGATGGTCATTCCTCAGTGGGAAACAGAGCCAAGAGTTCAGCCTGATGATGCTGGAAGAGCTGGTCCTGGAGGCAGAGTCTTCCCTCCAGGAATTTCACCCTCATGCACTTCCCCAGTGTGACTTTCCCAAATAACTCCAAGAGATTTTCCTCCTGGCTTTACTTCCAGCTCACACAAAGCTACAGGTTGGACTTTCCATGACTGAATTTGCAATGTTTGGATCAGTTTTCATCTCCCTCCAGCTTCCAAGTCCAAGCCCAGCTCTCTGCCTGTGTCATCACTGTCCAAAGACAAATGGGAATGGCAATGGAACATTTTCCATCTGGCAGCTGTGCCAGATCCCAGACAACAATCCCAAGGACTATTTGCAACTTCTCCAGCTCTAATTGCCTTTTTCCCCCCCTTCTCCTTTATCCTGTTCAACCTTTTTGTGTCTATTCTATTTATTTGTTTTGGTTCCCACCACACACATCAAAAGGTTATGAAAGAAAACTGGAATTCTCATGAGTTGCCTCCAAATCCAGCTTTTTTTTCCACATGCCATTTAGGGGATTTTCTTGGCAGTTTCACCCCAGGAATGGTTAAATGTGCATCCCCCTCCCCATAAAATGGGATGTAGCAAAGCTCTCAGAGCTCTTGCAGAGGGGTTCGCTGCCACTCCTCAATTACAGCGAGCAAGAGTAATTAAACAATCAAACACAATTAGTGCACTAATTACTCCCAGGAACGTGGCCCATCTAATCGCCTTGCTGCTAATTACAAAGCCTGGAGTTCATTGAGCTAAAAGCCCCGGACCTGGGGAAGTGAAGGGGGGGACAGTATGTTCCCTCTCATGCTGCCTTCCCTCGGATGCAATTTAATCTTTCACAGGATGTGATTTCCAAGGTTGTTTTACAGCCAGCACTTGGCTTCTGTTTTCAGCCTGAACCACTCATATTTGTAGTCCCACCAGCAAAACTTTTCTTAGGTCCTTCATCTTTTAATGATTTGGGGTAAAGAGTCATTTCTATTCATCCTCAGGACAGGTAGGCTTCAGAAAAACACAGGGATGGAATAAATGTAGTTTACTGGAATGTCTAAGACATTTAATATTGGCATTAAGGACAGGGAAAAAAGTAAACTTAAAATTCAGGCAGGTCATGATATAGGAAAATAGAACTGCAAATTAATTGTCAAGCTGAGCAGGTGAAATATTCCAAGTTAGACATAATTTGTTCCCATTTTACTCCATGAATGTGGTGCAGGGACACTATTTTTCCTTCCTTTAAATGACATGGAATATTCAAACCTGTGACCATGAACATCCCTGAATCAGCAGGAAAACAGACATGGATGATCCAACAAATCATTTCAAGACCTGCAATTTTGCAAGGACTGCAATAGAGGCAGCGAGGGCAGAAGGTCCAGGGGGATGTGGGAGATCAGGATTTTGCTCAGTTTGGGAATTTTGGGAGCCCCTCAGCTCACAGACTGACCTCAGTGCATGGAGAGCCCCCAGACAGCCCGGCTCCACACAGACAGGATAAGGAAACCAGGCGTGAGCATAGAAATCCTGGGATTTTCCTGCTAATAAGAAGCAAAACCCCCAATTGCTGAGTTCCAGTGGCCAGGGGGAGGAAAGCCAAATAATTCCCTAAATAAATATTCGAGTTCACTGGGGCAGATGAAAGGGCTCCTTTCCCCAGGGCAGGGATGAGATTTTTGTTCATCACATGTTGCCTTCCTCCTCCTCAGGAAACTCCCGTGGCAAAAGGAGGAAGGGGAACACCCAGGGAAGGAATTTCAGGACAGGGAGGCTGTGCCTGCTGGTCCAGGGTTGGTGACAGCACTGGAAGGGGGCAGGGTGGTGATGTTCTCCTAGGGACAAGCAAAATGAAATCCTAAGGAACAGAGCCTGTGGATGAAATTAAATTTTGCTCTGTGTGGAAGCAGCAATTGGGATCATCCCAGACCATCTTTCCTACTTAAACCAAGCAAGAGCATCCCAGTTACTGGGAAAAAGGGAAAGAATATTGCAGAGTGAGCAAATAAAATTCAGCCAAAATAATGCTGAAGAAACAAGGGAAATAAAAAAACCAGAAGAATGTATTCCATGTTTATGACAAGAGCTGGAAAATTATCTAAGCTGCAACCAAGACATGACACCCATCAAGAAAACACTTTTGTAGTCCATGTTCCAGCCTGGCAGGTACATAGGAACAGCATTTTTGTCAGAATGGGATGAGGGTTTAAGGTTAAATTTTTATTATGCCAAGAAAACTGGGACAACCTTGAGAGCAGGAGGATCCTCAGTATTTTTAAAGGATCAAAGGAACAGCCCAGGGTCATCCTGGGTAAACTCCTGGAGCAGTTTATTGGCGCTACAGCAACAAATATTTCAAGTAGTAAAAAATGACAAGGCAGGGGCGTTGGGATGATGGGGAAAATAGGTCTCCAAACAATCCCATCGTTTTCCAGCAGGCAGGATTCTGCCTCTGGCTGTGAGACTGTTACAGGGAATAATTGGGGGGGACCAAAGCAGGGCACCAAAGCCCCGAACCCTCCTGATTACAAAAATGAGTTCTACCCAATTAACCAAGCGCGCTCGGGCCAAATTAAACCCCAGCTTAGTGACATCTCCAAATCTAATTGGTGAAAAGGGCACCTCCAAAAGATTTTTTTTTTCCCTCCTTGCATTTCCCTGCAATTCTGCATTCAGTATCTCTGCTCCACAAGTATTGATAAGAAACTCTTTGATTAGAGGCTGACGGGGACATGAAAGAGGGAGTTTGTCCCTCCTGCGCCAAACTGTGCTTTAATAAAGCCAGACATCAATCTGCACCATTGTGTCCCCGCTCTCCTGATGCCTCTGGGGCGGGATTTGTGACAGTTCCTCCGGGACATCACCTCGCACATTTGCCATGCTAGATTAGGCACCGAGCCACGACCGCGCTTTGCGCCACCGGCCCCGCCAACGCTGCCTCGCCCCAATGAGGTTTTGTTCTTATCAGCCCGGCCAAAATTTCAGCTTTTTCCCCCTCTGAGGAAGGTTTTGACCCATCACTGATTGCACCGTTATTATTTCTTGCCCCTCCTCAATTATGAGATATTAATGAATCCCGGTTTTCCCGGCTCCTGCTGTAACGCCGTGTTTTCCCCCCAAATTATTTAACATATGCATGTAGCAGTTAATGAACACCATGTGTCATTTTTCCAGCCCTGGACACGCAGGGATGAGGCCATGGAAGAGCTCCCTTCCCCTGACAGTTCACCCAGAGTTCATCCCATTTTTTATTTCCTGACCTGCACGCGAATTCCCTTTGGCACAAGGCACCAAAAATCCAGGGAAGAGGACACTTAGGAGAACAACACCTCTGCTTTCCACATTTCCAAAGAGCACACCTCAAACCAGGCTGGAGAAGATGCAGCCCTCAGAGAAATAATTGGGAATTGGGAATGGGCTTGGCCATTCCCAGCTGTACAATTCCGACATCAACGTAAAATCTAAATCAACGACCCAAGCCTCGTGCAAGGATCCTTTAGATAAGTACCTGGTTCTCATTTTTATCTTGATAAATGTTTGTGTGAATCCAAATTTATCTGAGTCAGTTCCTACATCAAAATAAATAAGAGTTTTTTGTTCTATTTTATTATTTCTGCTGCCACCCTTTGCTCCGTAACAAGATTCTGTCGTAAATCTCTTTGCAGAAATTGTCATAATTAGTTCTATTTAAAATGCAAAACTTACCTGGTTTTGTATTTTCTATCCTGTGACACCGAATTTCAAATATTTTCCTTCAAAAGCTTCACTCAAAGTTATCCCACTCCAGTTTTAATGCATATTTTATTTGGCATAAATTAGAAAAACTATCACTGTTTAATATGAAATAAACCCAAATGAGAACTGACCAATTAATGTACTTTCAGCTGTCTGGTTAATCCATGGAGTAAACAAATCCTTAATTCATGAAGGTTTTCATTAGTTTTTCCAGAAAAACAAAACCCAGCAGACCCCAAAACAAACCCTCTGCTCTATAAGAATTTCCAGTGTTATTTGAATTCCAAGGCCAATTAATTGCTACTTTTCCTCCCAGAAAAAGCCATTTAATTCCTTTATTTTTCCAACTTGATTCTGAAAAAAAGGCTAATGAAGAGAAAACTCATCTCCAGCTGTAAAACAACATCCCCATTTTCAAACTTCCGACACCACCATGAGGGGTCTCAGTGGAGATGGAAATTTTGGATTTCTCCCTGCTTTTTATCACATAAATGTCCTGGAAAGTTGAGCAGTGTTGGTGCCTTCTCACAGAAATTCTTTATTTACCATTGTGCAAAAAGTCACTCCTTTATGTTTATGCCATTACAATTTACAGATGGACAAAATGCTCTGAATAACTGAATAAATTTTAATTTTGATCCGTTTTTCTGAAGCTAAAATGAACAATTTTGCTGTTCCAAGTTCAGTTTGGAAGAAACTATTTATAAAGTGAATTAACTGCAGAAAACTCCAGGAATAAAGCAGGGACTTTTCACTGCCCCAGCACCCATTTCCTTGTATATTTAATTTTTCATTCTATTTTTACACAAGTTCTTTACCCTCCTGCATTTCATTGTAGATAAACACTGTCAATCAATTTTAATTTATCACATAATGAAAAATATGGGCACAACATTAAAAATCCTGTTATATTCCACAGTTAAACAGGAAAATATTCTTGTGATCCATAATTGTCTGCCAGCAGGTCAGAAACATGAGGAATTAATTTATTTTTGGTAAGAGTAAATAGATAATTTAATATTAATTTAATAAATAAAATAAATCAAGCTACTTAACAGTTCTGCCAGCAGAGAACCAGGTTCTCAACCTCATGGATTTCACCCCAAAAAACTTTGTAATTTTTAAGCAATGTCAGAGAAGGATTTTTTGTTTTGGTTTTTCTGTTATTTTGGCAGTTTTTAGGTTTTTTTTCTGGTTGGTTGGGGTTTTTTTTCTTCTAATTGTTGCTTCAACCCACCAGAAATAATTCCCTGGAGCTCACAGATTATTTGCTGTGTTTATTCAGGGTTAACTGCAAATAACAACAGTGCCCAAGGGCAGAAAAAGTGAATTTACCTGAAACTACAGTTCCTGGATAGTGGAATTTTTTCCAGAATAACAACATTTTATTCACAATAAGCAGAATATTTCTGTTTTGTGGCAGAAATAATGCTGGCATGAGCAAAGCTTCCTAAAAATGGGCTCAGATGAAAAGCGGCAGGAAAATAACTGAGGACGGAATGGTCATGAGATAAATCCCGAGGATCACCCATGAGAAGGGAAAACCCTGGTTTGGGTAATATAAAAAATGAAAATAAAGATAAAAATCGTAGGAGTGAAGCTCAGTAAGCCAGGACAAAGAGCTGGAGATTGGGATTGGGAGGGAAAGGGAGCAGGAGCTGAGGAGGGAAGGGAATGGGATGTCTGGGATGGAGACAAACCCAGGTGCTTTGAGCCATTTTTATGGAATTTGAACAATTTTGATGGAATCTCAGACTGGTTTGGGTTGGAAAGGACCTTAAAGCTCATCCCAGTCCATCCCTGCCATGTCAGGGACACTTCCACTGTCCCAGGGAGCTCCAGCCTTTCCTGGGACATTCCAGGGATCCAGGGGCAGCCACAGCTGCTCTGGGAATTCCATCCCAGCCCAAATTCCAATATCCCAGCCCAAATTCCAATATCCCATCCATCCCCCATTCCCTGTGCCCTGTCCCTCCATCCCTTGTCCCAAATTCCCTCTCCTGGAGCCCCTTCAGGTCCTGGCAGCACCACATCACCAAATGAGGAGAACAGGTTTTTCTGGCTCATCAATTAAAAACTAACCCCTCCCTGGTGTTAATTAAACTTTAAACTTCTCCTCACCTGCCCTGACTCTTGCTAGATCCAAATGCCTCATCCCCTTGGCACTTTATTTTTTTGGAATATCACCAGGAATTCAGGAGTCTGCCAGCTCAGAGATGTTATCTCATACAAAGAATCTTTCAAAATTCTGCTCCAACTCTGCCTCAGTCACCCCCAGAACACCCTAAAAGCACAAAAACTTTTCCAAATGTGCCTCCCTGATTTCACCGTGGCTTCATTTTCCTCGTGAATCACCCGGAATTCCACAGGCTCCATCCATAATTTTTGTTTCATCATTTTCCCTGTGATTTATTGGTTCTCATTAGATCTGATCTCCACGCCCACCCTGCCCCAAATTCATTGAGTAAACCAGGGAAATGTTGAAAATACAGATTTTCAGCTGCTAATTTCTCACAAATTGACCTTTTCTGCCCAATTATTTCCATGCTGACAGTAACAAAAACCACTGTAAATAATGTAAATAAAGTAAATAAAGTAAATAATGTAAATAATGACCCTCCCAGGGCACCTCTCCCTGCTTTTTCCTGGGAGAAAAGAGAATTCTAAGAAAGTCATTCCACAACACTTCCATATTTAATTTTAAATGGTATAAAGAGACAGTTTATTATTAGAAACTAGAAGAAAAAAAAAGAATAAAATTCTGAATAAAACCTTAGACCATTTTTAATACATTTTTTTATTAAAAACATTTAGAAAACAATTTAGTTAGTTTACTATTTTTAGTCTTTTACTAATTTATTAGTAAAATAAAAGCTTATTTTATTTTTGAAAATAGAGTTGAGGTTCTTTATACCATTCAAACTTAAACCTATTTTGCTTTCTTCCTAATCCTATCTCACAACAAAAAAAATTCAAGTTAACAAACCAAAACCACTACACACCACAGCAAACACAAAGGAATATTTAATATTTAATATTTAATATTTAATAAAATAAACAATTTTTTTTTATTTTCCCAACTCAAGCAGTATGCTGACATCATTATATTTAATTATATTGATTTTTTAGCTCCCTAATAATTGGGAAACCACCTCCAGGAGGGTGAATAGCAAAAGATTGCCCTTGGATCAGCACAACCTATGTAAGAAATAGAAGAGAGCACAACCTGGCCAGTCCTGAACATTATAGAAAAGAAAAAAAAAATAAATTAAAACAGCCTAGATTAAAGTATGATAGAAATTTACACCTGCACACTTTAAATCCTAAAATTTCACCCAGCTTGGCCATGAAAATTATTTGCCACAGAATTGGAAATAATCAAACTTTTAAGTCTTTGCTTTAGAGTTTTGCAGTAAATAATAATTTAAAAATACCAAAAGTAAAATAATAAAAATAAATTAAAATTCCAAGGTCTGGTTGGATGGGGCTTGGAGCAACCTGGGATAGTGGAAGGGGTTGGAATGGGATGAGCTTTAAAATCCCTTCCTAAAGTGATGGAAGGCAGCACACTCACCCTCATGGCTACAATTCCCTGATAAATCAGCAGATCCCAGCCCAGGTGGAGGCACCACTCTGGGATTTTCAGCCCAAACAGCCAGAAAAAAACCCAGAACTCCCCCCCTGGGTTTGCTCATCCTGTGGAATCCCAGCTCAGAAAAATTCATTTTTCATCTCAGAGCAGAAGGAAAGAAATAAAAAATGTGCTGTTCATCCTTCTCCTGTCGTGACAGACCTGCAGATATTTCACATTTTTCATTTATTATCAGGGGCTGCTTTGTGGAGCTCCAAGCCACTCTCTGTGCCAGAGATATGAGCTCATGGAGCTGAGCTTCTGACTCCCTGCCAGCTGAGCTGTGATATTAAAAGAAGCCAAAATGAGCTTCCTGTGCAGAAGTGGGAACAAAGGAGCATTTTTCCAGCACTACCCTGAGGGTTCATTGGGATCTCAGTGCCCAGCTCCAGGCACAGCTCCCATCTGATCACACCATGCACGGAGCAGAAATCCCAAAATCCCCAAATCCCAGTTCTGGGATGTGTCTGTGCCTAAATCAGGGCAGAGAGACAGAGAGGTCCTGGAATGTCCCAGCTCAGACATTCCCAACGAGAAATTCCCATTTCCCAAACCTGGAGCACACGGAATGGGCTGGGAGATGAGGCCTCCAACCAGAGCTGGGGCTCTGTGACCATGGAATGGTTTGGGTGGGAAGGGACCTGTGGGTCATCCAGTTCCACCCTTGACACCTCCCACCATCCCAGGCTGCTCCAAGCCCTGTCCAACCTTTCCTTGGACACTTCCAGGGATCCAGGGGCAGCCACAGCTTCTCTGGGAATTCCATCCCAGCCAGGAATTCCCAATATCCCAATATCCCAATATCCCTCCCTGCCCTCTGGCAGTGGAAACCATTCCCTGTGTCCTGTCCCTCCAAGTCTTTATCCAAATCCCCTCTCCAGAAATCCTCCCCACACCCAGGAGAGCAGACACAAAATGTCCCTGTGCTTCCAGCAGGTATCCAGCAGTAATAATCATCTTCCAAAATGTAAAGTTGTGACCAAATAAACCCTGTGTTTTCCCTGGAATGGGGGCTGGGACCGTTTGGGCTGTGGGAGCACAACCATGGGGGGAAGCTGCTGGTTTGGGTCCTGGTCTGGTTTGGATCCTGGTCCTGATTTGGATCCTGATCCTGATTTAGATCCTGATTCTGGTTTGGATCCTGCCCCTGCTTTGGATCCGGGTCTTGGTTTGGATCCTGGTCCTGGTTTGGATCCTGGTCTGGTTTGGATCCTGGTCTGGTTTGGATCCTGGTCCTGGTTTGGATCCTGGTCCTGGTTTGGATCCTGATCCTGATTTAGATCCTGATTCTGGTTTGGATCCTGCCCCTGCTTTGGATCCTGGTCCGGTTTGGATCCCGGTCAGGAATTCCCAATTCTCAATATCCCATCCATCCCTGCCCTCTGGCAGTGTCACAAGGGATGGAGAACAAGGACAAGGAACCTGTCACAAACACTGCAGTTAGAGCAGGGAGCTGCTCCTGCACCCCCAAACCTTTTGGGACCTGTCACAGGCACTGATGGGCTTGGTTTGGGCTCCCAGATGAATCCAGAACCATCTTCCCTGGATGTCTCCCAGGGCAGCTCAGTGCTCAGTTAAAAAGGGGCAGCTTTGTCTCCACAGCCCAGGAAGGGCTGGGATCAGGCAGGGCTGCAATCCCACAGGGATGGAGCCCCCTCACCCCTCCCTGCTCCCCAAATCCCACAGAACCAGCACTGGAGCGTGGGGGAAATAGAAAAGGTGTAGAACTCTCTGAAAGCAAATCTCAGGCTGGAGAAATGCAAGAATGCTGAAGATGTAAAGACAAGAAACAACAGGGCTGGGAGCTGTGTAGAGACAGGCTCAGGAAAATATGTTCAGCAAAATAGAAATATGTAGGGTTAATAATGAAGCTTTATCCATTGTTTTAAGCTATTCCAAGCAAGCACTGCTCAAAGCAAGATGTAACTGCAGCTTTATTAATTGGCCTGAGCAAACCCTGGTCAGCTTTTAATATTCTGCTACTGGCTAGAAAGTTGTTAAAGAGTTTGTAACAAGGACTCCCTTCCTCTGCAGCTCCCCCAGAATGACTCAGAGCACAAAGCTCATATTTATACACCAGTGATGTGCAAAACCTGCACAGGATGAGAAAGTCTTTCAGCTTTAGCACGAGGGGAGCACTGAATGCTTTCCTCAACACTTCCATTTCTGGAGACAGAGGAACATCAGAAATCAGTCAATCCCAGCTTTAACTGGGAAGCTTCTCCAGCACAATTGGGGAAACAAAAATTCTCTTCCATTTCAATAAAATCACAGCTACAAAACACTTTAAAATGAATATACACAGGGAGAAAGTGGCTCCAAACCAGCTGGTTTGGGAACAGCTGAGGTCAGCTTTTACTCCTGAGAGTAGGGAACAGGGTTGGAAGGGAAAGGAGAATTCCTGAAGGAAATGGGAAAGGATGGGGAATTCCTGAGGGAAATGGGAAGGGGCTGGAGAATTCCTGAGGGAAATGGGAAGGGGCTGGAGAATTCCTGAGGGAA
>JAOTQP010000362.1:35648064-35663889 GCA_026413545.1 Cichladusa arquata | reverse complement strand
AGAAAGAAAGAAAGAAAGAAAGAAAGAAAGAAAGAAAGAAAGAAAGAAAGAAAGAAAGAAAGAAAGAAAGAGAAAAACTAACAAACCTCCTCTTTCTCTTTTCCCACTTGACTATTAGATCTAAACCCAAGGTAGGAGCTGTTTAAAACCTCAGTTATCTGGAAAAATAAAATGATGATATTAATTTTAAAAACATTGTAAAATGCCCCAAAGACGCTTTGCACCCTATGAAATGTTTAAGCAGCTCATGGCTTGGTAGATACCAGCTGAAAATAATTTAATTTAAATATATATATAAATAATTTAAAATAGATATTAAAATATAAATAATTTAATAGCGAAATTTCCATCCTTAAACTGCAGCTGAAAAAACAACTTTAAAACCTTCTCAAGCCTTGAAGGCCAAAGGATCAATATAGAGATGCCTGGATTTGTGTAGAGGTTTTATAGTTACAGAAAATAGATATTTTAGATGGATAAAATAGATGTTTTTGATGGATAAAAAGGTATTTTAGATGGATAAAATGGATATTTTTGATGGATAAAATAGATGTTTTAGATGGATAAAATAGATATTTTAGATGGATAAAATGGATGTTTTTGATGGATAAAATAGATATTTTTGATGGATAAAACTGATGTTTTAGATGGGTAAAATGGATGTTTTAGATGGATAAAATGGATGTTTTAGGGGTATTTTCTGTATATTTATCTGTGGATGGACACAGCCTCCTCACCCAGCAGGGACAGGAGGTAAAATGAGGATGACAAGGCCGCTCAACCTTTCCTGGGGATGTGACAAATCCACATTTTCACTCTCCACAAACGTCTCCTCTTTACCTCCATGGACACCCCAAAAAAACTCTTATCCACTAAATAACCACCTTGGGAGAAAAAAACCTCCAGGAGATCCCAGTGGGCATCCCAAAACTCCAAAAATACGGCTTTTCCACAGCAATAAAAGAGGGAAAAATCCAGCAGAGGTGGTTCTAAAGGTGGGTTAATGCTTCCCACTGGGATTTCTGTGGTTTGCAACAATTCCCACAGAACAAGCTCTCTGAAGCAACAGAATAATTAAATTTTTTTTATGTAGAAAGTACATTTATTGTGCCAGCTCTGCCCACTGGAAGTTCCCAATCCATCAGCCCAGCAGCTGGTGTGGCCTGAAAATGAATCTTGAAGTGATTTTTAAAAAATGAACCACAGCCTGGGCTCCTGACATTGGAAAAATCAACCAATGTGGATTACAAACGATGGATATTCCTGCAGGGACTCCCACAATCTGTCCATTGCCAAGTAAAAATTTCCAAAATATAGGAGAAATTATGTGGGTATAGAAGAGAATTATCCAGCTTATTGTATTGGAAAGGGATGTTTAGGATAGAATTCAATAATTATTAAGGAATTGGTAATATTCCCACCATTTTAGCAGGAAAGAGCATATCCACCAAAAAACCTCCTTGGGAAAAAAAAAAAAAAACTCCAGGAAATCCCCGTGGGCACCCCAAAACTCCAACAATATGGATATTTCTGGATGGATCCCAACTTTGGATTCCCAACCCCGCGCTCACCCCGGCGCCGTGGCTCTTCCTGGAGAGGGCTGGAAGCTCCTTAAGAGCAGGGAGACATCTCAGGAGATTTTAACTCCGAATATCTGCAGACTGGCATCTGCTTCCTCAGCAGTTTAGCCCCAAATGTACGTCTGGGAAGAAGGAGAGCCCGAAAAGCAGGTGGGATTTCCATCAAATCCAGCCCTGCACTGGTTTGGCTTTAGAATCTTGTTATATGAATGGGAGAATCCCAGGAAAAGAAACTGCTTTTGGTGAAATGTTGAAGGGTGGGGAAAGGCTGGTTGTGCACAAAAACAAAGAGCTTGGGAGATGGAGTGAAAATAAAATAATAAATATTAAAAATAAAATCGAAAATAAAAGGTGCAGAATACGAGCGGAGCGAAAATAAATCCAGCCCTGTCAAATATTTAAATATAGATAACAGCACAACAGAATAGGCCAAATTAGTATTAAAAACCAGAGCAATATGTAAAAAAAAAACCCTAAAATTTCAAATTATCTCTCTTATTTCATATATTTAAATTTACCACAAGCCTTAAGTGGGGACACTGGAACAAATATCATTTATACAAATCCACAAATCAACTCCAAATAAACTGCACGTGCACAGCCTCTATTAAATCAATATTTGGGATGTGGAATTAAAGTTCTGCCTCTTGGGATTCTGGCCAGGAAAACCCACGAGACCCCATGACTTGAGCAGCAGATGCTGACATTGCATCAAGGGCTCCCATTCTTCTGGGGACAAGAGCCATTGTTCCCTGTCCCACCAGGGCTGCTGATGCACATCTGCCCAAATTTATTTTGTTAATCAATTTTAACAAGTGGGTTTTTAAAAGTTTTTTGAGTGTTTTATGCAATTCCTCAAAAATAACTGCTGAAGAGTAGCCTGATGGAATCTGCTGCATTTATTCAGAAGTTGTGTTCGTTGACGTGAAATAACAAAAAAAATAAAATCTGCAGGTGCTGGCAAAAAGAAAAAGGGGTTTAATGAAGAATATTTTGGTTTGATTGTCCTTCTCCTTCCTACCAACCTCACTTTCAGGTGGCATATATTTATAGTATAACTCCACCTTCTCTTCCAGACACACAATATTTACATTAAAAATCCATCCTACAGCTGATTAAACTCCAAAAATAAACTTGTTTCCACCAGCCAGACGCAAAAAATCCTGATTTTTGTAACGGGAGTGTGAATTTTGTGGAACAGAGGGACAGTGAGCTGAAATGCACCCTGAGTGCACTCCAGGAGCAGAGCTGGAAAACTCACCCTGCAAGGTGATTCCAGCTGGGAATCTCTGCCTGGATAAACAGGAACAGTGAAAGGAAACAGGGGCTGGAGTTAAAAATTTCCAACTATTTGGGGAGGAGAACATAATAAGCTAATTAATTAATTAATTAAGACTAAGAGCAGGACTTCAAGAATTTTTGTGGAAAAAAAATGTATTTTTGAGGATTTTTAAAAAATACCCCAGGGCACTTAAAACCCACATTTAATAAGCTCAAAATTAGGCAAGATTAAGAGTGTGCAGCCTTCAGCATTTCTGGGTATAACCCACCAGCAAAACACTCTCCTTCCATGACTTCCACTTTTCCAGAGTCATTTTATTCCCTGCACTGCCAACCAATCCTGAATCCCAATAATTTCCTCTGTTCATCTGGTTTTATATTTTTTTGGTTTGGCTTTTTTTTTTTTTTTTTTTTAGCACATCCCTTAGCAGGGCAACTCCCTCCTGGGGACAAACCCCAGGAATTCTGCAACCTGCCTGATGCTGAAATATTTCCCTTCCCATTTTTCCAGCCAAATCCCTGCAGTATCCACAGGGATCATCCCACAGCGAGCCAGGCACCTGCCTGAGAGTCATAATTTGTCTGCACAGCAGCTCACGAGATGAAAGCAGAGACACACAAAAGCTCAGGGCTGACGGATAGAAAATAATTGCAGCCAGAATTCCACGAGAGGAATTTATGTAATTCTATTAAAGGCACTTGTAAAGGAAGAGAATAAAAAAAAAAAACACCTTAAATTTAAATAGAACCCAGCCAGAATTTGATAAAGTACAGGAATGATTGGCACTGAACAAATAAAAGGCATAAAAGGAAAACACGATAAAATTTTCATTATAATTGAGGTCATTCCTCTCATCTTTTCCTACCATATTTAGCAGCTCATGCAGAATGTTTAGCAGTTGATACAGAATATTTAATGGCTTATATAAAATATTTAGCAGTTTATATAGAATATTTAGCAATTCACACAGAATTAGGAAGCCCCTGGAAGAGCTTACTCAGGAATACACACCGATGGAGCAGCAGGAGGGATATTTTATGTCATCATCCCAAATCCATCCCAACTTTGAGGCTTCCACGAAGGATTTCCTGAGTTTTCCAGCAAAGCCAAGCCCAGGGAGGAGGCTCAGCTCCTGCTGAGTGCATCTGCAGCATCCCTTGGGAGAGAGCCCCAGTCTTAACTCCCTGCCCTGGCCCTGCTGATAAATGGGAATATTGTGGATTCACAGGGAATCACTGCAGAGGGGCTGAACTGAGGATCACGTAGGCACAACTGAGCAATGAACAAATGGCTGTTTATCCTGAATTTTCCCCCGTTTTAACACGTGCCAAGGGATAAACTGTGGGTTTATTGGGTGTGCAGATGTCCAAAATAGACATTTATGGGGTTAACAATTATTTATTGTTGGTGGGGGAAGGAGTCCTGCCTCCAGACACACACTTCTCCTGTGAGCCACAGAAAATTTCCACGGCAGATTTATAAAAACCCAAGCAGGGACAACAAAGTGGAGGGGGAAGAGCCCAAACAGCAGCCCTGATGGAAAACCATGATTATTTCTGGGAACATATGGCCACGGAGGGATAAGGACTCTGCTCCTCTCTGAGTAGGTCACACCACGCCACAAAGAACACAGAAAACTCACAAGAGGAAAATGGGTCTAGGACAGGAAAAAGAAAATTAGGAATTATTCACTTTGTAGGGAAAAAATTGGATTTCCAGCAAGTCTTGTCATCCAAACTACAAAAAAACCCCAAAAAATCGTGGAATTCAAAATAATTTTGAAAAGTGGTGGTATAATTTATTTGTACTTTTGTGCTTCCTCTCCCATTACACCACAAGGAGGGATTGTCTGAGGTATAAATCTCTCCAGAGTGGCAAAGAGCCAGCAGAAATCCTACCTTGCCACCTCCTCTTTGTGTTCCCCCCAAGCCAAGATCCCGTTCCAAAGGCAGATCCCAATCAGCGGCGCAGACACGGCACCTCTCACCAGGGCCCACGTCAGCCGCCCCAGGGCTGAAATAACAGTTTGTTTTCGAGCTAAATGAGTTCATTTTCACTAAACAGGTCTCACTGGGTGAGGTTTATGGAGCCAGACCATCAGCAGACACTCGCAGAGCTCTCCAGGGCCGAGCTCGGCCCTTGGATCCCTTGACCCCAGGGACGCGCCCTGCCCGTTCCATCACATCAATCTGACAGACACGAGGAGCAGCACGGGGCTGGGAAAAGAGGGGGGTCACAATTTCCTGCCCTCAGGTCCTAAAAACCATCCTGAGGGATGCCCAGCATCACTTTTTAGCACTCCTTAAATCCCCTTATTCATCCAGGCCGTGAGAAACCGGATCGATCAACAAAATCGTGGGATGCAACTTGGGTTTCCATTGGAAAACCCCAAGCCTGCTGACGAGCAGAGCTGAAAGGAAATAATTTATTCCATTTCCCAGCTCTGTTGTAATTGATCCTTTACTTTTACACCAGAGAGTGGCAGGAAATCAGCCTCGAGATCAGACACGCGAGCAGCAAATAATGAAACCAGCGGATCGCTGACGCATAAATCAAGTTTTAGATTTACAGAGAACAAGTCTCCCACTGTAACACAGCCAGGAGGACTTTTCAGATGTTTTTATGTCAGCATTGGCCTAAAAAAAAATAATCCAGTGGGAATGGGAAGGGCTGGATTGCCTCCCTGCTGGCACCTCCTGGGGTTAGACCCGAGGCCAAGCCTGGTTAAACCCCGTCCTTGGTGTTTGCATAACTCATGAGTGGATGCTTGGAATCATTTTAGCCCAGCAGTCCTAATGAGTGGATTTTGGGAATCATTTTATCCCAGCAGTCCTAATGAGCTAAATCATTTTGGGATTGTTTGTCTGACTGAGGATTTGTTCCCTGATCGTTCCGCCGCCGAGAAAACGCGGATCTGGTGGAGAAACCTCGTCCTTCACAGAGCTGCAAGCTCAGCACTGACCACAGCCAAGCAAAAATATCTAAATTTGTATTTTCCTGTGCTGCTCCCAGCCCTGGTTACAGAGGGAATGGCACCATTGAGTTTCCACAGCAGGAAAATAACACAGAGCTCTGAAATCCACGGGATCCCTCCAGGCTGGAGGGGGATGAGGAGCCAGCCTGACCTGACACCACCAGAGCCAGCCAGGTCCTCCCATCTCAGTGCAAAAAGGCTTTTCCACAGCAATAAAAGAGGGAAAAATCCAGCAGAGGAGGTTCTAAAGGTGGGTTAATGCTCACACCCACTTCCCACTGGGATTTCTGTGGTTTGCAACAATTCCCACAGAACAAGCTCTCTGAAGCAACAGAATAATTAAATTTTTTTTATGTAGAAAGTACATTTATTGTGCCAGCTCTGCCCACTGGAAGTTCCCAATCCATCAGCCCAGCAGCTGGTGTGGCCTGAAAATGAATCTTGAAGTGATTTTTAAAAAATGAACCACAGCCTGGGCTCCTGACATTGGAAAAATCAACCAATGTGGATTACAAACGATGGATATTCCTGCAGGGACTCCCACAATCTGTCCATTGCCAAGTAAAAATTTCCAAAATATAGGAGAAATTATGTGGGTATAGAAGAGAATTATCCAGCTCATTGTATTGGCAAGTGATATTCAGGAATAGAATTCAATAATTATTAAGGAATTGGTAATATTCCCTCCACTTTAGCAGGAAAGAGCACATACACTGGTTACAACTGGAAGCACAATTATTTATCTACGAAATTAATTTAATTTTTAATTTAATTTAATCCAAAACTAGGCTGGATGGAGCTTGGAGCAACCAGTGGAATGGGATGAGCTTTAACATCCCTTCCAAACCAAAATATTCCGTGATTTTTTAGAGAGCAGCGTTTCTTAATTAACAGGGAAGAAGAGGAGGAAGCAGCAGCAGCAGCGTGGTTCTCTTTCACTCCCAACAAATATAATTATTCCCTTTGCTTTGCTCGGAAAGCAACTTGTGAAGAGCCCCATTTCCATAAAGAGGCTCTCAGAAAAAAAAATAAAAAAAATAAATAAGAATAATGCTGATCACAGTGGCAGCCCGCTGGGGAGCGGGGCAGGACCAGCGCCGGGAGCGCCTCCATCCCCTCCCGCAGCCAAAAACACCCGGACAACGCTCTCCTGTGGATGTTACCCAAAAAAAAGGGAATTTCGGGGGGCGTTTGGAAGGGAAGGGTGGGTTCCAAACACAGGAAAACCCCTGCAGCAAACGCGGGGCCGGTTCTGCTCCTGGAGAGGAGCGAGGGGTCCCCAAATCCAGCTGGACCCCGAGCCGGGGCTGAACGAAGGAAAACGAAGGGAAAATGAAGGGAAAAGGAACATTCTCCCTTTAACCCCACACAGGCACGGGTTTGTTTTGCTAAGCACGTGTCAACCCGAGCGACTTCTCGACTTGGAAAAAAAAAATCGCTTTTTTCGCCCTAACAATAGAGAAAACAATAAGGAAAACAATAAAGAGAACAACAGAGAAAACAATAGGGAAAAGGGGTAGAAAGAAGGGGTTTGGGGGTTTAAATAGAGACAGGGACGTACCTTTGCCACACGGATTTTCCAGCCGCTGGCTCAGGGATTTTCCATCGCTCCCTCGGCGGCCGGGGCAGCCCGGGAGCCGGGAATTCGGGATCTGGGAATGCGGGATCTGGGAGTGCGGGATCCGGGAATTTGGGATACGGGAATGCGGGATCTGGGAGTGCGGGATCCGGGAATTCGGGATCTGGGAGTGCGGGATCCGGGAATGCGGGATCTGGGAATTCGGGATCTGGGAGTGCGGGATCCGGGAATTTGGGATCCGGGAATGCGGGATCTGGGAGTGCGGGATCCGGGGATTTGGGATCCGGGAATTTGGGATCCGAGAATGCGGGATCTGGGAGTGCGGGATCCGGGGATTTGGGATCCGGGGATGCGGGATCTGGGAATGCGGGATCTGGGAATTCGGGATCTGGGAGTGCGGGATCCGGGAATGAGGGACCCGGGGATTCGGGATTCAGGAATGCGGGATCCGGGAATGCGGGATCTGGGAATTCAGGATCTGGGGATGCGGGATCCGGGAATGCGGGATCTGGGAGTGCGGGATCCAAGGATGCGGGATCCGAGAATTCGGTATCAGGGGATGCGGGATCCGGGAATTCAGGATCCGGGGATGCGGGATCCAGGGATGAGAGATCCGGGAATGTGAGAGCCGGGGATTTGGGATCCGGGAATGCGGGATCCAGGAATGCGGGATCGATCCAGGGATGCGAGATATGGGAATGCGGGATCCAGGGATGCGGGATCCGGAAATGTTGGAGCCGGGAATACGGGATCCAGGAATGCTGGAGCCGAGAATGCGGGATCCAGGGATGCGGGATCCGAGAATGCGGGATCCGGGAATACGGGATCCAGGAATGTTGGAGCCGAGAATGCGGGATCCGGGAATGTTGGAGCCGGGAATGCGGGATCCAGGGATGCAGGCTGGGCTCTTGCCCCTTCCAGGACCGGCTCATGGAGCGGCAGTGCCCGCTCTGCCCTGCCGGGAAGGCGAGATTAGGATCTCCGGCGGGCAGGGAATTGTGCTGAGCTCCAGCTTTCCTTGGTGCTTCATTAAAAACGAGATGCTGCGTTATTCCGGGCTGGTGTGGACGGATCAAACAATCAGCGGGTTATCCTGCCCGTCTTTGTTCCGAGGGGAAAATAAAAATAAATCTATGGATAGCAGAGGATGAGTTCAAAAGCGCAGAGAATCAGCAGCCAAGAATGAGACGAATCCTGCGAACACCAACCAGGCGTGACCCACAACCATTCCAGGCTGCGGGATTTACCTTATTCCCGTTTTTCTGACGCTGCTTTTCCCGAGTTCAGGCTCCCTGCTCCAGCCGGGAGCGTCTCCCCGGCGCTGAATCACCGGCTGATCCCAGCTCAGCCTTACAGAAAGCTCAACCCCAGCAAAACTCGGGCTGCTGCGAGGCTGCGGGGTTTCATCTCCTGCCAGCTTCCAGCGAGGTTTGTTATCTCTGCTGCTCGCAGGTTTTAAGGACGCTAATGAGGTTTATATCACACCGAAGTCACGTCTGTGTCTCGGCAGGCTGAGCTCAAAAAAAAAAAAAAACAACAAAAAAATCCCCACGTATTTCCAGACCGTGACATCACATCTCAGCTCGGCTAAGTGGCTTTTAGATAACAGGCGATGCCCCCTCGCTGAGAATTCCGAGATAAAATACTGGAGAAGGGATGTTTGCACACACGGGCTGAAGTTTAACAGCACGGCTTCATTCATTTCGGGACATTAATTAGTCATGCAGAAAATATTCGAAACAGAAAGTATTCAAAAGAGAAAGTATTCAAAACAGAAAATATTCAAAACAGAAAATATTAAAAACAGAAAGTATTCAAAACAGAAAATATTCAAAGCAGCCTAGGCACCAATTCATAAAAAAAGCCTGACTATGGAATCAGCGCTGGCTGCCAGCTGAAAGCTGCTCAGGAAACAGGAATGGTCTTGGGAGAAGCTCCACCAGCTCTCTCCCACTGCCATCCTCACTCCCAGCACACAAATCAGGGGCTCCACTGGTTTTTCCTGCTCCTGTTTCCTCTTCCAGTGCTGATGGCAAGAGCAATTCCAGAAGGGAGCCTCCCTGGGACGCTCCTGACCTCTGGGTTTTGAGCGCTGCCACGCGTCCTCTCCTCTGCATAATTCCATTTATAATCCCAAAACACCCTGAGCTGGAAGGGATCCACGAGGATCATCCAGTCCAACCCCTGGCTCTGCACAGGATACCCCAAAAATCCTTCCTGGCAGCGTTGTCCAAACATTCCTGGAGCTCTGGCAGCTGTGCCCGTTCCCTGGGGAGAAGTTCCAGTGCCCCAAAACCTTCTGGAGGAAGAACCTTTTCCTAAAAGTTGCTCATAAATGTTGATCACTCCCTGAAAAAGCTGCAAAGTCAGACCCAAATCTGGAATTCATCATTCATTATTTACCTACACAGCATCTCAGAGATGTCCATGTTTTTCTCTCAGGATTACTAAAGCATAAATATTCATTTTAAAAATTTCTTAGGCTTTTGCATGAAGAATGCTATAGAATTGAGCATTAAGTTAAGGTCAAGGAGTGACCTCCTCAGATCACTGTATCAGAAAATTTAGATAAAACTCAGAGGAGAACTTGAAAAAATGACTGAGAGGGGGCCTAGGAGAGCAGGCAATGGATAAAGAAGTTTGGGAAAACTTTTCAGGGAGGGAGGGAGAAATCTGTGTGTGGGCAGGGAGTGATCCCTGTCCTTGGGCTGGCTCTGGACCCTGGACTGCTCAGGCAGGAGATCTGGGAGGCAGATCTGGGTGTCAGGGCTGAGTCAGGGCTGGGTGTGGAGGCCAGGAGTTCAGTGCTGAGCAGGCACTGGGATGGAGAGGAGCTGGGAATTCCGTGTGGGAAAGAAGCCATGGCAGCCCAAAAAAGGGACAGGGCATTGCTTGGGCCAAGAATTCCAGAATCCAGACTGGGCTGGGTTGGAAGAGACCTTATATCTCATCACCTCCCACTATCCCAGGTTATTCCAGCCTGTCTTGGGCACTGCCAGGGATCCAGGGGCAGCCACAGCTGCTCTGGGCACCCTGTGCCACGGCCTCACCCCTCTCACAGGGAAGGATTAATTCCTAAAATCCCATTTAACCTCCCCTCTTTCAGTTAAAGGAAGCATTCCCTGGGTTTTATCAGGTGGCGGCTGCAGAAGTGGCTGAGGCACAGCAAATATTCAGTGGTTCCCTACAGAGGGAGGTGGCCAAAAATAGATGGGCAGAGACAGAAATCTCCCTTTAGAGATTAGAAGAGTGGAACAGACCCTGAGCATTGCTAACAGAGGGTGGACACCCTTCCTGACTCAGCTCAAATCATCCATCAGACCCAAAACCCTCACCTGACACATGGGATTTAATAACACACCCTAATTATTTCCATATTTATCCCCACAGAGCCCGTGAACAGATCAGAACAATCTGTCTGCTGCTCTCAGAGCCTGTGAATCATCCCCACCAATCAATCCTAACAAAACAAGAAGAGAAAAGGAGCAGCCAGGCTCTGGGACAGCATCAGGAAGATGAAAAGTTTGACAGAAACCAAGAAAATCCCGACCCAGAATCAGGATTAGAAGGGCTGTAAGTCTTGGGGAAGGCTACAAAAGTCTTGTGTTCCTGCAGGGAGATTAGGAGGTCAAAATGCCTCGTTGAGAAGGGGTTTAGATGAATCAATTTATTCCATAGGATCCACAGGGTGAACCCCTCCCTGCCTGTGTGTGCATGCACAGAGAGATTTCCAACCTTTGTGTGAAACCCCATTGTGAAAATAACTCGTAAAACCACGTCAGTCATGAGAGAAATTGGGAGGCTTTTTAAGACTCCCATGCAGAGGTGAGGATTAAAGGAGTGATTGACGTCAGGCATTAAAAAAAATAAAAAAAAAAATTAAAAAAAGGTGGATGATTCTTTGAGAAAGATCAGCCAGGCCCCTTGTGCTGAGCCTGAGCCCTGATTTGGGATATTTGGGGCAGAATTACCCAGGAAATGCTGGGGTGTCTCAAGCCAAGCCAAACTGGGTAATCCTGGAGCATCAAAAGCCAGTTATTAACAATAATTACTAATTTACAATATTGCATGGAAGAATTTGTGCTCAGAGAGGGCAACTCCAGCTCTGCTGATAACAAATCCTGGGGTTTTCCTTCTGCTCAGGGACAGGGATGGCTTTGAGGGCTGTGGCTCTGCCTTTGGGCACTCAGCAAAAATAGATTTTGACTTTCACACCTCTTCAGACGCTCCCTAATTGGCCAGGAATGAGCCCCATCAGTGTCTCACAGGGTCTCAGCTCAGCCCTTGGCTCCTGGGCCAGCTCTCAATGCCTTTTATTCATTTTATTCGTGGTTCATGAATGCTCAGCTCATGGCTGAGGGAGATGAAAGCTGATTTTTTTTAGTACAATCAGCTGCTGGAAAGGATTCCTCAAATTCCCCATAAACACTGGGGAAAGAGCTAAACTGGGACTGTAATAATTTAATTCTCTGTGTTCACCAGACCTAGTCTAGTCTAGCACAAAGCTGGGCTTTATCTGTGTCTCACATCAGTAATTCTGCTGTTAAGTATAACTTATTATTCCTATTTATAGCTCTCCACTATCAGCATCAAATAAAACTTGTCTGACTGAATGAAATTTTGCTGTACCCTTTTTTTTAAAAAAAAAGCCTTCTGCCAGTTTTAATCCCATTTAAACCTTTGCTGAGCAAAGAGCATCCAGCATTTGGTGTTTCTGGAAAAACAGTTTGGTTATTGCAGGTAATCCCTGAAGAGGGATTAATTTTTGGATTTAGACCAAGATTTTGGAGGACAAATCTCCTTTGGGTTGGTAGAACTGGGGCTGGGTGTTGGAGGAGGATTTGGTGGATAAGAGGATGGATATTTCTGGAGTCCCAGAAATCCCAGAGCTGTATCCTGAGCTTTCCCAAATTATGACCCTCCAGGTGTCCCTTAATTCCTCCAAACCTCAGGAACTGAGGTGTTTGCATGCTGACCCCATGGATCATCACCAAGACCCACCAGTGCCTGCAAGATAAAGCACCAAAATCAACACCAAAATATTAAAATTCACATCCAAGCAACACCATTAAAACATTGAGTTTGGAGACTTGGAGCTCCACCAAAATCCCACCAAATGAAATCCCCTGGGAGGAGATTCCAACACCCCTTGGAGATGAATCCCAAGCTTTTGGTGTTTTACAGGGAAATTGCCAACGTGGGGTTGAGGTTCCTGCATGCCTGAACAGTCCTGGGTTTCACCTGGAATTAGTGACATAATTAACAACGTTTAATAACCTCCAACAGATACTCAGAGCCAGAAGGAGCAGCTTCAAGACTGAATTTTCCAGTCCTGCAGAGGGAATAAAAGGAAAAATCCGTGGTTTCCAGCATTTGACTACTTTCCCAGCAGTAACACTGGAAACACATTATTAAATCCATTTTAGGAAGAACGGGATAAACTGGGAATTCCTGTCTCCCTCATTTCACTTCAGGCTTCCTGGTTTAAGAATCATTTGAATAGAGGGGAAAAAATCTGATAATTATGAATTCTAATTCCATCTAGTTTAACACCCCAACCAGCAAAAATAAAAGGAATTCAGCATAAAACACATATCCAGAAAATAAAATAAATATCTCTATTCTTTCCCTATAATTAAATTCCATCAGTGATAATTCCCAAATACAATTCCTCTTGGACATCCCTGTGAGAGAAACTGTGATAGAACAAAACTTAACACTTCTCTGGTTCAATTTATTTAAAAAAAAAAAAAAAAAAAAAACAAAAGAAAAGAAAAGAAAAAAGAAGAAAAAAAAAAAAGAGAATATTCCAGGGAAGAGTGAGGTAAGAAAGATGGGCAGCTGAAGGAAAGTTGGAGGGGAAAAATCAGAATATTTCAAAGGCAGCAGGGGCAACATAACATAGAGAAACAATTCCAGGTTGCCCAAAGAAGATGTGGGAATGTGGAAATGTTCAAGGATGAGGTTGGAGATTTGGAGGTGTGTGGTCTGTTTGAACAACACCCCACAATTTCTAAACTCCACTTTTAATGTGGGTGTTTTTCCTGCTCTGCCAGGCTTTCCTGGGCCAGGAAGAAAATTCCAGAGGCAGGGACTGAGTGTAGAAACTCCAGCTGTGAGACTTTTTGCTGGATGGAAAATGCTCCAGAGAAGGAACACTTCCGGATCAGCTGGGAAAAGCATGGAATAAAGAATAAAAAAGAAGATAATTAATAGTGTAAAAAAGGAGTTAATTTTTTCCCACAATCTTTTTTTTTTTTTTCCTTTTGCTGAAGAAGGGAGACAAAGGACAGGAATGAAAGTTTGCCTCTGGTTATCTGCCAGGAGCACCAGGATGTGAATTCCTAGAGTGAAAAACTAATCAGGAGCCTAAGGAGAGGTGGGGTTGGAGGTTTTGTGGAATTTCTGGTGGAAAATTGGGAATGAAGACGATGGTTCTGTATTCCAATCACTCATCCTCTCAGATTGGCAGGAAAATGCAAACACCAGAGAAATCCTAAGGAGTTTTGGACAACTTTTGAGGATTTCTTGCTGTTTTTCCTCTTCCCACCTGGAATTGAAGTACTCCAGCATTAAATTCGTTTATCCTCAAGCACAGCTGTGGATGTTCCATCCCTGGAAGTGACCAAGGCCAGGCTTGGAGAACCCTGGGACAGTGGAAAGTGTCCATGCCCATGGCAGAGGTAGAATGGGATCAGCTTTAACTTCCCTTCCACCCCAAACCATCCTGGAAATCTGTGGGGGAAAAAAAAAAAAGTATCTTTATTTTTTCCCTATAATTAAATTCCATCAATTTTTTTTTAGCTTAACTTAAAAAATAAACAAAACAAAAAAAAAAGAGGAAAATCCATTGGGAAATCATTGCACATCTTTGGAGTTAAGATGTGAAGGTCCAGACTGACACCTGTGTTCTTCCTACATTCCCAAAATCCATAAAAAACCTCCCTGGCTGATGATGTCAGCTGGCTTTGAAAGCCCACAGCAGATTTATTATTTCCTTTGGATCAAAAATGCACTTTGTTCTTCCTACAAGATCATTCCCATCAGCTCCAGCCTGCCAAAAGAAGCTGCTTTGGGAAGAAGCCAAGAAAATGGAGACAAAGTGGGGGGACCCTAAGCACAGACTATTTATGGGCTGGGGGAGAAAATCCTTGTGCAATTTTGGATGTCTGTGAGTTAATGAGAAAGTTGGAGAGCCTCAGAGGTCTCATTAAGAGGTGTCACTCCAAGATCCCATCTTTGTTTCCTTCATTTTCCTTTCAGCTGCTCCCAAACTGGCTGAAAAGGAATCTTTATGAGAGAGGGAGGATGAGATAAACTTTGGGAATTGGAAGGCAAAGCTGGCCTGGGCAGAATTGATGCAGTTATTTCACTCTCATGGTGAGAACTGACTGTGGCAGAGCTCTAAAACCCCAGCTGTGTTTTCTCCCTGCATTTTTTGGGATGAGCAGAGAGTTCCTGGGATACAAATTTGTTGGATTTTAGAAACTTGGGGTTTTGGGGGTATTTTGTGTTTTTTGGTACTGATTTTTTGGAGAATATTGTTTTTTTATTTGAGGCCTTGGAGAAGGCTTCCAAAATTGAGTTAATGGAGTTAAAATCACAGGTGTGTAGTTAAATAGAAGTGTGTGATTTCACATGGTGAAGGGTGTTTAATTTGAGGTTTTTATAATGTAATAATAGGTACAGGACAAGATGGAGGATTTGGGGTGGTGTCTCTTTCAATGTTCTTCTTCCTTCTTCATGGTTTCAGGCAGTAGTTTCTACTTGGATAATCAGTGCTGCACTAAAAGTAAAAAAATTTAGGTTTTATGTTAAAAGTATAAATAATATAGGTGTTATTTCTCTATTGGACTGTTTAGCTTTAAGAAACCTTGTAGCAGCTGGATCTCTCTCCATTCTGCTCACTTCTAGCTGATGGCTAGAAGTGTTACTGAACTTCCTGTACTTTAAATACAAATTAATAAACAACCAAGCCCAAATGTGAAAAAATTAGTTTCCTTCGTGTATTTTTTAATCCTAACTCTGAATTAAAAACAAACAAACAACAAAAAAAAAACAACTTCAAACAAACCACTAATTAAGTAGTAGAAAAAACCACCCCCATTACACAAATTCAGTGTCAGTGACCCAGGAGTGGAGTTCCCATCCCTGCAGGGATTTCAGAGTGTCCCAGGTTACAATGTAAATGTAAAATGTGCCCAAAAGTCTGTATCCTATCCCCATCTGTTAAACCAGCTGGGGCAGTGACCCTTATCTCTGTGGGAGATATCTCCTGCTAATGGGCCAGCTGTTAAAAACCAGCTGGGGCAATCATCTTTAACTTTCCACAACCCATCCTCCCTCCAGGAGATATCTCCTGTTAATGGCCACTGAGTCCCAGGGCATGACTGATAAAATTACATCATCC
>JAOTQP010000362.1:35623897-35636203 GCA_026413545.1 Cichladusa arquata | reverse complement strand
GGAAAAACTCAGATCCAAACTGGGATATGCAAATTCAGATCCCAAATTGGGATGGGCAAAGCCAGATCCTAAACTGGAACCTTCAAACCCAGATCCCAAACTGGGATGGGCAAACTCTGATCCCAAATTGGGATGTGAAAATCCAGATCCCAAATTGGGATGTGAAAATTCTGATCCCAAACTGAGCAAACTTACTCAGATCCAAACTGGGATGGGCAAACTCAGATCCCAAATTGGGATGGGCAAACTCTGATCCCAAACTGGGATGTCAAAACTCAGATCCAAACTGGGATATGCAAATTCAGACCCCAAACTGGGCAAACTCATTTAGATCCCAAACTGGGATGGAAAAACTCAGATCCAAACTGGGATATGCAAATTCAGATCCCAAATTGGGATGGGCAAAGCCAGATCCTAAACTGGGATGGGCAAACTTAGATCTTAAATTGAGATGTGCAAACTTAGATCCCAAACTGGGATGTGCAAACTCAGATTCCAAACTGGGATGGGCAGACCCAGATCTTTAACTGGGATGGGCAAACCCAGATCCCAGACTGGGATGGGCAAACCCAGATCCCAGACTGGGATGTGCAAAAAAAATAATCTTCCCTCTTCCCATTAAAAAAAAATCTATTTCAGTTCTCCTTTAAAGCCCACAGACCTTTCAAGTTTCATTTACAGCCACAGGCCGACACCAGTTTTTGATGCAAAAACGCGAATCAAATATTCTTCTGGAGATTTTTTTAAAAATTCTGTCTGGCCTGAAAGAAGTTTAATGCAAAGTGGTATTAAGAAAATGGATTATTAGAAAATAGAACACTTGAATTAAAAATAATAAAATATTTGAATTAAAGATATAAAGCCCATGAAATTAAATTACAAAGGTCTTTGATGGTGACATTTCAGCTGAACCCAAAACTTTCCAGGAATTCTTAGGGGAGATCTCAGGAACTTTTGGAAATTTAAATAAAATTGAAACAGAGCTGCTGGAGGCAGAGAAACCTGATGGTTTGGCCTACCACAAGTTAGAATAGGAGTAATATTTTAAAATTCCTGAATATTTTACTTCAAATTAATAAAGTTTTGGGGATTGTGGAAGGTGTCCCTGCCCTGGAAAGGGTGGAATAAATTGGGCTTTAAGGTCCCTCCAACCCAACCCAACCCAACCCACTCTGGGATTTCATGGTCTGTGATATTTTTGGGTATTCTTGCTGTGAAAGGTTTCAGTTTTAGGACTGAACATTCCAGCTGTGATTTAGAGCCCTCAGTCATGAGGAGCTATTAATAGAAATATTTTCTTCCCCGTGAAGAAAAGTGGAATTGCTGAGTGTCAGGAGCCAGGTTTGATGCGACTGCAGCGATTATTTATGGCTGCAGCAGCAAAAACAATTCACCCAGGAAAGGAATGAATTCCAGAAAGGAATAAATTCCAGACTGGAATAAATTCCAGACTGGAATAAATTCCAGAAAGGAATAAATTCTGAGCCAGTGTCACTCAGCTGGAGCCTCTGGCAGGGCTCAGGTTTGACATTTAGGGCTGGAGTCACTCAAGAGAAACTTTAAACCTGGATTAGCCAAACTTTAAACTTGGATTGGTCAAATTTTTAAACCTGGATTGACCAACTTTTAAACTTGGATTTGTCAGATTTTCAAACCTGGATTTGTCAAACTCTTTAACCTGGATTTGTCAAATTTTCAAACCTGGATCAGCCAAACTTTTAAACTTGGATTTGTCAAATTTTCAAATCTGGATTAGCCAAACTTTCAGACCTGAATTAGTCAAACTTCTAAATTTGGATTTGTAAAACTTTTAAATCTGGATTAGCCAAACTTTTAAACCTGGATCAACCAAATTTTTAAACGTGGGTTTGTCAAATTTTCAAACCTGGTTTAGTCAAACTTTTAAACTTGGATTTGTCAAACTTTTAAACTTGGATTGATCAAATTTTCAAACCTGGATTAGCCAAATGTTTAAACTTGGACTTGTCAAACTTTCAAACCTGAATTTGTCAAATTTTAAAATTTGGATTTGTCAAACTTTCAAATCTGGATTAACCAAATTTTTAAACCTGAATTAGTCGAACTTTTAAATTTGGATTTGTCAAACTTTCAAACCTGGATTAGCCAAATTTTTAAACCTGAATTAGTCAAATTTTTAAATCTGGATTAGTAAAACTTTTAAACTTGGAATAGCCAAACTTTTACATCTGGGTTAGACAAACTTTTAAATTTTAATTAGCCAAACTTTTAAACCTCAATTAGTCAAAATTTTAAACTTGGATTAGCCAAAATTTTTTAGACCTGGATTAGTCAAACATTTAAACCTACATTTGTCAAATTTTTAAATATGGATTAGCCAAACTTTCAAACTTGGATTTTTAACTTTGAGACCCCGCAAGCCTAAAATTTATTTCCTGGTCTAAAAAAATCCCATTCCTTTTATTTTATCTTTTATTTCTGACTGTGTCTCTAACAGGATAAATTACCCTCAAAAAAGGAGGGCAAATATTCCCAAAATATCGCTGGGATACAGCAAAGAAGATGAAATTGGAACTATTTGAAGTCAGGGCAGAATTTAATTTAAATTAAGATTTTACCAAGGAATATTTATCAGCAGAAATGTTCTCCACCAAAAAAAGATTTGAATATTTTTTATTAAAAGTGCCATTTCTGGAGAAGGTTGAAAGCAGTTACATAGCAATAAGGAAACATCCAAACACTGAATAATGAAGAATTTACCAGGATTTAAGATTTAAAAATAAACCTCCTGTAGGCTGTCCAGTGCAATGCAAATAAAAATCATATTACACACGTTTATATCATAAAAAATACATTTATCTGCACAAGTGGGTGGATTTACCATTATTTCTGAATCATTTTCAGGTTCAAAAATTTATGGATTTACAGAAATGTCATTCCCAAAGTTTTGGGGTGAATATATTTAAATTACAACATCAGTGAACATAAACTGAGACATTACTGAAAACTGGTTTTATCAAATGAAAAGTTGAATATATTCAAATTACATCATCTGGAATTTAAATTACAACATCTGAACCCAAACTGAGATTAAAAAATCACTGGAAATTGGTTTTATCAAATGAAAAGTTGAATATATATTCAAATTACAACATCTGTAATTTAAATTACAAATCTGTATTTAAATGACAATATCCAAACCCAAATTGCCATAAAGACATCACTGAAAATTGGTTTTATCCAACCCAATACTACTTTTTTAAGTTCTTCAGACAGAGACCTGAAGAGAAAATTCAGCTGAGACCTGGAAACATTTAATGTAAAAATTCTGCCATAAGTTAAGGTCAGATTTCTGTACAAAATATGCCAAAAATAATTTTAACGCTTTTTTCCTACAAAATCAGCATTTAACATCAAATCCAAGCAGGGTTTTCCATAAAAAAAAAGATGAAGCAAAGGGAAAAATTGATATTCCCTTCCTAAATTCCATATTTTTTCTACCAAGTGCCTCTTTGTGCCTTGCATTAATAGCATTTGCATATTCAACTGTCCATTAAAATAATCCCAAATTTGCAATAGCAAATCCAAATGATTAAAACTTTCTTTCTAAGAGTATTGTGGAGGAAATTCTGGAATGTCAACAAGCCTGGAAATATTTCAAAATCTTTTTTACAGCTAAATATAATTAGTGACATAAACCAGCAAATGATTAAGACAATATTGATGTAAAAGAAGCCAAATTTGTAGTTACTTGAATTTTTTAGGGAATGGTTCCAAATCTCTAAGTGATCCATCCTTCCTGAAAACATCCATCAGGAAAATAATATTTCTGGGAAAAAAACCTGTGCAAATCAAGAGTGAATCTCTTATTTATTCCAAGTGCCCACTTGGAATTTTTAGGATAATGAAGCTGCTTAAGCGTAGCTGTGATTTCAAAGTTGTGATATCTCAATATCTCAAAAATGATATTTTTGTGATATTCTGAGGTGAGACTCAATTGCTAGGAAATAATCCCTCAGGTCTGGAAGATCAGGAATTCTGCTCTGGATGCTCCAACAGGATTTTTAGCTTTAAAATGGGAGGAGGAGGAGACATTTTACAGAAATAAAAGATTTAATTTTCTATTATGGCCAGAATAAATGAGAGCTGTGATCAAGCAGAAAAAAAACCCCCAACCTCTATGAAAACCAGAGGTGTTCTCTATGAAATCAAGATAAACACATTTTGCTAAGATAAGAAACTCTGTGTTGTTTCTGCACATAAAAGGTTTAAATCCAGTTTCCACCTTCCCACATCATCCATCCAAAGCTGCTTTTGACTGTGGTTGCCACAGTTCTGTCCAAATAACCAAGAAAATGTGCATTTTCCTCAGAAAACAGGAGATGGAAACTCGAGCCCCCCCAGCCCAGCAGGGGGGTTTGTGGGGCGGGTCTCCAATACTGAAATATCCGCGGAGTTCAGGACGCGCCTTTCCGCTGGAGGAACAGCCGTGGCTTCTCCCTGGCGATCCTGGGGGCTTGGGGACAGTGCCAGCAGCTCTGCCTGAGGCTGCTGTGTCACGACAGTGCCACTGTCACCGCTGTCACCAGCAGGGCCAGGCTGGGCAGGGCCCGGCCGCCCCCGGCCCTGCGCGCCTGCAGCACGGCAAACACGGCGTTGGTGGCGTTGGTGGGGAGCTCCACGTTGCAGATCATGCCTTCACAGCAGGAAACACACTCCTGGGGGGAGAAAAGAATAATTAATTAACTCAGGGTGATTAATTAATTCACACCAGCATTACACTGGGCACTGCCCAGCTGCCCCTTGGCCACCCTGAGCGCCTGCAGCACAGCAAACACGGCGTTGGTGGCGTTGGTGGGGATCTCCATGTTGCAGATCATTCCTTCACAGCAGGAAACACACTCCTGGGTGGGACTGTGCAGGAATAAGGCAGGAATAAACCAGGAGAAAGACAGGAGTAAGCCAGGAGTAAAACAGGATTAAGACAAGAGTAAGGCAGGACTAAGGCAGGAGCAGGGCAGGAATAAGGCAGGGATAAACCAGGATTAAGGCAGGAGTAAAGCAGTAGTAAACCAGGGGTAAACCAGGAGTAAAGCAGGATTAAGACAGGAGTAAGGCAAGACTAAGGCAGGAGCAGGACAGGAATGAGGCAGGAATAAGGAAGGAGTAAGGCAGGAGTAAAACAGTAGCAAGGCAGGAGCAGGGCAGGAATAAACCAGGATTAAGGCAGAAATAAAGCAGTAGTAAGACAGGAGTAAATCAGGAGTAAGCCAGGAGTAGGTCAGGGATAAACCAGGAGTAAGTCAGGAGTAAATCAGGAGTAAGCCAGGAGTAAACCAGGAGTAAAGCAGGAGTAAGGCAGGAGTAAACCAGGATTAAGGCAGGAGTAAATCAGGAGTAAACCAGGGGTAAGGCAGGAGTAAATCAGGAGTCAGGCAGGAGTAAATCAGGGGTAAGGCAGGAGTAAACCAGGAGTAAGGCAGGAGTAAACCAGCAGTAAACCAGGAGCACGCTCCTGAGCTCAGTGTCCCGCCCCGCCGCGCGCTCACCGTGTGGCCGCTGTCCCCGTGGCGGTGGCAGCCCACCAGGTGACACTCCTCGCCCGTGGCACATCTCTTGGTGACCGAGGTGCTCTGGCCCAGGGCTGTGAACAGGTGAACAGTCAGGCAGTACCGAGTGCCTGCACAAGGAAAATCCCAACGTTTAGCCCACAGGTGAAACCTTCTGGCGTTTCAAATCTACGCGCAGCTAAGGAAAATATTCCCAGAAAATGCTGAACAGAAATATTTGCAACTTGATCAAAAGAGCCTTTAGCAAGAAATTAATTAGTGTGAGATCTTTGCTGACCCTCCAAAGCTCCAGAAAGGCTGTTTTGATTTCAATTATTAATTAGCACCAACATTTACACATCTCTCCCCAGTTCTCTCCTCTTTTTGGCAGCACGCTCCTGCGTGGTTTCACATTTGTTTCCTCATTCCTCTGCTTTGCTTCTTCCCCTTTCCCACCACTCCTGGGAATGTCACCAGGAAGAGAAACAAGGAAATATTTCCATTTTTTGTTTCTGTGTTTTATCCTCCTCAGCACAGGTGTGAGCCTCAGTCAGTCACGTCCTGCTGCTCACAAAGAAACTTTCAGTTTTGGGATGGGATCCAAAGGGAAGAGAATAAAGCTACAGAGGAAATCCTTCATGTTTTTTAGGGTTTAAACTTTAAAGTTTTAACTTTAAAGTTAATTTAATCTTTAAATTAACTCTTGGGAAGCACTTCATTATTTATATGTATATACACAGAGAAACATATATATGGTTAATTAATATTGATAAATTATTCAGAAATCTATTATTATCATTTTATTGTTATATATTATATAAAATTTTGAGAGATGGAGATAAATAATTTTTCACTGTTGCTTTACACCCTGAACGGAATAAAGCTACAGAGGAAATTTTTCAGGATTTTAAACAATATCTTTAACTCTTGGGAAGCATATAATTAATATATACACAGATTAATATATATACACACATATACATGTAATCCTTAAATATATACACAAACATAAATTGTTAATTAATATTGATATATTATTAAGAAATCTGTTTGTATATTAATATTTCAGGTTTTTAAACAATATCTTTAACTCTTTGGAAGCACATAATTAAATATAGACAAGAGAAACACATATAGTTAATTCATATTGATAAATTATTCAGAAATCTGTTTGTTATCAATATTTTATTGTTATATATTATATAAAACTGAGAGAGATGGAGATACTTAAATTTTCACTGTTGCTTTACACTCTGGAAATTTTTCAGGTTTTTAAACAACATCTTTAACTCTTGGGAACCAAATCATTAGACATATATACAGATAACATATATGATTAGATAATATTGATATATTATTCAGGAATCTGTTTGTTGTTAATATTTTATTGTTATATATTATGCAAAACTGAGAGAGATTGAGATAAATTTTTCACTGTTGCTTTACACCCTGAAGGGAATAAAGTTACAGAGGAAATTTTTCAGGTTTTTTAATCAATATCTTTAAAATTACCTCCTGGGAAGCACATCATTAGATATATACACAGATAAATATATATAGGTAATTAATATGGATATATTATTCAGCTAGCTGTTTGTCTATTATTATTTTATTGTTTTATATGATATAAAATAGAGAGAGATGGAGATAAATAATTTTTCATTTTCAGAGTTGCTTTACACCCTGGAATGGCCAAAACTGTCATGCCAGCAGAAATTCTCTGACTCAGCATTACCAATAACAAAATTACGCTGGCCCATTAATCCCATGAACCAGCCAGACTCCTCCAAGGGGGTGAGTCAGCGAGCTGAATGTTGAAAATATCAATATATCAAGGTGAAATATCACCAAGGATCTCCTGAGCCCAGCCTTACTCACTTGCAGGACACCACCTGTCCTCAGCCCATCTGTTGCAGTTGTAGTTGTCCACAGCGTTGTCACAGGTAAAGCACTTGAAACTGTTTGGGAATGGAGTGGCTTGGAAAGGGTTAAAAAAGTATTAGAATTTTTTTCAGTTGGAAGGTATTGAGAGAAAAAACCTGAAAATGTTCAAAATTATGCTTGTACATGCGTGTGTTTATAGAAATAAATTATATGTATTTACATCTTTTTGCTGTCTAATAAAACAAGTTTGGCAGAAAGCTTTTTTATTTTCCCCTCTAGGCTTGATCTTAAAATATATCCTTAAAATATTTTGGATTATGAGAGTGAAAATACGTGTTTTCACTCTCATAATCCAAAATTGAGGTAGTGGTGGGGAAAGCAGAAAAGAGGGAAGAGTTTATCTCCCTCCTGATGGAACTTTGCACAGCAAACATAAATCTACATTTTCCTTCCACTTGGAAGGAGGAGTTGGATCCTTTAAACAAAAGGGCCCAGAGGACTCTTTTAAAATCTTATTTCCATTATTTAAATGAATTATTGGGATGTGCAGGGTTCATTAGGGGCAGATATTATATCCAGCTATTATATCCTGGCTGCTTTAATGATGCAGATAATGCAAATGAAGGGATGGAACACTGGTGATGCCAGATAAGAGGCAAAAAAAAAAAAAAAATTATGCCATTAGTGCCAACTGGCTTCACAGGTCCCACGAGGTTTTTAATTACCTTCAGACTGAATTAACTGCATACAGCAACACCTATTCCTCCCCTTACAAAACCCCCGACAAGATAAAAGACCAAAACCACCTGTTCTGGGTTATTTACAGGGAAACCACTGCATAATTTCCTCTGCAGGGAGACAGAAAAAAAATATACAGAAAATCCCTTAAAATGCCCAAGTCCTCATGCACCCTTTAATTTGTAAATTGTCAACTTGTCAAATATTAAGGATAAAGTGCAGCGGGCTGAGAAGCAGAATATTTATTTTAAAGTTTCCGTGGGGACAAACAACAGCTGAAACCCAAAGGACTGGGAGGACGGGGCAAATAATTAAAATTTTAAGGCAGAATTCCATACAGAAAGGGCCAGAATTCCACAAAAACGCTACTCACGGTCTAGTGGAGGCCTGATGTTGTGAAAGTTGATGTTCTCAGCTGAAACCCAAATTCCTGACAGGATGAGGAGCGGGAGAACGGCTCCGGCCAGCGCCTGCCGGAGCAGCCCCATCCTGGGCGTCACTGCACATGGAATTCCCGGCTCCTCACGCCTGGAAAAGCAAGGGAACTCATTATTCAGTGAGAATCCCGAGAATCTGAGGTGCAGGAGGATAAATTTCCTGCTGGAAGCGTGGAAATCCAGCCGGGAATGCCGGCGAGCGGTGCAAAGCTGAGCTGGTGGTGCCTTCTGCTGGCCAGAATCCCTCACAGAGGGCTTGCACTGCCAAAAAAAAGAAATAATTCAAGCTATCTGTCCTCCTGAGCAATTAAAAATTCCTTGAAAGGATTCCCATAAATAAACAGGGAGATTGAGGTGCTTTAGATCCAACTGGAAACAATCTGGAATAAGCAGCACTAAGGAAGAAAAACACAGAAAAATCTCAATTTTAACACCAACAACCAACCCCTCACCTGAGATAAATAAATTTAAATCCAGACAAGCTGCATCATCTGAATTTTAAGTGCACTTTGCACCCAACATCGCAGCATTAAAATTTCCAAGTGTAAATTCAGTTTATTTCTTAAGTGGATCCCAAGGGAACGCTAAGGAGGATGCCTGGGGATGGCACAGATGTTTTGGGTGGAAAGTTCAGAGGGATGAGATTCAATCACTCAAAATTTTATTTATTATATATTTATTTATTTATTTATTTATTTATTTATATTATCTGCCTGCTCTGCCAAGGCTTTAGAGAGAAGAACAGAACATTTTGCTCAGGTTGCTATTTAGATTCCCACACCTCCACACAAACACAGGGAATTGTGGCAAATTCCAGTGACCCTGGAGCCTGGTTCAGAGATTAAAAATCACAACCTCACTCCTCCCATGCAAATTCCCAGCAGGACAAACAAGCTGGAGTGGAGGCTCCTGCCAAACCAGAGCCAAAGGCATTCCCTCCAAATTTCCAGGCACACCCTGGCCAGGCTGAAAATCAGCAGAGAAATCAAGGAATTTCTCTTTTTCTGTTTTTTTTGGGTTGGTTTGGATTTTTCCTTTTCCAGTGGAGATGGTTTAGCCAAGCAAGCAAACAACAGAATTTCAGGAATTGGGAATTTTATTGTGGATTTAACCACACTGCTTAAGATCTGCTTATTAAATCCTGGATACATTTCAGGAGATATTCCGAAGTCACAACCTACCTCTGCTCCCTGTGTGCTTCCAACACTGTTTTCCACAGGATGGTCCAGATTTCTTCTGGCTGCAGCCCAGGATCCAAAGGAGGATTTAGGCAGAAGGATCTGTGGAGAACAAACAGCAACAGATCATCAACGTTCTGTTGTGAAGAAATAAATTAGCATTGAATTAAGATAAAAATTAGGTTTCTCCAGGAAAACCATTACTGAGGGAATGACCTGGGTGGGACCACACGAGTGAATATTCCCATTCCAGAGATATCCCAGCTTTCCATGAGTTCTGCCCAAAACAGAAGCACAAATCAGCAGCAAAGACAAACCCACAGCCTCCCAATGAGAAGAACAAACAGGTGCCCCTCAAATGTGTGGAGTTGATGCAACTCCTGGAATTCCAATTAATTCCCAGAGCTGCTCGTTCCTGATCCTAATTACCTCATCTTCGGGCCCCTGTTTTCCAGTTTTCTTGGAGCTTAATTAAATCCAGTTTTTTTGGCTCCTTCATCCACCCTGGGTGAGTGATGTTGGTAACAAGATGAGAAAAGTCTTTTTTTGTGCCTCAAGTCATCACTCTCCTCCCTGGATCCCTTGCAAATAACTGTGTTTATCCTGGAATTCCAGGATGGGTTGGGTTGGGAGGGAATTTAAAGCTCATCCACTTCCACACCTTCACCTTGCTCCAAGCCTTTCCAACCTGGGACACACATCCTTGGAATAACTCAAGCAACCCAGTTTTCATCAAGAATTTCACAAAATTTCAGTGCATTTCAAGCATTTTTAAATTCTTTCCATTTCACTCTGCAGGAAGGGAGGGAATTGAATCATTCCAACGTTTCTCCAAGACTTCTCTCCTTGCCCTGCATTTGCTGCTGGTCTAAGGAAACTCTGCCTTTATGGGCTGTAACTGGATCTGGAGCACCTGGACAGCAAAAAAAAAGGCACAATTCCACTTTTGCCAGTTTGCTACAGACCCAGGCTCCCCCCTCCCAGCTTCCTACAGCTCTCCCTCGTGCCAAATGGAAAATTTTAGGGAATATAAACACAAAAAGCCACTCTGGCTGGGGGGGAGGCTCAGTAAATCGACCTCCCAATCTGATGTAGTCAAAGGTGTCCTTGTTTGCCAATAAATAATGGATGTTGTTTGCCATGGGCTTGGTTACACAGCTGCACCACCAGGGCGTTCTCAGATCAAATAAGAAAATATTGGCCCAAAAATCTCTTTGGTATCACACCCAGAATCTTTCAAAAAGCTTATTTTCCTCCTTATCTCTGCTGTGCTCACAGATAATATTATCTAGCAGCGGGTAAATGTTTCATTAGGCCCAATTAGGAGCTCTCATTAACCAAGAGGGAAATCTGTCACAACATGGAAGATTAACTTCTATAAACAAGAGCAAACAGGGAGCTCCAGCTTTCCTGGGGGAGGCAACACAATCCAAAAAAATCCTAAAACTAAAACTCATTTTCAAGAAAACAACCAGGAACACACAGGGCTGAACTCACTGAAATATTCCAGGAGGTTGGAATCCCACAGGGTGTGATGGAAAAGTCGGAAGCAGCACCCCAGCTTTGTGATTTTAATAAAATTCCAGTCTGCCTACATTGTTTTTCCTGGCAGGCTCCAGAGGAGGATTAGCAGATTGAACATCAGATATGGAATGCAAATGAAACTTCCTGCTGTCATTTAGTGAGCAGCTTTCAGCTGCTATTAGATAATTGCAAATGCTTCTGTTAACTCGTTAAAAAGCACTTTGGGAATTTGGGAATTTTCTCTCCTGTGTTGGGTGTTCACTCACTGGTTACTAATGGCCAGATCCATTGAGGTATTCGATTAAATATTCTGCATATTTAATACTGCTAAACCTAATTATTCTGTAAATTTAATATTGCTAATCCTAAATATTCTGTAAATTTAATACTGTTAAACATAAATATTCTGTAAATTTAGTAGTGTGGAAACCAAATCTCAAGGAAAGAAAAAAAAAAAAGCTGCTTATTCCTGTAATCTCTTTTCTCCAGAGCCATATTAAATTCCAATTTCCAGTCTTGCACAGGTGAGGACACAGAAAGGTATTTTCTGTTCACCTGACAGCACCACAAATCCCAAAGGCCACAAAGGAAATTCAACTTGGCTAAAAGGGCAAAAATAACTCCTTGGCTCCCCCATTCTCATTTTCTCCTCTGGACACCATTTAATTCCTGCAAAACTCAGCCAGTGAAGAAGTGGACAGAAGAAATTTTTTTAAATCATTTTCTTTAGGAAACAAGCAGATACATTTCAAATAAAGTAATGTGTAAAATGTGTTTATTTTATTTTTATTTAAAATAAAAAAATGGGGGAAAGTAAGTATTTTGACAAAAAAAAATTATTGCAGATCTACACATTTAAAACTCTTTGCTATGGAAGTTTTATCTTTTTTTCCCCCCTGTTAAGTCTCTATTTTTTCACTTTTTACAAGTTATTATCAGGGCACAGATGGGCAGCCCTGCCATGCAGCTACACTAACAAAACAACACCACCAGAACTTATAAGAGTTCTACAAAGAG
>JAOTQP010000362.1:35596879-35623849 GCA_026413545.1 Cichladusa arquata | reverse complement strand
TATGGAAGTTTTATCTTTTTTTCCCCCCTGTTAAGTCTCTATTTTTTCACTTTTTACAAGTTATTATCAGCACAACAAACCCCAGAAAAATTGATTTTACACTGCACTGACAGGAGTAACAGTGACAGAATCCAACTGAGCTCATCAACCACATTTTAAACACATTTCCTTTGGCTGCACCACTTGTGGAATTAAATTTGGCCTTAATTACAAGAAATTACAAAATTCTTTATCTGAGACCTTGTAAAAGTAAAGCACAACATCACTTAGCCCCTAAAAACACTTAAAGCCTTAAGAACAGCTTCTAAATTTAAATAATGGAGTAAAAATCACAAGTGTATGGTAAAACAAAAGTGTATTTTCTCATGATAATGAATTTTAAAGTTTTTATACTATAGTAATAAATATAAAACCATATAAAATTTTTGTCTTTCAGTGTTCATCTTCCTTCTTCTTCAGAAGTTTTAAGTCATAGTTTCTAGTCAGTCAAACTAAAAGTCATGAAATCTGGTTATTAAGTTAAAAAAATAAATAAGTGTTAATTCTCTATTAAACTGTTGAACTAGCAGTAGCCAGAAGTGCTGTCAAACACTCTGTACTTTTAAATAAAATTTAATAAACAACCAAACAAAAAACACAAAAAAATCCGTTTCCATCATATTTTTGGTAATCCTAACTCTAAGTAAAAATGAACAAACAAAAAAATAATAAAATAAAATAAAATAAAATAAAATAAAATAAAATAAAGTAAAATAAAATAAAATAAAATAAAATAAAACTCCCACCACACTATTACAGGAAGCATCACTGCAGTGAAGGATTTGCCAGGAGAAAACATGGAATGAAAAGTTCATTATTCCCTCCCCAGCTCAAATTGATATTTAGGTTAAAATTCTGAATCCCTCATTGTGAATGGATGGGTTTTCCATACATAAAACCAAAACACAACACAAACATAAAACCAATTCTCTCCTCCCAGGATTTACAAAAAAATTCCCAAATTCAGCATCTCCAATCCCAAGAGTCAGCCTGGAGCAAAATTTTGAGTGTGAGCTCCTGGATGAAATCCCCCAAACATGGAAAGGTTAAAAAAAAAAAAAAAAATCCTTGAAAAAATCTTTAATTATTCCTGCACTGAAAATTCCTTGAAAAAATCTTTAATTATTCCTGCATTTAAAATTAGACGTGAGCACTGTGGGGTGACAGAAGAGGTAAAACAGGGAAGAGAAAGGCAGGATGGGCTGGATCCATGGGACAATTAAATAAAAATATGGACACAAGGGTTGGGACAAATTAATTAGTGGAGAATAGGGGGGAAAAAAGAGCTGAATCAGCACATTTTAGGGGTTTGGGTTTTTTTAAAGTTTTTTTTTAAGCCTGGAGGATTCTACAGAACAAAATTACCCAGGCAGAGGAAAGCTCCCCCTTCCACAATGGAAAGATAGAGGAAGCAATAAAGTTTATTACAGAGGGGGAAAAAAAAAGAACTTTAACAACCTTTTGAAATAAGAGAAGTTGATGCTGCAATTCTGGGCTCTCACTTACCCACCATGAATGAAATTGGGGACTGAAAAGGGAAAAAACCAGAGCCAACATTCCTGAGCAATTCAGGTGCTGTTTAAGCACTTGGATTGTCAGGATAAAGGGATGCTGCTCCAAAAAAAAAACAAACAAAACAACCTCCTCAGCGCCTGCAGGAAGTGTCTTAAAATATTCAAAATATTCTGAAAATATTCTAAAAATATTCTAAATATTGTAGCACCTACAAAGAAATGGATGAAGGGGACAGATTGGAAAATTGTGCATCTGGTCCCTCCCTCTGCCTCTGCCAGAACAGAATTCCATCTTTTAAAAGATAATTTAAGATATTAATTCATCCTGCCCTGTCTCCCTCCCTCACCACCTCCCAAAATCCATGGTGACTTCAGGTCATTTAATGAATAAGGCACGTGCCAAGGAGATAAAGGTGGTGATGTTCTAAATGCAAAGGGAGATCAGGGGTTAAACACAACAACAAACCCAGAATTATTCAGGATGTGTTAAATGTCCCCCAAACCCTCCCAGCTGCAGGGAGGGACCCAAAAAGATGCCAGAAGAGACCAAAAGCAAGATGCTCATTCCCAGCTTGGATCCACAATGATAGTGGTCAGTTTGGTTTTTATTTTTTTGTTTTTACACAGTCAGGATCGAAAGCTTGAGAAACAGATTTTTTTTTGTTTGTTTGGACTTGGTTGTTTATTAAATTTTATTTAAAGTATAGAGAGCTCTGTAGCTAAGAAGGTCAAAGTGAGAAATTGCAGGTGTATCTTGCTAGTTATAAGGCTAACAATTTAATTAAAAACTAACATCTGTATTATTTGCACTTTTAATTCAATAACTAAACACCTGTGACCTGCACTGCAGGACTAGCTAATTCAAAAATTACAACCTGAGATCATGGAAAAGAAGAAACAAGAAGGAAGAAGAGACAACATCCAAACATCCATTTTGTTCCATACCCATTACTATATTCTAAATTCCCAAATTTAAAACCCTTCACCATGTGAAATTACACTTTTATTCTAACTACACACCAGTGATTCTAATTTTATCACTCAATTTTGGAAGCCTTCCCCAAGGCCTCAAGTCAAAGTTTTGGGGGTTTGTGTTAAAAAGCACAGAAAGTTCCAAACTCTCAGGATTCAGGGCTCTGAAAAACCTCTTGGATATTCCAGAGCTTGCAGTTCAGCAGGGCACCACCCCAAAAACAGCAGCTCCACCCCAAAAACTGGGTGGGAGAGCCTGACCTTTAATCTGAATTATTCATGATGAGGAGTGAGGTTGGGAATGCAGTAATTCCAAGGATTCCTTTAGGAAAACACAACAGGGTGAGTTTGGGAGAAAATTGGGAATTTCCTCCCCTAGGCTTGTCCTGTAAATGATGGGATTTGGGTTGAGAGGGTCCTTAAAGCTCATCCCATTCCATCCCTGGACCTGGCCTTGGACGCTTCCAGGCAAATCCCAAATTTCTGCAAGTTTTATGCAGAAGAAAAAATTCAATTTACAAAATTCAGCCGTGAAAACACAGCAATTATTACCCCGCCAGCTCCACACCCATCCTTCAGTTCTCCCTAAAAATCCTGCAGCAGGATGAATAATAAAATCTATAATTATATGAATAATAAAATCTAGCATCAAACCTATGCTCTAATGGATTTAGAACAGTCCTGACAGCAAAAATCCCATTAAAATATTCACCAGCTTATTCCAAAGAACTCAACTCACACTCTGCACCACCACAATAAATGATTATGGCAGGAAGGATTTTTAGGTAAAAAAAAAATAAACTCATTGATCAGGAAGAAAATAAAAAATTCTGCTTTTCCCTCACAGAACAAAGAATGAATCTAGAATTTTAAAAATTCATGTGTATTGTGATTTTTGCAGCCATCTAACCATAAAAATACCAATTTGGCCTGGGTGGAATTCCTCCAGCTCTTATCAGACACTGCAGAAACAGCAGGAAGATAAAGTTCTCCATCTGAGGGTGGCTGCTGTTATCAAAAATGGGGTCAAAAAGTTCACTCAGGCAGGGTTTTACAGCTTAAACCCTTCAGAATAAAACCAGATTTGGAGACAAGAAAGGGGCACGTGAGAAGTGAGGCAAAGACAAGAGATGAGAGATGGAAAGGGCTGGACCAAGAGCAGATTAATGGGAATAATCTGAGTAATCAATAACCAGGCACCAAAAAATTAATTATCTGCTGTAAAAGCTTCCACAGCAATTATTCCAAAGGCAAATGAGTAATTATCATTATTCATAATAAGGTTGAAGTGCTCTCCAAAATGTCAATAAGGAAGGGGAAAAGTCCATTTATTACCAGGTTAAGACTTGGAAGGGCCAAATTTCCCACTTGCAAACATCCCCCATGCAAGGCAAGTCCCAGCCTCCCCATTTTCCCAATATAAAGAAATAATTGCACACATTGAACATATTTAATCTGTGCCAGACTGGGAGATAATTTGCTGGCAGCCAGAAATGTTGTGATTTTATAGATACATATTGAATTTTAACTTGATAACCTCAAAAAAAGAAGATTTGTTGGGAAAAAAGTTGAATACCAGCCCTATTTCAAAACCCAATATATAATTTAGTGGGATTATGTCCATTCCTAAAGAACAGGAACAGCCAGGATTTATCCAGTCAGTGCTGAAATTAAAGGAAAAAGGAATGTTTTGTCCATGAAAAATGAAGAGCCACGGGAATTCCTGCAGAGCAGAAGGAAAAGCATCCAGGTGATGATAAATCAGGATCAACCAGGATGAACTTCAGTTAGGACTGGACTTCAACCAAGGTGTAAACCAAAACAAGGTTCTTTCTCCTTTACAACCATATATATTAAAAAAAAAAAATAAAAATTTAGAGAATAAGTGCCATCTCCACAACTCCCCTCACTGTGACACCCCAAAAAGCAGCAATTCTGTTGTTGTGATCATCTCCTGGCCCTATTTGATAAATTCCTCTGAGCTGGCAGAATTCCCTGGCCCTGGAACGGCTCCAGAACCAGAACTGTGACAGCCTTTGCAGCCATCTGGCCTCTCTTCAAAGGGCAGGGTGGGGAAAAACAGGGTTGGGTGGAAAAAAAAAAATAAATCCCAATTTAATTATAAATAGAGCTGCAGAATCCCATCCACGTGAAATTCTCCTGCCTGGTGCCACAAGCACCCCCCAGGCTCAGAAAGCTGGGACGGGAAACTTCTGGCACCAGGAGGAGCTGGAATGTTCCTCTTCACCCAGCTGGGGGAATTTTGGGTTATTTTGCTCCAGGTTGGAGGTTCTGGAACAAAACAGGGAGATGGAGGCGTGGTCCAAAAAAAATTTCCTCCCTTTCTTACATGATTTGTGGTTTTTGGGGGTCATCCATAATTTCTTTTTATTCTCCTCATTATTATTGTCAGATCTTTACCTTCTCCTTTAAGAAATAGTGAGAGGAAGGAGCAGAAATCAGGGGTGGAAAACCCAAGGTGAGTCTCCAGAGAGAACAAATGAAATTTGAAATTTGAAATGAAATGACATTCCTCACAGCAGAAATGTCTTTAAACTGAATTCTTCACAATCTCCCAAACAAAAAGCTCTCCTGGACTTCCCTGCAAATCCAGGAATCTTTTTGTGTTGCCTATTTCCTTTTTTTAGTTTTTTTTCTGTGCTGCAAAAAAATCTGATTTTATAATTCCCTATTCCCACTCCATCTAAATTCCCCCCTCAGGTTTAGTGCGACTCCCGACATTGCAGCAGGAAGAGAATAAATTAATAAATGGAACATGGAATAAAGAGCAAAGATCACTGCAGCCACTCTACAAAACACAGGAGCAGATAAAGGTGCTGCACAAAGCTTTATTTACTTTAAAAAAAAAAAATTAAATTACTCCTTGAAATGTCAACTGCTATTCCAACACTGAGAATTGTCAAAAATAACAATAATAAAGTGCTAAGCTGACCACTGTGATATAAGTGCAAATAAACAACAACAACAAAAAAACCCCCACCTTTTATTGGATATTTTTGATTTAATTGAAAGCAACTGCTGCTCGAGTGAAGACACTGGAACATTCTAGGATGTGTTTGAAATCACAAAATGTGACAACTGGAGTTCTGCACAATTCCCACACAAGGTAAGAAAAAATATTCTCACTTTTTTTTGAGACAATCTGGATGTAAACACACCAGTTCCACCAGATTTCTGCTGTTGGATCCCAAACGTTGTGGGGCTTTATGAAAAATTTCTCTTTCAGAAACACATCCCACACACCATCCATTGTCAAAGCCAGCCTTAATCTTGGACATAAAACGTAAAACCTGCTCTGCCTCGTCAGTCTTGGCTTATTCAGGCTTGACACTCACTGAAAAATCAGAATGCAGAAGCTTGTGCTCCATAATCCCTCCCCTTACAGGAGCCTGGCTGTGGCTGACCTCTCCAAACCTCCTGTTTTGTTTGTAAAAATGCTGAACAGGACTTTCAAGGCTTCAGTTATCATAATAAATATCCCATCTGTGCTGTGTGGCTGACATTTCCTCCCATTATTGCTGAAAAGGGTTTTTTTCCCCCCCCGTACAAAAATCCCTTAGAAACTCTCAACATTCCCACAAATGTCGTCACACTTTTTTGGGATTTGACTTTTTAATCGACGTGTCTTAACAAACAGCACAAGGTTCTTGTGTTGCATTTTCTAACCAATTAAATTATGAATTATAGAAATTATTTCATGTGAGGAAAGGTGCCCAGAGAAGCTGTGGCTGCCCCTGGATCCCTGGAATTGTCCCAGGTTGGAGCACTCTGGGATAGTGGAAAATGTCCATGCTCATGGCAGGGGGTTCATATAAGAGGATCCAGGAGGTCCCTTTAACCCAAAGGGTTCCATGATTTAGGAAGAAGATGGAAAGGAAAAAAAAAAACAAATCCAAAATCTCTGTCCTCACACCACATTTTTAACATTTCTACAGTGCAGGGGCAAACCCCCAAGCTTTTCCCACAGGAGATGCAAGAACTGAATCCACACAAATTCCTAAAAATCTGCACAATGAATTTTTGCCTAAGAAGTGGCAGCATGGGGAATTATTTAGGGCACAGCTGAAGCACTGATCCAGCAACTCAGCATCCCCAAGGGATTCGGGGCAGGGGGGGTCTGAGGAGTGGGAAAAGGCTTTGGGGGGAAGGTGGCGGCCCAAGGTGACAACAATCCCACTTTTCCAGCCCCAGCTCTGTGCAGACAGAGCCTGCAGGAGCACAGGAGCAGCTCCCAGTGCTGTCACAGAGCTCCCAGTGAACTCCAGCTTGCCTTAAAACCAAGCCTGGCCCTTCCCAGCCCTTCCTGAGGAGCTGCCTGACATTCCTGGCGTGTTTTGGGGCTGGAGCAGCCAACCTCAGCTCCCAGCTCAGGTGAGCTCACACAGGTGAGCTCAAATCCAGCCCCTGCTGAAGGCAAACAGGGCTGAGGGAGAGCCCAAGGGGCTCTGGCAGCACAGTCAGAGAAGGGTGAGCCCATAGGATGCTGCTGGGAACCAAAACTGCAGCCCTGAAGCCTTGGGTTTCTCAGGCTCCTCAAGGACAAGAAATGATAAGAATTATAATTTCATTAAAAGAATGATTAAACACCTGTGAGAGATGGGATGTTTCGCACAAAGCATGTTTTCAAAGAGGTGTTGCCATCTTGGCCCAATGTCTGTTCTGCATGGCACGACCCACCCTATATAAGTGCAGTGTTTTAAACAAAGCTCTCTCTCTTTTGCTTCTCCATTACACAAAGAACTTTGCTGCATTATCCTTTCTGCCACTCCTACAGCCAAAATGCAACCAGGGTGGGGATCTGTCCCCCCAAAAAATCCAGTTTTGGGAGGCACAGGCTGCTGGGTTTGACCTGGTTCTGCTGTTGACATTCCAGGAGAGGGATTTGGGACGAGGGATGGAGGGACAGGACACAGGGAATGGCTTCAGGGATGGGTGGGATACTGGGAATTGGGAATTCCCAGAGAAGCTGTGGCTGCCCCTGGATCCTGGGAGTGTCCCAGGACAGACCCTGGAACACCCTGGGATAGTCCCTGGAATCAGCAGATCTTCAAGGTCCTTCCCAACCCAAACCTGATTCTGTGTAGACAAAGAAAAAGAAGAGACTGGTGAGGGACAGAGCAATCAAACAATTCAGGAACTCAAAGATTTGGGAAAGCCAGCCACGTGAAAAGACACAAAATTCAAGAGGCTGTGCCTCAGGAGAAGGGAATTTGGGAAGAACAAAGCTTGGAGCGCTGCTGGGAGTAAGAAATTCTGCAATTCCCAATTTGCCCACAAAACCAGCATACCCCTGGACATTCACATGAGTCCTGCCTTGCTGCATCCCAGCACTGGTTTTAAGAGGAATTAAGACAGGTGATGTGACCAATGAGGTTTTTATCACTCTAGATTAATTTTCTTTGCTCAGGAGACATTAATCAGGGTTTCCCTAAAAGGAGCAACAAGTTCAAATATTTTTCCAGATGGATACAAAGGTTGCTTGGTTGGATTTTATCTTCTCTAATCCCCTCCTATCTCCTTTTAATAAATAAATTAGGAAAGTTTCACAGCAAAATACAGCAATTTCGAAGACTCCTAAATCATGTTACTTATAGGAAACAAAAAATAACTTTCAAGGTGGGCTTTTAAAAAAATCCCAGAATGGTTTGGGGTTAAAATTCAATTAATTCCAACCTCCTGCTATGGGCAGGGACACCTTCCCCTAGACCAGAGCCTCAAATCAGGACTTGAAAGCCTCTTCTGCTGCATTTTAGAGAAAACAGAGAAACTCTGAGAAAACTGAATTGTTACACTTCAAGAAGAGATGCCCAATTCACTCAGAATCTTGGAAATCTCTTGTAATCTTGTTGAAAGCTGATAAAAAAAATCTAATTTCTAAACTCAGCACACCCTGGGCAGTGAGGCAGAAACAGCACAAATTGCCATTTGAAAGGATCAAAAAAACCCCTCAACCCCAGGCAAGCAAAAAAAAAAAAAAAAAAAAAAAAAAAAAAAAAAAAAAAAAAAAAATATTCAGTTTAAGGCTGGGAAAAGGCTTGATGCAAACAGCACCTCAAGGTGATGGTGGGATGGCTGTGATCCTTCCCAATGGCAATTTCTGCTATTTCTGCCTCTCTGCCCGGGGTGTGCTCAGTTCAGAAATTTAGATTTTTAATCAGCTTTCAAAGATTGCCCCCACTGACAAAATTACATGAGATTTCCAAGATTTTGAGTGAATTGGGCGTCTCAAAGTGTAACAATTTTTTTTCTTATTTTTTAACTGGATCCATTTTCTCACCAAGCTCATCCCTGCAGCGCTGAGAAAACCAAAAACCCCCAACCCACAACACCTGGGAAATGCAACACCCGGGGTGAGAATTTAATTTTTGACCATTTAATGACTGTGCCCCCACCCAACAATTAAAACCATTAAAAACTGAGTTTTTTTCCCCCCTTTGAGGTGACAGCCACAGGATGAAAGTCCATAATTGTCATAATCCCAAAGAAAAGGGGGCTCATTGCACAGGAGCTGATGAACTCCTGGCACAGCTGATGATGAAACAAAGGGACTTTGAGAAACTCCTGAGTGCCAAGGAGACTCCAGGCTGGAATTTGCAATTTTCCCAGCCTGGAGAAAGCAGGGTGGCTGATTCCATGGCCTGGAGCCAAGGGAATTTCTGTGTTCCACACCTGGAGGTCACACACTTTGCACCCCAAGCACATCCAAGGCTCCTCTTTTTTTTTTTTTTTTTTTTTTCCCCACTCATAAACCTCGTTTGAAGCCCAGTTTTTAATTGGGGAACATTCTGAGCAAGTGCATGGGGTGTATTTAGAAACAAGGAGAATATAATGAGAATTCAAGAAGAATTGCTTCCCTTTGTGCAGTGGAAGACACCGCAGACTCGTTTTATGGGGTTTTAATGCTCACTGCAGGCAAACAAGTGGAGAAATTAAAATATTAAAAACATTAAAATAAACAACTTCTCTATTTCTTGATGACAGAGGCAATAAACAAACCCATGCCCCACATCAATTCCTGACACTTCAAGAGAACAGAAACTACAGATTAAAGAATGGGAAAAGTCCTTGGAGCAGAGCTAATCCCTGAGGAAAGATTGCTTTGGGTTTCAAATGGGGAACCACGTTTTGAAGTGAAGGAAAAAAATAAAAAAAGGCATTTCTGAAAGTGTTACCCAGTAAAAAGAAGTTTAAAAGTGATGAAAGCAAGAGGAAAATAGGTTGAGATCAACAGAAATCTAAAAAAAACCATCTGCAGATCCAAGCAGGATTGCACTGGGACTGTTCGGGGTTTTTTTTGTTTTTTTTTTTTTTCCAGGAGCTGCCATGCTTGGATTTATGACCAAAACCAAAACTCTGCTTCAAACATGGTGTGAACCTTGCACTTGGTACAAGTTAATTTTTAAAAAAAGGGTTTCAACCTCTCCTGTTCTCAGATGTCTCTTCTAATTTCCCAGTCTCCATCCAGGCACCTGCTGAGGCTCACTGGGAGGTGAATTCTCCTGGTCCTCCCTTCGCACTCAAATTTAGGTTTCACTACAAACACATTGGCTGGGTCTCACTCTATTAAAGAAAAAAAATCTAGAGTTTAATTTCTGGCAAAGATTTGCCAGATTTTCCAAACAAAAAAGTTGTGGTGGTGGTTTGGGTTGGGCTTTTTCCCTGCCCTCCAAAAAAATAAGCAGGAGCACATTTAAAATATTTTACTTGCCCCAATTTGCTCCCATGCCCATAATATAAATTAAGGCCTGGAATGCACAAATAGAACCCCTAATAAATACTTCCAAAAGTGCCCTTTTTAAGCAGGAAAATACAGAGTTTTTGATTTATGTCTCCTATGCTGTCTCTCCCATCACTGCACTGAGGTCTATCATTTTCAAATATCGGTTCCTGCTGTTAAAAGAAAAGGTAATAAAATCAAATTCAGGGTATATTTTATTGCCAGACCTGCTGACATGCTAAAATCTGCATCCAATGTCACAGTTCTTGGCCTTTTCAAGTCTGTTTCCATGTCAGGAGCTTAATGAGCAGAAAACCAAACAAGAACTCCAAAGATCAATGTCACTCAACAAAACCTTTTGCCTTTTTTGTTGAACGTGTGCATTCTTGACAAGACAATGATGACAGATTGAATGTCAAGACCTTTTACATTTTTTTCCAACTATTTATTTTTTTTAAACTCTTAAAAATAAGCTTGGCTGCTTATGCAATGTGAAAGCCAAAGCCCTGGAATAAAGGACACACTTGGCCTTCATCTGAGGTTTAGCAACTCTTATTTCTTATTTCATGGGTCTAATCATATTTTATTTATAGGAACACCTTTTTTTTTATTAAGTTAATATAAACATCCATGTTTTATTGTGGTAATTGCTCTAAGACAGCAAATTTGGTGCTGACATGATCCAAGCTCAGTGCAGCAAGCCCTGACTTTGGAATTCCCTTCCCAGCATCACCCCTGGCTGCTGTTTACTTTTGGAAAATCCCTGCCCCAGTCTGAGTCTTGCTCTCCACTGATCCATAACCCACAGATGAGCCTCCATATGCCATGGAAAAATGGAACACAATCCAAACAACCTTTGCTGCTTTTTCCAGAGAGCCAATTTCTCAGCGCTGAAGTCACAGGGGGAAACAGGATCTTAAGGTTTGGAGTTGTTACAAGCCTGAGCAATTAAATCTCACACAAAAACACATTAATGCCTGGCCTAAGAGCTGCTGAGGTGAGGAAAGATTAATAACCCTGGTATTTAACATCCTGATGTAGCCACAGGCACAGGGAATTTTCTCTGCCTGTACTTTGGGGGGTTGCACTGCACAATGCAAATTCACAGCCCCAGGCTCTCCCATGACAAGAGAAAATAAAAATTCCAGCTCTCTAAAGCACTGGTCACTGCATGACAGGTCACTCCTCTGGCAGGGAAAGGATTTGGGTGTTTCACACCCAGGTTGGGTAAAAAAGCACAACCTGCCAATCTTTCCAATTTCAGTCCTTCTCCACCAACAGAGAAAAAAACCTAAACCAGACCCCAGTGGAACCATTCCTGATAAGAGCCATGAGCTCCATGGCATTCCCACACATAAATCCACCCTCAGAAATCATTCTGGGGTTGGACCTTGCAGAGTGGAGCTGATCTTGAGATCACAGAATATTCTGAGTTGGAAGGGACCTACCAGGATCATCAAGCCCAACTCTAAGTGAATGGCCCATACTAACATGATGGGCTTTTTTTACAGATATTCAACAGCAATTTCTTCCAAGCACTTAATTTTATATGCACAAAATGAATTTATTAACCACAATTTACGAATTTATATTTAAAAAAAAAAAAAAAAAAAAAAAAGGAAAAAATCAGAGCAATGTGTAAGTGCAAACTTCACATTCACCCTCTCAGCTGCTACCAGGATTCCCCAGGCACCTCCAAGTTTTCCATGCTGTAATCACACCCAATTCAGCTCTGGGGCACACCCAGACCTGGCAGGTCTGAGCAGCTTTAAACTCCTCTTCCAGCTCAGCCTCACTCTTGTACTCACAGGCTCCATCCCCGTGGCACTGGGACAAATCCCAGTTTGGAGGGGAGGGAATAACTGGGAGCTCCACTCAAAGGAGTTAAACAACACCCAGGGGTGGAGATGTGAGCAATTCCTGCTGGATCTACAGTGGTGGCTTCTCCAAGAAAGTGCTCTGTCAAACACCATGGGTTTATTTATAATGGGAAACTGAGACAACTTTGGAACCACAGAGATCCATCCTCAGACAGGAAAAGCCCAGAAATCTCAGACAGAAAAGGATTTGTGCAAAAAGACACACACAGAAAGTCACGCAAAGATACACACAAAAATATTCATGCAGAGAGAGACACACACACACAGATGGGAATGAGATGCAGCAGAAAAGCCACCAAGGGAATGGTGCTCCAGGCTAATTTTAGGGATGTGGAATAAAAATTGGAGTTGTTAAGGATGGAAAATCCCTCTCAGACCATGGAGTCCAACCACTGATCCACACAAAGCCCCTCTGAGAAAAACACACACAGGAAGGCACAGAACCACACAAAGTGACAGGAACAAAAAGACACACAAAAGGACCCACAGATGCAGAAAAACTGACACAGACACACACAGAAAGACACACAAAGACTCTGAAAGATTCACACTCACACACAGACTTCACATCCTCCAAAAAATTCCCCACTCAGACTCACAAACACTCCCAAAAAGACTCCACACACCCCAAAAACACTCCACACCCCCCCAAAAAAACCTCTCCACTCACACACAGACTCACATACACCCTCAAAAACACTCCACACACAAAGAATTCCAGAAAGACACACACATAAACACACACCCCCGAAAAAGATCCCACTCACACACAAACTCCTGCACACACAGAAAAATATATTTACAGAAAAAAACACACAGAAAGGCTTCACACACATCCCCTAAAAAGATTTCACACACACACACACAACGCACACAGAAAGACTCCCAGAAAAACACACACACAAAGAAATCACACACAGAGAAACACACCCCCACCAAAAAAAGATTCCACACTCACACACAAACTCCTGCACACACAGAAAAACATATTTACAGAAAAACACACACACAGAAAGGCTTCACACACACCCCAAAAAGATTTCACACACACACACAGAAAGACTCCAAAAAAACCACACACACACAAAAAAATCACACACAGAGAAACACACACAGAAAGTGTGATGAAAGGCTCCAAACACCCCCAAAAAGTTTCCATATTCACACACAGTCCTGCACACACAGAGAAACACCACATTCACAAAAAAAACCCACTCACACACAGCCAGACTCATAGAGAGGTTCCACACACACCCCAAACATTCCCCACTCACACAGATTCACAAAGACTCCCAGAAAAACACACATGCCAAAAAATCACACACAGAGAAACACACCCCCCCAAAAAAAGATTCCACACTCACACACAATTTCCTGCACACACAGAAAAACATATTTACAGAAAAAAACACACACAGAAAGGCTTCACACACACCCCAAAAAGATTTCACACACACACACAGCACACAGAAAGACTCCCAGAAAAACACACACACACAAAGAAATCACACACACAGCACACAGAAAGATTCCCAGAAAAATACAAACACAAAGAAATCACACACAGAGACACACATCCCCCCAAAAAAAGATTCCACACTCACACACAATTTTCTGCACACACAGAAAACCACATTTACAGAAAAAAACACACACAGAAAGGCTTCACACACACCCCAAAAAGATTCCCCACTCACACACAACACGCACAGACTCCCAGAAAAACACACACACACAAAGAAATCACACACAGAAAGGCTCCAAACACCCCCAAAAATATTTCACACTCACACCCAGACTCCCAGAAAACACCACATTCACAGAAAAATGCACACACACACCCCCAAAAAGCCCCCACACTTGTTGTTAGGATACTGCTGGGAGCCAGGGAAGAAGCAGCCTTGAAGCCTCAAGTTTCTCAGGCTGCTCAAGGACAAGAAATTAAAACAATGATTAAACACCTATTAAAGACATAAAAACCCGTAATGTTTTACAACAAACATGTTTTCAGAAAAAGTGTTACCTTCTCAAAGCAATAAACCTTTTCTATCCTATTTTACACGAACTACCCTATATAAGTGTAGTGTATATAAGTGTGTATGTTACATATAAGTTATATGTCAATAAATATATTTATTCTTTTATTTATTTAAATAAAGCTCTTTTTTGCTTCTCCATGACACAAAAAAACTTTGCTGCATTATCCTGCTCTCCTACAGCTCAAATGCAACACATACACAGCATCACCTGGGAGGAGGAAGATCTGCATTCCATTCCAGCCTTTGTTTCCCTTTATCAACTCTTTTACCCAGTGATTTTGGCACATAAAACGTTCTGCATTCCCAGTGAACACCAACGCCTCTGGTAAACCAGAATAAAGCTATTTCCAGGAGAGGGGAGGTTTTAGAGTTGTTTCCCTCCCCACAGCCCCAGGCAGCTTCCCACAGGGAGCTGCTGTGAATTCCCTTCTATCAGTCAGAAATCCAAAATTCTGATTTGAGGGCTCCACATGGCATTCCCTGGATTTCCCTGCTCTTTTAAGGGCTGCTTCCATGGATTCAGAGTTGGATAATCAATGGCTATCAGAGCAGATTGTGGAAGACATGCAGGGAAAATGCATTTCACCAGTGAGTTCAGGAACTTCTGGCACTGATTAACAATTAACTCTCCTCCAGTCAGAGTCAGAAGTTGATTAACCACTGCACCCTTGATACAGAAAGGAAACAATGCAGGTAAATAAACCCACATAAACAAGAGTTTAAAATTCTCCCAGAAGAAAATAACCCATTTGTAGGAGTTGTTAGAAAAATCCTGAAGGGATTTCCCCTTATCTCCTTTTCCAAAGAATAAATCCCATTTTCCCCACACAATCCCATGTTTTACGTGTATCTACATTGCATCTCCCTGCAGTAGTAAAAGGAGCAAACCTGAAGCTTTCAAAGGAACTTTATTGCTCATTTTATAGATTTCCCTGGCCTTTGATGAGCTGCCATTCCAGCAGGCAATCTCTTCTCCTCAGCCCCACCCATTTCCAGGCTGCCTGTGGGAACAGCAGCAGCTGGGAATTTTTGCCAAGCATCTCCCACCAGCAAGACAAATCCCACAAGGATCCGGGTCCAAATCCATCATGGAGAGAAATAAAACACGATGGGAATAAGGTACAGCAGAGAAGCCACTGAGGGAATGGTGCTCCAGGAAATCCAGGCTTTTTTTGGGGATGTGGAATGAAGATTAGAAGGGTTAAGGATGGAAAATCTCTCTCAGACCATCGAGTCCCCAAGTGTCACATCCCCAGGGCTTTGAAATCCCTGCAGGGATGGGGACTCCACCCGAGCACCCTTTCCATGGAGGAATTTTCCCAATATCCAATTTAAACCTTTCCTGGTGAAGTCTGAGGCTGTTCCCTCTCCTCCTGTCCCTGTTCCCAGATCCCAAATCCTCCCTGGCTGTGCCCTCCTGGCAGGGAATTCCAGAGAGGGAAATGATCCCCCATCTGCTCCTCACAAGATCTGTGTTTTTTGGGTTGCTTTATCCCAAATTAATACAGAAATAAATGAGTTTTGCTTCAGCCAGGAGAGCTGAGCCTCCTCCTTCAGTAGTTCCAAATAAGTCAATTTTCTGCAGGTCTGAACCTGGGGCAGAATCCAGTGGTCACCTTTAAAAATAAAGAGAATCCCACTGTTATTCCCATCCCATGGGGAGCATTCTCCATCCAGGGATTATGGAATATGGAAATTATCTGGCAAAGTACAGCAAGAAAACATCAAAAAGCTACGAGCAGGTGGGGAGATGAAAATGAAAGACACTTGCCACAATCCACACAATTCCTATTCCTTCCATGGTTTGGGGGGATGATCAAATCCCAGAACAAAATCCTTGATTTAAATGCCCAGTCTGAAATGGAAATACACCAGAACTTTACTCCAGGCTTGCAAAGTTTATTATTTTTTCAGATTTCTTCTGCAGAACAACCTGCAGTGGGCTCCATTCTGGTGGAGGACAATCTCCTTATCTCCCCCCTAATCTGACTGCTGGTAATTGATTTTTAACAGATTTTATACGCAATTTCTGTATCCATTTTAAACAATTTTTCAGTCTGTAGACACAGACATTCATTTACACGCTGGTGTAAAACAAGTAGCACTAAAACACGACCCTGGTGGCAAAACCCAACTGCTCCAGCTCAAATCTCACTTCTACCTGACAAACTCCAGAGAAAACTGAGGAATCTTTACAGTAACAGCTGGGGTTAAAGTGGTGCTTGGAAGAAATTTTTTTCTGCTTTTCTGTCTAAGGAACAGGAACAGTTCAAGAGTTGTGCTGTGGCTGCTTCTAGCTGTGTTGACTTAAGAAGTGTCTGAAGTGCCAAGTTTCAGGTTTCACCTCTCCAATGTGTCCAGACATGTGGTTTAGCACATTATCCCCAACCACCAGAGCCTTTTTTTTTTTTTTTTTTTTATGGAAGCACTGCAGGAAAATGGGGCAGTGCAGTGTCAGGGAAGGCAAATCATCCCCTCCCCAGCCACAACGGATTATCTGGAGAAACACTTCATAAACTGGAAACATTGCAAGTCACTCTCAAAGCCACAGAGAAAAAAAAAATAAAAATAAAGCACAATTTATTTGTGCTTGAATTGCAGCCTCACCTGTTACACTCACAGGGAGACAGTCCATGATCTTATCTAGGGGTGGTTAACCACAGGCAAGGTTGTAAACATGGATTTTACCAGTGAAGACAATCCTGACAATTCAGAGAAGATCTCAGTTCCCTTTATTTTGGCAGCTAAGCACACAAGTAAAAATTCCTTCTGCAATTAAATGCTCTTTTTAAAAGAGTTTATCGTGGAATTGGTTCTCTGTGGTGGTCAAACTACTCACAAAGCCACGTGGAGAAATGTATTTTTAATAAATATATACTTTGCACTTAGTGGGTATTAACTGAGAAAAATAAAAAGGTTTCTATCCACACAGAATAAAGGAAACTTTCTGTGGGAAGAGAACTACAAATTGGATTTTCTCATCCTCACAGAGGCAACACCACATTTTTGGCAATAGTAAAGAAAATCTGGATATGGGTTTAAAATCCCCAAACCCTAGAAATGACATCATCTATTTTGAAAAGCCATCAAGAACCCACAGAATTCCACAATTAAAGTACCCAGGTGGGATATTAACACCATTTGCAGAATCAGAAAAAAAAAAAGCAGTTTAGCAATATTATGAACAAATCTGAGTGATTATCCAGGTAGAGCCTGAAATATCCTGGATTTTTGGATTAAACATAACCTGATAACCAACTGGAACAACCCCACAGTTCATCCTTCCCAAGACCCAAACCCAATTTTGCCCCTTCATTCCTGAGTGCTCCTCTCAGAGCTGTCCCAGAATTAAAGCAGGGCTGCCCCAAGCAAAGGAAGGGCAGGAAAAGCTCCCTCCTCCCTCTGTGCTGCCAAAAATCATCACCTGGGCACCTCTGCCTTGTCCACTCAGCCCTCAGCACCCCAGGATTGTCCCCAGCTGTGCTTCCCCTGGCACACAGAGGAATCCACATGTCCACTGACATTTTTAGATGTCTGGACAGCACAGGACAGGGGTTTTTTTAAGGCAGAACAACCCTTAAAACCAGTTCTAAGTGGTTCTGGTCCTTGCTGCTTCCCCTCCCACTCTATTCCTGCACGGATTTTACGAAGCTCTGACTTCAGCTGCTGACCTGGGGTTCAAACCTGAGCCAGGCTGCAGCTCCTGGGGCATTATTTTATGGAATGAAGGCATCAGAGGAGCTGTGTTTGCCCTGGGATTTTGGAAAAAAGAAGGGAAAACACGGCTCCTTTCAATCCCAGGGCACTTCTGTCCCCCAGCTTTTGGGGAGGCAGCGTCCCACCCCACAGCTGCAATTCCTAAAGGCTTCTTTTGCAAGGAAGGGGTGAGAGTTTGAGGTTTGAAAACCCAAGTGAGAGGTTGGGGTGATCAATTATGGGATGTCTGATGCAGAATGCGCCTTTAAAAAATGTTTTATTTAAAATAAAATAAAGAGGAAAGGCAGTTTAGTAAGTGATGCAAAAGCAATCACTCACCCTCTCCCACCAGCCTGACCATTCCCTGGGTAAAACCCTCTTTGGAAAGACCAAACCCTCAGGTTTTATTGCTGAGGGAGACGTGATAAGGTTCAGAAATGAAGTGGAAAATGCCTTTGATCAGATCAAATCTCTGTCCCAGCTGGCTGCAGTCAATGCACAGAACCAAATTCTGATGCAGAAAGACAAACTCTGCTCCTTTCCCATGTTACATAACCCAGCAAAAATGCATTTCAAGTATTTGATGTGACTTCAGTTACCCTGTGTGCCTTTTGCTGAAAAGAAGAAGAGGAAAGAAACATCTCTGTATCAAAAATCCACATCTCATATTATCCTTTCCTAGAGCTTGCCCTTGGTGGGCTCACTGAGTTCTGCCAGGGGAAAATAAATCCTGTGGCATTGAAATATGTGAGCAAAGGCCTTTCTGGGAATTTTAAATGATGTATTTTTCTCTACCTCTGAAATCTGGTTTCAGAGCACAGCACACAATACTTTGCCACCAGCCAACCCTCATTTGTCAAACCACCAGGGCATTTCTGAGTCAGGGAGTCAAGGCTGCTCCAGCATTCCCTGGGAATTCACAATAGCTCAGGAATGAGGCTCCCAGTCCTGGCAGGTGGGTGGGAGGGATAAATAAATTTAAGGAGTTGGAACAAAACAATCAATGCCACAGCCAGGAGTGATTGCAGCTGGGATGAAAAACAATAAAAACAAAAGGAGTTGTGGTTTGATTCTCTACAGATCCATAAATTATATAAACTGCTGTGTCCTGATTTTGAACATTTCATCTGTTTGGGTACAATATCCTGAGTTTGAAAGGATCTACAAAGACCACCAGGAAAGGCTGAGGGAGTTGGGAATGTTCATCCTGGAGAGAGATGATTCACAAGGGATAGAGGGACAGGACACAGGGAATGGCTTCAGGGATGGGTGGGATATTGGGAATTGGGAATTCCTGGCTGGGCTGGAATTCCCAGAGCAGCTGTGGCTGTCCCTGGATCCCTGGGAGTGTCCAAGGCCAGGCTGGAATAACCTGGGATGGTGGGAGCTGTCCCTGCCATGGCAGGGGTGGGATGGGATCAGCTTTAAGGTCCCTTCCAGGTGGGGAATGCCCCAAATTCCAGTTTGATTCAGCACAGAGTTCACAGAGCCTGGGGCACTCGAGGGAGGCAGTGAGAGCCCTTCACCTCTGCCCATAAAAGGAAAAAAAAATGCAGATTTTAGCTAAATTAGCAGGTTGGTTCAACCAAAACCTTACTACTCTGAGTATTTCCTCCACCAGCAGTAGACAGGTCAAAGGACTGTCCCAACCCTGCACCCCAAATCTCTCATTTCCTGTAACCAGTGAAGGAGAAATCCTACCTCACTCCTCACAGCACCCTCCTGTCTAATTGTACTGTAATTATTAACTTCATTTATTGCTTCACAGAAAAGAGATTTTCAAGTCTGTGCAGATCAGCTGGAAATCTGCAGCTCTTTGATACCTCAGGAATATTATAAACACCTATTTTAGGGTTTTCTCCACTAGAGAACATCAGTGCTAGTGTCAATTTTTGTCTCACAAATCTCTCTAAATGTGAGAATTATTATAGAAAAGGAAAGGAAAGGGAAAGGAAAGGGAAAGGAAAGGGAAAGGAAAGGGAAAGGAAAGGGAAAGGAAAGGGAAAGGAAAGGGAAAGGAAAGGGAAAGGGAAAGGAAAGGTCTGTTTTTTCATTTGAAGAAATGAAGCCAAATAGTCAATACTGAAATGTTATAGACACAGTTTATATATATATATATATACAAATAAATAAAAGCTGAAATAAAGAACAAGAAAACAAAACGTAAAAGCCCACAGCAAAAGTCCTTCTTGAAACTTAAAAGAATTTTTCTCCTCTGTGCTGTGGATTTTGAATGTTATCAGACTAGATTGATATCAGGCAGTGTTGCAATAATGTCAGAAAAATAAAATAATTATGAGGAACAGAAAGCAGCCCCGGGCTGGAATTAGCTGTGCACGGGGAGATTCCCCAGCCCTTACAGCCACATGGTGTAAAAAACTGATATCCCAGAGGAGCAGCTGCAGTGCCAGCTGGGTTTGCTTGGACATTCTGCTTCCTTGACTTCTGCAGAATTCCTGCTCTTGGGTCTCATTAATAAACTTGAAATTCATTTTTTTATATTTATATAAACACCCTCTGATTTGTCTCTACGTCCATGTGAAGCAGATGAGATGCCCTGAACCTCCCCAAAGGGGGAAGTACCACTGGAATCTTAATTTTTGGATTTTTGATGTGTGGGTTTGAAAGGATGGGCACAGGACCTGTCCTGAGAGCAAATTCCAATTTTGGAGCAGCCACGTTTCCCTGGCCAGCTGGGATGCAGCAGCTGAAAATGCTCAGTCCTGAAACAGCCAGGGAGGGATTATCCTGCAGGAATTACAGAAACAAGATGAGCCTGGGAAGATGTTTCATCACTCCAGCCAGGCACAACAGATGGAGACAGTGAACTTCCAAAGAAAAATGATGATCCCAGCCAGAAAACAGTGCTGGGACCTGAGCATGCACCTGGTGATCTGAAATTAAGAGCCAATGAAAATATGGCCATAAAAAACAAAAAACCACAGACAGGTCATTTGGTGTGTCCAGCCTGGAGAAAAAAAACTGAGGAGGGAGATCCCAGTCTGGAGCTTCCTCCTGAGGGACAGCAGAGGAAGAACAGCTGCAGCTGGGCCATGGAATTTTAGGGTGGATTTCAGAGAAAGGTTCTTCCCCCAGAGGGTGCTGGGGCTGCCCAGGGAATGGGCACATTCCCAGAGCTCCAGGAGTGTTTGGACACACCAGGGATGCCCAGGGTGGGATTTTGGGGTGCTGGGGCTCCCCAGGGAATGGGCACATTCCCAGAGCTCCAGGAGTGTTTGGACACCACTCCCAGGGATGCCCAGGGTGGGATTTTGGGGTGCTGGGGCTCCCCAGGGAATGGGTGCATTCCCAGAGCTCCAGGAGTGTTTGGACAGCGCTCCCAGGGTGGGATTCTGGGGTGCCTGTGCAGGGCCTGGAGCTGGATGCAGGATCCTGTGGGTCCCTTCCAGCTCAGACTCCATGATGTGGAAGGCTGGAATCCCTCTCCTCCTGTGTGTAAGCACAGCCTGCAGTGCTGAGCTGAGCTTGCCAGGCCTTACCCAGGCTGGACCTGGTGTTGGAGCGCTCGATGATCGCCCTCTTGCTGGGGTTGTTGAGCACAGACCTCTTGGCCAGGGAGATGTCAGCTGTCACTCTGGTGATGGATATCCTGGCAGGAGAGCACAGCACACACAACAAAGCCAGGAGTGGGATTTGCAGCCACAGCCCATTCCAAAGGGCAGACACCATCAAGCAATGCTCTGACACGTTTCCACAGGAGCTGTGGCACCATTAAAGAGAAGTGCTGGGTGACTGGGAAGGATTTCCTACTCCCTGAGCTCTGGGGTGGAGTCCCTGCTATCCTCCTTAGTGCATTAATTAGCTTTTCTCCTCCCAGCTGCTCATCTGCATGGATTTCCACAGTACCAGAAATGCTGGGAGTTATGTGAGGCTTGGGGCACTGCAAGGTAGCAGCACCTCCTCTTCCCTCAGACTTACACCAGGAGTAAAGCAAGAGTAAACAGGGAGCTGTGCCAGGGGCTGGGAGGAGCAGGAGAAAAGGAACTGGAGCTCTCTGGGCTGTCTGAACTCAAGTTTAACTTCACTGCACCTCTTTCACTTGAGGCAGGTGATTTATTTACTTGGTCAGTGAGTTAGAAAGATACAAAACATTACAAAGCAAAGACCACACAATCCCTTCATGTAAAATCCATTTTAAAATCCCTTCATGTAAAATCCATTTTAAAATCCATTTTAAAATCCATTTAGGAGGCTTGGGATGAGCCAAGGAGCCAGGAAAAACGGGAAGAAAGTAAGCTGGGAATGACCAGCAGCTTTTGCACAGAACTTAAGATTTATGGAGCTCTAAGTGAAATTTTCAGCTGTGGGGTTAATAAGAAGTGCAGTTATTTTTCTGCATAATACATAAATAAATGCATTGCCAGAAAATACAGTTCAAAAGTAAAAATGGGTTTGAAATAGAAATGAATGGGTTGTGGGTCTTTGGCTCACTGGCCAGCAGGGGAGGTTGCAGTTCCAAAGGAAGGAGCTGGCAAAGCCCAGGGAATTCAGAGGCAGGGAAGGAGTCAAGGCTCTTCCCTGGACACTCAGCTCCTTTCCTGGTAACGAGGACCTCTCCCAAAACTGCAGAAGAGATGGAAAGAAAGAAAGAAAAAAGGGAGGGAGGAGAAAGACCACAAAGCCACAGAAGTTGGCAGAAGGACCAAGAAGCAGCTTTTTCCTGAGTTCCTCAGAGCTAAAATCAATGGTCTCAGGCTGCTGGTGGCACTGAGCTCTCCACTGCTGAAATTCCACACTCCCACCTGATCCAGCTGCCAATACTGCTGATGGAATTAGCATTTCCAGAAAATCACTTGAGCTGAGCTCAGAACAGGGCAGCAGAGCTGAGAGTTTGCACAGAAGTTGATCATTAAATGTTCTCTCTGAGCTGTTTAGGGTCAGCTCAGCACTGCCACCTCCTCACTCCTGAAATCCATAAATCCTGCTCCAGCTCTTCTACAGAACATCATTTTCCCTGCCCTGTGCCCAGGGACCAAGCCAGTGCTCCTAGCAAGGAAATCCAAATTATCCTCTACAGCTCACCAGGAAATGCTCCAGCTGAAGATGAACCCTCCTTACAATTATTTGTTCTGTTTTATTTCTCAGCATTTCCTTCTTCCAACCACCCTTTTCAGTATTTTTGCCTACTTAAGGCAGTCAAAATAAAATCTTACATGAGGAATATTTTAGAGCTGATTTTTCTTAGGTGTTGGGAAGACACTGAGACAGAATCCTTGTGTTAAATTAAGAAATGCTAGCCCAGCCATGGCAGAAATGCAGACATGTGCACCCCTAGACACATGAGCTGTGTCCCACTCTTCAGTGGGACAGAAAATCAGCTTTGATCATGCAGCAAACCCTCTGGCATAAAAAAAAATATAAAATAATTCTCTAAAATGTTAGTAACACATGGGCAAAGCAGCATGAGAAGGACAGAGTTTCTCACCTCCCATCAAACCTGTGCTTCAGGAAGTCAAAGAGAGCTTTCTGCATCATGTCTGTCACCTTGGCAGAGGGGAGGAGATTGAGCAGGGGGATGGACAGGGAGAGAAAGAAGCCAAAAGGAAGGAAAGAGGTGAGTAAAGGCAGGGATACAGGCAACAATCAACACCTTTGCTGGGCAGAGCCATCCCAGTGCCACTGGGAAGTTTCCTGACTCACTGCTCCTGTCCTGAGCATTCCTCACCCCCTTCCACATCCATTCCCAAAGCTTCACCACACAGCACAGCCATGGGGGGTGTGTGCTGCACAGAGCACTTGGGACTGTCCTGCACATCATCAGATCTGGCTTCAGACTTCAGGGATGAGATCTGTCATGTTGGGAGACTGCTCTCAGAGAGGGACAGCAGCAAAAAAATGGGATGTTCCCAGTGCTGGACATGGGAACACATCTGAGATGCTCAGCCCTGAGAGCTGTCATCTCTGCCAGCTGATTTATTGAGCAGCTCCTTGTCCTTTCCAGGACAACTCAGCCTGACAATTGTTATCTGCCAGGCCAGGCAGCAGCTTCAGCAAAGCCCCCAGGCCTCTCTGCCAGTTTATTTCTCTCCTTCCAACTGATTCCTTCAGCATTTAGCCAGGAAAAATAGTCAAAATAATTTCCCCCAGGTAAGATGAAGCATTTTTGTTATTGGAATTAATATTCTGTGTTACCATTTCCACACATTTGTATGTTCAAGGTGTTCAGTGTTTTTTTCTTTAAAAAAAAAAAAGAGACAGGGTGGCAGATTTTATGAACAAACAGCCTCTCTCTCCTCCAAACTCAAGAGGTAAATTGATCTGTGGTGCAGCACAGAGGGAATTTAGTCCTGTCAAAAAACCTCCCCATCAAATGAAAAGGCAGAGAGAGAACATGAAGCACCTGCTCTGCTGAGCTGCACCTCCAGCCACTCTCACATCAAAACAATGCCCTGCATCATGCCAGGGCTCTCACCTCCCAAAAAGAACCATTCCAATATATTTAATAATATCCTATAAATTGCTGGCAACATTAATTAAGCTTAATGAAGTGTATCTTGGATTTTATGTTCATTTAGTTCCTGGTTCAGCACTTCCCAGATGGCTGAGCTCCCTAAACAGCCCTGGTTTAGCACGTGGTAAATGCTCACTTGAATCTGCAGCAGCCTAAAAAAGGCTCCCCTGGTTATCTGGGCCCACTTCCACCTGGGCAATCTTTTAGGAGAGTCAAAGGTTTCTTTGCAAAATATTTGAATTTATTAATAAAGTGAAAAAAGGAGAACAACAAGGAAGCTCCTTCAAATGTTTTGCTAATTAAGTTCAAAGCACGGGCTGGTTTGATGAATGTTTTTCATGTGTAGAGTCCAGCTCATTAATTTGGCTGCTTGTAGCAGACACAAATTCTCTTTTTTACTTGATTTAACCAGGAATGAGTGCACTGAAAAGAATGGATTTGCACTGTGCTTGAAACAGCACAAGTCAGAAGGAACTCTTAGCTCTTACAGAACATTTTGGTAATCATTTAAGCTGAATCATTTGAAATTCTCATAAACCAGTTGCACTGAGCCACACACAGAGTTACTGAGGATGATCAGAGACAATAAAAGTTGAATTAATTGCAAACACCTCAGTCCATACCTCGTAGCCTTTGAGTGATGGGCCCACCAACACCACAGGTCTCATTGATGGCACAACATCATAGGGGGGAATATGTTCTGTCTAGGGGGAAAAACAACCCTTCAGACCATCAACCAAGCAACAGCCACAGGGAGACCCTGGGAATTCGGAATCAGCAGGAAATCAAATGGAAACAAAAGCATCACTTACCACTTTTTGTTTCTGTTTTGCTAGAAGACCAAATGAGAACATGGTTAAAACACACCCAGGCAACAAGAAATCCCTTTGGCAAAGCACTTTGATTTCTCTCTGTGCACCTCCCTCTGCTCAGGCCTGACTAAACTGGGCAATCTGTGCATTAAACTGGGCATTCTGTGCATTAAACTGGGCATTCTATACATTAAACTGGGCATTCTGTGCATTAAACTGGGCATTCTATGCATTAAACTGGGCATTCTGTGCATTAAACTGGGCATTCTGTGCATTAAACTGGATATTCTATACATTAAACTGGGCATTCTGTGCATTAAACTGGATATTCTGGGGCAGCTGCCACTGCTCCCAAGATTTTTTCCCAGTCCCTGGCAGTTCCTGGGAATGAATGTGCTCCTCCCCCTGGGAAACATCTCAGTAACTCAGCAAAGGGGAAAAGCTGCATTTCTCATGTGGGGGTTTTAAACAGAATTATTATTAATAATTATTACTATTATTAAATAACTCCTGTCCTACCTGTGGCTGTAGGTGTGGCTCGGAATGTGCCAGAAACCATCTCTCCAAGGCTTGAAGAGGAATTCCCACTGGATTTCCTGCAGCAGCAGAAAGAGCCCCATGAACACCAGGCACCCCAAAATGTGGGAGGTTTTGGGGAGGAATTGTCCCACAAGGTCATACAAACATAAATGACTCTAACTAACAGAGCTAAAAAATAACTTTTATCATTAAAATATGGGATTTTATCATCCAAATCCAGGAGCATCTCACTGAACTCAGTAAATTCTCTGTATGTTGAGACCCACACAACTTCAGAGAGTTGTGTCCAAAATTACTGAAGAAATTTGGGTGCTGTTCAACCATCCTGAAAGCATTTCCCAGGTTTATCTCCCAGACCTTTTTCCAGGGATTTGCAGTCTCCAGGTCTGGCAGGGTGGACACTCAAAACCCTCACTTGGAAGGTGAAGAATAAAGGATGGCAAAGCTGATCTTACAAAATTTGGTTTGGGCCAAAATGGAGAGGAAAGAAAAAAACGAAAGGGGAAAAAAAACCTAAGAACAACCTAAGAAAAGCTGGGAAAAATCCGGGAGACTTTAAGTACTAAGTTGACTTAAAACCCTCAGAAATTTTTGTCATTATCCCTCACTGCTCTTTCCTACAGCCAAAGCCATCTTTGCTTTCTCATCAGCAGCATCTCCGCTGGGAATGCCAGCCCCAGCAGTGCAAAAGGCCCGCCCTGAGCAGCAGCAGGTGACCTTTGGGAGTGCTGCTGTGTGAGGGGAAGGACTGGGGGGGTTGCAGAGGCCAGGCTGGCTCACCCTCCGTGGAAGCGGCCCCTCTTCTGCTCCTGCTGGATGCGGATGTTCTCCAGGCGCAGCGGGCTGGGGATGAAGCCGATCTCGCAGCCCTCCTTCACCAGCCTGCCTATCCACCAGTCGTTGTTGTACTTCTGCAACACAGCAAGGGGCTGGCTACTCTGCTGCCTGGGGGTTCAGCTTTTGTGCTTTTTAGAATCCCTGCTGTTTGGTGTGTGTGGGAAAGGATGAGCCAGAAAACCTTACAAATATGAATGCTTAGATTCTGACAATGTAGAAACCATACGTGAGATTGAAATGAAAGCCATCCTTGAGATACCAAACCTCAGTTACTAAATAACTAGAACACAACAGAATGGCCAGTGAAAGTAATCCCCTCTTGGTAGAACAATGGTCCAAAGGTTAGAGAAGACCCTGCTAGGGTCCAAAGAGCAGTTTTTAAAGTATAACACATGATGGTAATGTAATGGTTCTTATAGGCTGTATGTAAA
>JAOTQP010000362.1:35484520-35519736 GCA_026413545.1 Cichladusa arquata | reverse complement strand
CTCCGGTGCCTCCCCCCCGCAGCATCAGCGAGAGAAGCGCTGGGAGGGACCCCGAGCATCCTCCGGTGCCTCCCCCCGCAGCATCAGCCAGGGATGCGCTGGGAGGGACCCTCAAACATCCTCCGGTGCCTCCCCCCCGCAGCATCAGCGAGAGAAGCGCTGGGAGGGACCCCGAGCATCCTCCGGTGCCTCCCCCCCAGCATCAGCCAGGGATGCGCTGGGAGGGACCCTCAAACATCCTCCGGTGCCTCCCCCCGCAGCATCAGCCAGGGATGCGCTGGGAGGGACCCCGAGCATCCTCCCGTCCCGCACTGGCCCGGCTTTGTGCAACCTGGAATATTTGCAGGGACCCAGGGGCAGCCGCAGCTTCTCTGTGCCGGGGCCTTCCCACCCACACAGGGAAGGATTTCTTCCATCTATCTAAACTAAATTTCCCCAAGTCCGTCTCCAGCTTTTTCCAGCTGCTGGAAGCCCGCTGTGGGCTCTCTGCACCAGCTCCCCCAGCATTCCCAGCCTGTCTCCATAGGGAAGCTGCTCTAGTTTCCAAACCACCTTCATGGTGACCCTCTGGATTAGCCCCTCTCAAATCTGCCCTTGGCATCTCCCCTTGGCACCTTTCTCCCTTTGACACAACTGGATCTTTAACCAGGTTAAAGGATATTTCTTCCTGGAATATCACTCCGTGTCTCATTCCTGCGAGGAAAAGCATCTCCCTTGGCATCTTTCTCCCTTTGCCCCTGACACAACTGGATCTTTAACCAGGTTAAAGGATATTTTTTTTTCCTGGAATATCACTCCGTGCCTCGTTCCTGCGAGGAAAAGCAGCAGCAATGGTGTCCCTGGGTGACGCTTTGACCTTGCTCAGTTTACAAGAAGTTTTGTCACGATGGTGAATCAGCATCTGGGCAAAGCAGTGTCTGGAGCCTGCTCCTCCTCTCCAGGGGTGCTGTCCTCGTCCTCCTTCCCTAAAAATGCTCCTTTCCATACCTGCTAAAATCACCTGCAATTCTCCCTCCTGTCTCATTTATTTCCCTGCATACACATGATTTGAAACAGTCTGAAACACCACAGGAAGTCTCCTCCTCCTCCTCCTCCTCCTCTTCCATCAGTTTCTCCCTACAAGAATCTCCTGCTTTAACAAGAAACCAAACATCCATGATGTCTTCTGGATTTCTTCATGTTGTAGACATGGCCCAGGCTCCTGCAAATCCTGGTCCTGGTTTCCACAAGTTTTATTCCATTACTCTCAGCTGGACAATCCTGCAGTACTTCGATGAAAATCTCTCTTTCTTCCAGTCATTACCTGAGGCAACAAAGCCTCTCACACCCTTCTTGAAAGCAATTCCATGGGGGAAGAGTTAGCAATGTGCAGCATGTGATAAGTCATTATTACATAATGGGATTTATTCCCCTGGATTACCAATTATCCCTTTTATTTCTCTTATGTTTCAAGCTTTTACCCTGAATAGCAAATTTGTTAGTCATGACAAGTAGGGGCTTAGTCATAAAAGACAAGACTTTGGATGAATTAATCCTTATTTTCCTCCATTATGGAGAGCTCATTTTGGAGTGAGATAAGCAAAACTCGATTTTTCTATTAGAGCAGGTATAATCTGCCATCAGGAAGAATGCAGAGAGCCATCTTTTCTCAGCAGAGTTGTCACAAACAATGTGACATTGTCTGGAGTGCAGACAATACTGAATTGTCACCCAGCTGCTGCTATTTTTTACTACTTATTACCAGATTAGGTGAAGCAGCCTGGCAGGAACAGGAATTTTCAGGCAGATTTGGGAGTGATCAGCACCTCCAGGCTGGGCTGGGTGCCTGACGGTGGGATGGACAGTGTGGTGGGAACCTGCTTTATAAAAACATGGAAACAGAAAAACAGAGCTTAAATACTTTGTTGTTTTCACCTTCATTCATTTCTTTCACCTCTCAAACCATGTCATTTTTCAGCTGTACACTTACAAGAAATCCACTTAGATATATTTTTCTCTGAGCCTACTTATTCCTGAACATTTGGAAATTGCCTTCCTGCCAGCACCACAAAAACAAAACCAAGAGAACCTGGATGTTATCTCCTTTTCCACTTTCCCACTCTCAGTTTAGCTCACTCTGGCAGATCAGATATGATTTGACAGCAAGTTCTGATTTTTCCTGAAAAAATTCCCCAGCTGAACCAACCTCAGTTCATAAACACCCCAAGATACCAGAAAAACGAATAGGGATAATAAAGGAATAACAAATCCCCTTCTTGAGAACCAGGATCATAAAGGAATGACAAAATTCCATTTCTCTGCAGGGGAGTCACCAGCGCAGCCAAGGTGTGGAGCCTGCAGGAAACCAAGGAGGGGACAAAGGTGACAAAGGTGACAACAGCGTTTCCATGGCTTCCCTTCACAGCTTCTGGGCTCCAGGAAGGGGCTCTGGAGCTGCAGGAAGAAGCAGCAAGGTTGAATTTCTGCTGTGCTGAACAATTCCGTGCTAGGAGCAGACACGGGTGCTGCCAGGGGCGGGAGGTGCCAGCAGGGACAGCAGCTCATGCTCGTCCCATTGATCCCCGGCCAGAGGCAGGAATTTGATATCTTTGTGCCATCAGCGCTCAGATGTGGCTCAGGGGAAAGGGGTGCTAAAGGATTTCTCCCAGGAGGGACCCAAAGGGTGGGATGCTCATGACAAAAGGCAGTTTTAAATGTCACCCGTAGTTAATGTCCCACTGACACCAGCAGAGGCTGAGTGCACCAGGGAATGCAGAGCATAAAAGGGTTTTGCAGGAATAACAATAAATAAAGGCAGGCTGGAGAATTGGCAAAAACGAGCTGGGAAGTGCTGACGGGGCAGCCAGGAGGAAATGAGGGTCAGAAATGATCTGATCTGCATCCCCAGGGACCATCCAAGGCACAGAGACACATCCACAGCTCAGAGGGACTGGGCTATGGAAACATTTGGCCAGGTGGAGAGAAAAATCCACAGCAAAAGGAACAGGATCTGCACCACTGACACTCCCAGGATGATTATCCCAGACCCAGCATCTCCTTGGATCAGACAGGGGAGGATTTTTTTGGGATCAGGAGCACAGGGTTCCTTTCTCAGAAGTCTGGATGTGGAAATGGAGCACTGGCACTCCAAAGATACTCCATGAGAAAGTGCTTGGGCTGTGCTGGCAGGAATTGTTTCTCATTTGCAAGACACTTCAATATATGCTTACTTTAAAAAAATGTAAAGTACACACATAAATCTCAAGCTCTGTATAAATTATTCACGTTATGCACAGTCATGTATTCTGTGCTAACCCACCTGAAAAAAATGGGTTTGCTCAAAACAAATAAATCGATTTAACCACTGTATAAAACAGCAAAACGTTTCAGGTCATTAGTGAGTACACAAAACATTATTTCCGAGTTACCATCTTTACATTTGGGTTAATAAATCACCTAAATAAAAGGGTTGTAACTCGAAGAAAAAAAAAACAACAACAAAAACTGTTGTATTTACATTATAGGAAGTGATAAAGCAACCATAAACACACCGAATGGGCAGGAAAGCACTAAAAACACCCAATAAGCTCGAACCAGGAGTGCCCCACGGAGATGCAGAAGGAGTTCAGCAGCAGCGCAGGCAGCTGATGCCACCTTCTGGTGTCACTTGCAGCGGGGATTTAAACCCCCCGCGCCGAGCCCGGGCGGATCCGCTGCTGCTTCCAGCCTCCTGTGCCCCAGGGCAGGGCTCAGAGGCCTCAGGGCTGAAGGCAGGCTGGACTAAAGAGGTTTTGCTATTCTTAGGCACAGAAACAATCCTAACTCCAGGAAATTTGTAAGGCTGTGAGTGGGAATCCCTGGAATTGACTTCCCAGAGAAGCTGTGGCTGTCCCAGGATCCAAGGCCAGGCAGGACAGGGCTGGGAGCAGCCTGGGACAGTGGAAAGTGTCCCTGTCTGTAGCAAACATGAGTTTTAAGGTCCCTTTCAAATCAAATCCCATTCTGGGATTCAGGGATTCCAAAAGTGATGGGGTTACATCAGTGTTACTCCTGATTTTAGTCCTGTTTCAGCTACATTGATTTATTTTCTTTTTATTTAAACTGGAGTTACTAAATTACAATATGGACTGATAACTGAGTTAAATTTATAGCAAAATATAACTTGTATGTGTGCTCATTAATTTTTTGAGGTTAAACCATTAAAAACAATCTAAAGGACACAGAGATTGCATTTAGAGACAGCAGGTGACTGGGAGACAAGTAAGTCACAGAAAACAGGGAATGTATCCTGCAACTCCCTTTTCCTCCTGAAAAGCATTTCAGAAGCAAATGTTCTGTTCAGCTCTCATACCAGGGAAGGGTATTTTGGGTCCTGCCACTGCAGCAGGATGGCACAACCCAACCAGAGTAGGGGTCTCCACATCCCCCCACTGCTCTGGGGTCCTGCAAGGAGCACATCCAACGTTTCCCACACCATTTGCTGCTTGGATCAGCAGTAATTATCTTCCATGTTCTCTGTTCTGATGGAAACACTTGGATCTTCATAGCTCACCCAACTCAGGAAAAATTCTCTCTCCCTCATTTTCCCAAGCAGCACTCTTCAGGCTTTAATTTACCAAGGTTATTCCCAGTCTTCCCAATTAAAGTGTGAGTGTTGCAAACCCCTCAAAGTAGCAGAAACGTGGAAGTGAGCTTTGAAACTGTATCTGCAGGCAAATCCAGGGAGCCTGTTGGGAGGACAATTTGAGACACACCAAAACTCCCCTCAATCCATAAATAAATACAAATCTTATCAGAGAAAGAACCAGCATTTTCTAGTTCCTGACATTTAAAACTCTGCACGTGATGTGAAGTCCAGCATAAATGGCTGGAGATAAGCCAGAATTCCACAATCTTACCTGAAAGACATTCCCAATGCACACCAGAACAGAAATTCCTGTTCCAATCCTGCTGCAGAGATGTACAAATAGAGGAATTCAAACTACACATTATCATAACCTCAACATGTTTAAACAGCACAAAACCACCTCAGTGGCATTCCCAGCTGGACAAAGGATTTTACAGCACTAGTCCTTCCCCTTTCTCTCTTTTTTTCTTGTTTTAATGAAGATTTCCATGGCCTGCAGCACCATCCACCACTCCTCCCCTTTTCCTGCACTTGAGGCACACAGAAATTCTGCAATGATTATTCCAGTTCTGCTTCCCAGAAGGTTTCATCAGCACTAATCCTTTAAATGAAAGCCATTCCCCATCTGGCACTTACCATCAGAGCCTTGGGAGTTTATGGAATCCTTCTCTGCACCTCACATTTTCCCAGAACCCATTAAAAGTTCGAAGCTCCAGCTAAAGGTTTTTTAAGTAATTAGATGAGGATTAGACTACAAGAAATCAGAGACACACAGCAATCTCAGAGACATCTTCTGGCCAATTTTCCCTGAAAATGATCCACTGAAAATGATCTTTGTAGTGAGAAGAGCCCATGCTAAGTGTACAGCTTTCAATCTGCAGAGGAAATTACTTCCCATTTTCATTAAGCCTCCAAAGGGTTTTGGGGATGGCAGTGAAGCAAGGTTATTCCTAGATATCAAGGACAATAATTTTTTTTTCTTTTACAGACATGGATTTTCAACAATTCTTTCAAAAAACAAATTCATTTATATTTCAGACTATCAGCCATTCCCTGCAATGAGCCCAGCACTACAGAAAGCCTGGAAAGATGAGATAAAGAGGAATTTTCAGGGAGCAGCAACCCCAGTGAAGCCACAGGTGCCCCCCAAAGCTGCCACCACCCCTCACCTGACCAAGGCAGAGCTGTGGGTTCCTCTATTCCCCACAGGAATAATCTATCCTCACCTCTCCCTGCAGACATCACATGGAATAAAAATAGAGCATCAGTTAAGGAAAAAACAGGTAATTTTAGACATCTGAGTCGGTGATGAGCTCTGAGATTTAAAGCTCTGCAAGTGTTTTTAGCTGCCAGGACTTTTAACAAGCACAATGCAAGACAAAACAGGTTTTAACACAGCTTGGATTAAGAACAGTTCTTTATATAGAAAGCTAAGATGGAAATTACACTGACTGCATGACATAGGTAAAATTTTCCTGGGAGGTTGGGCTGGACTAAACAACATCTCCATGTTCCTTCCAACCTCAGTGAGCCTGGGATCTGTAACACAGAAACATCCAAATGGGGAGAACAAACCAGCAGAAATCCTCCCCATTTCTCTGGCAGAGCAACAAACTCTGATTCCCCATTTTCCCAGGTGCCAGCCCAGCCCTCCCCTGGCACAGAATCACCACCTCATCTGGAAACAAGTGCATATGATCAAAGAAAGGATCAGAGTCCCTGCTTGCACACTGAAATAACCACATGTGCACCATGGCCAGGTTTTGATATGTATTTTTATTTCCCTGCAGTTTTCACTTATCAAGAACAAGTAACAGGGAAAGTTGTCTGAACTAGTGCATAAACAAACATTCGGAAACACCACTACACGTATCTAATGTACAAGAACCGTATAAAAAAAGTCACTAAAACACTACACTACCAAGGTGTCCAACGCTTACAGTCAGACTTTTTCCAACCCGTTACTTGCCTTGTAGCCACAGGAAAACTCTCCAAAATTGAAAAGACAATCTTGCCACAACCCTCCCTCCCCCCCCACCCCCACCACCTGGGATGGCTCGATAGCTAGACATCCAATAATGAGTTATTGCAATGATATAGAATGCAATACATACCTGGTAAAAGATCCTTTAATGTGGTGTTTGTGGTACAGTTGGAAAGTTGGTTAAAATACGCAGCCTTTGGGTAAAATGGCATCAAGGTGAAAATTTTCTCAGATCTGCACATTTGGAGATGTGGCAGATGCATAATTTTCCTAGTCAGTTTATTTATTTTTTTTTTCCTCTCCTGTGTAATTATTTTTTATAAACTGGTATTATAAATAGAAATATACATTCAAAATATATGGAAAAGTGAGTTACTACATTAAATTTGCATGTATCGATCCATCCCTTTCCCCTGCACAGTAATAGAAAATACTATTTTGCCTTGAACTTCATATTTGACAGTGAAATGCCACTAAAGTATTTACCAAAAAGTCCATCTAGTCAAATTGTGAAACAAAATGAACCAAGTGAAAACTTTACATTTCCTTTAGAAAAAAATTACAAGAATTTTGTTTCCTAGCTATGAATCTTTAACTTTTTTTTTTAGACACAAAGTTGCATTTATTTGTACAAGATACAAAATGTAAACATGGCAAAATAAATAGTTTAAACAAGTGATGCAGGATCCCATGTCATGCTCATGATCCCATTAAAGAATTATTTTTTAATCCATTCAGTTGCAAATTCAAGTGCAAAAGCATGATGATGAATATCTACTATTCAAGTAACAGAAATAATATTGATGATACAAATAAACTATTTTACAAGGTAGTGATTTTCCCAATTTTACAAAATTTACATTATATATCGACTTAATACACGATATAATGCGAGTCCATTCAGGCCTGTGGGAGTTCTCTGGGAGCCACAGAGTGCTGTGTTTGCATTCAGCTGGAGAGGAGGGGGCACAGCAGGCTCCCCCAGGAGCACACCACAGCTGGGACACTGCCTGGGGGTTATGTCACCTCCATGGCCACTGTGGTCTCTGCGATGCCGTTCAGGCCCAGGCGCTCTGGTTCATGGTTCTCTCTGCAAGGGAGGGAAATCCCACAGTCACAACACATTTCCTCACACAGGTTCAGCCATTTCCTTCAGATCTGCACACAGCTGCTGCCTGGAGCAGGCAGGAACCTTCACACACACACTGCAAACCTTGTTTTTAAGTAAATACTGGCATTCAACAACCGCTGTTATTCACCAATGCGGTTCCTTCTGCAAGATTATTGCAGTTAACTCTCCATTCCAGCCTAAATTATGGATTAAATCCCTAAAAGTTTTCTGAACAAAGTCAAGATATGATAACTCAGCATTGAGTTATAATGCACCAAGTATTGCTGTTAATTCCCTGCCCATTCTGCTTCAGCACTCATTTTTTACTTGTTTACTGACACCCATTTTTTATTTTTCCAATTCACAAACATGACTTTGTTTTTTGGAACACCATATAATTCAGGAGAGACTTCAAACAAAGCCCAAATATTGCCATTTTCAGAAAAAATTGCCAACTGCAAAGCTGCTGCCACATCATCTAAGCATTCCTAAATAACAGTGCTGCTGTTTAATGAGAATAAATACCTTAATGGTTGGACTTGATGATCTTAAAGATCTTTTCCAACCTAAACAATTATGAATTATGATTTTATATGCAAGGTAAGGGTTGTCACTTTTCTGGTTTGTGTTTTACATAAATATGTAACACATAAAAATGTATCTGCCAGCCTGTACCTTACAATACTGGTACACAATGATTTATGGGGAACACGAGGAGAGTTTGACAGAATCTACCTGAAAATGCTGCATGGGAAGGGACAAATGAAATGGTTAAAATACAAACACAGTAGAAGTTGATGAAAATTTCTGGTGCCTAAAGGCAGAGTGAGTTGGTGAGTTATTTGAGGGATTAATTTGCAAAAATCAGCTCTTGTGGTTTGCCATGGCCACGCTGAAGGTGCTGAGAAACCTCTCAGAGGTGGGACAGATTCCCTCTAGTGCAGAGTTGGGCATGACTGTGGAGAGGACACTGCTGGGACATCAGAAAGACTTCCCCCTGAAGGGCTGTCAAGCACTGAACTGCCCAGGGAGGTGAGGGAGGCAGTGCTGAGGTGACACTCAGTGCTGCCTCTGATGAGGTGAGGGCAGGCCCCAGGCTGGACTCACTCTGGCAATTCCAACCCCAACAACCCCACGATTCCAAACACAAGTGGGAGCTGCTGCAGCCCTGTCCCCACTCACCTTGCTATACTGCTGATGGCACTGCTGGGAGTTACCTTTGGCACTCTGTCCATGCTGGCAGCAACTGTGGCAAGTTTTAAGGCAGTTGGCGAGGGCGCTGAAGTCCGTGTATTGATATGAACATTGACTGGAGACACAACGCTGACGTTGTTGAGGTGCACGGCGCTGGGCAGGCAGGAATTGTTCATGGGCAGGGGCTGGGGGCTGCTCGTGCACAAGGCTGGGATTAAGTGGTTTGTGGTGCTGTGGCCAACTGTCCTTACAAGCTGTACAGTTGAGATCCCTGGGCTGGATGATAAAGCCATGTTGGTGGAGTACAAAGTTCTGGAGGTTCCTGTTATGCAGAATAAACGGGGGGTGTTAAAAAGGTGATGTTTCTTAGATGAAAAGCCAAAGATTAACCTCAAGGGCAATGCTTTGAGTGTGTAAGTTATTAATGCCCATATTTTACAGATTCACAAAATGGAAAAATTCAGGAGTGGCAGCATGGCACACTCCCACTGATGCCTTGGGATTTAGCTTTTATATTTTTCAGACCCTGTACTGCTTTAGTGTATAATCTAGAACTCCATAGCCTGTCAGCTTTTATTCAGACAAAACAATCCCTCCAGGCCTGAAACTCAAGGAGACCTGACTGTCTCAGGCCCCAAAAAGTATAAACAAAAGAGAGCTGGGGGAGAGCAAACTGGGGGTATATGACTTCATAACCTAGAGCTGTAATTGGAGGATTAACCCCTGACATGTAAATGGACCAAACTTTTAATTATCTGAAAAACTCCTGACCATTGTCCATTTTGGGTGCAGCCCCTGGGAGGCCTTGGCTGCCCAAGGTGTACTTACTGAAGGTAAAAAGAAGTGTACCCACTTTTATTCTCCAAATCTTGTCTAGCCTCTGATCCAGGGAGCCACTCCAAGGCCTCACCATGTGCCTGATCCTCCACCCTCAAAGCACTCTCCTCTTGGATATGAACTCAGGGAATTACACACAGATCTCCCTCCCTTTGCTGGAACTGCTCCAGTTTATTGATTTTATTCAGTCGTGTTTTTTCTCCCTCTATTCATTTCATATTATCATTAACCCAGCCTGGCAGAAGGTCTATAAAACTAATCACACCATTAGCTGCTAAAACAACAAATTACTTTAAAAGCCTCTTCTTTGTCTTGGCAGCCCAAATCCCATTTGCCTCTTGGCATTGTGGAGACAGCACCAGCACAAGCAGCACCACAGGAGGGCTGGGAGGGGGCACTGAGTGCCCATGGCTGCACTTGTTGGGACAAATCCTAAATGCAGTGAAACCTGAGGCTTACAGTGATGTCAGAAGAATTGCCAGTAAAGGTTGGTTAGTACATTTTTGGCTGAATATTCAAGTGAGGTAACAACCAAATAATGAATCAACTTTTCCATTTCCTTCTCAAAGTACTTAAATGTTTTAAGCAGTTGATTTATTCCTTCATTACACACTCACACTGGTTTTAAAATGCTGTCACTTAGGCTTTTGATCAGAACAGACTATTAGAAGATAAAGACTACCAAAGGAAAAGCAAATAATGCTCTTCCAAGGTAAAGAGCACTTGGTGGTTTTATATCCATTTTAACAACAAGGCTCTCAGGCCCAGGGTGGGATTCTTGGGACTGTGCTGTGTTGTTTTCCTCCAAGAAAACAACCATGTCTTAAACCCTTTCTGCTGGACTCTGATCATCCTTGTGGGTCCCTTCCAACTCAGGATGTTCCATGATTCAAACCACTGCCCCAAAGTACTACAGAGAAGAATATTTAAAACAATCACAACTAGGAGATTTGGTTTTTTTGGTCGTTATTTACTAATATTTTAGAAAGCAGCAATAAGATCAGTTGGTAATTCAGAGCAGCTGATGTTCTCAGCTCACTGCAGAGCAGGGTTTCCAAGGACTCCTCACCTGAAGGCTGGACAACACCGTTGATATTGTTGTGGCTGGTGCTCTGCTCCTTGGCTCCCTCGCTGCGCCCGGGGGCCGGGGCACTGACCACTGCAGAGGCAGCAAAGTGGGCACTGGCTGAATCCAGGGTTTTGGACATGCAGTCAGAGGTGCTGGAGCCCTGCAGGAAGAGGAAAAGATGGCTCTCCATCATCCAAGTACAAGGTGATATACACCTTAGCACTGCTACAGTGCAGAAGTAAAGCAAATAAATAAATACGGCTTGTACATGTGACCTAATGCACCACAACACTGAATGTTCCTGTGTCAGCAGAGTGATGAGAAGCTGGAAATCAGTGTCCAAATGAAGATTAAACAAGTGCTGCCCACAGCAGCCAGGTCAGGCCTCAGCACAACACTTCACTTTGGTTGTGTGCTGCTCAGCCTGGAGAGGGAAAGGTTCTGGGCAGAGCTCAGAGCCCCTTGTAGGGCCTAAAGGGGCTCCAGGAGAGCTGGAGAGGGACTGGGGACAAGGGATGGAGGGACAGGACACAGGGAATATGTGGCCCAGAGGGCAGGGATGGATATTGGGAATTGGGAATTCCTGGCTAGGATGGAATTCCCAGAGAAGCTGTGGCTGCCCCTGGACCCCTGGAAGAACTGGACAGGCCTTAAGGTCCCTTCCAACCCAAACCACACAGGATTCCCTAAGTTTGGTTATTCCTCTAAGAAAACAATCATGTCTTAAACCCTCTCTGTTTTGTCTCCAGGCAGCAAATGCTCTGCAGCTGCAAATCTCAGGGATGTCCAGCATTGATGGTACCTCCATTCTGTGACTTGTGCCACAGGATAACTGCCCAGCACATTCTGGAACCCCTCTCTGTTAGTCCAGTTTCTACTGGAAAGACTCATCATTCTTACTGGAAAGAACATTCATTCTGCAATTGCAATTTATATTAACTAAGAGAATGACTTTGCACAGAAGCTTGAAGTGTTTTAAAGGTCCAAAATTCATTTGTTTTTTTAAAATATTTTGGCATTGTGACTTTACACTTACAAAAAATGTTATCACTATCTGCCAACACAGAATCCCTGATTAATTGAAGTAGAAAACACTGAGGGGAAGGGAACAACCAGCACAAGCAATTAGATTTAAAATGCTCAAGGTAATATACATTTTCCTGTAATAGACAGCAGCAACAGTTTTATATTTTATTGGGAAGAAGCTAACAGAAAACTAAGTGCAATGGAAAAACATCTTTCCATTGCAAGGGATTCCAGAGGAAAAATGGGATTCTTTCAGAAGCCAGAATGTGCAAACATACAAAGCTCTCTTTTCTCAGATGTACCAATTTTTAGTTCAGAACAGATTATCTCAGAAGGTAATTTTAATAAAGTCTCTTCAGAGCACTTAGAGACAGGAGGACAAAACCAGTGAAAACAGGAAGAGTTGAGAGCACACACTGATGTTTTTACACTGATAACTCTGTGGATGCAGGTAACACAATCAGCCACAAAGTCTCTTACTCAAGTTACAAAATGCAGCCAATTTATTAAAAAAAAAAACCCTGAGCAAAGTGTTTTAAATTCCTTCTACCATGTCCCACATCTGCTGGGGTGTCACAGTTGGTGGAGAGAGATGAGCAGCACTGTGAAGAGAAGGAAGTGTCAGGACATGCAGGGTGGGAGCAGTACCTGTGCTTTCAGATGTGGCTGTTGGGAGGAATGCTGAGATTGCTGCTTCTGCTGCAGCTGGGCCAGCTGCTGCCTCTGCATCTGCACTAACTGCTGTTGGTGTGTCTGGAACTGCTCCTCTGTGATCCCCCCTGTGACTATGGGAGAGAAAGGAGCCCCAGTTACACACAACACACACGTGGAAAAGGCAAGAGTCTGGCTAACAGCTGGCTGGAGAGGACAGAAATCACGTCAGATGCACCCAAAATCTGAACAGATTATGTAAAGGAGAGGTCAAGCTGTGTTTGTTTGTTGTGCTCTTTCATGGAATCAATTTATAACAAAAGAATTCAGAGCTTTCATTGCTTTTAAGCCTTTTCTGTCTTTGGTGCTTTTATCCCCAGTAGCTTTAGGCAAAAGCTTAAGAGAAGTGATTTTCCTGGCTTTGAGGAAGGAAGCACAGCCCAAAAATCAGAGTGAGGACAAAGTACCCTGGGCTGAGCTGGGTGACTTCTCTCAGTGAACACTGGAGAGGATTCCTGGATAATTTCCCTTCCTATAGCCTCTTGCTGTCCCTTTCCCAATAGCAGAAAGGACTCTGAGCACACACCTGGCATGGGAGCTTTTCTCTGCCAATTATTGTTTGAAATGCAGAAAGAGTTTAGGGGTGCCACAATAACTTTATTTTTGAGAACCAGGTTAATGCCACCCCAGTAATTTCACAGGCCCAAGGGAGTGAAGTTAGAAAAGCTGGTTTTAAAATCCTCCCCCTGAAGATGAAAAGTCTGACAGGGGTTTCATGATAAAGCCCAAGAACTGAATTCTCTGGGGAACAAATAAAGAGAGAATTCACTTTTCACAGATTCCCATGAATATATTTCAACACTTTATCCTCAACTCTGTTTTTCCAGGACTGAAGCTGTGCTGCACCTCAGGAACATCCTCCTACCAAGAGACACTGAGCTAACATTAAAACACAGAGTTTTCCTTCTTGCAGGGTTTGCCTCTTCCATTTACCATTTTTTAGTACTCAGTGTTGTTATGAAATTCCATTGGGAAGACATACCAGAATTAGGAGTGCTTAGAAATTAGAACTAAAACTTCTTCTTTATTGCTAATTATTAAAGCAGGTGCCACCCATGTTAGGAGAGCACTTTAAAGTCCAGTTACTTAAAAATCACTCCTCTTAAACTCCAGCAATGATGAATGCCAATCTAAGTTTATTTTGCATTTAGCTTTACTCTGTTCCTCTTGCAGATTCTTACCTAGAATTTAATTCCAGTTAAATCAGCTCAACGTGCTACATTCCCTCACAAAACACATGGCATTGCTGAAGGCACCAGGGCCAAGAACAGCATTATGGAATATTACAGAAATTTCTATTTTTAAATTCTGAGGTAACAAATCCCAGAAAATGTGGTTTGTTTTATAGAAAGTTGTTGAAGAACAAGGTGAGATTTCATGTTTTCAATCTCCTGTCCTTCCCAGTTTGTCACAGAGCACAAAGTCATGGAATACTCTATTGCAGGATACAGGGAAGGTAATTCAGAATTCAATATTCCCTTAGCCTGAATTTCAGGTATTTATCCAGTGGCCAGGCTGAGCTCAGCTGCTCATGTTGTTATAAACCAGCAGATGCTCATTAGCACATTAAATATCATTTCCTTCTGCCAAATCAAACACCTGGAGGGTCCTGGAGAAAAAAAAAAAAGTAAATTTTGACCATGTCCCAAGGCAGCCTCTGAGGTCAGGGTTAAGAGCTCTGCAGCTTCAAGAGGTTTTTATTTTATCAGAGCCTGACTGGGCTGAAAAACTGCACCACAACAGGAGAAAAAAAAAATCACTTCAGCTTTTCCTTCTCCTCTCTCCTTGGAAGGTTTTAAGGCTGGGGGAAAAAAAAAAAAAAACCCTAAAAAGTAGAAGTTTGTTTCATAAACAAAACCCTTCAGCTGGGAACAGCATGATGTGCAGTTGTCCTCTCTAGGGACAGGCTCTTCCCATGTGCAGTGCTTACAACATGAGCAAGAGAATAATTCAGCTCCAAAAATTGGTTCTTGATTCATGCATTCATCAGGTATTTTGAAGAGAAGTCTAGTCACAGACTTTTAAAATAAAAAATAAAAACCAAAAAACCACCTGTCTGTACAATGCATTTGAGAAAATACCAGAGTTGCTTTATTAATACAGGGAAAAATAAAACACAGAGGCAATTTAAAATATTCTTGTGCACCAAAAAAAAAAAAAAAAAATATTAAAGGAACTCCCAGTTCTCTCTAAAACAAAATAATAATAAAAATAAAAATAATCAGTTTAAGTGCTGTCATCATTTCCTCTGAAGGGAATATCAAATCAGCTGTAAAATTAACTGATTTCAACAATTACTTCCCAAAGAGAATGACTTTAATAAATGCAGTGACAGTGCCTGTGCTCATTTAATGCACAACAAGACTCTGACCAGTCCTTTTAAAATTTTTTCCCTATTTGCTAGTGAGAAAATCCAACTGCAGTGCCTCTTGCTAGTTCAGTTACATGGGGAAGAATTCTGTTATCTGTTGTGTCTGATCCTGTTCCAGAATTGCAGGATCTGGTTTGTAATTTAAATCTGTGACAAAAAAGGTCCTCCCCAGCCATAAATTCCATGCATAATTTACTTCCACTACTGAGGGATTTCCATTTCATTTAAATGTACTCCTCAGATGATTTCTAAAATTATACCACAAGTTTATTACTATTCCTCCAAAAAGTGGCTTCAATCCATCAGATTTGGTTTTATTCATTTTGCAGCTGTTTCTTTAGCAGCTCTTGGTGTTTATCAGTAATCCCATCACACTGAACTGCCCCTTTCTGCCCCAGCTGGGATTCCTCAGGCCTTCAGGTTCTTTCAAAAAATAATGATTTTATAAAATATAGTGCATTTGATCTGGTTTTTTCATGCAGCAGGAAAAAGCTCCTGTGGCCAATCTTTTCATGGCAAAGAACAATCCAAAAGTTACAGTGACCATACTGAGAAGCTGGGGAAGTATTGGGCTGGGATAAATATTCTGTGCCTCTGTGAGAACAATTTCATAAGACCCAGGAATTCTAGAGATACATTATTGGAGAATAAATACCCATTCCTGAAACTCTGAGAGAGAGGCAGCATTCCACAATCACAGAAATGATGGAATTCAGAGTCAGTCTGTTCTACTATTTAATTATCCTGCTTTACAGGATGGAGCAGGGATATGCTCAGGTACTTGCTGTTGTAGGAGATCTCATTTGCTGGATCTCAAATTTTTCAGATTTTTGGAGAATCACATCATTATCACTCCCTTATGATGATAAAGAAGTGACAGTGGTAAAACTTGAGCCATTACAACTCTAGCTCATGGAGAAAGTGATGCAAAATTCAAACACTGCTCAATTTAAGCTTAAAGCAAGTTTCTCATCACTGGATGCTTCCACTATCAACATTTTTACCATTTTCAGACCTTTTCATGCCAGCTCAGGGCACTTAGGAACTTCCTACATTTGTTTGAGTCAAAAATGAAAACTGCCAACAAAACAGAGCCACACCCACCCTCCCCAAGAAACCACCAGATTTGTTTTGCATTCATAATGAGCATTCTTCTATCCTTAAATAAGGTTAGACCAATTAGTGCCATTAAGAGTTAATTAGACCTCAACAATTCTTCATATGGGCAGAATCCCTGCTTTGAATAATGGCTGAATCCAGCATTTCAAATTCTAATGGAAGCAAAGCAGGAGGAAGAAGTGTTTGTGAGAAGTTTCTGTATGTCTCAGAAACATGAAATAGTCATGTTGTAGCCATGGTGAAGTGCTGAAGAGCTCATCATTCCAGTCACAAAGAAAACCCCCAAAATTCAGCATTTTAAATCCCAGAAGCAGCCAAATCCTTGCCTACCTGATATGCCATTCTTGCTGGTGTTCAATAAAGCTACAGATGCTGCAGAGACTCTTTTATTATTCACAGTCTGCCCTGCTTTCCTTGAGGTACATTCTTCACTATCACTGTCCTGGAGATTGAGTAGCCTGGGCTGGAAACACTGCAGTCGACATGATCTGATATTGCTTAGGATTTCAGGAAGGGACAGTCTGTTTTCACAATGTTTATTGGAAGCATTGGTCCGTGAAAAATTAGAAGAAAAGTCTAAAGTCTGGGAAGAGCTTGAGAAACTGTTCAGCATTTCTGGGTCAATCTGCCTCAAGACAGGATCGTGTTCTGTGGATATTCGGTCCATGATAACCCTGAGGCAAGAGGAGGAGGGAAATCATTAGGTTCATCATCTCTTCTTAATTCTTTTATCCTTTGAAGGGGGATGAAGAATTAAAAAATAACCCAACTGTACCTTCCACCCCTGCCAATCCTCCTCCTTGCAAATCCTATACATCTCCTTGGGATTGTGAGGGTTGTAAGGCAATGCCTGAACCTCAGTTTGTCCAATTCTGCCAATTCTGGGCTGTCGGACGAAGAATTCGTTTGGTCCAAACGAGGCTGGGAAGAAAGAAAAGGTAATTTTATACTCAAAGGGTGCTATGGTTATCATGCACAGGCTCCAGCACAGAACATGTGGTTTATGTTCAGTTAACCAATAATAGCTTCAGCAGTTAAAAAATAAACTCTTAACATTTAGCTGTTAAATACTCTGTTTCTAACAGCAATGGAAAAGTTGGAGAAAATGAAAATCAATGTTTTCAGACGACTCAACATCTTTTGGCAAAGGAATTAATTCACAGGCTTAAGGGACAATGAAAGCAGGATGAATTCCAAGCAAGTGGGAAGTTCAGCTTGGACCCTTCAGAGCTGAGCAGAAAAGGGGATGTTCCTGCAACTGGCTTTGGACAAAGCACCAAAGCCTTGGTGGCGAGAGTGGGAACAGAACTCCCAACATTAGAACTCTGCCAACCTAAATTTAAAGGAACCACCACTAAACCCAACAGCATAGCACAATAGTGCATATTCTTACAGCATAATACTGGCATCCTGCTCTTCTCCTGAAAGCACAAGGTCCATCAGGATCATTTTCTTCTTCTGCTTCTGACACTGGTGAGGGTACCTAGACCAGAAAACAACATCATTCTTCCAGCTGCCACATCACTTATTTATTATAAAAGTTTGTGTTTATGTAACGTGAACTGCCATGTTTATACAGCAAAGCACAGCTTGGAAGGAAACTCAGTGTATACACTAAGGAGCTTTTAAATATATTCAGAGTGGGATGAGGCAGACTGGTGAAATGGCAGCTAAGTGGAATCTCTGCCTCGTGCACACTGAGATTTGGGTGGTTACCTGTGGGAACTCATCCTCATCAGAGCTGTGGAAGTCGTACTGCTTGATGTCACTCTTGCTGAGCACAGGCAAGGGCTCAGCCAGGGGCTGAGGGGTCACCACACACTCCAGCTTGGGCTTCTTCAGGTACTTCTTCTTCTGCCGGACGACATCGGCCACCTCCTCCTTCAGAGAGGAGTGGTGAGGATGCTGCTCAGGAAAAACAAACAGAGAATTCTAAAAACTACAGCAGGAGGAAGCTTCAGCACTTCAAGACAGGACTGCTTGTCTTCCAAAGGCTCTGTGGATATTTGAGACACATCATACAAAATTTACTGAACACAGTAAACCCCAGAACTTTTCCCCTGATTGTTTTTAGAGATATTTATTAATGACCAGAGAGCTCTCAAGCCATGTGACTGCCTGAGAGGCTCCTCACTCTGCACAACACTCAGTATACTGTCATTGAAATTCCTCTGCCAATTATTTTCTGCGATCTCATTTTTCCCTGGCACTTTCAATTTTCTGAACTGCTTGGACATGTTCAAAAGAAACAATTTAATTTGTTTCCTGTTTCTCACAGAACTGACACTTTTGAACAGATGTGACGGCATTTGGGTTGGCTATTTAAGATTTTTCTCACATAAACCCTCTGCAGTGAGCAATTCCATCGATATTGAACTGTCCACTTGAACACAAATGTTATTAAACTTCAAAGCTCCCATTTGAAAAGATTATTTCACTTGCAAAATTCTCCATTTGAAAGAGAAGCATCAGTGCAGTTTTAAGAAGTGCTTAAATTTACCCTGAATTAAGACCCATCAATAACAGCATGACTGAAACTAACTCCAGGGCTTGGGAAGCAGAGGAGAAAGAGGAATGCCAAAATTCCTGGAGAAACAGGCACTCTGGGCTCTGGATGGAATTCTGGCACCACTAGGTGTCGCAGGTGCTAAATACAAATTTCCACAGGTCTTCAACTCTCAGCCTCACCCCCAAGCATTTTAACTCTTTAATATTTCAGGTTATTTCTTCAGAGAAAAGTATATTTCTTCAGTATCAAAGTATATCCAAAGGTGATGATCCCAAAGGAATGATGATCCCAGGAACAACAGGGGAAAAAAAAAAAATCTTACCTTAACTTTACATTCTTGAACTTTGTGGTGGTTCCCATTGTGCAGAGATGATGGAGTTGTGCCCATCTCTTTTTCAGGTCTGTTCAGCTTCACTTCATTGAGGATTTCACCTCCATAATCACCCAAATGGTACCTGAAAAAAAAACAGATTAAAACTATAGGGCTGAATTTCCATTGGGAAATGTCTGAAAGACACAAACCAGTGTCTTCCAACTGTCCACACAAACCCCTTCTCTTTTAGTTTCTGAATTTATTATAGCACCTTAAACTTATGACAAATGATTTCAAAGCCATTTAATGAAAATTTAAAACCTTGGGGTTTATAATCTGGAATTTTACCTTTTCTCCACAACTTCCAACGTTAAATGCAACAGCTCCCGTTTTGTTTTCTCTCTCCTCTTAATCATCTCCAAAATTGTTATGGCTCTGCTAAACTCCCTCCTTAATTTCAACATCTTCTCATAAGATGCTTCATCGTTCTTTCGGTTCTGTTGAGAGATGAAACAAATTTTTAGTCAAAAGCAAAAGCCATGAGGCACAAACTGCAAAAATAAAGTTATATAATGCTGCTGCAAACGAGGCTCATGAGGACACTCCAAAGCAGCTTTTCCTAAAGCAGATCCTACTTGGCAAACAAAGCCACAAAAAGCAAACAAACCCAGTTTTAAGAGTAAACTGAGAAGAATTTTTCAGCCATTTCCCAGATCGACCCAGTGGAAATTTGACAGAACAAGGAATTCAAGCCTACCTTGATCCCACCCACAATAAGGCTGTGCATGTGTACAAAGCAAAATGCTGATTACAGATTTAAATCACTCCATGCTACAAATACAAAAACTGGGAAATTATTTCCCCTTTTCCCACAGAAAGGGAAGCTTCCAACCCAGCAGATTTCTGTGTGCCAAGCACCGCCCTGAGCTTCAGCTCAAAAAATGGACGGACAGATGCTGGACAGGGATCCAAATGATCCCTACCAAGGCAGAACTATAAAATTCCAAGCAGCAGAGTGTGCCAAGTCACCTTTCTGGTCTGCATCTTCTCAGTTCTCCTGCGGAAGGCCACGTAGGGGTCGTTGTTGGTGGAGCCATCCCTCTTCTCCTGCTTGATCTGGGGGATGAGCGAGGGCCCCCGGCAGTTCTTGCGCTTCCTCACCCAGTAGTCATAGACAGCCTTGATCAGGTAATCGTCCTCATTCAGCAGCAGCTTGGCCTCCTGAAGGGTCACCAGCTGCAGGGCAACAGGCAAAAGCTGCACTTGGCATGGGGGTGCAGCCAAAGTCAGCACACACTCACACCAGCTGTGCACTTCCTGGATAAACTTTGTTGTTTTCCAGCACCACAATTAAGGGATGAAAAAATATTGATGGAGTTCCCAATTTTTCTGAACCAGCAGCATCTCTTTCATCCAGTGGTCTAGAACTCCATCATAGAACTCCATCAATTTCTCATTAAATCTGAATACACTTTGAAACAATTATAAGCACAGGCTTTAAAGAACTTACTACAGTCTGCAGGTCATGATTTGGGAATCACTTTAATCTGACTATTTTTTCCTAAAAAAAAAAAATAAATGTTTCTTATTGGTTAACCTTTGTTAATGTGTAATTCTTTGCAGTTGAACATTGATTCCCCTGGAAGTGAATTTAATTCTTCATTATTTCCCTCCCAAATGTTTACTCTGTGATAGAACAGAACAATGCCCATCCCTGTTTACTCCAGCCTGGAGACACAAAGTTGTTCACTTGCTTGCTAAGTTATTTCAGTATGTGGTAGTTCTACACAGGTCATTTAAAGATAAAAATTAAATCTAGGTTCAGCTTTTTATATGGAAATCAGATTCTAAATAAATGCAAAAGTATCTCTAAATAGTACATTAGTTTAACAGGCTCATATCATCTTCAACCCATTCATTAAATAAAAAGAAAACAGTACCTCTAGTACTACTTAAGAAGTCAGGCAGCACTTCATCTGCCCCATAATTTGAAAAATATCAACTGAACAACTTAATTCGCACTTTTACAACGTGTCAAACTCAAATCTTGTCTCTACATTAGGAGAAGCAAAAAAAGGAAACAACACATTGTGGAAAATTAAGGAAATCCTAAGTGTAACCATGGCTACTCTGCAAGTGTTAATTCCAGCCAGAGCAGAACAAAACCTTTGCAATCTATGGTAGAATCAGAAAAGCACTGAACTGTTTTTTCAAAAAAGGAACAAACATTGCTTAAAAGTCATTTTAGTTTTGTCTTTCGCTCCTTTTTTCCCATTAACATATTTCTTATAAAAAATAAATCAACTCTGCCTGGAGTGCACAGCTGGGAGAGTGAAGCTGAGCCTGTGTGTTTGTGTTTGCTTGCAGATGCTTTGTCCTTGTATTCCCTGCTCAAACCACAACACCCAGGAGGAAAGGCTGGGACTCCTCCTGGGCAGGGAAGGAATTCCCAACAACATCCTTTAATATTCCAGGGCTAAGGCATGTGAACTGGGAGCTGGGAGGCAGCACTCAAACCCCAGCAGCCACTTCCCTTCCCAGGCTCCAAAAACCTGCAAGAGCTGCTTGTATGTACAGAGAAAAACCTGTACTCTTTTAACACTTTATTTTTGAAAAGCATCCTCAAATCTTAAGTTTAACTTCATTGCTGCAGCAAAGGAAGGTGAAACCTGCACCAGAAGGATGAATATTGATCATGAGAAGTGATCACCAGAATGGCCTGAACTGGAAGCCAGAACGGGGGTGTCTTTATCAAAGCTCCAACAAACCCAAGAACACATTCAGCAAGTATCATCCAATGTATTCCCTCTTTTTCCCTTCATCCCCTTTTCTTAGCATAGTAAGAAATCTCTGCCTTTCTGAAGTTGCTCTAAGATGGAGAAAAATACAATATTTTGGCCTTTTAACAGACAGCACTGAACTAAATCAGGTTAAGGAACTGAGGCAGAGCCATGGATCCCACAATGGATTTTCACTCCCACAAAGCCTCATCTCACTGGGAAATAATTCCACCTGTTTCAAACCTGACTTGCACAAGCTGATCTCTCAGGTGGAGTTCTGAAGTGAATATTTTGGGCTCTAAGAGCCTTCTGCAGACACTGCCCTCCTGAAACACCTCAGGACCTGATTTAACACTGGTACAAAGTTAATTCACTGTCTGTGCTTCTAACCCTCAAAAACCAGCCAAAGTCCATGTCCAGCAGAAACAAGTGTTAAAATATTTGGATTCTCTTATGTTTATAGCCATTTCTATACCTATTGATCATCACAAGCTTATTTCATACCCATAGTGGTAAAACAAGCTGTGTGTCCCTAAGACACTGTGGTCAGGAATTAAAATTTAAAATCAATCCCTGCAACCCCAAAAGCTCCTTCCCCAGCTGTTTCATCTAAGGTACCAATACTGACACAGAAGACAGCAAGGTGATTTCTGTGGTTCTGCACACTCACACAAACACAGTTCTGTGAGCAGGAAATAAAACCAAGCACCCACCCAGAACCACCCCCCAGGAAATCAAAACCTCTCAGTGATTTCTTCACACCATACCTGACTAGAACTGGCTTTTTCGAGTCTGTCAACCATTATTTCAAACTGCAGTGGCTTGATTTCCATCTTCCTGTTCAGCCTGTTGAGTAGGGTCTCATCCTCAGAGTCCATATCATAATCTGGCTGTTCATTGTCCAGATTAAAGGCTGGAACACAAGAAATTGAAATGCTGGGTAAGTGACACACTCTGGACACACATCTGCAATCAGAAATCAAAAATGACTGAGAAAATTCCAGACCAGCCCTTCTCTGCCAGAACACTTTTTTTATGCTAAAAACTCTTCCCATGTAACACACAGCAAGTAGAAGTTGCTTGTCTCCAACTTCTAATGGGAAAGGAATCCAAAAAGTTTCATTTTAAGTGACTTGAAGGAGTGATAGGCACAGAAATTTTAATGTATCTTTGCAAAATAAGAGCAAAGATGCTTGATAGTACTGATATAACACAGCTCCTCCAGAATATCATGGTAAGATAATAAGAACTAAAATAATTTTCCATCAAATTCAAGATTTGGAGAAAAAGCTTCTACACTGAAGTTCCAATATAATTTCTGTTGCCCATTTTTAAACAGTACACCAAACCTAGAGTGTTAAAATATTTAATAGACTAAACTTTGTCTTGTTTTATGTAGCTGTAGAAATCCTGCACCAATCCTGTGGGAATTGTTACTGCTCCAAAACCACCTCAGCTCTGGATGTAGAGCCTGACAATTCCTGCAGGCTCTCTCAGTTCTCAACTTCTCAGCAAAGCTCATGTCTTTATTACTAATTGTGCTAATTAGTTTCCATACTTGACAAAGTTCTTGGCCCCACCAAAAGCAGAAGGAAATTCTCAGTCAGGTAACACAGCAGAAATAAAATTTTACAAGAAATAAGAGTAAATTGCTTATGACAGTAAGAACTGTTAATAGAAACATTAATTGTACACCTAATAAAAGCCTGAAGGGGTGACACATCAGGTACAACACTCCCAGTAATTCAATCAGCACTGGAATAACAGCAGTTAATAGTCCTGATGAAATATTTTCTATTCTTAATAAACAAACAGCACTATCTTATCTTCACTTGTGGCTACACCAAGTGCTAATTTAAAAACCTCTGTTACTGAGCTGCCCTGTGTGCTTTGAAAGCACCTTCAACCAAAAACTTGGAATACCAGGAGCAAAAGAAAACCACAAAAAAAAAGTCTTTAAAACAAACTCCAGTATTTTCCCTCCCACAGGCAGGTGGTCAGCAGTGTCCTTCCACTTCTCAGCCTTGCCCAAGACCACTCTCTCTGTGACCCAGTGCAATAAATGAGCAATAAATAAACCACCACACCAGTACTTATTTATGCATTTATTTATTCAGGCACAGAAACTCAGCCAGATGCAGCTGGGAAGGGCTAAAAAGCAGCTCCTCAGCATCTTCAGCTCAAGCTGGTACCTCTCAGAGGAGACACTGCCCAACTGTGACAACAGCACTGGCCAGAAGAGTTCTCTGACCTGCCACACACTGGAACAATTTATTAGAGGAGAAATTAATACCAGGCTGCAACCATGTGTCAAGAGCTGCTGGCAATATTAATTCAGTAATACAAGCTGCATGGCAAGTTTATTTAAGACACTGTCACTGGGCATGTGACCAAGAGCTCTCCAACAATTAACTGTGCATGAGAATTCAACTGCAGCTTTCAACATCACATCTGCCTCTCCAGCAGATCACTGCTCACATGTGGACTGAAAACCATTCAAGTCCACAAAAAGCTTGTTTGCCCTCAGGCAGATGCTGGTCTCACATCAGAAAAGATGTCAGCCTATTGTCTGTCAGTAGATAATTCAATAATTCCTCCTGGACAAAGTGTTTCCAGCCAGTTTTTCCAAGCCAGAATTTCAGTGAGCAGGAGGGTCTGTGACAGGGCAGATGTGATGTTGTTGTTCACCTGTAAATTGTGAGCAGTGCCAATAACCTTCCCTTCATTTCCACAATGGGAAAAGAAGAGTCACTAAAAGGTCTTGAATCATCCATCTTCCAGAATAAAATCAAGTGAGAGGCAACCAGGAGACACCAAGACAAGCAAAAAGAAAAGAAAAAGCCCAACCATTCCACCAAAAAGTATCTTAAAACACCAATGACCCTTACACAACCCCCATCATTCCTGTGAGAACAGCAGCAGTCCTTGCCACACATCCCCCTTTTCATGCTTTTCTGTCACCAGCAACGTTCTGTTTGTTGTGACCTGGATTTATCAGTGCAGTTCCCTCTCAGAGAGCAGGTTTGCCCGGGGGGGTGCAGGTTAATGGCACTGAAGGGATGGAAGCAGCACCTGCTTCAGGGCAGCCAGGATGGCCACAAACTCTCAGCAGCCTGGGGAGGTGTGAGGGCCTCAGGAAATGCAAGGCTACCACTTCTCCTTTGGAGTTTGTCAACCCAAAGCTGGCTTGTCCCAGCACTGGGACACCCATGGATGTTCATTTACCACTCCTCAAAACACAATTCCAGCAACATCCTTAATTACCAGTTTCATTCTTTCCCCAAGCACTGAGTAAACTGAAACTGTTCCAGAAAAAGCCATTTTCCACCCTGGAGCTGGCCTGCAGTGTGGCAGCTCCCTGGCTTCCAGAGCCATCACAGGACCCAGGGGTTTATGTGCCATGGATGGAACCATCCATCACTCCCTGCTCCTGCCCCTGCAGGAGAACCAGCCCCGTGTTCCACCCACATGGACACCCTCTGCTAAATCCTGGGACACTCTCCTGACTCACAATGAATCCAGTCTGTCTCCTCCAGAACACCTGCATTTCCATAGGGCACTGTCAGACAGGCCCCAGTGATCCCACTGGGAAGTTTCTTCAGGAATGCTCAGGACTTGCTCATGGTTGCAAACACAATCCCAGTGATCCCACTGGGAAGTTTCTCCAGGAATGCTCAGGACTTGCTCATGGTTGCAAACACAATCCCTTTTCCCACCCCTGCACTCCACCCACTCCCAGCTGTACCTGCCAGAGGGATTTGCTTTTTTGTTTACTTGAGCTCCCCTAGGAACTGAGTTTATACCAACTCACACAAATGCAATTTGTTTCTCAGTGAAGTCACACTGAAGTGGGATTACCTTGACCAAATTAACTCATTTCATTGAGCTAACTACATGAAGGCTGTGGTTCCACACTCACTGAAGCTGCCACAGGCACGAGTTCCCACTGAAGCCAGAGCTCCCAGTGCCTTCCCTCCCCAGCAAACCCTGCCACCCTCTGAGCCAAGCAGCAAACTGATAAATAAATACAGAGGCTCACCCAACCAAAAAATGAAAGAGAAACTTTCTGCCAAGAAGTCCTTTTTTAGTATGACTGCAGTTCATTCCCCACTTAATGAACATTGTTTCATTGTTTCTGTGAGGGGACACTTGCTTTCCATCCCCCAACCTCTAATTTAGGTCCAAGTTTACCAAATTAATCCCTTTGTTAATTATCAATAACCTAAAAGGTATCTCCATGTTATTGATGCTACAAATATCCTTGGAAAATTATGAAGCATGCTGGAATAATTAGAATAGTTCAAGGTTTTTTCTTTACATTCAGCTCAGTATCACCTCTGTTGGTGCCACTGAGGGCAACTAATACCTGGAACCTTGCTTATTCACAAACTGCAGGCTTTACAAAGAAATTAACTTTTCTCTGCTTGGAACCACTGATCTAAATAAATGAATGTAAAAAATATTAATATTAAAATCTTAGGCTACTAGAATCCCAGAAAAACATAATTTGCCAGAAATACCCAGCAGTAAGTATGGATTATACTATGTGTTCTCCTGGCATTTTCCATCAGTTTATATAACTTCCCTGGCCAAAGTGGGTATTGTGCTTTAAGCATTAAAACAGAATTTCTAAGCAGTTTATGTAGCATAAAGCTGCCTTGTATCACACCTACTCCATCCAGAATATGTGGGAAAAATTATCTTGGAGCAGTGTCTGATATTTATCTTCAGCTCAAATACCTTCTGTAATTCTGTCCAGAAAGACTGTGAGTCTCAACAAGACAAAGAAAATTTTGGCATAATACACTTAACATTTCAGACATGTTTATTAACAGTATTCACAGTGTTTCTGGCAGTGTCCAACAAAGAAGAGAATAAAATACATTCCTCCCTCAGCAGCTCAGTTTTAGTTCACTCAGTCTGTCTTGCTTCCAAATTTATTTCGTTTATTAAGGAGAGAAATAATTCCTTTAAGTTGATTTTTCCCCATCACCTCTATGGTCTCTATTGCATCACCCTGAGAACACTATTTCCAAAATCTCCTATTTTGTAAATAAATGGAAAAAACTGGACACTTTACCATGCTGGGGGGAAATGGTGAAATAATTGAGTCAAAGGTTTTGCTACAAAGGTAACTCCTGGGAGGAATCCAAGTGACCAAATAACCCCCTGAACCACATCCTGCAAAGGACAAACATGAATTGTGTGCCAAGGAACAACTGAACTGTAGAAGTGTCACTTGTCAACAGAACAGCAACCAAAAGAAGTGGCAAAATTAATCCAGAGCCCACAAGTTTAGATTAATGAGCTCCTGTAAGACATAAGCTAAGCTTATGCAGAATATTTCATTTTATCTACAAAATAAACTCAGAGTTCCCTGCTGAAATGGAATTCTTCAGTTTCAGCCAAACTCAGAGAGAAGTGAGTGTTACCCAGAACAGCCTGAACCCTGCAGCAGCACAGCTGCCCTGCCAGAACTCCATTGTGAGCAGCAGGACAAAGACTGATTTCACCACAAAAACTCTTCTGGTTTATGGATCTGCACTTCTAGAGAACTCTGGAGTTAAAGGTGAGCAAGACAACCTTTCCCCTGCTCCCCACATCAGTGTAAGCAACCAGGAGGCAGCCAGGCAGCTTCAGTTATTCCTTCTCAGGACTAGGAATTAAAAAACCACAAGCAGTGAGGCTGGATCAAGAATACTGGAAGCCCAAGAGCCAGGATGAGGCTCAGCACATGGACAGAGCATCAGCACAAACCAATCAGCAAAACCTTCACCAGCAACTCAATTCTTCCAGAACTTGAGAAGACACTGGAATTTCCATCTACACGTGGATTTCCTGACCACTCTGACCTCAATCCAAAGGTTACTCAGGTTAAATAAGGAGGGGTTGAACAGACACCACAACCCACAACACTCCCAGTGTTGTAACTCACGTTGGATGTGGATGAACTGCTTTGGTTGCTTGAACTCTCCTTTGTACAAACGATTGTAGTAGTTGACATTGCTCTCTGCTTCAGGGACTGGGATAACCATGCTCTCCTTCTTTTCTCTGAAAACTTGCTGTGCTGAGATTGCCCGTTGCAAATGATGTTCCTGCAAGGGGAAAATGGGAGAGGTGATTTAAGTACCAGTGTACAAAGTGCATATAAAGACAATCAGCCTTCTCTCCCACTGTTTTCCTACAGGATAACAGAGGGGAGGCTTTGCTGGGTTTTAGAACAAGCAGGATGCTTGTTCCCAGGATGTGTTCTCCATCTTTTAGGGTTCCTAACTGATGGGAATCTTAAAACTACAAACAGATGAAGAGAACCCTTTGTTCAGACACAGCCCACACCTTCCACCAGACTGGAAAAAGACAAATACTCAAACTTCACTGAACAACCTCAGCAGAAAGTCAGGGCTGGGGAAAGCCAAACCCACCCAAACCTGTCAGAAAGAAAATGTATGCAAGATCAGGCCTTTAAAGTCAAAAGAATAGCAGATTTCATCATTCCTGTCTACCCAGCAATCCTTACTGGCTGCTTTTAGAAGTTCAGCAAGTTAAGAGCAACAGGAAGAAGAGTTCTCACAGAATAACACCTGAAAAGCAAGTACTCCCCAAACAGGTATCACTTCATTTTAGTCTTATGGGACAAAAGTCACAAATTCCACAGAACCACTTCAGGTGAAAGAGAGATCACAATAAATGTAGCACAAAGATTTTTTTCCCCCAAATAATTTTATTAGCTTATTTATTAGTTAACTCAGTGACAACCATCTACTGTTGCAAGTCAGAGCTAAGCTGTAACTTCCCTCTTGAAACACTTTTCATGTTAAAATTTAAACCACTAAAAAATGTCTCAGGCTAAGACCCTGAGACCAGGTTGCCTTCTGTGTGTGCAGGGGAGTGACATTCCTCACCAGGACACATCTCAGACCACACAGCCCTTGGGAAAAGTGAAATACAAAGTTCTGTAAATCCAATAGAACCAAGCAAAGTGCAGCCTCGCAGCAGATGAACCAGGTGGAACAGGGGTGAAGGTTTCATTCTGCTTTTACTGCTCTTCCCCAAAGTTTCCCAGATTTGAGGGGAGGGAGGATGAGCAGAATATCAACTGAAAATCCAAGCTCAGCTCTGTCACAGATCCATGGGATCTTACTTTGCCTGTTCCAGGGGCTGCAGGTGGCCCCCAGCCACTCCCACACACCCACTGCTGGGAAAAGCACTTGTTTGAGCAGGAAAAAACACACACACACAAAAAATAATGTTTGCTGCTCTATGTTCCTCCCCTTGGCTTTCCAGGTGCCCCTCCCCACGGTTCACACTCCCAAGAGGCCAGGATCAACAGCAGGAATGGGAAGGTGCCAGCATTCCAGTGCCTGGCTGGCACTGCAGCCTGGCACACACGGCAGTCTGGCACTCACGGCAGTCTGGCACTCACACGCTGCTACCCACTTGGAAATTCTCTCAAGAACAAGATTTCCACCTCTTTAATTCTACAGAATGGTATTTTCAAAAAGGAGGAGTGAAAGAAAACCCTTTTAAAGTACGTAAATGATATTTAATAAACGATCCCCTTTTAATTGTTAAGATTTACAGAAACACAAATAATGCAATTCCTGCAAAATCAGAGCAGCTCTGGGAATCTCCTGCAGCAGATGAAGCAACATTAAATCAATCAGGCTCCCAAGTGAGTGCTATTAGAATTAAGACAAGCATGCAATCCAATAGCTGCTGTGATGTGCCTGAGTTACTCCACGCTGAGTAAATCTGTCATTTCACCATTAAAACGTGGCTTGGAGAGCTTGGCAGTGCTGAGTAATTCAACTACACAAAAATGGTTTCATTACTGGGCTGCTTTCAACTGCTGTCCCTGGAGCTGTGTACCAACAGAACTGCTCGAAGGAAGGGCTTGATCTGTCCAAAATTCACAGCACCTTTTGGTGCTGCAGCCCATTAAAGGGTAATTCAGATGAGTAATTCAGGTTCTCAGCGCTGGAACGCTGCAGTGAGCACACACAGAGCTCCCAAGGAAGGCTGACAATAGGTGTGAGTACTCATTTCACTATAAAAAGCCTTGGAGCAGAACACAGCTTTCAAACAGAGATTTCAGCTTTCAGCACTGCTGCTGGCACTCCTCAAGCAGCAGAGCTCCAAAACAGATAGATAAGCTGTGTAAATTTTAAAATTAGGGGGGAAAACCTCAAATCTTCCTGCTGAGTATCAAGTACAGGAAAATTTAAACTTCAACTCCTGAAACAATTCTATTTAAACAAGATTCTTATATGAAAGCCGGGCTAATTAAATGGATTTATTAAACCAGAAGAAGTGTTTTTACAGAGGGATTTATTACCAATACAACTTTTGGTCTAGTTTTCACTTTTTTCTTATGGTTTTGAAAGACACTCAGTATTTTAAGCCCACACTTTGTTCTGCAGTAAGGCAGACCCAAAGGCCTTACACAAAATAAGGGAGCATTAGAGAACCAGTGATGACAGCAAACAGAATGTGCTGCCATGGGAATAAAAAGGAGCCCCTGACAAAGAGTGATTACCCATTAATTCCTTAAAAAGCACATCCAGACCTTTCTCTCCAGAACGAAGACAAAATTTCAAACAAACACATCTTAGACTGGGCTATTTTTTCAAGCAACAGCATTAGAGAGATGTAAATGTTTAGTGTGTGTAACACTGCTGCCTGAACACATTTACACATTAAACCAGAGCTGCTCTCTGAGCCCCTTCTGAGACACCACAATCCTTCCTTCCCTTTTTCCTCAGGAGGGAAATACTCCTAAAATTCCTGCAATCCTGGTACCTAAAATATTCAGTTTTGGTTGCAGGCATTCAGAGCCAGGCTCCAAATCCAGCTGAGAGCAAGGAACCTTCACTGCCATTCCCTTCATCCCTGAAACCCCAGAGATTTCAGATTCTCCCTCAACTTTCTGTCTGGGAGTTTCTTCACTACAAAAGAGTCCAACAGTAGGAATAAACTAACAGGTATTGACCCTATTAGCCTGAAGTTATTTTTGTTAAGCTTTAAGGGGAGCAGTGATCAATACTGAATGGTACTTTTTCACCAGAATCATGGAATCACAGAAAGGTTTGGGTTGAAATCCTCATTCCAGCCCCCTGCCATGAGCAGGGATGTCCCCCACTGCTCCTACTTCCTTTTATCCAAAAACCAAAGCACTTGGACCCTACAGGCCAGGCTGGGTTTTCCTTAATCTTTAAATCCCCTGTTGCCACCCTCAAGTAATCTCTGAGAAACAGACTTTATCGAACTTTAAATAACTGCAAGTTTTTTGGTTGAGCATGGCTGGAGATGCCCATGGCTGAACACCATGAAAAGTTCATCTTAAATATCAAACTCCAGTGAGCAATTCCATATTGGATACAAACCCTTAGACAAATCCAATCCTAAAGCTTTGATATCTTTACTCTTCTTCATTTCTTAAAACTGCACCATACAAGCAAAGCTCGACCTCCTTAGGTTGTTTCACTGCTTTAACCCCTCAGCTCTCCATACAAGCAGGATGGAAAAGTGAATTTATCAACAGCTTTTCCTACTCAAAATCAGCTATTTCTAGGCCAACCTGGAGTCAGCCTTCCAATCTACCTGCACCAAGAACAGAATTAAAGCAAAGCAAACAAAATGTACTAAAGTCTAAATATCTCACTTGTTTAACATTATATTTGAATTGGGAAATTAAAAAAAAAAAAGGCATTTTTATCTTTAATACTGAGATTCAGAAGCTAAAAGTACAGAGCTGTAGCTGGAAATGTGCAGACTCATCTTGCAAAGCCTCGAGCACAGTGAGTAACACCTCTTGACAGCACTTCCAGAAAAAAGTGTCAGGAAGCTCAAAAGCTAATTTGGTCAGAAGCCTCCCTGCCTTGGAAAGCCTCAGCCCCATCTCCTCCCTCTCTGCACAGACACTTTTTTTAGAGAAGATTCCCAAGAGCAAAAGTGTAAACTCAAGCACCAGCTTTTGTTTTCTTGTGCAGTTAACCCTTTCAATCCCACACAATCCTGCAGACCTGTTTCCCTTTGTTGCCCCTCTGCTGTGGGATGGGAAGAGGACGAGTGAAATAAGGAGTCACAGAGAGGAAATCATCATTCTGATGGTGCACACACCATCAGAATTCCCACCCTGGAGAGCTGAAACCCATGGCTTCATTTCCAATTGATTTTGAAAAGCATTTCAGTCATTAGCAAAGTTGATAACGTGCATTTTTCTGATTTGACAGAGACTTAATCTAGTCAGGATCAGAGCTGTTTCCTCTTGCACAGGGTGTCCCCTTAAAACATTGGATTAATTATCAGGTAATGCAGGGCACTGGGAAAACCATAAAAATCCAAATATTGAGTGGAAACCAACACAACCAAACCAAAGCTTTCAAGGACAGCTCAGTTTCCCTAAGGAGTTTCCAACACTCAGTGGAAGGAAGCTGGAGAAAACCCACAAGAAAGAAGATACACAAGAGGAAAGGGATTGTGGAACCACTTCTCAGTTTCACTTTGGGCCATATCAAGTTTTTCCAACATGATATCCCCCACTCTTTCTTAAAAAAAAAAAAAAAAAAAAATCACAAGAACCACCTGCCCCACCCTTGACTTTCAGGCTGCTGAATTGTGACTACAGGCCAAAAAAAAATGTACTAAGGGTTGGCTGCTCTTACTGACTCAGTGAGTAAACATTTCTCTAAATAACCTAAATTCAATTTCAACCATTCCATGTCAAATTGGACATGAAGCAACTGTGAGATATCCCAAATATCACCCTGAGTGGGACAGCAGTGATGTCTGAGAGCATGAGCAATCTCTCATCCCTGTAAATAATGATTATCCACTATTTATGAACATATGGACACACAACTGTCACTGTCTATGAAATGTCAAAAATCCCACAGCAATCAAAACTCTCTATTTTAAAGCTACAATTATTTACACAATTCCCACTGTACCAAAACATGAATATAAACTAATTATTAAAAATCAAATTCTTGTTATAACAATAAATTGAATTATTAAAAAATCCTTCTGAAAAAGCTGTTTGTGGCACTAGATGAGAAATTTCTGCTTACTAAAGAGTGGGATTTTTTTTTCCCAAAAAAAGCTTTATGAGAATATTGTTACAAATAATGTAACATGTAGTCCAAAAAGCTCCTTGGGATACAGTGGTATCACTCATATGGTAAAAAATTATTCCATTAAGATCTTGATTATCCCAGTCAAAGCAAGATGGCAAAAATAGAAATGTAAACACACAAAGAAATCAAAAATTATTAAAAATTAACTACAAAATTCCATTTTAAACCAAATACCTTTAATTCAAGAAACATAAATCATTATTTTTTCACTTTCTGCAGAATCAGTGTCTCCCTTAATTATCCAGTCTCTGGATACCACTACAGACAGAGTGGTTTGTTTACATCCAAGTCTGGCACAGGGAATCCAACATCACCGGGATGCTTCAAAGTAAAACAGTTTGTTTTAGACAACACAGACTGGTCTAAGATCCACCACGTGTGAGCTGCAGCCAGAGAAATGGCACAAAGCTGAGAAAAACAAATTATAAATTCCAATGTAAACAAGAGAAAACAACCACAGCAAGGGGGGAGGAAGTGTTTCTGCTGGCTGAGAATTGCTGTGTGGATGAAGCACTTCGTGTGTCCCAGGGGACAGGAGCAAAAAAAAGGAGTTTACTGATATGGAAAACTGACGGGAAAATGGCATTTCACTGACTGGGGAGAGTCTCACAAGTGAAGCTGAGCAAATCTTTAAGTGAAGATGACACAAAAACATCTTGCAGAGAACAGTTCTGCCAATGGGGAGGTGCTGAGCACCCAAACTTGAGAGACCAGAGGTGTAAATGTGTTAATCACATTTAGAATTGCACCAAGGAAATCAGGGGAATTAAGAACTCAAGTTTTTTGCTGCAAATTTCTGCTGCCTTACATTTACAGCACTTCACCTGCCTTGGACAGGGAGAGTATTTTAATCCAACACCTTCAGCCCCACTACACTGTGATTATTATACATGAACAAATAGGAATTTGCAAAATGGATCAAAAATCAAAGTATATTCTCAAATACTTTATTTCTTTGACTCAGAACTAGTCAACATTACTTTCAAAATTATGACAGTCTATACTGATCATACTTGTAGTCTCACAAAATTATTTTTCCTACTTCTCACAGCCTTTTATATACAGGAATTCAGTTCTAGTTCCATTCCTCTCTATTTGTTATAGAAACTTCAGTTCTACAATTGATTTTCACCACCACTGGCTTTTAGGACACCAAAGGTTTATGTAAATATTAAATTTGTTATTTAGCTTTTTGAAAATTGAAGTGTTAGAATGATAAATAAGCTATGGCATAAACAAGGCATTGTTGGCAAAATAAATTACAAACAGCCTTTTGAACACCTAGCACCAGTCAAAACGATGTTTCTTATAAAAAAACAATTAAGAACACAGGTTACTAGAAGCAGATTTAATGTCTGTTGATCCAAATTGTTCAAGCAGGACATTTCAGTCAAAACAGAAATTGTACCAAGCTGCTTCCTGCTCAGTTCTGCCAAGCAGGAGCACTCTGTAAACCCAAGGAAGCCCGAGCTATTTCTTTCCAAGGTTTCCCTAAATTGAAGGAAAAGCAGAGACTGCTCGGGGCGTTTGAGCCGTCCCAGAGCTCAGGCAGGCCGATTCCAAGCCTCTCCTAAGCTTTTGTCATGGAATGACACCTCCTGCCGAGGAACCTTCCCACCAGGGAAAGTTCCTGCATAATGACCCGAGGTGTGACTCCATTAACAACTCGCATTGTGCTGCCGGGCCACGGGCACCCAAAGCGCCGGGGCAGCTCTGCCAGCCCGGCTGCTGACCCCGCGCAGCCTCTGGCCTGCAGCAAAAACGCAGCTTTATCTAAATGAGCCGCGCCGAGTTAAGATAGGGCTGAACCATCTAACCTCGCCAGGACACCGCTTCTCCATCCCCACGGGAAAGGAAGGGGGATCCCATGTCATCACTTTTATCAAAACCCCAAAATCTGGGTGTCCCCTCTACCTGCAGCTCGGGTACTCTGGCTCAGCTCTACCTTAAAAGCACACTCGGATATCAGTGACATTTATCCCAAGCACTTGTGACAGCTTTGCTGATAGGTTTTAATGTGATAAGCCCTAATAAACTGCTCGTGAGGTGGAGACCTAATATCCGCACTAAAAAACAAAAGAGGGCTCCAAAATCCAGTGAGATTCCAGGGATTTCAGAGTAAAGGATCGAGAAAATGAACGGGTAAAATATCCCAGAGATAATGCGACTTAAAATGGTTCAAAAACTCCTAAAATCGCAGTAAAAATAGCCCAAAACCTCCTGTAATCCGTAGTAAAACACCTAAACTCTGCCAAAATCCCAAAGATCGCTGGGAAATGCATCAGAAAAAATCCAGCCTAACACGAGAGAAAAATAATTTAAAATTCGCACTAAGAGACGCAAAAATCCCCTAAAAATCGATATGAAAATGGCCAGAAATAGTCCTAACATCTGCACTGGACCACCCCAAACCTGTCAAAATTCCAGGCATTATTGGGAAAAACATCGGGG
>JAOTQP010000362.1:35467623-35479454 GCA_026413545.1 Cichladusa arquata | reverse complement strand
GCGGCGGGTTTCGGTTTGGTGACGTCATTATTGTCATCAGTGTCCATGGGGACGTCACCGGTGGCGGATTTTGGCTTGGTGACGTCATTATTGTCATCGGTGTCCACGGGTTTCGGTTTGGTGACGTCATTATTGTCGCCAGGGTCCATGGGGACGTCACCAGTGGCAGATTTGGGGTTGATGACGTCATTATTGTCATCGGTGTCCACGGTTTTGTCACTGATGGCGGGTTTCGGTTTGGTGACGTCATTATTGTCATCGGTGTCCGTGGCGACGTCACCAGTGGCGGACTTGGGGTTGATGACGTCATTACTGTCACCAGGGTTTGTGGAGATGTCACTGAGGGCAGACTTGGGGTTGATGACGTCATTGGCGTCACCACGGGTGGGGGTGATGATGTCATCAGTGTCACCAGGGTCCCTCGGGATGTCACCGATGGAAAAACTGGCGCTGATGACGTCACTGTTGTCACCGTGGGTGGGGCCAGCGTCCGTGGTGACGTCACCGGTGGCGGATTTGGGGTTGATGACGTCACCGTTGTCACCGCCGATGACGTCACCGGCCCCGATCCGGGCGATTTTGGCCCCGGCGCCGCCGTCCCCTCCCCCACGGCCGCTGTCCCCGGGGTGTCCCCTGCGCCGCGCCCTCCCTGTGACGTCACTGCCTGCGCTGATGACATCATCGCGCCGCTGGGGACACCGCGCCCTCCCTGTGACGTCACTGCCTCCACTGATGACATCACCACGTCTCTGGTGGGCACACCGCGCCCTCCCTGTGACGTCACCGCGTCCCTTGTCCCCAACACCGGGGTGTCCCCGAGTGCGCTGAGTCCTCCTTGTGATGTCACTGTCCCCACTGATGACGTCACCAAGCTGTCGGTGACACTGCGCTCTCCCTGTGACGTCACCGCCCTCACTGATGACGTCACCATCGCCATCACTGCTCTTCTGGTGGCCGCACCGCGCCCTCCTTGTGACGTCACCGTCCCCACTGATGACGTCACCACGCTGCTGCTGCCAGCACTGCGCCCTCATTGTGACGTCACCGATGATGTCACTGTGCTGCTGGTGACTATGCGCCCTCCCTGTGACGTCACCGCCCTTGCCAATGACATCACCGCCCTTACCGATGACGTCACCGCCCTTGCCAATGACATCACCGCTCTTGCCAATGACATCGGCACTCTTACCGATGACATCACCGCCCTTACCGATGACATCACCAGCCTTACTGATGACATCACCACTCTCGCCAATGACGTCACTGCCCTTACCCATGACATCATTGCCCCTACCAATGACGTCACCGCCCTTACCGATTACATCACCAGCCTTACCGATGACATCACTGCCCTTGCCAATGACATCACCGCTCTTGCCAATGATGTCAGCCCCCTTACCAATGACATTACCGCCCCTACTGATGACGTCACCGCCCTTACCCATGACGCCACCGCCTTTATGAATGACGTCACCGCCCTTACCCATGACATCATTGCCCCTACCAATGACGTCACCGCCCTCACCGCCGACGTCGCCGCTTTTCCGGATGCCGTCGCCGCGCCGCGCCCGCGCCACCATGGAGGGTCCCGCCGCCCCGGCGCAGCTCCCGGCGGGGCCGCCCGTAGCCCGCAGCGCACGCCCCGCAGCCCTAGATCCGCGCCGGGCTCGCTCGCTCCGCTCCCTGCGCCATGGCAAACATGGCGGACATTAACCACAGCCGCTCGGCCCTCCCGGCAGCCCGCGCGGCGGGAGCGGCGCTGCGCGCGCAGCCGAGGGCGGGAGGCTGAGGGAGCCTCAGGGAGCCTGAGGGGGGCGGCGGCGGCGAGAGCGGAGCGCGGCAGCGTCCGGAGTGAGCCCGCAGTGTCCCTGCTGTGTCCCCACAGTGTCCCTGCCGGGTGCCCACAGTGTCCCCACAGTGTCCCTACAATGCCTTAACAGTGTGCCCACAGTGTCCCCACAGTGTCCCTGCTGTGTCCCCTCCGCGAGCCCACAGTGTCCCTACAATGTCCCCACAGTGTCCCCGCTGTCTCCCTGCCGTGCCCCTACGGTCTCTCCACAGTGTCCCTATATTGTCCCCACAGTGTCCCAACAATGCGCTCACAGTGTGCCCACAGTGTCCCTATATTGTCCCCACAGTGTCCCAATGTCTCCCTGCTATGATCCCCACAGTGTCCCGGCTGGGTCCCCACGGTCTCCTGAGTGTCCCCACAAAGTCCCCGCCGTTTTCCCCACAATGTCACCGCCGTGTCCCCACGGTGTCCTCAGTGTGTCCCACATTGTCCCTGCCGTGTCCCCAAATTGTCACCCCTGTATCTCCCACAGTGTCCTCACTGTTTCCCCTGCAGCATCCACGCCGTGTCTCCACAATGTCCCCACAGTATCCTCGCAGCGTCCCCAATGTCTCCCTGCCGTGTCCCCACAGTGTCCCCACAATATCCTCCCCCAGTGTCCCCACAGTGTCCCCACAGTGTCCCTACAATATCCTCCCCCAGTGTCCCCACTCTGGACAAACTAGCGGATTTATCTCCTCAGTGTCTTGATCAATGTGGGCTTGAAGTGTTCCAGCCATGAAAATGTCACAAGGGTTGGGACACAAACCGACATTTCAGACACAAGCTTGTTCCTGAACAAGTATTTTATTTTTTTTTTTCAACAGAATCACAGAATATTTAGGGTTGGAATGACTCTGGAAGCCATCCAGTGCAACCAGGGTCACACATCCAGGTGGGTTTGGAACGACTCTGGAGACTCCACGCTCTCCCTGGGAACCTGTTCCCATCCTCTGCCACCCTCATGGAAAATTCTTGCCCATGCTGAGGAGGAACTCCTCATGTTTTAGTTTACTAAACTCCTTCATCACTCTTTCCACCAAGAGTAATGTCCTGCAACTTGGAATTTAGTAATCCCAAATTCTCACCTGACAGAGCCTCAATCCTCTGCCCGTCGAGAGTTTTCTGCAGGAGTTGACATTAGTCTGTAAAAACCTTAATCAAAGACTCTTAGTATCTCAAATATCTCCTCACTTCCATTTTATTTTAATGGCCTGAGACCTGATTCTCTTAGAGCTCTCACAGGGGCTGTCAGTATCATCTTCTGAAATAAACTGAAATTCTTACTCAAAACTTCCCTGTTTGGATTACTGTGCCAACTGTACCTAATTTCCATTCTTTTTAAATTAGAAAAAAATAGGTTCAGTCTCTGAATTGCCTTTTATTTTTAGTTACCTGTTGAGTTTTTATTTATGTGGTTTAGCAAATACAACTGCTGTTTGTGACAAACACATGATTAACAAAATGAAGAATAAAGAATTGTGTCAGCTAGAGAGAGTGAGAGGGAAGATGAAACAAGTACAGGAATACACAGGAGGGAAAAAGAAGCAGCAAGAACATGGTGTTCATCAGCCACAGACCCAAATTAGCTTGGGAAAGAGATCTGGAAATTATATTAACTACTGCTATGAAAGCATCAGGTAAGTGTTCAGTCATGTGAGCAAATTAAGTTTTGAAAATATGAGAAAAGAAACAGAACAAAACTGATAGTGATAGCCTGCACTTATTTATAATTTATTTATAATTAGAGTATTTTTATTTTGCCAGATAGACAATTCTGGGTGCCACCACCTGGGGAGTGCACAGGTGACATGCCTGTGACAGGAACAGGCAGCTCCTCCTCAAGCAGTTAAAAGACACCACGACTTTGCTCTTTCTGCTTCTGCAAGAAACAGGCATTTTACACACTGCTGGAAGACTTTTCCCCCCTTTCAGTCAGCACAGCTGAACAATAGATAATAACAACCTTCTCCCTTTGTGTGCATGTTCTGCTCTTTTTCAATAGTTAAATTTTTTAAAAAGTACAAAAATGAAACATATTTACCCTCCAGGTGGCTCTTAGTCCTAAACTCATCCCATTATTTTATTTCTACAAGCAATGCAATTTTTTAAATGATGCCCTGTAGGGTACAGAAGGGGTTTTTATGTAGCCAAAAAAGCCATTGCACATTGCTGAACATGGGCAGAACTAAAGTTTCAGCTTGCATTAGTTTAGTTTTATGCCAGAACCATCCATCTTTTAAGCACATAATCTGATCTCTTCCTCTTCTAAAATATTACAGGTTTTCTGAAGAATTGTAGCTGTAAAAAAAATTTTGAGCTGTAACTCACCTGTAGTTAAAATAATTTACTTTTCATGCACAAATCAAGGAAACAATGTCTCAAACAAAAATATTTGTTCAATAGCTGAATTCTGACTCATCTTCACAGAGATAATGGAATTGAATATGCACATTTGAACACTGGATTGACCAAAAATCCTCACATTTTATTTAAACATATATATCAGTGGAAATATCAGAGCTGTATAGGCTCAGGGGCTTTATCACATCCTTGCTTTTGCTTCTGCTTCTCCATAGTGCCATTTAACACAAAGAATCCTTGTTCTCACCATAGCTGCCCCAATCCTGGGGTGTTTCTGGAGCTCTTTTTGGCAGATTTATCCTGTTTATTTGTTGGTTTGGGTTTGGTTTTTTTTTTCTTAATACTTCATATCTCACTGCATTAATCTTCTCCAAGCAGAAGCATCACTTATGGATGATTATCTCAGTATACATTATTGCAATCTAATCCAGCAGGAGCATGTACTACTTCTTTACTCTATGTGTTGTTACCAAAAAGTAGTAAAAAAAGAAAAAAGCTCCAAGAGTGTAGAAGCAGAGATTCCAGAAGTGCTAATGACCCTGCCAAGGCATGGTACTTGTCCAAAATTCATTCAAGGTGTTAAAAGAGAATTGGAATTTTTAGGGTGCTGATGACTTGACACACAAATAATCAAGTTATGAAGTGCACAAAGAATCATCTTCTGCAACTGCCAGGTACAGGCTGAGGAGGTGCAAGCAGGAAAGCCATTCTGACATTCCAGAGCACCAAATATTCCCAGTGTCACTGCTCCTGCTGCTGTAAATCCCAGATTCCAGCTCTTTACATCTCATGTTTAAGCAAATCCTCACTAGAAGGGAGGCTGAGAGTATCCAGGAGCTGGCTTAGTAACTCCAGCACAAGGGAGAGTGCTGAGCTTTCCAGGAGATCCATGAATGGACGAGGGGAGTCTTTTTAAAGGTTATGAAGTCCTTCTTTCTCCCTGTGTCTGAGAACTCTGATTGAAGTGAAAGGAACCTCTGTCCTATTCATTTCAAAGGGGGTTTTGTCAGGAAAAAAGAGCTTGATCAAAGTAGCCAGCAAGCATGCTTAGTGCCTAATGCTCAGAGTTAATGTATCATTCCCATCCATTTCTATTTCCAATTATTCCAAGGGTTTAGGGAACTGGCAGCCTGTGCATTTTCCCCTCGAAGGTCACCCAAACCTATCAGCCAAACCCTGAAATCGAGTATGGAGTAGCTTCCTGGGAGATTTAAAGCTCTGAATGAAAATTATAAAAGTTGAAAATGGAGTTAAAATCTCAAACCCAGCACCAAATAAAACGAAATAAAAGGGCAGCTATGAAAATAGCAGATTCCCCAAATTACAGCAGGAAGGGACAATGATGAAAAGCAGCAGGAAGCTCTCTATTTGAGAGTTTTATATCAAAACTATTTGTGTCAAGAAATAGGTTTAAAATGAAAGGGAATTGTGCTTTGTGTGTGGAGGTTACCACAGGCATCAGGAGCTCTTTAAAGGAACCTGCTGCAGCTGTTTCCTGTGGTATAAAATCTTGGATTCTGACTCAAAAGATAAATCTACTCTTGACTGGGCTCTTTTACAAGCCAATTCAACAAGTGAGTTAACAAGAATGCAGATATGAAACCAGAGGAGTTTGGCTTGGAATTATCAAGTAAAACCAATGGGCACCTGCAGGAGTGCAGCTCAACCCACAGAAATCTGGGGTTTTACCACCAGGGAAAAGGTAACTTTACAATGTGAAGAAAATAACAATTGTGACTGGAACTAGAAAAGTGTTGTTAAAATCAGTACATAATAAGGATGGTATTTATGCCCTTTAACTTTGGAAAATAAGAGTAGAGAGATTTGCTCAACTTGTTACTTAAAAAACATAGCTGAGAAAAATCACGAAAACCAAGTTTACAAATGTATGCAAATTTATCCCAAAATCTCACACCTCAGAAGGCAAACACAAGATAATTCTTTCATTTATTTATTTTTTTTTTAAATCTGTGTGTTTTGAGGAGCTGGGAGCTCCCCAGCCCGTGTCAAAAAATTAAAGAAACCCCCATCCTGCAACTTAAATTATCAATAAAGTAAGAGTCATGGAGCATTGAAAACTGTTTTTATTTTTATTCAGATTTCAAGAGCCAGAGTGAAGTACTTGCCATAAAGGGGACTCTGGAAAACTCTGTCCCAGAAATAACAGATGCTCCCTTTCCTCCTCAGAGCTCTGTAGTTCTGCTGGATTTCAGCACAAGGGTAGATGTGGGTAGAAGTAGAATGGTAGTAGTGGTAGAAGTAGAATAATTTTTCAGGGAACTGTAAAATCATAAAATCACAGAATGCCAGGATGGTTTGGGTTGGAAGGGACCCTAAAGTTCGTCTAATTCCAACCTCATTCCATGGGCTGCAACACCTTCCACTAGGTAAAAGCAAGAAATTAGGAAACACACCAAGTGTACCTTTTATAAAAATAAAACCCACCTAAAAGCTCCCGAAAAAACCCAATAAACCCCCTCTGACAATTGCTGTCTTCTGAATAAATGGCCTGGATATAACATTTTTTTCTTTCTGATTCATAATGGCAACATTTTCCCTGCCCACCTTGCTCTGAGGTTGATGTCATTGCTTTGTGCTGATCTGGAGTGGGAATGTTTAATGTTCCATGCAGAGAAAACCCCCAAAACCCCAAAAATCCCCAGCTGGGGTAGAACCATTGGGAGAACCATTTCCTGCCGTGCAGAAATAACCCAGGTCTCACTCCTGGAAGCAATTCCCCTGTCCCAAATTGCTGGTGCCAAGTGGAGTCAGGGGATGTTTTCCTAGAAAAGAAGATTTTACATTTATCTGACTGTGATGCAAATCAGAGGGAAGCTACTTGTCACTTGTATGGGAGCAGTGTCACTTCCCCCATTTTCCTGCAAAATGGGGCTGAAAGCCTTCACAGCTAAACCAGAATCTCTCAGCAACAGTGCACCAAGAAACACAAATATTTGCTGGGCTGCAAGAAGAGTCAAAAGGAAAATGAAAGTGTTTCCTTGGCAGTGAGGAGTGGGGACAATGTTTGCAGTGCTCTGTGCACACATTTGTAATAACAAAAGGAAGTTTGGAGCTGTCGTGGGGAGTTATGCAATCAACATGCAGATTTAAAGATGTATTCAAGCTTCACTTTGCTGTATTTCCTTGTCAAAGGGCTTTTAAAGAAAATTGTATAAAAAAAGGCACTTTTACAGTGCAGACATCAGTCACAGCAAAGCTGAGGCAGTATTCCAAATTGCCATTCATCCCCCTTCATTGAGATGTGCTGCTCCAGGTACAACCAGATCTTCATGAACACACAAATGCTCTGAGGAGCTGCTCCAGGAGACTCACACCTTTCCAGCAGCTCCTGCTCCCTCAGGAGCAGTGGGAGCCCTGCTCAGCTCAGGAATTTCTTCCAAATAAAGACTGAAGACTCCACAATGCTCCCTGAATGAGGGGACAGCTTTGCCCCTTGGCTCATCCAGCTAGTTCACTCTTGTGCTTTTGGTTAAAAAACTCAGTGCAGGATGGAGCTGGAGAAGCTGGAGAAGGACTTTGGAGTGACAGGACACAGGGAATGGATTCCCACTTCCAGAGGGCAGGGTCTGGGGGAATACTGGGGGGGAATTGTTCCCTGTGAGGGTGGGGAGGCCCTGGCACACACTGATTTCCCAGAGAAGCTGTGGCTGCCCCACCCCTGGAATTGTGTGTTCTTGTGTCCCCGACCAGAGCATGGAGCAGGAGCTGCTCACAAAATTCCTCTGAACTTCACTAAGGAAAAAAGGAAGAAAATTCAGTGGGAACTGAAATGTGGCCACGGGGTGGAGCAGACAGGGCAAGAGAGCACTGGTGAAAGTGAGGGAATGGTCATTCCTTCAAATCATTTTCACATGTGAGCCTTGGAAGCTTGAAAATGAAAATCGTGGATTACTCAAGGTAGTGACAGGATGAGAGGACAAAATTTTAAACTGTGCCAGGAGAGGATTAGGTGGACATGAGGAGGAATTTCTCCACAGAAAGGGTGATTGGACATTGGAAGGGGCTGCCCAGGGAGGTTTGGAGTCCCCATCCCTGGAGGTGTTAAGGAAAGACTGGATGTGATGCTGGTGATCAGTCACAGGTTGGACTCAGTGATCTCAGGGGTCTTTTCCAATCAAGTTGATTGCATGATTCTGGAATATTTGTGGAATATTTGTGGTTCTCAGGGCACTGCAATCACCCAGCTTCCAGAAGGCCAGCTCCTTGGGAAGAGGCAGGATTTATGGGAGAGCCAATGCAGAGAGGAGCAGGAGCATCTGAAACTTCAAAGAGAACTTGAGGGGTGCCCAAACCACCTGGGACCATTTCTGTGGAACCTGCACAGGCATCCCACAGGAAAATCAGGGAATGTCACAGGTGTGATGGGAATTTCCAACCCTGAAATCCTAAATAATCCTATGAGATTCCAAAAAAGGACTTTGGTGCTTCTGGCTACTCCAGGTGTAGGGAAAAAATCTTCCAAGACAAAAGAATGGCTGGGTTTGGAAATGTTTCTGCAAGTACCTGAGTTGTGTCACTAATTAATCATTCTTGGAAACAAAGGAGAAATAAAGGAGTGGAAAACAATGCCATTATATAATAGGAAAATTGCATCAGAGTTTCATTCTTCAATTGAAAAAAGAAAAAAGCCAGTTCAATAGGTAGGTTTGCAAGCAGCCCAAATGAATCCATTCCAATTTCCCCCCAAGTATTTGGTGGTTGTTGTTAATTGATTTCTTTGCACAATTCTCTCTATTTTAAACACACAGATATTTTGTGAGCTTTTCCTGAAGTTGCAGGTTAATCCTTTTGAGGAAAATGATCCAAAAAGCTGGGAGGAGCTGTAATCCCAACCTATCTGGGTTATCCAAACTCCACTTGTAATAAGTCAGCAGTGACCTCACATCACCTGGGACACATGAAAATATTCCAGCTTGGGAAGTTGTGGTTCCATGGCCAGCTTTCCTTTCCTGCTGGCACCTCTTTAATAACAGGTTTTGTTCTGTCCATCACCAGCTGGGAAGGGAGCAGGTTCTCCCCAGGACAGGACAACCACAACAAGGAGCTCTGGGCACAGAGTGGAGTGATGAATTTCCTGAGGAGCATCTGCCATGAGATTGATAATCTATAATTTATTATAACCATCCCCACCTCTGTTCCTGCCCTTCCTCCAATATTATTTCACAGCTGTTTTGCTCTAACTATTTTTGGAAACGGTTTTATTTACGTTGCCTATTTTGTGTTTAGCTTTTCAATTCTGATTTCAGTAAATTCCTGTTATCCTCATTCAGGGAAAAATGGCCCTGTTAATGTAAAGAGCCATGTGGTGTCACTTTAAAAGATTCAGTGCAAATTTGGTATTGTCATAGGAATCAAGCAATGTAAAAAAATCATTGGGAAAGGTCAAGTTGGTGTCAGCAGTGGCAGAGCAGAGGCTGTGGTGACACTGAGCCGTGTGGGTGGTGGTGGCATCACTACATCCAGGGGGAGTTTGCTACTCCAAAGCCTCCCAAAAGCCAATATTTCAAATTAATTTAGAAACAAGCTTCAGAAAACAAGTTTAATTTCATGTATGTCCAGCAATCCCTTTAGTTTTGTTGCTGAAAACATAAATTCATGTTTTAACTCAGAATTAACAAAATTTTTCATTCTCTAGTTTTGCTTTGACAAGTTTGCAATATAAATCTTATCTATATAAATCTTATGTGCAAACTTACCCGAATGTATTTTAAAAGTATCTTATTTAAGCAAGTGCTTAATTCGAGCATGACATGTGATTTGCCAAACAAACTTATGACTAAGGCAACACAGAGTGAGTTCAGTAGGACCAAAATTTGCTCCAGTGTGATTCATCAGTGAGTAAGAGTGATTCTATCTGGAGTTTTAATCTAAGCACAGATTTGAATAATGACCTGAATTTTTTGGAAGAGCAGCTAGCTAAGCAAGAAAAGGGGGGAAAAAAAATCTGTAAAGAATTCTGGGCTTGATATCACCACCTATTTTCAGCTGTATGAGTCAGTGAGCCATCACATGGATTTGCACAGAAATATCAAAGCAAATCCCACTTCAAACCCACACCACTTCCCAATATATCCCCTCACTCATCGATCCCAGCAAACCTGGGAGCGTCTGTTTGTCTGAAACCAAAGGGAGCAGGGCTGCAGGAACAATGAACTCTCTGAAAACAAAGCTCCTAATTTTCTGTGAAACTCCTGCCCAGGCTGATTTGCTGAGGAGAAATAGGCAGCCCAAAAGTGCCACTTGCTGAGCTCAATCAGCAGAGCCTTTCTGACCTGTGCAGAGACCCAGGGAGAGAAATTGTTTTGTACAATTGTAAAAAAAAAAAAAAATGATCTAAACTGACAGAGATGGCAAAGTGTGCAAATATTCTTTAAGAACAATGATTGAGAGAGCTGCAGCTGCCATGCAAGATGTGGAATCTGACACATTTCTTCAATATTAGGAGCTTATTGGGATATAAATGTGAGCTGCCTCTGGATCCAGGGGAGGAACATCATTTGCAGTGGTTCATATGATGAGACATGAAGGCAATTACTTGCTCCAAGAAAACATAACTCAGTCTGTTACAGAGGAGTTCTGGTCAAAGTCCCAACCTAGAAGAAGATGAAGATTTGACAGACTTTCATTTTTTTTCAGAATGTTCTATAATGTTTAGCACGTTGCTGCCAGATGTGAGGTCCTCTGGAAATTAGAAGAGGGATTTAGGCAATATTTTAATTGTGATATTCAGAACTGCAACATTTGCGTGCTGGAAGATGAAAAAAACAGATAGTTCTTTATTTTTATTTCTTTTATTGACCAGAAAATCCTCTGTGGATTTGTAAATCCTATCACCTTAGGACATCCTACTCTTCTCTAATAGTTTAGAAACCCCTATAAGTGCAGATTATTAGGATCTCCCACTATTAAGAGGATTTAGCTGTGAATTAACAAGTAAACAAAGAGGAGAAATGGAAAATTACACCAGGTTGTCTTGTTAGTTGCCAAGGTGGGGATCAGCCACAGGTTGGACTCAATCTTGGAGATCTCCAGCCTCAGTGATCCAGGATTCTGTGATTCTTCCTTGCACAAGCTGAGTGTAATCTTTTGTGAGCGGCACAATCCTGCAGGAGCTGGAAATACCAACGGCACAGGAAAGTCAATCCCCATCCAGCCATTCCTCCACAGGCCACAAACCCTGGGGCACAAGACCTGATGTGTCTTCTTGTACAGCAGCATTAATTTTAGCTTCTTTCCTTTATATCAATATCTTTTATTTTGAAATCCAGTGCCACATACTAATTCTAGTTCTTTAATATAAACATTGTGAAAATAGAATCAAATCTGATTGACTGGAAACAACCACCAAACATCTACACACTTCACTTGATCCCAACAGCAGCACAAGCTCCAAGTATGGCTCAGATGATCTAAATTAAAGGTATTTAGGAGAGAAACAGCCACATACATCTTGCTGAGACCACTGAGAAATGCAACTCCTCCTCAGACACCAGGGGTAACAAATCCCCCAATCTGGCAGCCAAGAGCTGCCCAAATGACATATAAAAAACTAGTGTTCAAAGTATTGTATTTTTTCTATGATATTGAGGAGTCTGATAAACTGCTAATTTTAAAG
>JAOTQP010000362.1:35424803-35453873 GCA_026413545.1 Cichladusa arquata | reverse complement strand
GCTGCCAACACCCTGACTGACTGACGGGTGTCAGCTTGGATTCTGACTCTGGCAGGGTTTGGGATTGTTCTTTGTAATACTGCATTTCTATTTTAATTTTCCTAGTAAAGAACTGTTATTCCTAGTTCCCATATCTTTGCCTGAGAGCCCCTTAATTTCAGAATTACAATAATTTGGAGGGAGGGGGTTTACATTCTCCATTTCAAACAGAGGCTCCTGCCCTTCTCAGCAGACACCTGTCCTCCAAACCAGGACAGCTGAGCTGCCCCAAAATGGCAGCAGAGGAAGGGAGTGGTGGATTCAGTGGGGAAGCAGGATGGACTCACTTCCTGTTCCTTTTCCTGGCACGGCTGAACGCCTCCAGCCCCTCCGTTAGTGTCTTCAGCTTCTCCGGCTCCACCTGGGGAAGGGATGGACACCAAACCTCGTTACCCACAGCAGCAAATCCCACCTTTCCTGCACTGCCAGCCCTGGGATCCCCCTCCAGCAGGGCAGGAACAACACCTGGAGCTCCCCACCCCTCCCACATTTACCCCTTATTGGGATTTCTCAGAGAAACACAAATCCGGGACTTTTATGGCAACAAAACTGAGGAAAAGAATCTTTTAAAGACCTTTCTTGGTGCTGGTGGAGTTTACACCTGGAATCCTGAGTGCCTGGCACTGGTGATCCCATTTTGACACCCAAGTTCCTGGGTGAGGAATTCCAGGTCTCTGTTCAACTCATGGCAAGGCCAAATTCATTCCCATTCCAGAAGGAAATCCTCATTCACCTTCTGAATCCAGGAATCATCACCAGAGCTTTATCCAGATTATTTATTTGTCTTAAAATCATTTATTTTCATTATTTTTTATTTTTCTTCATCGATCAGAGATTAATTTGGGCACGTGCTCAAGAGAACTGGGAATTTAAATCTTGAATATTTTAAATTTAAGCAATTTCAACCACTGTGTGGGCAGCAGTAAGTCCCAGTGTAAATAAAAGCAGAAAATTAATGATAACATCTCTATAATTTCATCATTTGCATCTCAAAACATGAAGCCACTTCACTCTACTATTTTGATCTGGCTCAGTCATTCCTACTGGTAAAAACAACAAAATCAGATATTTAGAACACATCTACCTAAAGAAAACAAATGGTTCAGTTCCTGTTTCTTTGCTACATCTTACTTGACATTTTACATAAATACAAATTTATTGCGTGTGTGCCTTTACAACCTAGAAATGAAGTAGGAATGCAAATTCCCTCCAAATTCAGCATTCCAATTCCTAAATAATTTATATTCAGCACAGATCTGACATGTGGACACGACAAGGTAGAGGTAATGAGTGAGCAGTTGCCAAAACTCTCAAAATAAGGCCCAAAATTACACATTTAGATCAAATTTCAATGCCTTGAAGTCACACCTGTGCTAAAGAAATTGGGAATGTGCTGGTTCAGGCACTTCCAGGAGTCATTAATGGAGAAATCTGCACCTGGGGAGCTGAGATCTCAATTTTCATGAAATAAATTCAATTATGCCACAAATGCTAGCATTTTCACCTTAAAACCTGCTCACTTTTGATATAAATACTTCCAATAACCACTCCCCTCATTGGATTTTGGAAGAACACAAATTCAGCTCTTCTAAGGACAAACATGAGAAAAAAGGAATGATCCCTATCCATGACAGAAATGTGTATCTAAAGAACAAACTGCCAAGGGCTGCCAGGAGAGAAATTGCAAAGTTCAATGAAAATAATGTTCTCAAGAATTAATATCATGTTTGGGAAACAAAGGACCTTTAAAGTAAAAAAAAAAAAAAAAAAATTCATTATTGGCATTTTGTGATGGTTATACACTTAAAAAAAAACACTTGGAATTTTTTTTGGGAAGAAATATCAAATTGCTACAAAACAGGGTATGGAAAGCAACTCCAACAGAAATAACAATTAATAATCATCAATATCAACACCAGGCCAGTGAACACCAAATCACAGACACAGATGGGAGGAATCCTCCTGTTTTACCTGCAGAACCAGAAAATCCCAGTTTAACCAGCCCAGGATTTCCCTGTTAAAATTCACCATGAAAAGCTCCCACAAAACCTGTGGGTGATGAATAATAAGCACGGTGGGTAATAATCAAATTAATTCCTTAATGAGATACAACTCCTCTGGTTTGGGATTAGACTCAGGCTTGCTTCTTTTCTTCCTGTTGCTCTTCCTTGGGCTCCTCTAATTTCCAGTAGCCAAAAACCAAAGAAAGGAAGTGTAATATTCCTCCTTCCCCTGCCTGGATCCTCCAAACAGATCCAGTATTCCATTAAATACCTGAATGCCCAAAGTTTTTTTAAATGGAAACAAAAAAATCAAGTAAGAAATAATCTAAAGACCAGAGAATGTACAAATCCCAACAGCAAATTAATGTAACACAGGAGGGTCACATTTGGTTACACAAAGAATTTACAAGATGTTTTCAGGAAGCTCCAGAGAAAAAGGAATTTTCCCAAGTGCTGCAGGTCACTCCCACCAGGGACTGGTGCAGAACTCCTGGTTTTCAAGGTTATTTCTTTGTGGTTTTCAAGGGTGTTTCCTTGTGGTTTTCCAGGTGATTTCTTCTGGTTTGGTGTGGGTTTTTCCCTGTGTATTCCACCTTCCACCCTCCACTCCTGCCCTTTGGAATGGCTGTTCACTCTGCACTTCTTGATGAAGGAATTAAACACATTTCTTCCATATTTAAATTAAAAATGATTGATTAATTAAAGGTGGCCTGATGCCAGAGGTGATCCATGATGTGGGAATTCCTCATGGAGAGCTCGGGCTGGTCTCCACCTTGCTGTGAGCATTCCAAGGATCTGCTTCCCTGGTTTTTGTGCTCCAGTATCCAATAAAATGGGTGCTAGTGGATTGAACACCCCACAATTCCCACACAATGCACAGAAACCCCACCACAGTAAAGGAGGTTTGCACAAAACCAACAGCACGTTCTGGGATCCACAGGTTAGGGAGGAAACAGCAGATTGCTCAGGAATGCAGGTAAGAAAATTCCCCTCTTTACAGAAGTTCTGAAAAAGAAACCCTTCAATTCTATTAAACATTCACAGAGATTTGGACACACAGATTCTGAAGTTAACCCATAAAAGCACACTGGGAATGGGAATGTTGTTCCTGTGTTCCTGACTCACACAGACAGGGATACTGAACATGGAATTGTTCCAAATTTGTTTCATCCCAAATGTTTGTGATGTCTTCCTGTGCCTCCACTGCCTGACTTGTAACTCAGGGATCTGAGCTTCCTCAGGGATGAGCTCTGAAACTCTCCTGCTTTGGGCTGGGCTTAAACCACAGAAAGCTCTGGAATATTCAGCACTCTCACCTGCCAAGGGAGACTGAAATTCTGCTCTGAGGGTGAAACCACAGTGGCTCAACAGCATCCAGGGCTTACAGCTCCAGTGGGGAGGGACTGGGATGGAATTCCCAGAGCAGCTGTGGCTGCCCCTGGATCCCTGGAAGTGTCCAAGGCCAGGCTGGAGCAGCCTGGGACAGTGGGAGGTGTCCCTGCCCATGGCAGGGGTGAGATGGGATGATTGTCCCTTCTCTCCTCTGGGTATCTGCTTGTGGCTGAATTTTGGGGGAAGGAACACTTTGGTCCAACTCACTCTGCTCAGTTTTAAGTGATTTGATTTCTTTGTGTCACTGACAAACCCCTATTTCCTTAAATCTCCCCTTTCTGCTTATGCATTTTTAAAACTTTTAATATTTATACGTGGAAGATGTGCAGCATTTTATAAGAACTACAAAGATAAAATGCTAGACAAGCAGTGGAGACCAGATTTGGAAATATTTTCCATTATAAAATAACCAATAACTCCTTGATAACTGCATTTCCTGTATATTCCCCAACAAGCACATGATTTGTTGACACAAAAAAGAATTTTAGTATGAAAGAGCAAACTGGAACACTTCCCTTATTACTAAATGATGATCAAAACCTCCTTTAGAGTTGGAAATGTGTGTGCATTTCCTGTGAGAAGTGTGTGTCAATCAGCAAGACTTCACTCATTAAAGATTCCTCGATCTGATTAGGCCACTTCTCCTTTTTTGCAGTTTCAACACTTTCAGGTATTTCCGTTTCAGACGCTTTGGACACAGCCAGGAATTTGTCAGAACACGCCACGTGAGTGAGAACCACTTTTTGTTAACACCAAAAAATCATTTAGCAAAACCCAAATCTAACCTGTCTCCTAGCCCTGGCAGGAAATTAAGGGGAAATTCAGCTCTACAAGCTATGAAACAAAAAGCCATAAAAGAAGAGACAAAATAAAAAAGACAAAATTTTGCCTCGCGTGCCGGCGAGGGGAGAAAGAGAGAGAGATGTGGACAGAGATATAAATATACCTTCCCCTCCTCAGCGTTCTGCTGGCAGGAATTGTGAACCTCTTCTTCTCTGCCAAGTTTGCCAGGCCAGGAGGTCAGTCCTTTGATCTGGCCCCAGACCAAGTCGCCCACGTTAAACGTCCTCGGCCTGTAGTGGATGAGCTCGTGGGACGAGGGCGACTCGGGGTTCCGCAGATCCTCCTCGCTGCTGATGCTCTTAGCATCCGAGGGGCTGGGCACGCAGCCGTTAATGCTTTTGGCATTAAAATCTCCATTGTAATGGATGTAGTCTTTCACTAAGGAACTCTCCAAGCTGTTGGAGGAGCTGGGAGATTGCTCTTCCAGGATCAGGTCTTGTTTGGAAGTGTTGAGCAACTCCCCGAAGGCCCTGTTGGGCTGCGGGCGGTTCCCGTTGATGTGTGCACATCGTTCCACAGTGTTCTCCAGTCTTTCCTTGAAACTCATCATAGTTCTTTTGTAATTGTTATACCTGAAATTCTCCTCCAGCGCTTTCTCGCTCTGACAGTTCCGCTGCGCCAGCAGGGCCTGGTGCTGCTCCCCCTGCAGCAGCGGCAGCGCCGAGACGTTGTTGGGCCTCTCGTGGCACGGGCTGCCGCGGAGATGGGCCGAGTGCTCCAGGAACTCCTCGCATTTCCACCTGCTGATGTCCCCCACGGGGCTCTGCTCCCCCTCCCACTGCTTCTTGGGCGTGTTACAGGTGGCTGCTTTGTAACACTCGTAGCCGTCGCCCTCGCCCTTGCCGTGCTCGGCGCTCTTGGGGCCCCGCGCGCCGCGGGCGCCGCGGCCGCGCCCCTCGTGGGGCGGGTTCGGGTTCGGGTTCGGGTTCAGGTTCAGGTTCAGGTTCAGGGGGTCCCCGATGGAGGCTGTGAAGGCACTCATGGCACTCAGGGCGGGGAGGGGGCTCGGCTGCGCGCAGCTGGAGCCGGCCGTGCTGATCACCACCGGCACGCCCTTGCTGGCGGCGTCCACCACCGCCTTGTAGATGGCGTCCACCGAGGCGTCCCCGGGGTTGGGGGTCTCCTTGGCCTGCTGGCCCAGGGCTGGCTCAGCTCTCTGCTGCAGCTCGCAGGGGGGCTCCTGGAAGGGAGGCAGGAGAGCGTTGGAGCTCTCGGGAGCCGGCGCCATTCCCATCTGCGGGATCATTCTCTTGTTGAGGGCGGCGGCGTCTTCCTGCATCCTCACCTGGGGAAAGGAGAGCACAAGATGGGAACTGCTGTTCTAACTCAAGCTGGATTTCAGCAGCACGTTTCTTTTTGTTATACACCAGGTACAAGTTTTCATGAACAAGGTAGAGAGAGAATTAAAAGCCTGATTTGGAGAATAAAAACCCCACTGTCCCAGACTTTGTATCAGCAGGCTCCTGTTTTCTCTCAAGTCCTAAACAACTTCACCAAAGTCAATATTTCTGGTACAGAGACACAGGATGGTTTGGGTGGGAAGGAAGCTCAAAGCCCACCCAGTGCCACCCCCTGCCATGGCAAGGACACCTCCCATTGTCCCAGACTGCTCCAAGCCCTGTCCAGCCTGGCCTGGGACATTCTAGGGATTCAGGGGCAGCCACAGCTTCTCTGGGCACCCTGTGCCAGGCCCTCACCACCCTCACAAAGAACAATTCTTGCCCAATATCCCATCTAAATTTTCTCTCTTTCAGTTTGAAGCCATCCCTCACCCATCCCTCCTTGTCCTGTCTCCCCAGTCTCTCTCCAGCCTGCTGCAGCCCCTCCAGACTCTGCAAGTTGCCACAGGGGAGCCTTCTCAACATTGCTCCTGTCCTTGTGAGCTCCTCCATAAATTCCTGAATGCCACCACTGTGCTTTTGGAATTGGTCCACATTCCCATTTTCCCCTTTGCTGTGTGCCTTTCCCATGGGATCTCATGGATCCCAATATCCCACATCCCTGTGCTCTAAGCCAGGCCCTGCCACAGCCAACTGGCACCTCCAGATTCAACTACCTGAGCTTTTCCTACTCCTTGTCACATCCACAGGCAGGAACATGATGTCAGCAAGAGCACTCCAACAAAAACTGTAAAAACCACAGGGAAAATATTCCAAAAGCCCTTTAACTACTCACTGTGACTATCTATGTAACTGGAAATGTGACACAAAGGAATACTGGGCTAAAGCCACCAAAATTCCTACAGGAGAAGGGAACAGGCAGAGAACTGAGATTTTCCAGGGAAACTCCTCCACAGCTCCTTTTTTCCTCCTGGAAGGGTGAAAGCAGTGCCTGGCCCCTCTGCATTCCCCTCCTCACATCAGCACTTCTCCAGGAATACTGAGGAACAACAAATCCCTGGGTTTGTCACCAATTTTTGCTCTGTTGATACCCAACCTGCATTAGGAATATTTGGAATTAGGAATAATGTGGAGAGCAGGGAAATCCCATTTTTGCCCAGTTTGTCACCGTTTATTCACTCCAATCCCTGTTTTCCCAGGCTGCACAATCCCCATCACGTCTCTTCCATCCCATTTCAATGGGAATACAAGAGGACTGGTGCACACAGTCACTTATAACAATTTATTCAATTCCTAATTACTGCAAAGTGCTGTCAATATTTATTTCTCACTGCTGAATTATCAGAATGGGCTAAACAGGAATTTAAGATTATTTCTGTGCAATGGAAAAGAGTTTTGTTAAAATTCTATAGTGATTGTGAGCAGATAGAGGAACTTTTTTCAATACATGCAGCATAACTCTTTCCAAAGCAACTAAACCCAATTCCTACGGAGAAAGGGATAAAATTTCAATAACAAATGTTCCTGATTTGCAAAATCCATCAGCTACTGAAAGAATGTATTATCTACAGCATACATGTAATTATATAAATGGTATTGTCCTAATCAGCAAAGAAACCCAAACTCTGGAGGATGGCATTTCACCTCCTGAGAGCTGCACACTTGCTTGAATATTGAATTAATTTTGTTTTCTACCTGGAAATTCTGGAACAGACACGCCATGGGGTTTGGGTTGTTGGCTGGGCCAGGAATTTGGGGCTGGCCTTGAAAGCCCTGCACGTTCTGGTAGCCCTGGAGAAGGTGCTGCTGCTGCTGCTGCTGTTGCTGCTGCTGCTGCTGCTGCTGCTGCTGATTTGAAGGAAACATCTGATTGTTGTTGAGGAGTGACTGCAGATGGCTGAGCTGATGGTTGTTCAGAGTAGTGTTCAGAGATGACATTTCCCCTGCAAGGCAAGCACAGGCAAACACCACTCAGCAATTCCCTGCACTCCAATTCCACTGACTGCCAGGAAAACCTCTGGAAAAACAACCCTGCTCCCCTCCATCCTCTAGAAATGGGGCTCTCCTGCTTTTTATTTCTCCACTCTCAGGTCTTTTGTGTCACAGGACCCCTGGAACAGCCAGAGATGGCAGGAGGAGCTTCTGTGGAATTCCAGCCTTGGAATCTCACTGAAATAGTGCTGGGATGGTGAGGGGGATGAGGAGGGGAGAGAAAGAGAAAATCATTTAAACCCCAAACAAAATGAGTCTTTCACCAGCTGTGAAGGAGAAAAGGCTTTTTGGCTCAGCCATGTCACACAACACTCTAAACAACTCTTTTTTTACCTTCTAGAGCAAAAGTTGAAATAATGTTTTCTATTACATGAAAATTTCACTTTACGTGAACATTTTAACTCTAAAAAAAATAATGCACTGTCAAACCTGACTTTATGAAATGATAAAGCTTAAAATACATCCATTTTCTAGTTTGTCTCTCTTTTAAAATTAAAATCTTGTGTTTTACTTAAAATTTCCATTTCAGAAGTCACTGTGAGATGTATTTTGTAGGGAAAATGCCAAGTAGGTTGAGTTCACTGCAGCCATTTAGGTCAGGGTGAGATATTATTTAATTATTATTTAATTCTCATCAGGCATAGATGAGAATAGGAATTCTCATCAGGATCAGAATTACGAACAGAAGAGTACCTACTCTATTATAAGTTTTTGGTAAAAATAACTGGAAAATCATCACCCAGGAGAGAAGAACTTTGTATTTAAGGGGTTTTTCACCACTTGTTTTGGGATGTTGGTTTGTCATGTCCAGCACAGCTACTCCCACTAACTGTGCAGTCAGAGCTGACCCAGGGATGCTCCTGAGCTGCTACTCCTTGAAAAATGAAATAAACCCACTTGCTCACACAACTTTCAGGTGGATTTAGTAGGTCTAGGTGGCAGAATTAATAATCCCCAAGATCAACATTAAACACTGAGGAACAAAAGCAGAACGCGATTCAAACTTCTCACAAGAACAATCAGTGAATGAGCTGCAACAACACAAAGGAAAAAGAAAAGATGACAATAAAATCTGCAATTGTCCCAAGGTCAGATTCCCCCAGGAAGCAGCACTCACCCAGCAGGCCTGTGCCCAGCAGAGGGTTCAGGAGCTGCGGCACCACGGAGCTGTTGCTGAGCTTGGGCGGCCCCGGCGCGGCGCTGGAGATGTTGAGCAGCGTCTCTGCCATGGACACCGAGACCGAGAGCGCGGCCACGGCCGAGGACGTGGTGGTGGTGGTGGCAGTGGCCTGAGAGGAGGTGGCAATGGCCACCTCAGGGTGGCTGCCCGAGCCCAGCACTCCCCCCAGCAGCTGCGGGTTCAGCGCCATCAGCGCGGGGGCGGCGGGGGCGGCGGGCAGCAGCAGCGGGGCGGCGGAGTCGGAGCCCCCGAAGCGGGGGGCGGGCAGCAGGGGCTCGGGGGGCTCGGGGGGCGCCGGGGGGTTCTGCTGCTGCAGCAGCTCCGAGATGGTGAGGTTGAAGGATGGCACGGGGAGCATGGCAGCTGCCTGGGCCTGGTTCTGCAGCAGGGCTGCCAGCAGCTGAAAGTGCACGGGCTGCAGCACCTGCCCGTCCACGTCGCCGGAGAGGAACGCCAAAGCAGCGCTGACATTCGGGTGCAGAAAACCTAAAGGGTTGAGGTTCACCTCGGACTTGCCTTCTCCTGCTGAAGGCTGGAGGATGTTTAAGAGATTCTGGTTGAGGAGATGCTGCTGATTCACCGGCAGAGAGAGAGGCAGGGAGTTGAGGAGGTTCTGGTTCAGAGGATGGGGCAGGCTGTTGTTTGAAGAGCTGTTCTGCGGGAAGTGGAGCGAGTGTTCGTGGCCGGAGAAGGGGAACTCGCCCCCCATGGGCAGCTGGCCCTGCTGCAGAGGGGTCCCAGCTGCAGTGGTGACAATGACACCGTCCTGCAGCACAGATGTGGTCTTGGTGATGGCAGCTTGGCTGGTGCCAGCGATGGCTATCGACGCCGACGGGCCCAGAGCCCCTGCAATGGGAAAAGCAGGAATATGAACAGTGACACCCCCAGGGCACACAGACGGGGAAAAGGGGCTGGGAATGCACTCGGGAGTGCCTGAAAAACAGGAATGGATCTGCCATGAGATGCTCCAGGCACTCTGTGCCACATCCCACTGGAGATCATGGCACTGTGCACCTGTACTCCCTTAAAGCTCTTGGAGAGGGGTTATAACAGCATTTAATTCACATATAACCACAGATTTTCAACAGCATAAACCCAAAACCAGCCTTGACTTAACAGAGTTAGTCATGGACCAGGCTGGAATTAACCACCAGGAATGATGTTGGGTGAAAGACTGAGTCTGTGATCCACTTCCAGTTTTAACTCATTCACTGGTGGGGTTTTGGATTTTAGATTTTTATTATTTAAGGCATTGTTTTGGAGTCCTGAGTTAAAAAAACACATGGTATGATGAGATTGTTCCAGGTCAGCAGGAATTCACAATTTTTAAGGCAAAAATGTAAATTGGGGTGGTCTAAAATCCATCACCTGGAAGGAAAAGAAAAGGCAACTGGGTAAATTTACCATGAGAAGGCAACAAAGAAAGGGTAAAAATGTTTATTTGGGTATCTTTATACCCCTTTAGCAAAGCTAAAATAGAAATGATTATTATTATTTTTTTACTTAAGGTTGTTTTGAATTGACAGTGGTCACTCACACAGCTCTCAGGATGAGAGACTGAAAGGCATCAATGATCACAAAATAGCAATTCCCATTTTTCTGAACAAATACTCCTTAAAAAGGGATTTGCCAACACACTCAACTGATATGAACTGAGCCAAACCTTTACATCATTTTAAACTAAAATTACCATTGTTAAGTGCTGTAATGTTGTGACAACTCCAAAAGGTACAAATTGAACACAGAACATTTTGCACTGCCCTGAAGTCAAGAGAAGAAATCTCACCCCTCTGTCCCGGTGCCATCACCACGTCTCAGAGCAGAAATTAAATAATAAAGTAACAAAAGGTGAGGTGAGAGCAAAGTGCAATTGTAGAGCAGAGGAAATCCTACTCTGGGTGAGTGGGTCAAAAACTTTCTTGTTCACAAGAAGCAAATTTTATTTATTTATTTTTAAAAATAAAATTGGTATTTAGAACGAATGCCCCAAGGATTTAAAAACTATGGAAAGTTCCAAAGACCAACCTCTGATTTAAGAAATTCCCAATGGAAGAATCAGCTGGACCACCCCCCCTTGGATGTGTCAAGGAGCACATGGAGAAATTTTTAATTCAGGCATGAGGAAATTATTCTGGAGAGCTCTCCTGAGTATCAAATCTAGTTTGGGTATTTTCCACTGGACCTCATCTCTGTCTGTAATTTATTCCTGCTCCTGTTCTCCATTCTGCTCAGGTAAATGATCTCATGGAAGAGGATTTGCTGTGCAGCAAATCTCAAAGTTGGAAAACTGGGGCCAGGTTTTGGGGAGAAATGGCTCTGTTTTCTCACCTCCAGCTTCTCAGAGCTCCAAAGTGCATTCAACACCTTTCTCCAGATTAATTAAGTAATTAATTAATTGCTCCTGAGGGAAAAAAAAGTCTTGATGGATATTGAGCAGGAGGGAGAAAATGTGTTCTTATTTCAATCCAGACTGGAGAAGTTGGGGTCAGAGAGGGGATGAGCAGCCAGACTTCAGCAGGAAAATAAAACACAAATAAATATTCCCCCCCAGCCTCTGTCCAATGTGGCACAGCAGGAACTGGGCTGGAAAACTCCTGGACTGGTGGATTTACAGAATCTACAGCTGCAGTTGGGGAGAAATTTCTCTGTGGCACCAGAGATGAAAATCCCATCCCAAGAAATCAATATTCCAGGTGAGGACATCCATGCAAAGTAACTTTCACAGGAATATGGAGCTGTGAGAGCTTCCCAATGTCTGGCCCCAGACCAAAGGACAGAATGATGACAATATCCCAAAAAATCCAAAACCCCAAAACTCCAAAATCCCCAAATCCCAAACCTCCCCCACCCAAGGGTTTTCTGTGACCACTCCATGATGACACTTGGGAGGTTTTGGATGAGAAATACAAACAGGAGTAGAACACCAAAGGGAAATCCCAACTTTAATTCCCAGTTCCACAAAAATGTGATATTTTGGATGCAGGGAAGCCAAGCATGTGTGAGCTCAGAAATGAACAGTTCTTACTAATCAGAATGAAAAAATATGAAGAGTCAGACTAAAAGCCATAAAAGCCCAAGCCAACCCCAGCTCCTGCAGCCACAGACTCTGCCAAAGGCTCTTCTGCCACTTGCTGAGAAAAATGAACCCTTTGCAATGCAGTGAAAAGAAGAAAAATCCAGAATGCAGAAAAAGCAGAGCTGTTGTTCTCTTAGAGGGTCAAAGAAATGTTTTGGGAGTAAATGAATAGCATATAAAATTTTAATATGATTACTGATTTTATTTATGAGCATTTTTAATTCTACTTTCTTTTCAGAGCAGGTTCATTTTCCTGTGTGGATTTTAGCTGTGTTTCTTTTTTTAAAGGTGTTCTTAAGCAGAGACAATAAAATAAATGGGTATTATGGAATCAGTTTGTGTTTGAGAAGATTCACTTAAAATAAAGAATAAGAGTGGAAGATATTAATCATTAATATCCCAGAATTGTTCTTCCTAACCATAGATATATTTTCCAAAAGGATTGCACTTGGAGTGTATTAATTAGAAAAGAATATTTCAAGTGCTATTTTACAACTCTTTTCCCTGTGAGAAACTCTCCATTACACATCCCAGTATTTAAATAGTCTTAAAAACAAAGTGTTGGAATTTGTGGAAAAAAATATAAAATAGGTGTGTGAAACACTGAGAAAAGTGAAAGTGCAGAATTGCTCATTAGCCATTAACACCCAAAACATTTTTAGAATTGAGCACAAATAAATGGTATAAATTCCACTTTCTCAGTTCTTGCTTTTCAGAGAGTCCCAGAATGGGTTGGGAAATTAAATCCCATCCAGTTCCAGCCCCTGCCATGGGCAGGGACACCTTCCACTGTCCCAGGATGCTGCAAGCCCTGGCCTGGGAACCTTCCAGGGATGGGGCAGCCATGCAGTAACCTGTGCCAGGAACTCCTTCCCAAAATCCCACCCATCCCTGCCCTGGCAGGCTGAAACCATTCCCTGAGTCCTGTCCCTGCACCCCTTGTAAATCACCTCTGCATATCCATGAAAACCACAGCTTTGTTAGACTGGGTATTTCCTTGGCTGCTTTTCTAATTTTGAACCTTTTAAGTTCAAAAATGCAATCTCCCATTTCTCTGCTTGGTAATCCTCACCCAACTCCCACCATCCCCATCCTGCAGGATCCTCTCCAAACCCCAGTGTGAGTGCAGAGAGCTCACCCTCAGAGCAGGAGGCTGTGAGATCACTCAGATATTTCAATTACTGCCCCAGTCAGAGGGGTTGTGACACCTCAGCCACCAAGGGGTCACCCAGAGCTGCTGCCACACTGGGGTGAAATGGGAATTAAGCACAAATTAGAGATAAAACCTCTGAGTTTGCATTAATGGGGAGATTGTTCAATCAGTGATTCCCAGAGCTTCACTTCCCAGGGAAATTGCTGATGGAAAACACAACCTCAGGGTCCCTAAACCCCAGACAATGAGTTCCTGCTGTAACTCCCTATTCCATCCCTTACCTGCACACTTGGAACCAGGAGTTACACATTTTGACAATTATATTCCCCCTTTTCTTCCTGGAATGGAAAACATTTAAGATCTTTATCTGATATCTCCTTTATTACACTGCTTCCAATCCCAAAGAAAGCAGAATTCAGCAGTTAAGCACAAACTTGTCACTCCTTATTGAGATCCTGCTGAGACAGCACAGAAATCACCAAAAATGGGCTAATAAATCAAATATCCCCATCAGAACCAAGTCAAATCCTTGTATGCAGCACTGCTTGGCCATGGAATGTGCTCTGCTGGGAAATATTCACCTGCCTGCCCAGAATTCCTGTGCACCACACTCCATGACCACAGGGAGTTTTTTTTTAACAAAAAAGCTGAAATCATGGCCCCTAAAATTTCAGGGGAAGAGCAAAAATGCCAGAACTATTTATAGGACAAAAGAAATCCATAAAATTAGACTTTTTAAAATTTAATAAAATTAGGTGCTTTTTTTAAAATTTCATTTTTAGGATTTAATACCTGCCTGAACGTCTTGGCTCTTCTCCCTGCCCATCTCCTGTGATTTCTGGGTTGAAAATGACTTGGAGGAAACTGTTGTGATGTGCTCAGCTGTCAGCAGAAAGCAGAGCAGTGCTGGAGCAGAAAACTGTCAAGACAACAGCACCCGAGTGCAGGAGCAGGAATTGAGGATTTTCTCACTTGCTCTCCTCTCTCCCCACTCACAGCTGTGGCAGAGGCATTGCAAATGAAGGAAAACACTCGACTGGGAATTTGGGAAGCTAAAAATTCAATAAAAAGCATGATTTCCTCCTATAATCCTCCCTCTAGCAAAGGCTGGAGCTGCCCACTGGTTCCACTTTCAGAGCTAAATATGTGTGGGAAATCCCATAGAATTAATTCAGGTTTTTCTCCATAATAATATCTTTAATAAGACTCATAATTTTATATCAATTTGTTATTATTTTTTACAAACTCCCTGACTTTTATCAATATAAAATCACCAACCAGGTAAGGGCCTGGTTAACTGAAAGATGTCAATTGTTGGCAAATTCAAATTTTAAGAGGTAAAACAACACCAGAAAACCCCAAGCTGTGTCCAAGCAAGCACTGAATATTTTCCTTATTCTTCAGAGTTTTTACCTGAATAGAAAAAAGAAAATCACTTTCCTCTCCCCAAAACAGGGAAGAAAAACAAGGGAAACAATTATTCTAAATAATAACTTATTAAATAATAATAAGTCATTATTTAGAAATAAGAATGGGAAAAAACCCTGGAAATTTAAGCAACACTGATCCCTTATAATCTCTCCCAAGCAGGGAAAAGTCCCTGTGGATGTTTCTATGAACCCCAAATCAATGGGATATTTAAATTTACTTTATTAGAAGAGAAGGTTCTTGCCATCCTGTCTAGGGGTGATTCCAGTTTAATAAGAAATTTTTTTTCTCAGACACAGCAAGTCCCAAAAAGTTGTCAGATGCTCTTCTGACCCTGGAGTCCAAAAAGTTATTCTGATTTTGTGATTCTAGGATATATAAAGTAATTTTGGGAAGCAAATCCAGACTTCTTTCGTTTAATTTGTGTTTAATTTAATTTGTTGAGGTGATTAAATCAAAGCCTCCTAAACCTCTTTTTTTGGGGGTTCTGTTTTCCAAAGCAATGTTCCATTCCCAGTTTCCCAAACAAATTCCTCTCCTCATCCTCATTGATTGGTGTTGTGCTCCTCCATGTTTAATTATATTTTACTATTTCTATTCTGTGCATTTCACCAGGAAAAATTCCCATTCCAGGGAAGGAATTACAGCCTTTTTTTGCCAAATCTGCCAGTTTTTTGTCACTTCTTAACTTCTAGACCCAGAATTTCTCCTATAATATAATGTCAGTATTTGACACCACTGATCCTCTTTAATTGCTGTGGTTACTGAGGTTCCCTTAACTTCTCTTGTCAGCAGTCCAGAGCTTTTATTCCCAAATATTTTCACTCATTTCCATCCATCCCATTATTTATGGCTGTTGCTTTCTTAGCAAGATTTGGATGTTGGATGTTCAACACTCAAACACAGATTTTCTACCCCGTGAACCACATGTTAACAGCAAGAAAAAGGTAAATAAATAAAATAAAACAAAATGAAATAAATAAAAACCTACAATCAATGCAGTTCCATCCTACAAAAAGAACAAATTCCACCACACACGCCCTGAAAATTACCTGGGAATTAAAGATATTATCTGTGGAAGAAGAAAACAAGAGCTGAAATAACAAAACTTGGTCCATGTGGTTAAAATATAATTAAAAGCTTAGGCAATAACCAGCTAATTGTGGGGATTCACAGGATTTTTTCTCTCTGGAGCTATTTCTGAGGAGTAGCTGTTCTGAATTGCTGGCACAGACACAGAAAACAGATTTAGCAATTAAAATACTTCAAAACAAAGGGGAAAAAACAAGCCACAAACTGAAATATGAACATGAGAGGTTCCTTTTACATCTTCCTCAGCTGAACTGCTCTTGAAAATTCAGTGTACAGGGGCTTTCACCAGCTCCATCCCCAAAACTAACAGAGGAGAAATCCCAATATTCCTCTTCCCAGTTTTGTTACAGAGCTGGATGCAGGCTGGCAACTCACTTTTATTTTTAAAAAAATTATTGTTAATACAAAACACTCAACATTTCACATGAGCTTCATGGAAAGAACATTCCCATTCTGCTGGAAATCCAGAATTCCCATTTCTGGAGCTTCACAACATCTGGATTAAACCCCACCCCTGAGCTGCTGAGGGCTCAGCAAGAGCTCAGTGAAGGTTCAGTCAGAGTTTCAGGGAATAACACAAAGATAACACAACCTGAGACTTCACCTCAGAGAAGAAAACATTCTCCAGGCTTTACCATGGATATTCAATAAATAATTAAATGCAGGCTGTGCATCCTGCAAGCACCAAACTAAAGGAACATCTCCTTCAGCAGCAGAGAATGGAACATTTCCCACCTTTCCAGCTTTTGCCTACAGAGAATTACCTTTTCTCTTTTAGATAAGGAAAAAAGTGTCACTTGAGGCTTTGTAATTCTATAGCTTTGTAATTCTATGCCAGAACAGTCCCCAGGTGGGGATATCCCCTATTCCTGTCCCTACAGGGATGAGAACCAAGCTGGCTGTTGATGCTGGAACCTTTCTCCAGGGTTTGACTCACTTGTTCTGTTGCATTTGTATTTTTTGGGGGAAATTCAGCTTGGAGCTGAGTGGCATTACAAGCACAGGCTCTGATTAACACCTTCCAGGTGGGAACCAAGGATTCCTGCCCCAGGGGTTGTGTGCTGTGCTCTATGGGACAGGGAAGTGAATTCCCAAGGCAATGCCAGACCTTTGCTCTGTGCAGAGAGTGCAAAGTCTCAGAAGCTGCATCAGGAAATGCCCCTGTGTCAGCATGACAAGGCAGAAGAGCCCAGCAAGGGCTGAGAGCTGCTGCTTGTGACCACTCCACGCAAGAAAAAATAAAACTTTTTCATCCCTGGGATGGGGAGAAACCCTTAGGAGTCATCAGGAAGTGACCAGAGTAATAGCAGAACAGTATTTGACTGTAATTCAGCTTTTCTAAAATTCCATTCCATTTTAAAGGAGGAAGCTGAGGAATGCAGAGCAGGTTGGGTTAAGGAGAGGCCACTTGAACACTTTGGTGAGAGCTGGGTTTTCATCCCACTTCAGAAATTTACACCACTACCAGCTTCTAATACTTTGTTCAACCAGTAGTAGTCAATACAATTCACATTTTTGAGTTGACTCCTTTCTCTCTTAAACCTCCCAGAGATGACAACAGCAGCAAACCCATTTCCTCTCCAGATCTTCCCTGATGGACCAGAAAATCTCTCCCTACACTCCTCAATTGTTTATTCAACCATTTAATCACCACCTTAGTAAAATTACCTCAATAAAAGCAAACACAGGCTTGGCATTCCTTCCTGCTGGCCCTGAAAAGGTTATTTTGTACATTTTGGGTACTCCCAGCATCTGCTCCAATCTTTGACACCACCTCTTTAACTCTAGCAGGGAAGAACTCATGGATCACCTGGACCAGGTGAGCCATAACCTTCTGGGCTTGGAGCAGGGCAGGCTGCAAGAAAACTCCAATTTATTTGGAGAAGTGACAGAAGAGGTGTGGGAATGTCCAGAAGTGAATGGATTTTATTCATGGAGAGTGTGTGGAAGTTAGCAGAAGCAAGAGTTGTCACAGGAAGCAGGCCAGGATGGAAAAAGGGAGGAATGTTTTAGTTTACCACTGTTTTCCTTTTTCCTTTCTGTTTTATTTTTGAGTATGTGGCTTTCAGGTGCATTTCTCACCGGGATAAACCCAAGTTTAACAAGAACCACTTAAACCATCCCCCAGGGATTTGCAAGGATGGAGAAGCCCCTTGGGAGCCACGTACCTGCTTCAGGGCTGCTCTGGCTGCAGCTGCTGCCCATGCTGTTGGGGATCCCGGGCGTGGAGGGTGCCTGGAGCCTGGCCTGGGCTGGGCTGGGGTGGAAGGAGTTCCCCACGGCCATTCCTGCCTGGGGGAGCATCCCACAGCCCCCGCTGGCCTGCATCTGGCTGAGCAGCCCGGCCAGGTGGTTGGAGGGGGCCGGGGCGGCGCCGGGGCCGAAGCTGGGGCTGGGGTTGGGGCAGGGCAGCCCCTCCCCACGCAGGGGGAGCCCGGGGGGCACCACGCTGCCAGGGCCCAGGGGGGGCTCTGCCAGCTGCAGCTGGGGGCCGGGGCAGGGCAGGGCGCTGCTGGAGCCCCCGCAGCCCGAGGAACTATTGCTGCTGCCGTGGGAGCTCTGACAGCTCATGGACTGCAGGAGCTGCGACATGGAGCTGATGGGGAAGGAGCTTTGACTTGGCTTTCTTATCAAATCAGAGCCAGCTTTGGGGAGCCCAGAGCTGTCCAACTGAGACTGTCTCAGCAAGCTCAGCACCGTGCTGGTCGGCTGCTTCCTTTTCCTCAGAGCATCCTTTTGCTGAGACATCAATTTATCTCTCAGAGCTGCCCGGCCGCTCTGCCCCTCCGTGGTGGGGAGGAGCACGTTGGCAGCAGGAGGGAACATGGGATTTAAAGTGCTGTGTCCTTCGGTGCTGCCGCCGCTGGCAACGGCTCCAGAATTGCTACTGCTGCTATTGTTGTTACCAGCAAGTTTATTTTGATTTGCTAGCTGTGCTTTGGCTGCTGCTGAGAGTAAACTGCTTGCTGGAAAAGAGGCAGCGTTGTGCTGGTTCAAGATCTGATTTAAAGGCATTCCCAGCAAACCAGGCTGACTCTTCAAGGAGCCGCTTCCGGCCGATGCAGCGGGAAAAACGGCGTTGTTTGGAGGATTTAACACATTACTCATTCCAGCAATTAGCGGGTTAGGGATGTCCTTGTACTGATTAAGTCCATCGTGCTTGGTGGAAGGGCTGGATGGCATGGATGGCCTCGGTGACCCTATGGTTGACCTCGGGGACCTGGGAGGGACTTTGATCCCACTGCAGGCCGCCTGTGGCCCTACAGGAGGCAGCAGGAAGTTGCCGTGATCGGAGGAGGTGGAGGAAGAGCGCGATCTTTGGGGAGAAGCCTCGATCCTGGCGATGGCCGGCGCCATCATGTGAACGGGGGACGTCACCGGCGACGGGGACAGGGAGGTGGCAGCCGAGTGCTGAACCCTTTGGAGGTGAGCGCCGTGGTTGACGTGGGCGGGTTTGACGGTGGGCAGGGGCAGGTTGCTGGGCAGGGGCACCACGGCGGGGGGCATGCTTACATTCATCACGGGTACCTGAGAGTGGACACTGGAGTGGAAAGTGGTGGGGTTGATGATCACGGGGTTCTGGTTGGCCGGTTTGCTGGGAATGGGGTCCAGGATGCCAAGAGGATCCTTCTCGGATGGTAATGGCTTTTTCTGAAGAGCGCAGGAAGGAGGTGGAGGAGGTGGGGGAGGGCCTTGGGGGGGTTTATGGTGGAACATTGCTCGTGGTATTTCCATACCAGCTGAAAAGTTACACAGGGGTTTTTTCATGACTGGGCTCTTGGTGGTCAGGGTGGGGGACAGAGGTATGTTAGTCCTTCCAGCCATTGCACAGGATGACTGTATGGGAGAGCCGTGGAGCATGACCGACGGTGGGGACAGAGGCGTCCTGCTCATGTGGATGGGACTGGAGTTGGGTGCTCCATGGAAACTGGGGTTGTTCCTGGTGAAGACGTCAGGGCTCCCCAGAGGGTCAGTCCTGGGGGAGATGGAGCCGTCCCCGTAGATCTGTGACCCCGAGGAGGCCGGGCTGGGCATCCCCCCGTGGCTGCTGCGGTACGGAGACTTCTGCCCCAGCTCACTGCTCCCCAATCTCTGCCTGGGATAGGCAGGGTGGAGCTCTGCTTGCTGGCTTCCAGCCATTTCTTGCACATAAAGCCTACCCATGGCATTAGATGCCCCCATCATCAACTTGAAAGGAGTCTTACATTCCGGCATCACAGAATTTGTAATTCCTTCATGTGATTTATTCCTCATCGACCTCGGGGTTGCTGCTCGAGTGGGAACTACCGGCGTTGCACCTGGCATGGGAAACACACAACAGTTACTGCTTGGAAATCTGAGGGTGAAAATATCCCCAAAAGCTCAGGGAGCCTTTGGCTGAACTTTTGCTTCAGCAGAAAGAAACCCTCAATCACTGCTGAGCGGTGCCTGTCCCAGCTACACAGCTGTGATTCCACATCCCAGAGAAATATGGACCATTTTCAACCTTTCTCCTTCCCTTTTGCCCTTCCCAGCACCCCTCCAGCCTCCTGCATCTCCAGGATCCCCCCTCTGGCAGGAGGAGCAGGATGGCTGTGGCAGGAAAAGGAGCCTCTGGCACCATCTATTGAGGACAGGAGGAACAAAGCCCATCCAGGATTGAGACTTTTCCCACAGAAAAGGTCCTGTCCCAAATACTGTCCCTGCTGAGGGACCCCAAATGCTTTCTGTTTGTTTTCAGGATAAAAGCCTTTGGGGGTATTTGCATATGATGGGAAAATTTCCTGTAAATCCCATTTTTGAGGCTACACCTTCCAACAGACACAAGACCACTTTCCATCTTTATTTAAAAAGATTTTTTTCCAATGTTTTACTTCCAGACTGGAAGCACGAGCAGCTCCAAGTCTGGGGGACTTTCTGCCAGTTTTGCTGCTCTGGGAATTTGCAATTCAGCTCAGAGTGTTTGGCATGCAGCCTCTGGATGTGCAAAATCCAACTGGAATTGGGAGCTAAAAACTCTGTCTTCAAATGAACTCAGAGGTGCCTTGAAATTCCTCTACTCATCTTTCCTTCAGCCTGCTCAGATGGCACTGACAATCCTGACTTCATCCCATTTGCTCCAATATTGGAGAAACAAACACTTCCCCTGTCCCAAAATACAACCAAAGCCTCCTTTAGGGGATCACATTGAAGGCTGAACTGCAAAATAAAATAATTATGAGAGGCCTCACCTTGAGTGCTGGAAATAAGCAAATGGTCACATATAAATGTGCAAAAATTTTGCTTACAAGGGGATTTATTGGGGAATTTTCATCTTTGCTTATGCAAAAAATTCTGACCAACAGAGAAAGTAAGAGCACATAAATATATAAATTCCTTCCTTCATGTTGCTGATTTTTTGGAATGTAATTTAAGTACATCTCATTGAAAAAATTAGGCAGGGAAATGCAAAGAAACTTGGGAAATTGCACTGTTCGTTAAAAAACAGAATTACACTGAAAAAAATTCTGAGAAAGGTTTTTAATCCTAAATTTCAACGTGAAAACGCAGGAGCACATCAGTACTATGAACAGCATGGGTTCATCTTAGCATTGTAACTTATCTAAAATTTATTATTTCTTAGTTTTCTTATAATTTTTCCACTTTGCAGCAGACAGAGCAATTGGAAAGGTGCTCTCACAGCAATGAGGGGTGCAGAGAGCTCTCAGGCCTTTCCCAGGAGATGCAGGAATATAAACTCAGCCCCCTTCCCTCCTTTGTCCTGCCCACTGGGATTTGTAATTCTCTTCAGAGAACTTGTAATTCTCTTCTGTTCCTCACAAAGTCCCTAATTTTGGATGAATTTCTGGGTCTGGAGCTGTTTCAGTGCTAACTTTGCTTTCTCTGCAGGTCTCAGGGAGCTCTCCTGGTTTTACAATGTTTTCCTCTTTTGTTTGGAGAATACCTGCCAACTTCAGCTACCAACAAATTTCCTCATTTTTTTTTATTGATGGGGATAATTAAAATGCTAATCCAGGTTGGTGGCCAAAAATAATCCTTGAGAAATGACAGTGGAGATCTCCTCTTGCTGTCTATTCTCCTTTACAATACAATTTCCCATTTAGCCAAGTCCTTAGCCACATCCTAATCCCTTCATAATCACTTGATTCTGCTCCTCTAATTTCCCATGTGACAGAATATCAGACATATTACTACAGTTCCAAAAGATGAGAGCTAATGTATTTTCTTTGTCTAGAACAATCTGATATCTTTTCCAAGAAAATCATGCTCTTAGTCTGGGCTGACCTGCTTTCAGACTCATTTTCTATCTACCTCCATCTCTGATTACTGCCTTTATTTATTCCTTCAATCTGCTTATTTCTGCACTCCTAGCCAGACTTTCGGGGTGGTTTTGCATAGTAATTACGTGTAGAAAAATCAGATTATGACATGATTCTGCATGATTTCATTTTACTCACTTGTTCCACCACCAGGACTAGTTAGAACCAGTGAAGGATGTGGTGCTTCCATGCTTTTATGAAGTGTAGCCACAGCAATAATTTTCCTTTTGTGAATGCATAGTTTGGTGACATCTTCGTCCGCTTTAACATCTTCAGCAGTTCTCTGCTTCACAGCAGCTCCAGGATCAAAATTAAAGACCTGGCAGTGAAAATGGTTTAAAATAATGATTACAGGCAGCAAAGTCACCAAATTCACATAAATTAGGAATTTTATAGAGGAATTTTCCTCTGCTCCTGACTGCTCCTATACTGTCCAAGAGATTCCTTGACAGGATGCTTGGAAACAACAAATAAAAAATGAATATATTTCTAATAACTGAGTCAGATCCTCTCCAAGAGGGGCTAAGGCAGAGGGGAGCTGAATTTTGTATTTAAGGCCAAACTTTGGGTGGACACCACTTATTTTAGAGATGATCTGAACAGGGTTTGAGTCACCAGCACGGGTAGCTCATAAATATTCTTGCACCTAGATGCCAAATGATGCTGTGCTTTACCTTGGGAAGAACAAGAGGACATTCTAGGCCACACTTGCACGTTCCATCAGTCAGCAAGTAAGTCTTCACCTGCTCCAAACAGGATAATAAAGACCCACTGGGACTGCAAAGGAACAGAAATGATGAATAGGAGCTCTTGGATAGGTCAGGACAGTGTGTAAAATCACATTTCAATTTTTTTTCTCATAGCACTTCTTGGTTTTACTCAAGAATTGAGATCATTACAAAAATACTTACAAAAAAAAAAACCCCAAACATATTTTAAAGGAAACAAAACTCTTGCAGCTGGGTCTCTTTGTTGCACAATGTTTGGTTTCATTCAGCTAAAATTTCGACCTTCTCACTGAAAGTAAGAAATATTACACCAAGGAGCCAGGCCAGAGAGCTCCTGATAAACTGCACTCAGATTTCTCCAACTCCCACCAGAAAATCATTATCTCCACATCCCAAAATAGGGCACTGGGAACTCTGTTACGACAAAATCACTAATTCATAAGATGAAAAAAAAAAAAAAAGTTCTCGTGTCCCCAGCCTGTAACTTGCAGATTGCTCTTTATTGCTGGGCCAGCTGAACTGTTTATCTGGAATAAAACACTGCTTATTAATGGCAGCTGTAAATAGCCCTAATTCAAACAAAAACAGCTCAAGTGGAAGAGCTTGGATCACGAAAACACTCCTGACTCAAAATTCCAAGCTGTGACGAACTTTGGTCCTTAGAATCCAACACATAAACTCCTCATCCTGCACGAGAACTGAGCCCCATCTAAAGCAACATCTGCAAGTGACATTTAAAGTTCTGCTGACAGTTTAAATAAGTAATTTCTTTGCCAGCCATGCCCTGAAATAGTTATTTTTGGGAGAAGTGCTCAGGTTGAATCTGTGTAGCTGTGACAGTTTGGAGGGTGAGGAAGATGAAAGAGCAATCTAAAAATAAAGGTACAGGTCTGGTGACTGGTCAGGAGTCAAACCTTCCCTGTCTGAAATCCTTGGGGAGCAGGGGGAAACTGCTCTTTACTTTGATTTATTTTAATTAAAGCAGGATCCTGGCTGATCCCTTTGGATGTTCCCACCTGTCCTGGTCACAGACTCCTCACCACAGGATGTAAGAGCTTCCCAAGGGAGAATCCCAGACTGACATTTGCTCTGGACCATCCCATCTACCCCCAAAATCTCTCCAGACACTTTCTGTGATCCTTAAAACCTTCTGTTAAAAGGCATTTCTGGGAATATGCTCTGGAGTGAGGATGCTGTTTTATTTGCATTGGCTAAAAAAGGCTACTTTTCCTGGGATATTTTTAGAAAAAAGTGATTTTAAATAACCTTGCTGTGCTGTTTGCCTGGGCACACATAACCAGTGCAGACTCCAGGAGATCCTGGAATAAAAAGGAGTGTGCTGACAATCAGTGAGTGGAAAGGAAGGTCAATCCACTCAATCTGTGGGATGTGGGATCCAGCATTCCTACTGCACACACATGCAGGGTTATTTATCCACAAAACCCAACTATATTTTAAAAAGGGCCATTTTTTTCCCTGTTTCTGCCTGGATCTTGGGCAGAGCTGTAACTGCAAAGTCTCTTTTGTGTGCACAAAGTTATTGACCCTTCTGTAACAAAAAGGATAATCCACAGCTTCCTTGATAAGAAACTGCCACAAAATCATGGAATTCCAGCCTGGTTTGGGGTGGAGGGCCCTGAAGTTCAGCTGATTCCAGCCCTGCCATGGGCAGGACACCTTCCACCATCCCAGCCTGGCCCTGGACACTTCCAGGGATGATTTAGGCCCCACTTAGCAGCTCTGTTTTGCTAAGAAAAGCCCTGAGAGTCAACTCAATGCTTCCAGCAGGTAATGAAAACCAGTTAATGAATGGATTTAATCTTGATTTAATCCAAAGCAACTGCTGACAGCTGACAGGAAAGCGTCCGTGCTTCCCAAGGAGGCACAAACACAGAGTCTCTATTCAGCTGGGATCATCTATTCCACTTGAATCATGTCAGATCTTAATATATCCACTCATTTTCCCTGGGATAGCTGTGGAGTCAATATTGTCTGACCTTTCCTTGCCTCCATGAAGGCTGTGCATGCTGGCAGGGCAGTGAGGAGGTTGTGGAAACTCAATCCTGGAGGGCTCAGCTGCCCTCAGAGCCCTGGGGATGCTCCATGTCAGGCAGCAGATTGGATTATTGGACTTCCAACCTTCCAAGCAACACCTCCTGCTCTGTGCCTTGCACCACACAGGAGGGTAAAACACTTTGCTTCATCAGAACATCTCAGAGAAGGCAACCAGAAAATTCCCCAAAGAATAAAAAAATACATTGGGAAACTTGGGAAGAGGGCAGGAATGACATGAGCTTCCCCAAAGCTGTTGTCTGCTGGGGGAAATGAAGTAAAAGTTGGGCGGGATCATCAGGTACATAAAAATACCAGAAAATTCACCAAAGAATAAAAAAATACATTGGGAAACTTGGGAAGAGGGTAGGAATGAGCTTCACCAAAGTTGTTGTGTAAAACTTGTTAGGGCTGGGAGAAATGAAGTTTAGTACACAAAAATATCAAAGCATTGTTTTCCTGATGTCTGGATATAGAGATTATTGGGAAAAAAACCCTAATCCACAACTTTTCCTTTCCCAGTGATCTGTAAGATCTAACCTGAATTACATCTAACCAGGGAGTTACAGCTCTAATGACAAATACAAGGGCAGGGTGGGTTCTCTTTGCCATGGGTATCACTGACATGGATTCTGCTAATGGAGAACACAAACAAGAAATCCTGGAGTGCATCTGATCCTTTATGGCAGTTTAGTGTAAAATTGGGAGTGTGCTCTGGCTCATTAAAGACTTTTGTATTGGTAATACATAAAATGTGAGAAGTGGTTATTTTAATCACAGAACAGTGGAAGAAATTTAAGCAAATAACTGCCTGATAATCACACAGACTTGTGTGATGCAAACCCAATGTCCCCACATTTTATAAAGCTAACTTTGATCTTTTTTCCAATAACATTTAATTTAGGCTCTCTTTGTCTGAATACATTTATTTCATAGCAATTTCAATGCATTTCTTTGTGACCATTCCAGGGTGAAGCAAAGAAAAATCCAATAAGCTAAGAAAACAAACAAAAAAAGTAGCTAAAACTTTGGATTTAGCTTTTAGTTCTTGGGTTTTTTTCCCACATGAGAAATGTGAGGGATCCATAAAAGCTGGAGAACATCAGTGGTAGTGAACACAGAAAGTTCCCTGGCATAAAACAATGGGTTGGGAGGTATTGAGTAGTCACAGGACTTAAAATCACTTTGAAAAGAGTCACAAAATCATAGAATGGTTTGTGTTGGAAGGGATTTAAAGCTCATCCAGTTCCAATCCCTGCTCAGGGGGATTTCCCACTATCCCAGGCTGCTCCAAACTTCAATGTCCAGCCTGGCCTTGGACACTCCCAGGGATCCAAGAGCAGCCACAGCTTCTCTGGGAATTCCAGCCCAGCCCCTCCCCACCCTCCTACCAGGAATTCCTTCCCAGTATCCCACCTAAATCCACCCTCCTTCAGCTCCCGAGACAATCTCACTTGAGGAACAATTCCTTGACGTTTCTGAGCACCAGACCCGAGCTGAGGCAGCAATTTCCTGCCCAAACTCCAGCAAGGCCCAGCCCAGCCCCTGAGGTGACCTTACCTGATGTAGAGAACTCCACTTTGGTCCACCCTCCGCTGCCAACCAACGGGAACTTGCACTGCTGGTGGCCCTCCATCCGTGTCCCCTCCGTCACACTCCTTCCCACCATTCATTTTCCTGTTTCTGCTTAGGAGTCTTCAGAGATATCAACAGTAAGGTGATATCCTTTTACTACATGTCATCCTGGCCTCCCAGAGCAGGCCCTGCAGCACAGCTTTCCCCAAATCCTACAAAGTGCATCGGGAGGCTCCAGCTCAGTTTGAAACCAAGTCCTTAAAAGTGGCCATTTTGGTTAATGAGTCACTTTCCCATTATAATCCACATTAAATATGCAATGTTTAACTCCTTATATATTCATAAGGATGAACTCTATAGATAAAAATTAGTGCTTCCAACTTGGGAAAATCATAATTCACCAATCCTTTGTTACCTGTCAGAAAGGAGAATGGGGAAAAGGAGAATTTCTAGTTCAACAGCATGATGGCTCCAAGCTTGATGACTGTCTAAGATAACTTGTGTTTTGTGAAAGCTCGTCTCATTTTTATAAACATGAGTCAGATCCAATACCTCCAGGTATTACACCCTTTATATGCCACATTCTTTTTGTTTCCTCTTTATCTTCTGGTCATGATCCAAGTTGTCTTCTTGAGTTTCTTTGCTGACTCCTTGGCTCCAACCAACCAGCCTGAAAGATACAGATGTGGGAAACACGTGAGCCACTCTCTGCAGCCTTTCAGCCCAGTGCAGTAACTCAGGGAGATGTTTACAGCTGCAGCCATTTCCACAGCTTCAAATCAAAATTTCAAATGTCAATGGAACCATCAAAATAAGGCTCAGAGCAAACAGAATCCTGCCAGCATTTTCTATTTATACGTGGATGCAATCGAGCTGCATCTTAAAAGCTACAGGAGAGCAACTGCTGTTAAATAGTTGATGTGGAGTTTGGGTGAATTCAGGGATGCATCTTTTCACTGAAGATTTTCACATGTGTTCAGAACTATCAGCAGATGACTTAATTAATGCCCTTTAAAAATTGTTTAGAAAACTGAATGAATTTCATGTAAAGGAAGCTGTTTCTAGGCTTTGATAATATCCATAAAAATGCAAACCTCCTGCATTTCAATTGAATTAAAATAATCATCTCACCAAAAAAATGGGTAATAAAAAGGGAAAAGCCAGCAGCAGTGACTGATCTCTGAATACCTTTGAAACAATCTGAATATCCTTAGGAATAATTCCCCTCAGAGATTTTCTCTCATGACAGAGAGAAATAGTTTTTTCAAGCTGACCAGGTGAGACTTAACACTTGAGACTGGACATTTTATTAAGGTAAGACAAATGTGGAATATGAGATTTAAATAGTAAATATACCAGAAAAAACCCAAAATTCAAATATAGAATGGCATAATGACTGCTGCAGTAACATCATTAGGAGATTTTGTTTTTTATTTGGAATCAGGTGTCAATCCTGCCTTATCCCCAACACTAACATTATGCCAACATGTTAAAACATAATAAATGTTATAGACCTGACTGATTTTAATAAGAAAAGGGTTTTTTTTTCTTAAAGCCAGAAATGGAACATAAAGACATTTCTGCAATAACACCACATTACATCTATATTTAACAGTAATAACAGCTCCTTCCTTCAAGACCACTAAAGGAAGACTACAGAGGCATAAATATAGTCCTGGAAAATGTTCCCTTAAGTACCCTCATGCAGAACATTCCCTTTAGAAGTGCTGCTTAGAAATGTAAAGTTCCAAATGCTCCAAAAAGAAAAAACCAAAAACCTCACCAGGGTATTTCCAAGAAGGCTGTGGATAAAAGGAGCTGGTTGGACAGACCCCCTTGAGAGAGGGGCTGCAACCTCAAGAACAGGGAATTTTCCAAAGCTTGGAATCTGTGATCCTGGAGGCTTTTCCCAACCTTTATGAGTGTGTGATTTTGGATTTTCTGCAGGATGAAGGTTTCTGGAATGGGCTGGTTCCACTTCCCCCAGCATTCCAAGGGGATGCAATCCTTGGCCAGCCCAAAGTGGGGAGGGGATGAGGGGTCTGCAGAGCTCCTGCCCCACAAAGGTCACAGAGGATGTCCCACAGACACCTTGCCATGTCTGCTATCAAACAATCCACCCTTTAATCTCTCAGGCTGCAACACAGAAATAGGATTTGGAGAGCTCTTGGCAGCAGCTCAGGGCTTGCTCAGGTTTTCAGTTCAGAAATTTGGGGGTTTGAGTGGTTTTATCCTGATTAAGGAGGGAGCAGATGAGGTTTCATCAAAAGCAGGCCAGAATTCACCTGCTGAAAGCTGCAGTGGCATTTTTACTGTAGGTCCCATGCAAGGGTAAAACAGGTAAAAAAATTTCCCTGTTGTTCTGAATTAATTGAGAATTAACCTTCTGTAATGCAATAAAATCAGAGGATTTATCAAATACTGGGAGCACTCTGTGCAGGGGAAGTTGCTCATGTCTCAGCCCAGCCCTGCTGTGGCTCATGTTGCTATTTAGGGCCATTAGGAGCAAATAATATCCAGCAATTGCTTATTTTTGCAAGAAACACCTCACAGTAACTTTTTTTTCTATGCTGGAATTCCATGGTTCTAAATTCTGTTCTCCTCCAGGTACATAAATAGCTATTCCCAATTCCCAAATTTGACTTTTCTGTGCATTGTCTGTGCTGGGAGGATACCCTGAGGTGCCTGAGTGTGCTGAGATCCTGGAAACAGGGCAAAGGCTGCCTGGGAGTTTCCCAGAAACCCTGTTTTATAGGAAATGCTCGTGGAAGTGAGATGTTTTTCCCTAAAATCCAGCACAGTTCCATCTGGATTTACACAAAGTGAAACCCCAGTAACCTCTGCATGTCTCTATAGGCACAAATGGAACAGGTAAGAG
>JAOTQP010000362.1:35410385-35424703 GCA_026413545.1 Cichladusa arquata | reverse complement strand
AGGTAAGAGGTGCCCCCATCCACATTTCCATGCTGAAATTCCATTGTGAGCCACACATGAAAAGTTCCTGGGTGTTATCTGATTTAATTAACTTAATAACAACACACAGCTCAAAGCTCCAGAGATTCATATAAGAGGGAATGGCCCCAAGCTGTGCCAGGGGAGGGCAGGCTGGACACCAGCAGGAATTTCCCCATGGAAAGGGGGCTCAGGGATTGGAAATAATATCCAGGGAGGTTTGGATCCCCATCCCTGGAGTGTCCCAGGAATTCCTGGAGGTGGCACCCAGAGCTCTGGGATGGGGACAGGGTGGGGATGGGGCACAGCTGGGACTCCATGGTCCTGGAGGGTTTTTCCAACTCAGGGATTTGGGGATTCCATGAGTGCAGAGCCCCCCATCCCCTGATGCACCATTTGCCCCTTCCCCATCCAAGCACTCTCTGAAGTATTTTGGACTGGGATGCGAAGAAGTTGGATTTTGGACCAAACCCCAAGTGTTCTGGACACTGGAAGGAATCCAAAGGCCTGATTTCCATCAGCCATGGAATAAATCCCTCCCCTCAGCAATCTCCTGGCAGCTCCACACGAGTCCTGTTATCTCACAACTTCCCACATCCAAACCAGTGACTGCTTTTTGCCCTGTGCCAGCACATGATGTTTAGATTTGTTTTGCAGTCCAGTTTCATTATGATATCCTTCAAAATATTTCACTGGAGAACTATGCAGAGCTACACAGAATTCCCTCCCCCTTGAGCCCCCTCGACCCCTTCCCTGCATGGAAAATTTCTCCTTAATTTTCATCTGCTGGAAGTGTGGTTTCAATTTTTAATGGGACTCTCTCCCTTTTTTTGAAATGCTGGATTTCAGGCGGCCTCTTTGCACACTCAGCTGTTAATATTTACTTTCACAATTTTTGAGTCAAGTGGGAAAAATAGAGAACTCGATAGGATGTAAAAAGAAATTTAAATTAGATATTGTCTGGATTCCAATCTGCTATATATGATATGAATAATATTTATTTTATTACTAAGTGATTGTTGAGCCAATTAAGACAAATTTTGACAGGTTGATATTGCAAATCATGGAATGGTTTGGGTTGGAAAGACCTTAAAGCCCATTTTGTTCCACCCCCAGGGACACCTTCCACTATCCCAGGTTGCTCCAAACCTCTGAGTAATGAATTTTTTCCTATTCAAATATAACCTAAATCTCTCCCTTGTCCTCCAAATAAATACTTCTGATGCTCCATTACTTTTTTTTTTTTTCTTACATGAACTTAGAAGTGCCCAACAATTCCATGGATCACAAAAGGGCTCCACAATCCCAGCCTGGCTCTCTGAGGCACAAATCCCAGCTCCCACCTATGGAATGGCCACATTTTGGATATAAAACCTTGCAGAAATTTAGGAAAAACACCAAACACTGCTTAGAGACACAAATTACAATCTCATTTTCGAGGCTTTCTCTTCTAGCACTGAAAAACCTCCAAAATGAGAAATGCTCTCAAATCACAGTCCTGGGGTTTCAGAACTAATAAAAAAAATTCAGCTTCTTAAAAAGCATCACTTCCAAAGCACTCAGTGAAAAGGAGTTTTTATTTAGTCACCACTTGCACATTATTAATCTGTTTAAGTCTATCAAAGCAATTAGCCAGGATTCTCCTGCATCATCTAATTAGATACAAATGTTGCATCATTTTTTTGGGAATGCTTTCCCAGTTTGAAAAGCAGCATTCTCCTGACTAATTAGATCAGTGGTGAATACTTTATGAGGGCCTATTTTTAGGCCAGTGATTCAACAAACAAAAGTGCCTGAAGTAGGAAGGAAACCTTGAATCCTTCAGGATTATTTTCCTTGGGGTGGAGTCCAGGCCATGGCTCAGCTCTACATGATTTACTCATGATTTACTCATGATTTACTCATGATAAACAGAATATACTCGTGATATACTCCAGCCTTTGGGTTGAAAACAGATCTCACTTGTAAATACAAAGTATTAAGAATATTTTGCCACAATCAGAAAATTGCTCTGAATAACTTAATTAAAATGAACATTTTAAATTGCCCCAGTGCCAGCTCACTCCACACCACCCAACCAGCTCTGATATTGAGTTATTTCAAATTTTAAAGCAGTTTTATATCTGTAACAAGGTTTATATTCTCTTATTTTGCACCACTCTTGATGCTGTGGAATTTTTTAGGATTGGAATTTAACCACTCCATCAAAGAATTCCCTGGAAGTGTCCAAGGAATACCTGGATGCAGCACCCAGTGCTCTGGGCTGGTGACAAAGATGATTTTTGGATGATTCCTTGACAGTCAATTGGATGAATTCAGCCATAAATAACAAAAATCCAGGAGGATTCCAGACCCCTGTCCCTGTTCTCCAACCCCTGGATGTTCCCAGCCTGCTTTCCCAGCAGGAATTTATTTTCCCAAGCCACTTCTAAGCAGGAACTTTCACTAATAAACAACATGAAAATGATTTTCATGGAGAAAAACTGATTGATGCCCATGGAACCAGCTGATCATTCAGGAGCATGGCACATAAATCCCTTTCCCTGGAGCATTTTGGATCAGGGTGCTGTTAATTAACCAGATATAAATCTGATATCCTTCCCACCAGGGAAAAATCAGAGTATTCTCAGTTTTGGAGATTTAATTGTGCCAATAAAGTCATCCATGGTAATGAGCTGGGAAGGAGCAGGATTGTTTTTTAGCAGTGCTTCTGGACAGCACCAATCCCTAAAATCTTCTCACTTTTAACCCATTTTTCTGTGCAATTCCCAAAGCTGGGAGCAGCTGAGGCTGTCACTTCCAATGAAAGAATGGATAAAGTCCCTCCCAAAATACAGAGATCTCTGAAAGGCTTTGCACAAAAAAAAAACCAAAAAGAAAAGGATTTTGTTTTTAATGCTCATCCCTGACTGTTCACTATGGATTGATTAATATTTATAATTTATTTATAATTATAATTATAATTTATTTATAATTATATTTATTATTTTCACCCCATGATGGACACCCAGGATGCTCTTCCAGGCTTTCCACCACATGGATTTTTTCCTTTCCAAGGGGAACAGCTCAGAACTGTGCATGTGACACAGATCTATTCTGTGTCAGCATGATGGCAGCACTCAGATTTTGTCAAAATTAAGGTTAATATTTGGTGTACAGCTAAGAATGATGCCACTGTTACCCAAACCTTTCCTAGGGAATATTATTAAATGGAATATTATTGAGCAAACTGTTAATGAGAAGTGGAGAAACTTCACATCCACTTTATTTCAGGGGAATTTGGATAAAGAAATGAGGAATTTTCTTTCAATTCTCATGTTTCAGGCTTCCAAAAAGCTGATATTATTCAGCATTGTTCTGCAATGCTTTTATAATGATTATATGAATTTCAGGAATCTTTGATAGAGAATGTTCTGAAAATATCTAATAAACAGATGCAGAAATTGAGGAAGAAATAAGTATTTGTAAATGTTCAGTTCTGCTGTACATTACTGATTTAGAGGTTACCAGGGGAATGGAAATTTGGGAAAATAAAGATTTGATTTAATTTAAAAGGAAAAAAAAAAATTGAATGGAACTCTTTCAAAAACTGACCAAGCTAAATTAATTAGATTTTAACCAAACAATTAAAAAACAGGAAAAAATTAAGATTCCTGAAAATCTGGGGAAAGGCTCTGAGTGCTGGAATAACAATTTTTGAATAGCCCCAGATCTCCATGAATTTTGAGACCAAAAATGAAGCAATAAATGGCAAAAATGAAACCCATCCTCCCATATTTCCCATAAACAATATCAACCTCCTTTGTACCACACACCTGAGGTTGAGGACAGAGCAATATTTCAATAATTTGAATTATTCAGCCTGATCTCCTGTGCAGGAGAATGTCAGAACTGTAGCAAGATTGCAAATTAAACCCATAAATTATGCTTTTGTGCCAAAGTAGTAATCACGTGGCTGTACTATTTTTAAACCCTTGGAATTTTTTCTCCAAGTGCCCCTTTTCCAACTGTTTATTGAATTACGTAGCTCTGCTCAGCAATTTCCCTGATGAAAACACACTTAAGGTATTAAAAAATTGATGAGAACAATAAAAATCAGCTCTTCACATACCTCAATGCAAACCCTCCTGCCTTATCTGGCATAAATGGAATAATATTGGAGAGTCTGGACTGCCTCTGGACCCTGGGATGCTACAAATCTGATTAATCTCTCCATTAGCAGATAATTACTTACTAATTGAATGTGGAAGTATTTGGAGAATTTGGCCCCACTGTTTTATTTGAAAGAGTTTTCTCTGTTTTCTTAAAAAAAAAAAAAAAGGATGCAAAAGTTCAAGGATATTTTAAAAAAAAGTTGTTTTAATCCTTTTAAATGCCAAATGTTTCCTTCTTGCTGTAGCAGAGATTTATTAGTTATGAGTTTAATCATTTTTAAATCAATCTTGATGAAGATTTGTATACATGACCTTTCCTTCTCCAGCCCCTTTTTCTACTCACACTGCTCTGAGTCAGCTCTTTCCTGAATTCACCACTGGATTTAGGAATATTCTTGCTCACCCTGCCATTAAAACATCACCTTTGTTTTGTTATTTAAAAGCTTTGAAACCAGTAAGGCCCATATAAAGTAATTGTTAATGTATTAATTAAGTAGGGTAGGGGATTGGAATGAAAATGAAAAAATCCTGACCTTTTTCCTCATTAAGCATTAGACTGAAGGTGGGTCTGTTCATCTTGTTCACTCCAAGCTGGAAAATAATCAGTTAAAACAGAAAATAAGCAATAGTGAGCAACACACTCCACTTAGGAGGTTAAGATTCCAATATTAAATGACTCTTAATTATTTCCTCATATTTATAAACACTTAGAAAGGTTTCTTAGGATAAATGATGAAATAACTATTCTCACTTCTTGTTTTGTACACATTTCATTTCTATCAAACATCACAGCATGGAAAAAAGAATCTAATATTTAAGAAACTGCCAATGTATGATTTCTTTTTACAAAATCAGCCTTACTTCATTTAGCCTGAATTCTGGCAACACAGATGATCAAAATTCTTGCTTTTATACCCCCCTCCCCACTTTTAAATAAAATTTTGTGTTTCAGAAATAACTGGCTGCCCCAACCCCTTCACTTTTCAGCAAGCCAAGGTATTTTTAGCCCACTAAAAGGAGCAAAGTGCCTCCAAGTTGGTGTCTGTGTGATCTGGGGATGAATTCTTACATAACAATGATCAGATGTGGTCACACCATCACCTCAATAAGGATAAATTATAAATTTCCTTGGCCAATGAAGTGTGAGGAGTGGAGCCTGGCTCCTGGAAAATGAAACAGTTGATTTTAGCATAAAACATTCCCTGCTCTGTGATAAAATATTCCTTGGAGGGGATTTGCCATCCAAACACAACAAATTCATTTTTAATGCACAAAGGTGGTACCTGGTGGTGATGCTCAGCTCTGCCAGGTATCCCTGGCTGTGCTCTGAAAAACCTGATTTTCCTGCTTGAGAAATACCCCCAAACAAGCAGAAAAAGTTTGATTCTCTTGAGAAGGAGCTAAACAAAAGGGAGAATCACACTCAAGCTTGACAAGCATAAGAGAATTCCACCAGCTCATCAAAGCAGGGGAAAAGAAAAATGAGAGTAAGAAATTAAAACCATGTGGCCCTTTAAGGATGCAGCACATCCAAGAGTTGAGGAACAAAGCTCCAAAAAAGATAAGAGCCTGGAAAATGCACTGCTCCCATCCCAGCTGAAGGACAATATATATCTTAACTTACAACTCCAAGAGCTCTTTATTCTCTGAAAGTGCCCCAAAAAACGGCTCTGGAATTGCCTAATGCAGATATTGAGGATGTTCTGCTCCAAAAAAAAGTGAATTATTGGGGAAAATGTGGGCAAAGAAGCACTCAGGCAATTCTTCAGCACCACATATTTAACATTTGTGCTGCAGGTATTTATTTCTCATGTTCCTCTGCACCAGCTCCTGGACTCGGCCAAATTCCACAGGCTGCTGAACCCAGATTTCACTCTATCTGAAAGAAGAGCTTTTCAAAGCATTTTCTTTCAGAAAATAAAGGTCCTTGGGGTCATTTTTACTGCACACCTTCAACTGAAAGGTGTTGCTGGGAATGGAAAAGGTTTGCAGGGAAATGAGAGAAATTTAATCCCAAAATTAAGGTGACAGAATTAAACTGAGGATGGGAACAAAGAGGGATCTCAAGAGAGCAAAATGCTCAGCCCATGGCCAGTGGGGAAGGTGAAAATTACTGACATTTTCTCTGGAAGCTTCTTCTTTGTGTGTTTTTAGAAGTTCCCTGACAGTGATAGGTAAAATATCCCATTTTCCATCCATATTTGCAGTCAGATATGAGGTAAAACAAAAAACCCCTGGCCTGTTTTCTCATTCCACCTCTCTTAAATTACACTTGGTGCAAGCTGAACTTGCTTTTTAGTTTGTTTTTTTTTTTTTAAACCTACAGAGCAACCCCCACCACTGCTTTGATAAAACCCCCTTATCTCTTTTTTTCTGCCCATCCCACAGTGTTCCCTTTTTTCCTACAATAAACAAACCCAACCCTTTCAGCTGTTCTTTAAGAGCCCTGATTTCTAAATCTGGCACGGGCTGGTTGCTCTGCTTTGCATTCTTCTGGTTAATACCAATTAAAATGACATTTATTTATTAAAATTTAATCAGTAGACATTAAATTTATTTTAAAATAAAGAATAAATATTTTAATATTTTCAGTATTATTTGTATAATATTGTTTTGTAAATTATAAGGGTAGGTCCAGTATTGTAAAACACCTCCTGCCTTTGATCTCAGCACGAGCAAAGACACACCAAGAAAATCTGAGATATTTTTAAGGAATGAAGAGATTCCAATGGAAGGAAAATCCCAAAATGGTTGGAGGGATCTTAAAGCTCATCCCAGCCACCCCCTGCCATGGGCAGGGACACCTTCCACTCTCCCAGGTTCCTCCAACCTGGCCTTGGACACTTCCAGGGATGAGGAATCCCCAACTTCTTTGGGAATGCTGTGCCAAGGAAGAAGAGACTGACATAAAATTCCACCAAGGAATTTTGGGAGCTCTTGTGTCAGCTCTCCCTAATCAGGGACAGCTCTCAAAAAAAGGATTCCAATAGAGTTGTGACCATCAGTGATTCCGTGGGAATGCTGTACACATCAGTTCTGAGGGGATCAGACAGAATTCCACATTTCCTCTGAAGAAGAGAGTCCTGATAAGAATGAAAATGTGTTTAAAATCCTTATTTTGATCCAACAAATATTGCACAGCCACTCCAGTGACTCACTAAGATGCCCAACACTACTGTAGATGTAACTTCATTTAAAAATAAAAACACACACATTCCTTCAACTGGGCCACTTCAGATTAGGGATCTCTTCAGCCTTTTCTGGAGGGATTTAAAAAAGCTTTGGAGAAATCTTAAAGCTATGGAATTAGCCTGGTATTTATAGCTCTGTTTCCAAGTGTGTTCTTTGAGCTTCCCAGGACGTTCCTTTTCCCCATCTGCTGGTTGTTGACATGCTGTAACCTTGTATTTTCATTAGGAAAATCTATAAGAATAAGAGCATTTGATTTGATATTGTGTGGAGAGGTCTGGCTCCATCTCAGGCAGCTCCACTTTGCTACTCCAACATCATCCAGGGCAGGAATGGTGCTGCAGATTTTCCAACAGAGAACTGGAGTTCTATTGTTTGATTATGTCAAAATATATTACTCCCAATTATGACTAATGCTCCATCTGAATCACAGCAGCACAAAATGGTGGCTTTTTTCCCCATTAAAATGCTGTGCTTCACATGCTGGCTGGATACAATCTCTTCAGTTGAGGTCAGGAAAGTTTCATTCTTTGTTCTCTTATCAAAAATCCACGTTTGGGTGCACTGTCCACCTTCCACCAAACTGCTGAACTGTTTACTTTCCTACTTCAGCACCACCAAATGTTGAAGATGCCTGATCTTCTGTTTGTTTTTTTAAATGTTGCCTCAAATATTTTGCCTTAAAACTTTGCTGCTGCAGTGCAAAACTACTAAAATTAAAAAAAAATAAAAAAAGATTCAAAAGTTTCCCAGCTCAACAAATGCACTGATTCACAATACTCACCTACATTGCTTCTCATGGTCTTGCTTCAAGTTATCTTGGGGACCTTTTAGGGTTTTTAGAATTGCTGCTGCACTTTGAGCTTTGCTTTAGACAGTCTCCTGTGGTGCTCTGGATGATGGGCTATGTCCATTGGGGCTGGCTCCTTGCCTCCCTCCACCCCTCATCTGAGGAACTCCTGCACCCCACTCACATCTGCTGAGACAACCACAGGATTTCAATTAAAACAAATGCCTTCATTCCACTTCTCTTGATTGCTTTGTCAGTCCCTACACAATTACTTGGTAGTACACACAAAGTAAGATTTCTTCCTGAGGAATGGCTTTGGTGGAACTGAAGAGCTGTACTGATCCACACCAAAACCCTCCAGCTGAAGACAAAAAGCTGAATTTTGGATCTGTGATGCTGCAAAAAAAGGCTTTGCTGAGGTAGAAGGTTCCACCAGCACCACTGATGAGCTGTAAATGATGAGCCATAAATGATGAGCTATAAATGATGAGCCATAAATGATGAGCTACAAATGATGAGCTACAAGTGAGTTTGGTGAATCCCCAGATGAAACAGAAGCTGCTGGATCATGGAATCCCAGAATGGTTTGGGATGGAAGGACCCTGAAATCAGCTGATTCCAGCTCCTGCCATGGGCAGGGACACCTTGCACTAGTCCAGGTTGCTCCAAGCCCCATCCAGCCTGGCCTTGGCTCATTATTCCCTAACACTGCCTGCTCCTGAGCCACTTCTGTCCTTTTTTCCCCAAATAAATCTTCCCTTAAAACCAAATGCAACGGCAATGATTTTTGAATCCTTTGGAAAATGGAAAGAATTAGTTCTGATTTTTCAAATCACAGCCATTTACTAAGGTCTGGGCTGCTGTTAAAACCTTCTCCTGGCACAATAAACCCTAACAGAAAATGGGAATGAAAAATTTCAGATAAGACAAACAAACAGGGTATAACAACAAAAGTCACAAAGTGCACTGGCTGTGAAATCAAATACAGCATGTCCGGTAATTATTGAAGTATCTTGGTGAAGTTTAGAAGCAAGATCTGCAGTTTGGCTCCACTGATTTCATCAGTATCCCCAATTTAACTGAGTTTTCAATTGATCTTCCCAATTTAAGTGCAAAATCAGGGCCCAGCATTTTGTAAAAATGAGCATTAATGACTCTTGGCTGTCTCCAACTGCATTTACCAACCTGGCAGAGCCTTTCAGGAATGGGTTTTTTTCACATGCAAACTACTTAAAATAAAAATTATTTACTCTGTAAAGCTCTTCTCCAACCAATACGACTTTATAAATGACACTCCATAAATTATAGATATATATTTAGATTTTCTTAAGCACTGGGCACTAGAAAACTTCAATGTTTAGTCTCTATAGAGGATTTACCTGGTTTTAATATCAAGCATTAACAAGGAACATTCAGTCCACAGATATTATTGAATATACAGATATTACTGAATGGGAGTATTTCAAATATGATCATTTTATGCAAGTTATTCATATAATTATAATTTATCTTCACAGTAACAAAAACAGATAGAAAGATGGTATAACCTACCACTAAAGAATTTGCATAACAATGTATTTTAGATCATAATTCCACTATGGATGTAACATTCTTCATATAATTATATATTAATGTTTAAACACATTGGAAGGTATTGATCAGAGACATTTTTATGAAGAATTCCCCATGAACACAGAATGCTAATCACAGCAACCACTGTAAAACTCTAATTTACTGGAAACAACTCCAATAGATGGATGAAAGAGCCCAAGAATAAAACCTAAAGTCATAGCACGGCTTAAAAAATCTGGGTCACATGGCCATTGCTAAGGACTGGAGGAGCAGCAGGGAAAGGAGATTCCTCTAAAGGCCTCAAGAAATAAACAGCAAAGCATCATAGGAATTCATTTAAATGAATAATCTGATTTTGAATTTATCAAAATTAAATAGCAACAATAAATAAATGATAAAATTATCTCTACTGAGTGTATGGAAATGGATTTACACAGGGATTACAGAATTTAGGTGTTTTTTTTTAATTCCATGCACATCCCTAACAAGAAACTTCCCAAAAAGTTGCAGGAATGCAGTGGTGACTTGATCTCTGGGGGAGGCACATCTGGTTTTTCAGAGCCTTTTGCTGTCTCCTTCCTTTGTGAGCTTCCTATTTACATAACAAGTCTGGGCTAACAGATTAAAAAAATCCTGTCCCCATCTAATCTCTCCAGACACAAACAATATTCTTACAACTACAGTATTTGGAGGATCTAAAATTAAAGCTACTTTTTATGAGCAAACATGAAAAGTACCAAAAACTGTTATTCCAGTAAGAGCAACAAACTGAACTTTTTAATTGTGTGCTGTCACAAATGAGTAAAAAAGAGGGTGGCAGTCAGCCAGTTCTCTTTTTACTTCAGCTGGGTTGTAAATGCATTTCTTCTAAATCAAACAACTTGATTATTGGCTGTTTCTCAGGTTATTTTTCTTATTTACTCTGTGGCATAACTGAAAAACCTCTCCTCCAAACCAGTTAATTCCAAATTAAAGCCATGAGCTCCATGCTGGAAAATAACAGCAGCAGCTTTTGTTTGGGAGCATCCAGTTCTGTCTGATTTTCTTTACAATAATTGTTATTTTTATTCTATTAAGGGAAAAAAAAATCACACAAAATTGTATTTATTAATTTCACTGTCTTTCATTTCAGAGAAATTAGAGAAGCCCAGACTGGTTTGGGTGGGAAGGGACCTTAAATCCCATCCATTCCCACCCTTCCACCAGCCCAGGCTGCTCCAAGCCCTGTCCAGCCTGGCTTTGGGTTTTTCAAGAGACAAGAGCAGTAGTTAGTTGTAAAGCTGTTTATTGCATGAGTGTATCAGTCTTGAAGGCAAAGAGTTCAGAATATTAAAGTCTCTCCTGAATTTTTTTGGCATAGAGTCCTGAGCAGAAGTAACAACAGCATTTGTAGCTTTATTCTTTTTTTTCTTCTTCCTTTTAACTTTTTTTTTTCATATTTTTTTTCCTGTATGTGTTTTCTTACCTTAATACAAGAACTTTTTATTTATAAATCATTCAATCAGCTAAAAATTCAAATTTAAAATATTTTTTCTGCACCTATCAGAATTTAATTTTTAAAGAACGAAAGTAGTGTCAGTTTTCACATATAACTTACATGTATAGTTTTATCCATTTATGTAAATGGTTTTATTTGTTTTATTTAGAAATATAAGCAATGTTTTGCTATGTTTTCAATATGTTTAGGGCTAAGTTGCTGAATTTTAAACCAGGCTTTAGGGCTTTTTACTTTTTTAAGGCACTTAAAGTATATTTTTATTTACTTAAAACTAAGACTTACACTTTCATTTCATATTTATGTGGTTTAATTTATTTTAATTTCTTGAAATACTCTTTATATACTCCAACACCTTGGACACTTCCAGGGAATGAGAACACTCAGAAAGAGAGGAAAAGAGAATTCACCTACCTGAAATCAGGAAGACTGGTGGGTGGAATCCTTTAGGATTTGGTGGTTCTCAGAACTTTTGGGAAGAATTAGAGAAGTGCTGTTTCTTCAAGTCTTTGTGGTTTTTGCCCGTTTTGTTGCAATAAAGCCTCTTCTTCCTGCAACAAAAGACGTGCTGCACTAAAGGGAGATTTGCAGAAAGGCAAATTATTCCTGAATTCCCTCTGCAAGGATCTTTGTCTCCATGCACAGAGAGCCAGAATTCCCTCCAGCCCAGGTGGGGTCCAGGTCTGGCTGTATCCTCCCCTGCTTTACACTTGGAGAGAATTTAAAGCTGTAAAAACAGAGCCCACACAGCTGGAGAATGGAGAAAAGGACTTGAAAGTGAGATATTCTTGAGAGCATCCACCACAAAACTTCAGAGAGCTAAAATAGCAGAAAGACGCCCAGTTTTGCTTATTTATATACACATCTCTTTTTATAGACACTCACACACATGGACATTTCTATAAATTAATATAAAACCCCCCAAAGTCGTTTAGAACCATTGAAAGTAGGTTATAGACTTGCAAACTCTTTTTTTTTTTTTTTTTTCCCTAAATGCCTTGTAGATTTTCCCCCTAAACCAAGCAGAATTTTGTGATGGCAAACCATGACCTCGGTCTAAGCATGGCCTTTTATTTAATTTTATTCCCATAACCAGGATAAAAAGTGGGTGAAAATACACATTATTATGATTGGAGTAAGCACAGGGCTCACAGGATTTTCAGGTTTCCCCAAATTCAGCCTCAATCCAGAAGGCCTGGCTTAAATCAGGGCTCTGCTGTCTCCTCAGCAGAAGGCCTGAAAATTCTGGTGACATCACATTTTTTCCTTATTGCTCCATTTTCCTGGAGTTTGAGGGAATTCCTGTCAGAGGGCACAACTCATCCCTCTGCTCCCAAGGCTGTGTCCTCCTGGATCAGCCCAGATTTGTGCATTTCTGCTGGATTAGTCTTAACCCAGATCTTCCCTAATCCCTGTGGCTGCAGGAATGCTTGGGCTGGAGCAGCAAGGAGTGGCACAGGCACAGGAATGACAAACTCCAAGTGGAAAGAGCAGCAGCCACTTGGAGAAATCCAGGATTTTTGCTCATTTTATTTCTAAAGCCAGCAGTGCTGAAAATCTCTTCTGTGTTCATGGCAGCATCTCAGTGTATTTGTTGTTTAAATAAAAGGGATGTTTATCTATTTACAGCTTCCTAATTCTAAATTTTAACTGTTAGAACACCAAAGAGCAAGGGAAATGTCTAAATAATCTGACTATTGTTGGAAACAATAATCTTGCTTCCATAGTGATCAGGATTCCCATCTATTATCTGAGTATTTGCTAGACATGGGATCTGGAGAAAATGAAGTTAAAGCAGAACAGATGGCAGAAGAAAAAAGAAGCAGCAGCTACCCCACCTTCCAAGGCTACCTTTGCAGAACATATGGCCTTTTCCTGGGCTTTTGTACCACAAGTTGGCCAGATGAACAAAACTCCCAAAAGGAGCTGTAACTGCCTAACAACACCATGGGCCAGGTGAAAAACGTGAAATACCAAAAACCAGGCAGGTCTTTCTGCAAGTTAATTCAGAAATCAGCTGGGAGGTCAACAAACTATCACATTTCCTTAAATTACGTGATACATCTTTATAAATACAACACTCTGATATATTTATATATATGTATGTGATATATATAAAGCTGACTTACCAACATATTTACTTTACATTGTGATATATGGATATAAGGAACATTTTTCAGAGGTTTGGCAATGCTGTCATTTGAGTGGCTGTTGCTTTGAGCACATAAGGTGTAAGAAGGGAGATTATCTATTTTTTTGGTGTCCAATTACAGGAAATAAAAAAAAAAAAGTTTTAATTTGCTAGAGTTAAAAATCAGCCATCAGTTTAGTCAGTATTTCAATCCTATAAATCCTGAGCAGCTGATACCTCTGGCTGCAGTTTGGACATTCTCCACACTTTGATGATGTTCACACTCAAGATTTAAACCTGTAAAGTCTGGAGAATAAAAGTCTCTCCAACAATCACATGCCCCAATTTATTTTGGTTTTCTCAAAACATCTTAGAATTAAATCTGATGAATAATTTACAAATTATTTTCATTCATCTGTAACACAGCACTTTGAAAACTTGATTTGTTTCCCTCAGCCCCTTTGCATACCTGGTGTACAAGCATTGCTGTTTTCTGGCTCACAATGGAAATGTAATCAACTTTTCTCCTTCACTGATCTTTAATTTAATATAGAGATAACTGAGAAACTGATGAGAAAATAAACAAAGAATTTGAGGTCTGTATAATGCCAATTTGTCTTTTCTCCCACTTCTAAACAAATGTTGCTAAAGTTACAAAAGAAATAGTAAAAAATTTAGTTGTTACTACTCCATACTTAAAAATAATTGATTTTTTTACATCACAGAACCCCAGAATGTTTGGGTTGGAAGGGACTTTAAATCTCATCCAGTCCCATGGCCAGGATGCTCAGGTTCTCTCTTTAGGTGTCTCTATCTCAGCCTTATCACATCAAATATAAATATCCCCCAAAAAGTGAAGACATTTGGTAAAACAAACACATAAAATTAACACACAAAATAAAATAAAATAAAATAAAATAAAATAAAATAAAATAAAATAAAATAAAATAAAATAAAATAAAATAAAAT
>JAOTQP010000362.1:35364229-35387577 GCA_026413545.1 Cichladusa arquata | reverse complement strand
CCCTGGAAGTGTCCAAGGCCAGGCTGGATGGGGCTTGGAGCAGCCTGGGACAGTGGAAGGTGTCCCTGCCCATGGCAAGGGTGGCTCTGGATGGGTTTTCAAGTCCTTTCCAACCCACTCCATTCCAGAATTCAAGGCTAATTCTTCAATCTCATGGGTGACAAACATGTCTGAGCTTCCTAGAGATGTTTAGGGATGAAAAGAAACCCATCAGCTCAGACAGGTGCAAAATCTCACATCATTTTCTGTTAGATAAGGGAATATTTGGGATGCACCACCACAGAAACACTCCAAAGGCTCTGAAATTTCCATCAGTTGTTGCCTCTGGGAGGTGTTTTTCTTGTTTGTGAGAAAAAATCCTTCCAGACACATGAAAATTATTCCACAGCAAGATAAATGCACCCAGGAAACAGCAGAAATTTTCGATGCATAACGCAATACCTGCACACAGAGTTAGGAAAATACTTCCTTTTTTTTTTTTTTTTTGTAGTGGCAAATGTAAAGGAGCAGCAGATTGAAAAAACACTATTTTCACACCTGAGGGGTGCAGAGCAGGAAGGAGCAGGGCTGGATTCTCCTCTGAGCTCAGAACCCCCACCATGATCCAGCTCAGTTCCAAAGGCTCCCTCTGGAGAAGGAGGAGGAGGAAAACACGAGTGTTTTCCATTTTTTTATTCCACAATAATGCTGAAAAGGCTGCCTCAATCTTTCTTGTAAATTAATAGTTTGAAGTGAGAAATAAATAAAGCAGGTCAGATTGTTTTTGTCAGAGATGAGCGAGCAAGGACTAATGAGATCACATGACAGATGAGTCTACTCCAAGATTGTCCTAAGGAAGAATTCCATCCTGCTTTTAACTGTTATTTACCATTTTACTGACACCAAGAACAGAATTTCCTAATTACCATTAGAAAACAAGAAGATAGTTTAACTAAAAGTAGGAGAGCCTCACTAATTTTACAAATTTAATGGTATTCTGGGGAAGAGCAGTTTTGGGAGTGCTGTGCTGTATTCTGCATCAGATACTTGTCTCTATATATTCATATTTAAGTCCAACCCACATATTTTATTTAAATATTATAAGTATAAAGAATAAAAAATGTGTTTTCTCTGTGTATATAGACAACAGATAACTTTCTTTTTTACTACAGGCAAAATCCCAGCGCTACCAAAATTTCTGAGAACCAAAATATTTCTGGAAGAAATAAATCCCCCAGCCCTCAACAAGACACAAACTCCATTAGAAAGAAATCCCATTTATCTTCCAAACACAAATATCTCCATTTTCTTCCTTTCTGGATTACCTCTAAATACTTTTTTAGCAGCTAATCTCTCTTTAAAGCTGAATAGAGTAACAGAGCACAGAAGAGGCCATGGGGTGGGAGATTTGGGAATGTTCAGCTGGAGATGGGAGGGATCCAGGGAGATCCCAGAACCTCTTCCAGTTCCTAAAGGGGCTCCAGGAGAGCTGGAGAGGGACTGGGGACAAGGGATGGAGGGACAGAACACAGGGAATGCCAGAGGGCAGGGATGGATGGGATGTTGGGAAGAAATCCATGGACTGAATCAACTTCCAAGAGTCTTCCTTGCTCTGAGCAGCCCAGAAATGCAGAGATGGGAAGAATCCCTCATTCATGGAAATTGAACAGGGAAAAGTAAGCTCAGAGCCACTCCAAGAAAATTATCATCCCCAGCAAACTAGGTCACAGGAGTGAGTAGTTTACTAAATATAAACTTTCTTTGTAGTCAGGCAACCACTGTCAGAGTAATGAGATTTACTCACATTTCACCCAAGTGCTCTCTGCACTCAGACTCATTAAAATAACCAAGTGACCACTCACACGTCACTTGCCTCTCAGGTGACACAGCAGCAAATTCAACAACCTCAAAAAAAAAAAAAAAAAAAAGAAAAAAAAAAGAAAAAAGGAAAAAAAAAAGAAAAAAGGAAAAAAAAAAGAAAAAAAAGGATTTTGGCCTTTTATAATTCCAGGTATAAAAGACAACCCTTTGCATCTCCACTGTCATTCACCCAAACACCTCCTGCATCCAAAAATACCCTCCCAAGGGTAATTCTCCTCCTGAGTCACGTGGAGGTGACAGAGCTTTGCTTCACTCCCACAAAACCCTGGTGGCACAGTGAGTTTTAGTGACCTCCTCAAATCCCTGCTAGGGTGGTGACACAGTTGGAAGGGAAACACAAAATTCCTGTCAGCTTCCAACCCTGTGAAGAGCCAGGGCTCTCCCAAACTTGTGAAACCCAGAAAAATGAATGGAAGGGTGAGAACACTCCCTGTTGTTTATTTTTTTGTGTGTTTGAGGATGAAAAAGAGAATAATATTTTTCCAGCCATGCAAGTATCAGTGTGTTTATAACAGGATGTTCTTCCTCTGCTGTTTGGATGGTTCCAAAAATATTCCCCTCTGGTTTGTGGCAGTGGCTGTCACCCTGACAGCGTTTGCTGCCTCCAGGGCAGGCTGTGTCTGTAACAAATCTGCACAGGCAACTGATGCCACACTCCCATTTCTCTAAACTTCGAGCTAAAAAACTGAAGGGGATGAATTAGACAACTGTGGATACAAAGCTTTCATTTCTGGATGGTTATTTCCTAGCAGTGCTCGTGTTTAAAACCTGCAAGTTGGGCTAAAAGTTTTATTTTTGGTGGGTTTTGAGACAACTGCATGCTGACATTTACTATTATAAAATAATTAATGCTCCTGTGCTTTCAAACACTGGGTACCAGAAATGATGACATGGAATCAAAACCTGAAAAGAGGACAACTCACTGCAGATAAAACAGTGACATCTCTTCAGAGATTTCCTTTCAAAAAGGGGAAAAATGGCGCAGTGTTGAGCCTCAGTTGTTTGAAGAAATATTCCTCTCCTCCAAAATGAAATTACAGAAACATTCAGAAGCCCAAAATGTTGTAAATTTATGAATGTATCAATCTGTGGTTACGAAGCCAAAAGGAAAAAACGCATCTCTTCAGATACATCTCTTGGTTTATTTTCTGGCTTCTTCCAAGGACAGAAAAGGCAATCAAATGCAACAGAAAAATTGTGTTAATTGGCTGATCTTATGACAATTTCCATTCAACAGTATTTTCCTGTTCTTTTCACTGAATTATAATTATTCAGCACATAAAGCAGAGTTTTACATCACAGTTCAAGCAGTTTCTGCCTGGTTTTGGGCACTGCCATGGCTGGGGCTGCCCTGGGTCTGCACTGGGCCCTCCTCTCCTGGATATTTTAATTTATTTAACTGCTGTCAATGTTTAAACAACAACTTTCGGTGTCAGTGGAAGGATTTCCATGAAATCACAAATATCTTGTTTATTTTTAAGGGAAGAAACCTGAAAGTAATTCTAGAAAAGTATTTCTTTGAAATCTGAAAGTAATAATTAACAGGTTTCAGGGGTCTTTCCTGCATTTTAATTTCAATATTCAGCTAAGAAATGTGTCTAATTTCCCAGACCAAGAAATGTTTTTTGGTCTGTATTTTAACACCTCGAGTTTTACAAAGGATTTCTCTTTTGATGGAACTCCTGGAAACAAATTAATTCATAAGTGCCTCCAAATCCCCCAAGATTTAACAGAGGAATACTTCTTTATATAGCAGGGCATGTTCAGCATCAAACTGAAATCTAGGAAAAGACTTTATGCAAAATTAAAATGTTTTTAATCCAGGCCTACATTCACATAGACCTATTACTCCACCTTCTTTCCCTTCACTCTCATTCCATAAGGAACATCCACTGAATATTTAGGTTTCAAGTATGGGTCACATTTCATATTTTTTCCTTCTCCATTAACATAAGATTTATAGCACTGCCATAATTACAATGCTTTTAAAACAATCCCGTACACAAGTATCAAATTCTGATTGATTGGAGTAAGGAATATAATCTTCTAAAACTTCATTTCTTTCTTTGGCCAAACTTAGATCAGCTGCTCTTTAGCTGATGATTTAGGAGCATCCACAAATGACATCAGGAGCACTTTAGTTACGCCAATCTAATTTAATAAAAAATACCTTGAGAGATGATTGTGTTACTAACAGAAAGGAATTTATCTCCCTTTTCAGCTGTGTGTGCAGCTCATACAGATCAGCCCCTGCAAATCACTCCTGGAAACTTCAGAACACTCCTTAAATGTAATAATGGACTTTTTCTTAATAGCAAATTTATTTGAAGCCGTGCCTGTATTCCTTCCTTGTGAAATAGAAGATAAAATCCTATTTCCTCACAGCTGCCTGCTGGAAAAGCAGAGGCTTCAGGCACATTAAAGAAAAAGTCTTAATAGGTTTTTTACCCCTCTTTATTTTTTATTAAAATAAGCACAAACATGATTCTGGGTGGACTTCATAATTTTTTTCTCAGCAACCTGTGCTTTCCAAAACTCAGGAAGCCACAAGAATTCCCAGTGGCACAAATCCCTGTTTAAGGCACATTCAGTCAAAGCTCTGCCTTTACTCTGCCATTCCTTCTGATATTCCTGCCCTTATCAGTTTTGTCTCCATCATTACTATTTCCATCTTATCTTCAGTAAAAAGAAAACCTTCCAGGGAAACTGCCTCAGAGAGGCACCACTATCACCTGAGACATCTCCACAGCAGCCACGTGGACAATTAAACCAGCAGCAGAGAGCAGCAGAATTCCCTTCCTGCCTGGCTGAAATGAGCTTTGGAATTTTTTTTTTTTTTTTTTTTTGAGGAGAAAACAACTTTGTTAATTTTTCCAGCCACTTCCCTGCAGAGTCACAATGGGCACATCCCCATTTCTGTCACCAGGAGGAAGCAGCAGGGCTGTGCTGCTTGCAGGATCCTGATGGATCAGGATTTGACTCTTCCCAGCCTAACTGTGGAAAAGCTGCTTGGATAAGTGCTGGGTTATGGAATTCATGGATAAGGCAGGCAGCTCTCCAAGGAAAGGAAATTTGGAGTGCCTGAGATGCCATAAAACCTCTCAGGGCAGCAAGGAGGAGTTTGAGCCCAAGGATAAAACTGTGGTTTAAATTTAAAAGTTTCGTTGAAGTTCTTCATGTTTTAAAAGATCTTTTAGTTTCTAATGGTTGTTTGGGATAGGTAGGAGACTGGAAATATAAATGTGGGAAAAAGAAAAATGCAAAGGTCCAAGTAAAACAAACAACTCCCCCAAAACCTGATCCTACTGGAGGAGATTTTGTAGAACCCATCTAAATCATCCCTCCCAATAAAAACACACCAAAATCTGTTTTATCTGCTCCATTTCTTTAACCCACAGAGACACCACCACAAAAAGAGGAGAAAACCTTCATGTGGAGAGGGAATGGATGGGCAAGAGGAAGTGGGCAGAACTCTGTCCAACAGTTTGGCTGCTGGAGAAAAATCAAATTATCCTTTTCAGGGAGGTGCTGCCAGTTTAACTCATCAATTTAAACCACCAAAGCAATTTTGATCTGCAAGAATTTTTTGCCACCAGAGATAATAATACAAATTTTCAAGGGAAGACATCAAAAGCTTAACCAAGGAGTATCCATGTCAATGATATTGTTGAAAACTTTCACCTGTTTGGCCCATTTTAAAGTTTAAATTTGGGTGGTTTCTTTGCCACCTATAAATCTCTTTTTGCTCCTACAGAATGATTCTAATCTCAAATTAAATAGTCCACACTGCTGCTGGAATTGTCATCCAGGTCCTTCTCAGGGTAAATAAAGCAACAGCATTTACAGGCATTAAAAACAAACCAAAAAAGCAAAACACTCATTAAAAAAATCTTCCTCTCCTCATCTCAACCCACTTCAACCCAGTTTGTACTCTTATATTTTTCAACTTATCTAAAACAAAATCCTGAACTACCCCAATCTCTCTGAAAAAGTCCCACTGAAGTCGGTGAAAGAAATTCTTTATGACAAAAAAAGAATTCTTTACCATGGAGAATTAATAGTAGAATTCTTTACTACAGAAAATAAATGCTTCCCTGGGAGGGTGGGAAGGCACAGGGTGCCTCATCCCACAGTGTCCCAGGCCAGGTTGGTCAGGGCTTGGAGCAACCAGGGATAGGGGAAGGTGCCCATGGAATGGGATGGGCTCTAAGATCCCTTCCAGGACCCTATGGAAGTTCTGTGGCATCACCACAGCAATCCCAGGGATGCTGAGATCCACAGCCATGCCTCAAAAATGTCATGCATTCTTTTGTATACCCAGATGAGATTCTTTTACATGGAGTGGTTAAGCTGAAGGAAAGAAACAGGAAAAAATGAAAAAGCGAATTTAAAAAAAAAAAAAAAAAAAAAAAAGGCCTTTGTCCCAAAACAGTTTTTCCCTTGCTTTGGAAAAATCATCTAAAAAGCCACGAGTGTTGCTGAATGCTCTTCCATGACATTTAGGCTTAATCTCTTTCTCCATTTCACTCTTCATTTCCAGCTCCAACTCCCCACTCCAGCCTGAGCATTTCCCTGTTATCCTCCCCTGTTTACAATTTCAGATCCACAGAGGCTGCTAAGCCTTGTTCTGCAATTCCCCTCTCTTCCTCTTCCCATGCCATTATTCCTTAGCAGACCAGACAAAGGCACATCCTGGTGTCTTTGATAAACAAGGCAAAGCAGCATTTTAGCCCTGAAGTAGGAATCCTAAATCATGTGGCTGGAATCCCTTGGAGTGAGTGTCCATGCAGACATGGCCATAAGTCATAAACCAGTTACATCCCTTCCAGGGCATTGCACTGAGCTCCTAAAATGGGATATTTGTGTCCAGCACTCACTTGGTGATCTATGAGCCTCTGGTACTGAAATTGTAAAAAAAATCCCCAGGTATTTCCTGAAATCTCTGATTTTGGTAACCTGTGTTCAGCAAATAATATAAGCAGGAATACACACTAAATAATCAAATATGAAAATATACACTGGGTATTAGCAGGACAAAAATCTCATACCGAAATCCTCTTCATAGAAAACCTAAAATTTGTTTTGCTGTGTAAAGTTAATATAGAATGATATGGTTTTATAGCAAAACAACCTAGATAAATGTTTATGTGTTTGCTGATAATCCTGCCATTCAAAACCAGTGTGATGTCAAGAAATCCAATGGTTAGATGAAGAAAAGAATAATTAGCACAGAGTAAATGTAACTTTATGAGTGATCAGAAACTGACCCCAGATTTCTGCATTTTCACATTCACTCCTGTTCCTGTCCTGCACCTTGTCCCTCCCCAGCACTCACACAAGCAGGAGTTTTCATTTTCCTTGTACCTAACTGGAATCTCCTTTTCCCCAAGCTGTGTCCATGCCTCTCCCTGTGCACCTCCAGGACATGTCTTTCTCTGCCTTTTCCATACTCTCCAGGAGGAAATGCACTTTTGTGATTGCCCCTCCCTGGATGACAACCAGCTCTGTACTCTGAGGATCACTAAACCCACATCTCTATTTCACATTCATCTTCCTGATAGAAAATGGGCCCCACTTACCATGGAAATGAAACATAAACATGCAGAAAGACTGTCCATGAGGTGAACAGGGAAAGTTTAATAAATCTCCTTAAATCCAACCCAATCAACAGCTCCATTTAGACATTTCAACTGCTCCTTCCACTACTCACAGCAACTCCACCTTAGCATGCAAACAATTTTCAGTCAGACTGCCAGCTCAGCAGGGGAGGATTTAAATCTGGATTTTCTTGTCCCATAACTTTTCATTTCTTGGTTGTCAAGGTCTGAGATATTCTGAATTCTGCCTACTGTAGGAGCAAGAGATACTGCCAACAGATCTGAATACCTCAGCAAGATTTCCCTTTCTTTTCTAACATAAAGAAATATTTTTCAAAGCAAGTTGGGTCCTTTTAGGCAGCTGAGGTCACAGTGTCAGTTTGTTGTTGAGTCATTGCTTTCTGCTAGGAAAAGGCACAGATTCCATGGATTTCTTAGGAATTCTATCACTTAGTATAAATAATATTATAATTTAATCATCATAATCTTTGGGTTTAACGTGGTTGGAAGGCAAAGTTGCTTCCTGAGTTAACTTTGTGCTACCTGGACAATTCTCCATTTCTGCTACTCTCATTTATTTTTGAAAGCTTTGCTGAAATGGTTAATTCTTGGAGTGTTTTCTACAATTTAACAAGTTTCTAATACAAGATTCTATCACGAAGATTCACTGAATCACTCCACCAGAATGGCACCGTTCTTTGCTGAATGGGAATTCCCCATGGAAAACAAGGGAGCTGAAAATAGCTGCAAGATGGAAATCTCTCCTCTGTCTCCCTGGATGCTCTCAGCTGCCTCCTTCCAAATCCCCAGCATGCACTGAACCCACTCCAGGCTCTCTGAATCCTTCTCCCAGGATTCATTCCCAATTATTTCCACCAGGTATTTCCTCAGTGTCTCAAGGACAGTGACTTGCCCAGAGGGGCTGTGGATTTCCCATCCCTGGGAGAGTCCAAGGCCAGGCTGGAAAGGGCTTGGAGCAACCTGGGATAGTGGAAGGTGCCAGACACAAAGCCCAACACCATGAGACAGTTTTTTATCTTAAAAATTCAAAGCCTTATTAATTTATTTTTATAACTTTTCTCCCCCCCACCTCCCTCTTCAAGCTTTGCTCTGCAGCCCCAAATCCATTTCTTCCCTCTGAGAGTTTGGGCTCCTGAAATTTCTTCATCCCCCAAATTAAAGCACATTTATCTTCCCCTCTGATGTGAGTTCTCCTCATCATCCCTTATTTTCTTATTTTATGTCAACAAGACTCTTATAAACTAAAGGTACAACTCCCCCATTTTAGCCTGGTAATAATTCCTCACATGAGGAACCTGCTGACCTCCTGCACTTTCAGTTCTCCTGTCCAAACTGATTTGATCTTCTGGCTTTCATCTTCTCTCACTGATCCAGCTGTGCCACAGGTGGGAAAGCTGAAATGTGCTCCATCCCTACTCCTGCACAGACAGCATTTATTTCCTTCCATGGAATTGTGAGCAAACAGCCACTGGGCTCTCACTCAAACTGAGGAACAAACAGGACACGATTTTCAATCTAAATTTTTCAATTGTATAAGTGCAAAGTGTAAAAAAATATTCAATTCAAGTAAAAGATTTATGTGGCAAAACCATTCTTGTGCAAAGCTTCACTCAAAGCATTATTTGAGATGGAGTCACCATCTTTAACCTCTGGCTATTTGAACTACTAAATTTTAAATTCTGGACTATGTCCTCAGTTCAACTCCAACAGCCTTTAAGGAAGACAAAAAAAAAAACAAAAAACCAACCCAAAACACAACAGAGAAAAGTCAACACAAAGTTTAGGTCCCATAGGGACTATTTTAAACTTAATATTTCCAAGATCCCTCTTTTTGGGATTTCTTTGCTGAAGAAGTCACAAACTGCTGCTGCATTTGGGAAATATTAAATCAACATGAGTAGTGAACACTAAGGTAAGGTCTGGTATCCACATAAATTAGAGTCCACAAAGTCTAAAGATGACAAAGAAATTATTGGTACAAGTTTTAGGGCAATTACAGGAACATGATAATTACATTATTTACTATTTTGAGTGGTGATAGATCTTAAAGTTGCTTAAAATATGTGAATATGTGGATTGTGAATTTGTGCTTGAACCTGCAAAGAAGAAGGCAAATTAATGGAAATAAAGGCAATATTTATTTATTGGTATTATCTGGTATATCAAAAATAGGTAAAAAAATAACTGAAGTGTTGAAAAAATTCAAGGTGTGTTCAATGTCAAGACTTTGGGCACAAAGTGAGTACAGAACATTTAATAAATGAGGAAAAAGTTACAAAGAGGTAACAAAAAATTATCCAGCAGTGAGATGGAGTAGAGTAGAAAAACACAAATGAGTTACAAGTCTAGACAAAGTAACTCTTTAGAATATTTAGGAAAGGTTCCGAGACTAAAGGTAGGTTCTCTATAAGAATCAAGTCTCTTAAAATGGGCTTTAATAAGAAACTGTAGCAAAGTGAGCAAAGCAGTTCCATGAAAGGCTGCAAGAAAGGAAACATCAGGAAAAAGGCAAACATTCCCTAAATCCAGAGCAGGGAGCAGTCCTCCAGCAGCTGCTAAAAATTCAGAATTGTTCTTCAGAAGAACCAAGGAAATTACAAACCATGAGCTCCAGGGACAAACCCCCATGGAACAAAAAAAAAAAAAAAAAATAATCACACAGGAAGGAGCAGGAGTTTCTTTAAGAAATCCAAGAGATGACAAAGCACAACTTCCTCTGCCTTTCCACCACCTCTTCCTGCACAAAACTACCTGAGAACTCCTGAATTGCCAGCTCAAGAGTCTGCAGTTGTTTAGAAAAATACAAAGATTTTCATCAAAAAAGTAATCAAGACTAATAATAGTAATATTCAGCAAATATTCCTTATTTGCTGGAGAGTTTTTAAGGAGTGTGAAGGATGTCAGGAATCTCACATGGCATCACTTACTTGTGGAGAGAAAAATAAAGGGAGAGAGGAGGCCAATCTACAGCCAGTGCAGATGGACTTGATTTAAATTGTACCTCATTTAAATGCAACCTCTCACACCTGCAAACATCAGAATATACTCATTTATATCAGCACATTGTAACCCAACAGCAAAAATAATGTAATATAGGGAATTACCTTGTGTCTAAAGCTTATTCAATTACAGAATTCAAAATTTAATCTAAAAATGCTTTAGGTGTACAAGAATTCTTGACTTTAATCAATGAAAAATTTAATGAATTAACTTGTATTTCTTCTAAGTAAATATTTGAAATTTAGCAAACCATTTGCGATTGGCAAAACCTTATTTTCATTCTGCAGGAATTAGTTTCAAAAGCTACTGAGAAACTGTGCTGGTGTTCAGGATGCTGCTCTGGACATTCTCTGCTCTGCACCACCACACCTTCAACTCCATGAACACAATATTCAGTTTAACTTTCAAATACAAATGTTTGGAATACAAAAGTTGGTGGTGAAAGGGTTGGGTTTGTTTGTTTGCTTTGTGAGTTTTATATAACTTTTTAAAAGTATGGACAAAGCCATCAGAACATATTTAGAAACCCAAAATGTCCATAAAAACCCAGAATCATTCAGGTTGGAAAAGAGCTTTAAGATCATTGAGTCCAACCACTGCCACCACTGCCCCATGGATTTAAAATCCACCTTTCATGAGATTGCTCCAACATTCTCTAACTTTGCCACTTTTCAAATGTCATCCTATGTGAGGAATTAAGGGCACATTGATTTTAGACACCAAACATTGATTCATATCTATAAAAATGGAAATGTTTATGCAGATGCATCATGTACTGCTTATTTTGATATTAAATCACAATTAAAATCATTCAACTCTCCGAACCAGAGCAGCCTTCCTCAAATTCTCAAGGTTTGTTTTTTATCTAGGAAAGGATGAAGCTAAAATTATCCCATCATAATACTATGGGTCAAAACTCAACCACTGCCCAGAACTCCCTGCTCCCAAATTAACATGGTTTCATAGGAAGGACACGAGTGGCTCTGCCTTGGTCATGGCTGGATGAAGCCCTAGGATTTTAATCACAGATTTTTCTTCCAGCACTGAGTGTTTTAATTACTTTTAGCAGACAGTGGAGCAGCAGAACTGAGGTGATATCTGTAGGCTAAATCTCTCTTGGCCTGCTGAGTGCTGACTGGGCTGTCTGCCCTGAGCTGGGATGGATCCTCATTCTGTGAAGGTGTATCCCAACAGGTTGGATTAAATCATCAAGGAGTCCTGGAAAATGCCCCATTTTAATTTGCCTAAGCTTGCTGGGGAGAAACTGGAAGAAAAATTCAATATAAGAAGGGCCAGTGACTGCACATCATTTTTTGCACATTATTTTTGCTGCTGTCTCTGCAGCTGACTTTGGCCTGTAGCAGCACCTTCCCAACAACAATCCTTGACTCCCTGTAGGACAATGAGGAGGTAAAAACCCAACATCCATCACTCAACTAGTGTTCCACAACTATCCACCACATCACAGAAATGGGTGGGATCTCTACAACTTAAACAATCTGAATGCCACTGGGTTGTGGCTCCTCTCCCCCTTTAATTTTTGTTTTACTCCATCCTATTGGTTGAGAATTTAAAGAACAGGAAAAACTTTTCTGATTTCAGACTTGAGGTCCATCTCAGACACCTGCAGCAGATGCCTTAAATTGGTATTGGTCCCACAATTGCTCCTCCATGAAGAACTGATGGGGGTTTTTTAGGGAATGTTGACTTATACATCTATCCCTTAATTAGAGGGGAAAAAAAAGTTTTCCAAATTCTGAGGGCTGTTCCAATGCTACTCAATCTAAACAGAATCCCATTTCAATTTCCTGTTCTAAATTCCCACATTCCTTTTAGAGCTGCCCAATTAAAAAGAAAGATGAGTGGCCTCAAAATGGAAGGGAAAAAACCCCATTTTTAAGGATGCTTTATCATCAGTGATAAATAGAACTACAAAAATAACTAATTGGGCTACACACTAAATTTTCTAATGTTTTCTACTATGCATTTTTCCCTGTAATAGTTTTATTTCTTAAATCAGAAAAAATTAGGTTTTTTTACCAATTCAACTTGCTGAATATAAACACATAGAAGTTCAGGATATTCTTACTTCTTCCTTTTTTTAAAGTAAGTATATTTTTATACCCTAAAAATATAACACACAACAAGAACAAGCCATCTTCGCCAAAGTCCTGAATGCTGTGATAGAGAAGAACTTAGGGTGCTGGAAAAAACATCTTGAATATGGCATTAAAATCCTTAAATGTGGCATTAGAATTCTTAAATATAGCAGTGAAATTCTTCAAGGCAGCGTTAAGTTTAAATGAGCATTTCTCTCTATGCTCTAAGTGCAATCTGGGCAGGTCAGTCACTTTTAAGGCTCAACCATGTTTTCCTTAATGTTGTTTCCCAGAGAATTCAGTGAAAGCTCTGTTCTGCATTTAATCCCTGAGCTGCCACCAGCTGCCAGCCCAGCAGCATCCCCTGTCCCTATAAACCATATGGCCCCAGGCAAGGCAGGGGCCCTTTCTGCTCACAGCTGCTCCTGTGCCACCAAAAGGCTCCTGGGGCTCCCAGGAGGCAGCAAGGGGCTGGCACAGGCTGGCCAGGGCTGTGCCACCACGGCCAGGGGACACCTGACACACAGTGGCACAGCCAGGGTGGAGCATGGGAATAGTGCCCCTGCTGCTCTTCCCAGGGTAAGGGACAGGGCTCTGCTCCAGACTGGGGTCATGGGGATGCTCCCAAGGCTGGAGCTCCTCTGCTCTGGCTGGGAGAGCTGGGAATGCTCCCCTGGAGAAGGGAAGGATCCAGGCAGAGCTCAGAGCCCCTTGAAGGGCCTGAAGGGGCTCCAGGAGAGCTGGAGAGGGACTGGGGACAAGGGATGGAGAGACAGGACACAGGGAATGGCTCCCACTGACAGAGGGCAGGGATGGATGGGGTTTTGGGAAGGAATTCCTGGCTGGAAGAGTGGGGAAGCCCTGGCACATTCCTGGAAGTGTTCAAGGCCAGGCTGGACAGGGTTGGAGCAACCTGGGACAGTGGGAGATGTCCCTGCAAGATGACCTCTAAGACCCCTTCCAACCCAAACCATTCCATGATTCTACAATAATCCCATGACTTAGATAATTTATTCCTCACAAAGTTACACAGAGCTGGAAGACAAATCTGAACTGTTCATGTCAAGGCACTGCACGTAGAGCTGAGCCTTGTCTTCCTTTCATCTAAAAAAAAAAAAAATCCGCCCCAACAAACCCCAAACAAATCATGTTGGAACTTCTCTAATTACAAAATCAAACATGAAATTTCTCCTGTGACATTTTCAATACTTGCAGTGATGAACTCCTGTGATACACACGGAGTATGACAGAAAATCATTCTGCAAGTTCACAAGTGATAAGCTCCTACCCTTTTTGGCACGTCTCAGCTCTGATAGCAGTCAATTTTTTCCTCATTATAAATGGGAAAAGTAAAGATATCATGCAAAGGCCACTTAAAAGCAAAACAAAATAAAGGAATGCAAATTTATATTGGGAGTTACACAACTGCCAAGAAAGCTCAGAGCCTGCTGATCTTCTGTTTATTGCTCTCATGTTCTGCTCTTTGCCTCAGCCGTGGGTCTGCAACACTGAAAACTTCAAAAAGTGTCTTTTAAAAGCTGACTTTGAATCCTTGTGAGTGAGTCAGACATCATTTACATGGCTGAAATTTCACGGAAACGACACCAGCACAAACCCTTGCGAGAAGAGTCGCTCGCAGCCTCTGCGTGCGCCCAGCTCCTGTAATCGCAGCCCTCTCCCAGGAGGAATAAATTTCACACTCTATTAGCAGCGAGGCAGGGCTGCCATCAGCCCCTTCTGCAGGCACAGCTGCGGGAGGGCGGCACCGGCACGGGAGCGGAGGGGAAGGAAGCGAGAGCGCTGGGAAGGCGCGCCCCGGCCCTTTCACCACGGACCATATGCTCCCCTGGCACCCCAGCACCTCCTTACCAAGCAGACAACCTTTTCCCACACTGCTTTGTCGAGGCAGACTGCTCCAAGCACACCTCCTTTTCTCCATTAGCCACGCAGAGGTGGCGGGGCGCCCGGGAATGACGAGGCTGCGAGCCCAACACACAGCTCCCACTGCTGCCATCCACCCGACGTGGGATGCAGCACTGCCTGAGAGATTCCGGGTGGGAATCGGGAAAAATAACTCCGCTGGAAGGGAGTCCAGCCCTGGAACAGCAGCTCAGGATGCTGGTGAAGTCCTCTTCCCTGCAGGGATTGAAAAACCCTGTGGATGTGGCACTTGGTGGCTTTGGCAGGACTCGATGGTCTGAGAGGGCTTTTCCAACCTAAATGATCCTGATTTTGTTCTTCTACCATGGAGGCAAATGCAGGAAGGGATTTGCAGTGTTACCTGTCCCAGTAATTCCTCTGAGACCACAACATTTGCTCCTCTTGCCCACTGGGACATCAGGAAGCACCAAAAACAAAGGAAAAGCTGTTTGTAAATAATCAAAAAACCCCCCAAAAAACCAAAGAGAAACAACTTCCATCCTTCTCCAACTCCTAAAAAGTCCTGGAGAGGTATCAGGGATCCAGAGCCCTCCAAGTGAGGTGCAGACACTGCAGATTCTGATGGCAAATTTTTGCCTTTTTTTTTGGAGAAAAGCTGTTTTCACACCAAGACAAGAATGCATTTATAGTTACCTGTCCAGAGAGGAAACACAAATATTTGTAAAGGATGAGCTGACTCTGAAGATTTGAAGAAGGGGCAGAAAAATATGTTTTTTTTTCCTTTTTAAAGCCTAGCTATGTTTTATTATCTCCTGTAAGGTAACAATTAGCACTGCTCTCAAATCTGGGCAGACTCAAGTTCTTCACTCTTCTGACAAACTCAAAGTTCACTAAAAAATCACCAATTCTCTGTCCATTGGAAAAGTAAAGGGATATTTGGACCCCTTTTTTTGACAAACCTGTACTTTTGAGACTGCTCACTCCACATTTTCATCTTTTTAACTGAGTTATGCACGTTTAAGTACAATTTACTTTTACTCAAAGACCTAAATTTAAAAGATGTTAAAATAAAAATATCAGTTTAATTCAGTACCCTGAGCATCAAAGAAGTTTTCATTGAAACATTAATTTCTGGAGATACTAAATCTTATTTGAGATTAATTTTTTTTCATACTCTGTTGATACCTGGCATTATTTAGACAGCATGGTGACAACCATGAAAAATATTCTGCTCTGAAAGTCTTTTCCTTAGATTTAGATTCCAGTCATTAAAAAAACTCTCCTGAATTGTCCTTCCTTACTCTATTTGTAGCACAAAAATGCCAAAGAGCAGCAAGAGTTTCCCTTATTATTTTTTGCTGTTAATTCCTCTCATGAATACAGTGATGTGCATAATTATGGTGCTTAATTGTTGCTTAAAATCTTAATCCCCCCTGCCCTTTATCAGACCAATCCCTGTTTGTACTTTTAGCTCTGACCAGGTAATTTCATATGGTAAATTTAACATTTCATCCATGAATTGAAAATCTGATGAACCCACAAACCAGCAGAGGTATAATCCTGCTACCCCCTGAATCCATTTCAAAATTCCCACTAAATAAATCTACAAATTCCTATTTATTACCCAGACATGACAAATGGCAACAGGACATGCCTACCACAGAAAGCTCTAAAATCTCTTTTATTTGACCATAATTCAGGGCAGAAGTAACATAATCTTATTTTCAGAGACCACAGCAGGAACAGATTTCTAATCCCAACTCTGACACTGACTTGAGCAAGTTATTTAATCTCTCTCAGCTGCCACTTGGCAAATGACAGATTTTTTTCTTTGCCTTTTAAGTACTAGAGGATGCAGCAATAGATGCAGCTTTGAAATCATTAAAAAAAAAAAAAAAAACCAAAACAAGAAAACCAAAATACCACAAAAGAGATAAACCAAATCAGGTGCTCTGAAGGTATCATAAAATAATTACAGCAAAGGGTAACAACCTAAGGATATTCAGAAGTGAAGCTTCCCTTCCTACTCACAGATTTTTCCAAACATTATAAAAATCAAGATGTTTGTCTTAATTTTCACATTGCCTGAAGAAAAAAAAAAAAAAAAAAAATCAACCCCAAAAAAACAACCTTTGGATTTTTTTTCCTGCTGCTGCTTTGCCATTCAGGGAGTTTGAGGCAGAAGCACTGAATCTGTTTGTACTCCTGGAAATTCCAGGCTGCTCTGGCACACATTTGAAAGGTTACCTTTAAAACCAAAAGAGTTCAAAAATGGATCTTTTCAAGCTAAAATGTACTGAGCATGGATGGGGCTGGTGTGCACTGTTTATAAAGAGGGAATGAGCCAGGGCTGCTGTTGAAATCCTGTTCATAGAGCTCCTGCCCACTTGTGTCTGCTTCCCTCCTCCCATCTCTTACCTTCCCATGGCCAAGGCAGCCCTGGCATCAGCACAGAAATCAGCCAAGATTATTTTTGTCATGTAAAGTATCATTTACATAATGTCTAATTAAGCACGTGACTCCAGCCAAGAATCCACATTCCCCCTCTCCAGTATTCCACAAAAACTCTCTCCCCAGCACCTCCAGATAATTTATGGAAACTTACAGTCGATTTATTCCGTGTGACACTGGTAAACAAATTAATGTGGGATTTAATTGCTTTGTCTCCTCAGCTCAGGCTCCCTTTTAGCCATATTTATCTGAAATTATTATCTACAAAGAAAATAGATTGTAATTGAGCTTATAAAACTGATGGTGGTTTGAAGTTGACAACTGTCACCATTATTAATCTGAATTTCACTTCAGGGGAGAAGAATGCCTGATCAAGTATTTCTGCAAGGAAGGCTGGTTTTCTGCTGTCTCATGTTTCCTGCAGCATTGTACTCACATGCAGGGCTTTTTTTTTTCCCCAGAGTTATTTATTTATTTATTGCATTTGTATAAACCACTCTGTTTCTTTCTCCCAAAGCAGACCAGAAATCCATCTTTAAGCAACCTTTTCTTTCCCCCTAGTGAAATATAAAATAATCAAATCTCTGCAACACCTGATCCATAGCCAGCACTGAGAAACAAACAAAACAAGTGAAGTAAAAAAAAAATTCCTTAATCATGATTATATAATTCATACTGCCTCAGCAGTATTAGCAAAGATCATTAAAAAACCCTAAATACAAATATTAGTGTATAAAATAGCAATAACCCATCTGGCTTGCATTAGCTAAAGCGAAGTTTGGACGGTGGAGAGCTGAAAAATGATGACAACATGAGCTATGCATTCCTGAAAGACCTATACATTTCCCAAATTCCTGTCTGATTACAACATATCTCACAGCTCCAGGAATTCCACACACAAAAAACCCTCTTCAGGTATAAAGCACCACTCTGACACTGCCTCTGTGAAGCAGCTTCAGCAGGATAAAAATAAATAAATTTGCATATTTAAAACTGATACAAATAATGTCCCAGCCAGGACAGAATTTGCTTTTCAATTCTGATTTTTCACCTGAAGGTCTTTTCCCTTCCTATTTTGAGATCTACAGCAATAAAATGCATTGAGATCTAGAAGTGAAAGTTTATTTTCTTTAAGGAAAAGAACCCATGCAGGCTGGAGGATGGGAAAGGAAGTAGGCAGAAAGAAAGACGTTTGGATATTTGCCACTGTGAATATGAATGACTTCAGTAAACCTTGGTTATTTTGGACTAGAAATGTTTTCTCTTTTTAGGACATAATGACCATAGGCTGGAATTACAGTGGATTAGACACGTGGGCATGAGAAATTGCCTGGGAATTGCATTGGGGAGGAGGCCAGGCAGGGATAGGAGGATCCTGGGCCATTTAAAGAGCCCAGCTCAGGCTTTCAGCCACTCACCTATGCTCAGGTAATGGCATAATTGGCATGCTGTAATTAAATATTTTATGAATGTAGCATCCACGCTCATTTCCCAGTTCCTAAACCCAGGGAAGTGCTGCTTCTCTAACTTGCCAAGCTCAGGAGGAGTCACAGCAATAAATCCCTCGTGTGTTACCAAAGCAGCACAAGAGCCTTTTCCTCTGATCAACCACTGTCCCTGCTTTGGGGTGGGAGAGGGGAGGAAATCCCCTTCTCAGGTGTGGCTGGCTGAGCCAAGGCTGGGATTGGGAGGGACAGACAGACAGACATGCCCCAGATTCCCTCTCCCCAGGAGAGGCAGCACAGAGCAGTGACTCCAGCGTGTCCCAGCCTGTCCCTCTGCAGCTTTGGGGCTTTTTGTACCTCACTCTGCTCCAGGCTCACTCCCAGGCCCCAGCTGAAGGAATCCCTGCAGAGTCCCCAGAGAGGAGGGCTGCTGAACTTCCAGGCCAGCACTCCTTGCTGAGCCCCTTGAGCACTCAGCTGAAGAGATCTGTCTCCTAAAGGCTCAGAGCTCCTCTCTTCCCATTTCCTTTGGACATCTGGCTCTGCTCTCCATGAAAAAGCAGAAAGTGACTGGCAGCTTCTTCATTTTCTTCTTCTCTCCCATCCTCAGCAATGATCCCCCTCCTAAGGGCTATTTCCCACTGATGGATTGTGTCCTTAAGGAATGCCAAAATGCTGAAGCTCTTTCCTTAAAGTATTAGAGTGTCTGGGCCAGAAAAAGGAAGGGGAGGGAAAGATAAGGAAGAATGAAAAAATCAGAATTTTGGGAAAAACCAAAATGCAAACTTCACTGTCGCTGAAGACATCATTGGGACAAAGCTCTCCCAGTTTACCTCTTCTGTCATCTTAATGGAAAACCCCAAAATGAGCCCCTGTGCCCAGAGACATCACTGCAGAGACATCCTGCTCAGGGATTCTGATCTCCACCTCAGCTGTACTGCCTCAAGTCTGCATCCAGTGGCACTTTTCCAGCTTCCAAAGGGACTACAACACGATACCAACCACCTCCTTTCTAGCTCTTTAATTAATAGTGTGGTGATGGTTTCGAATCAGGCACCCCAGATAATAGAAAGCAGCTGCCACACCTTCAGTTTCAGAAAAGGTTCTGGCACAAAACTTCTCTGGGTTTACAAACTCAGCTTCCAGATACACCTGTGACATCTGTTTCCTTTCCAAATTGTTGGAGGTTTGTTAGAAATTCGTATTTCTGTGTTGCAGAGCACTAAACATACAACTGGTGACTGAAAAGTCTTAGTAGGATCCAAATTGATCTTGCCAGGCAATTATTGATTTGTGACTGGAGGTGTTCACAGGTGTTCACCAACCTTAAAAAAAACTGTGCCACTTTTGCACCTGGGCTTTGCTGGCAAAGGGAGGGAGGAGGTGGCAGCATCCCAGCCCTGTGACACCTGCACACATAAGGGCAAGGAAATGCACAGGATCCTGGGCAGCACCCAGGATGAAGAAAGTCCTGGAATTGGGTTGGAAGTGTCATTAAAGCCCATCTTGATCCACCCCCTGCCATGGGCAGGGACACTTTCCACTGTCCCAGGCTGCTCCAGCCTGGCCTTGGACTTTCCCAGGGCTCCAGGGGCAGCCACAGCTGCTCTGGGCACCCTGTGCCAGGGTCTCCCCACCCTCCCAGCCAGGAATCCCTTCCCAAAATCCCAACTAACCCTGCCCTCTGTCACTGTGAATTCATTCCCCCTTGTCCTGTCATTCCATTCCTTTGCAAAAAGCCCCTCTTGGCCCTGGCTCTGAGCTCTCCCTGGAGCCTTCTCCCCTCCAGGTGAGCATTCCCAGCTCTCCCAGCCTGGCTCCAGCCCTGGAGCAGCTCCATGGCCTCCTCTGGATCTCTCCAGCAGCTCCAGGTGGTTCCTGTGCTGGCCCCAGGGCTGGAGGCAGCTCTGGAGGTGGGGTCCCACCTGAGCTGAGCAGAAGGTGACAATCACCTCCCCTGACCTGCAGCCCTGCTCCTCTCTCAGCTGGAGCCCAGCCCAGCAGCAGCTGCCTGCAATTCCCAACATGCAGGTGGAGAGGATTTTCCCAACACCTCTGCCAGGCTTGACACACACAGGAAGTGACAAGGAGAGCTCAGCCTGCTTCACCTATGAATTTACAAGGGAACCCACTTCAGTCTTTAGCAGGAACATCAAAAACTTGCAACAGGTACAGAACTTCAGACACAAAGTCCTGCAGAGCTTCTTAAAGTGAATAACATAAATCTGTATCCTGGGCAATAAATGTCACTGCAGGCTGGAGGATTTCCATCCTACTTCTCACTGCTTTCTAACTTAAGTTCTAAACTAAAGTCAGATTTTTTTCTCTTCCATACCTTCCCAGAACAGGCAGCAGCAACTTTCTACCACTTACAATCCCCACACAACTATTTTGCTGTATCTGAACAGAGCTACCCTAGGCAGGAATGTTTTAATCTGTGGGTGGACACCAAGCCATCATTCTGCACACACATCCTGGTTTCAGAGAACTCTTCCATTAGGTTTCTTTTGCAGTGAAAAGCTTTGGGTTTTAGAAGAAAAAAAAAAAATCCAAAATGAGACAAGCTACTTAAATGCCAACAAAACTTCCTGTACTGGGGAGAAAAAGGCAGAGATGAATAATCTGTCTGTAAATATCCACACATAAAATAGAAAACGTGATACTATCACTCATTCCTCGATTGGGACAAATGGGAGACTCTCTCCAGCTCCATCCCAGGAGTCCAAGAGATGTTGAGGGTGGCCTAAGGTCTGATTTCCTGGACACACATTTCCACAGCACCTCCTTCCAGGCCCAGAGCAGCCTCTTAATTAGCGGCTCATCAACTGCTAAACCCACGTGCATCATGTGAGGTTTCATTCTGCACTTGCTGCTGAACAGAGCAGGCTCTAAAGGAGAGCAGCTCACAAAAAGCACAAATTATTTATGAGTATGGATCCTGTGACTTTTGCAGAACACAACTGTATGATGAAATATTCCTAAATGATACCATGAAATGCTCCGGAGAGAATTCAGACACATCCACTGCCCCTTCTCCCCAGTGTCCAAAACAACAAAAAAAAAAATCACCAGTTTTTAGCAGCACATTTCTGCTTGCTCTGGAGGAAGGGGAACGATCAGTATTATTTCTCCAAAATCCCCTTCACAGATGAGCCCAAACTTTCATGGCGAAGTGGCACATTGCTGCCTGCCAAGCTTTAATGCACGTTTTACATCCAATTTTGAACAACTTGTGAGAAGACCCCCAAGACAGCAACATTTATCCCAAACTGAAGGATTCATCCCTGTATCCTTGCACTCTTCATAGGTTATGAAGAGCCAGCAGACAGCATGCCAGGAGCAGGGAGCCTGCACACCAAACACTGTCACAGTTTGTTGGACTCCCATTTGGGTTTCACTCCCAGAGACGTCTCACCCCAGACCTGGTATCATCAATAGGTGAAATAAAACAGTGCACAACAAACACGTGGTTTGGATTAATGGTTTTTGCACAAATGGGGGTGTGTGTGTGTAATTTGATATGTTAGAGTACTACAATGGCCAGGATGTTCCAGCTTTTCTCTCTGCTCAGAATTCCCTGAAACCTGTAATGCTAAAACCTGACACTGCTCAAAGGAGCATTTTCACCACTTTGCACCATCTATAACAATCATCATAATGTGCTCAAGAGCTAGTAAGGGTAAAGACAAGTCTATGGCTTTGGGAGAAACATCAAAAATGTGCATTTTTTACTGAAAACACAGCTAGAGGCTGATCAAATCACTCAACACCACCAGAAACATTCCTAGAAACTGAGGAGCCTCTTTTGCAGGGAAATGACAAGTCTGGCTACTCCTCCTCTCCCCATCTCTACTATGAGGAGTTTGAAAGGTTCCTCCTCGATTTCTAAATATAGACCTGGTGATTGTGCATGATAGGTTTGTGACTAGGACAGGATGATTTCAGACTGCAACAGCACAACACAACACAGGGCAAGTCCCAGCACTCCTCAGAGCCCTCCCTAAGGTCACCACCCATGGGGACACAGAATCCCAGCCATTGAGCCTGAAACACAACCAGAAGAGAAGCAGCCAGAGCTGCTGGAAACTTGATTATGATGTGGGAAAATAAGAGGAGGGCCTTCCAGTCTATAGACTATAATATCACACTTTGGAGAGAACAAGCTGGATGTCCACAGCATTCATAAAACCAGTAGTAAAACTATGCTCCTGATCTTTAACAACTAAAATGGACACTCAGCAAGGCAAAACCCAAATATCCAACTATCAGTGGGTTTTAGGAAGTTTGCACTTATTAAAACCCCCTAGGAAAAAAAAAGAAAAAAGAAAAACAACAAAACCAAACAAAATGCCCAACCCCCAAACTTGATGTACAGGTCTAGCAAGTATGACAGCATATTTCTGTGAACTCCCAGCTCCTGTAACCCTACCAGGCTGGTAACTCAATAGTGCCACAGACTTACTGGTGTCCCTCTGGCCCGGGGGGACACTTCCAGTGCCTCAATGAAAGCAGGGTGACCCTGCAGCCACTTGTGTTTGTGCTCCTCACCAGCTCTGGGGAGCTTCTGCTGGCTAAGCCCAGTCCCAGTCCAGCATCCTGCTCAACTTTTGTTCGTGTCTCTGGGACTCAGTGGAATTCCTGAGCAGAGTCGTTTCCTACCCCTTTGTAATCCCCCATAAACAGCTCAATCATTAACAGCATTAACAACCTGTGTACCACACAACAAACCCTTTATGGCCTCTTCTGCTGCTTGGGGCTTTTCACCTTTTCTGCTGCTCTCTCCAATTCTTCTTTCACTTGGGGGTGGGGAAGAACTGGAGTATTTTTCAGTTAGGAGATAAAAAGAACAAAAAAAAAAACACCTCAAAGGAAAGAAGCCCCAATCCTTTTGTTGTGCTCAGACTGATATTTTGTAAATTTGGTCTGCTCTCCCATATTTATTCTGGCCTTAGAATCCAAAATGGTCAGAGATAAATGTTTCTTCACAAGATGCT
>JAOTQP010000362.1:35302616-35330052 GCA_026413545.1 Cichladusa arquata | reverse complement strand
CTAAAAAGCCAAAAAAAAGGTAGAATTCATTTTTGTTTGCTCCCTAAAACAACTAAAATCAGATGACAACTTTCTCAGCTGTCTGAAAATGAACAGCAGAGAATTCACATCCGGTGCAAAGCGAGCAGCTAAGTGAGAGCTGCTTTCAGTTTTGATCCCTTCCAGCTCAACTGCACGTGTGTGACACTTTCCTGGGGCTGCTGTCCCCCAGCCCCAGGGAGGGCAGCCCCACCTTCTCGTGGAAGGCCGTGATGAGCCACAGGTCCACGTCGATGCTGGAGCCGCGCTTCTCGGCGCCGATGAACTGCAGGATGTTGTCGTGCTTCATCCCTGGCAGGCTGTAGATCTCATACTCATTCTGCCACGACTGCTTGTCCTGCAAGCACAGCCCCAGTCACCCACCAAAAATGGGACACCAGGAGGGCAGCCCTGAGGGGAGTGTGCTCCCAGCATTGGGAGTGATGCTCCCATTTTGTGGAATTTCTCGTGAAAAGAGGAGAGGCTGCAGTGTTTATTCTGCAAGGCAGCACCTGGATGGCTGAGAGGGAACAAATTCCTGCACCTCGAGTAGCAGGGGGTGCTTTAATCAATGTAAAACCCATCCCAGCATCACCATCCAGCATCACTCTGTGCTCTCACAGTTCTTCAACTCATTTAATGCAAGCCACGGCTCTGCGAGGGCACTCGCTGGGCAATGAGTGTTATGGCACTTAATTGAGGCAAGGTTAATTGGAACAATCACTTCAGGGTTTGCATTTCAGGACATTCCTTCTAAGAACAATTTAATTTGATTATTCACTGGTCAAGAGGTGGGTGAGAGCAGCTTAAAACTACAGATGCTGAATATTTTTAGGACTAGAAATCCACATTTCACAGGTTTGTGCTTCAGTAACGTGTTGAGTGCAGAAAATACTTGTTTTCAATCACTAAAACTCTTCCTGCATCTTTTACACCTCAAGGCCACTTCCACTTGGATTTACAGAATTAAGAAAAGCTGCTTTAATGTGAGACACAACCCAGGAGCCCCAGAGCTCTGCTCACCTGGATGGGGAATATTTTGACTGCAACATATTCATTGAGCAGCTGAGCTTTCCACACACACCCAAATCTCCCCCTGGCTTTGATCTCCAGCAGCTGCAGTGGCTTCAGACCCATCAAGGGAGATGGTGGGGGAGGCCCAGGATCCTGCAATCAGGAGAGACCATTAATTAGTGCTGCTGTTATTAATGACATTAATTCACATCACCCCTGACAGCACTACAGATAAAGGATTGTAAATGGGGAGAGCCTGGGACCACCCAGCCAAACCCCACAGCAGCAATTCCCAAACATCCAGGCACAAATCCCTTCTCCACAGGATGGGAAATGGGATTGTGAGATGTGCTCAGGAGGGATGAGCCACAGGGAGCATCACAGGGATGGGAAACACCTGGATAACCAGCTGGGAAAGCACAGCAGGGACCAAGGCAGGATGTGACCAGCTGGGAAAGCACAGCAGAAGTGAAGGAATAACATGATCAGAAAAGAAAGCACAGCAGAAAATAGGGAATAACATGATCAGGAGAAAAAGCACAGCAGAAATTAAGGAATAATGTGACCAGGTGGGAAAGCACAGCAGAAATTAAGGAATAACATGATCAGATGGGAAAGTAAAGCAGAAATGAAGGAACAATGTAATCAGGTGGGAAAACACAGCAGAAATTAAGAAATAATTGAATCAGTGGGAAAACATAGCAAAAATTAAGGAATAATGTGACCAGGTGGGAAAGCACAGCAGAAATGAAGGATTAGTCTAATCAGGTGGGAAGGAAGCTCAGCAAAAATTAAGGAATATTGTAACCAGGTGGGAAAGCACAGCAGAAATTAAGGAACAAAGATAATCAAGCTTTACTTGTTACACTTTTAAGAGCTGGAATTGCAATGAGCCCCTTGGATGCACTGAAGGTTTCTGTGTTTATCTGAAGTGTGGGAGCCCTGAGCCCTGCAGATCCTGGGATCAGCCCCTCCTGCCCTGCTGCCAGCTTTGCCAGTGAGAGCCTGAAATCCCAGCACCCAGAGACGAGCTGGGATTACACTCAGAGGTGACCTGGTCCTGTCCTGCAGGATTTGTACAACTGGAGGTGAGATGAGCTCCCACAGGGCAGGAGCCATAACCCCACATCCATATCCCCAGTCCCACACTACAGCCTGGGACCATTTCCCTTCCTGGGAAAGGGGAACAGCAGTTTATTGCACACCCTGCATTTTCTATTTGGCTGTATCACATCCTCTGAACAGAACAAGCAGATTCTCAATTTTATTGCCAAAGCTCTGCTTCCTTCTGGGCTGGCCCTTTCCCTCCAGGTGGGATTAGCTTGTCCCTCTATAAAAACCCCAACAACAAACCCCAAAGTTTTAAAAACCCTCTAAAACACCCTTTTTCCCTCTATTTTCCCCCAAAGAGCCCCTGTAAAGATTTTTAAGAGAATGAAAACCACCAGAGGAGTTGCTTCTACAAGAGAGAGGAGAGCACTCAATAGAGTTACACATTTGAGCACTTCCATCCAAACCATAAAATCCTGTGCAGCTTAAAGACACATTTTGTGACAAACTGTGGGGTTAGGAACCCTTTACTATGGGGAGAATGGAGACAAGTGCTGAGAAGACAAGTCTTGAGTAGTTTAAGTGCAGGAATAAACACCCACTCCCTGCTTTCTTATCCAACAACAAATAAATTTAAAAGAACAAGTTTCAGAGAAAGATTCAGAGCAGAGTAACCTCATTGCACAAATTAATGACTAGAAGAAGAATAAATAGCATTTGAAATTCAAATTAGAGACACACTGCAACACTGTCCCCAAAAAGGAGGAAATCCTTTTGTCAATGTGACAGTGACAGGAGCTTGAAGTTGTGACATCAACGTTTGCAGCACAGAAATCCAAAATTGAGAGCAAAGATTTCCCTCCCTTGGTGCCTTTCATTCCATGCCAGAGCCCTCTTGGAATATTCCAGGCACCAGGGAAAGCAGTGCCCTCAATTTGTAAAATACAAACTGTACTAAATAAATATTTGTAAATCCACTTTGTTGCTGTTACAAGAGGAAGTGGGAACAAGATGCTCAAATTTATCCCCCAAAGCCAACCCTGATTTAATGAACTGTTCATGTTCAGAACCTCCTGCCTTGTCTGAAGCAGAGAAATTTGTGGGAAAGAACCCAAATCCCCCTTTGCTCTGGTGGCTTGGATTCCCCTTCCTTCCCACACCCTCCTCCCAATAAACTGCTGGGATTTGGAAGCTCTTGGTGCCTGAATTCTTCCCCAGCCATCAGGAAAATCAAAAACCTCCAACATTTGCTGAACCCAGTTCCAGCATCTCTGCCAAGAGCTGCAAGTGAAACCTGGTGCTCTCCTAATTCCCCATTAGACCAAATTCCCTGGTTCCTAGAAATCCCTGGCTCTCCACACCACATTCCCAGCACCTGCCAGGGCCTTTCCAGCAGAATTCCTGCTGTTAACACAACTGCAAAGAAAAGTTTCCTTTTTTTTTTTTTTTTCTCCCTTGATTTTTCCTAACCACATTGGTTAAAATCTAACTCCAAACTCTGCAGCTTGAGGGATGATTTTTACACGGAAACATTCCCTGACAATATTTCCAACTTGCTCTGCTCCAAGAAAAATTGTTTAAAGTTCCAGACACCCTGTTATTCCTGGTGACTTTGGGGCTGATCTCTGTGCTGCTGAGGCCAGAATGCCAGCAGGGATGGCAGGGGGATAAACTGAGTTCCCAGATTTCCCAGCTGCCCAAAAATCCAATTCCCTTTTCCTCAGACTGAGTCATAGCAGGAAAATATTCCTTAAGGAAGGGCGACTTTCAGGAATGGGGTTCCTTAAGTGTCCTCAAAAATGGGTCTTGAGATCAGAGAGCAGCTCTGCAATTGTGGAACTCAAATCCATGAAAAGCAGCACCCTAGAGGCAGGACCCTGCATCCCTGCCTGGGATAAGGAAGCCAAACATGGAATAGAGATCCAAAGAACTCTGGGAACTCTTTATGGAGGCATAGTCAGGAAAATATTTAAACATTTAAATTTTTAATAGATTTAAGCCATTGGATTTTCTTCTAAACTGCATTTCCAAGCTATTTCAGGTATTAATTAGAGAACTTTAATGATGAAAACAGAACAAAAATTGAGCATTTTTATTACATCTCAAATCTTCCTGTTTTCAATATTCCATTGAAAAGCTGAGTAGGAATGACCCCATTTGTGAATTAAGGGGTGACAGTGACCTGGAGTTGAATAGAAATAAAAATAACTCCTGGTCAGTGGGAAAAATGAAGAGACTGAGGGGTGAAGGAGGATTTTTCTTTTTCTCCAGATGATCCATTTTTGTGAGTTCCTGAGCACACAGGATCAGCAGGTGGAGACCCCAGAGCTGCACTGGAATTTTCACAGGTGGGAGATGGGAATGGAGACCCCAGGGCAGGGCACAGGGGGGTGGGAGCCCCTTTGCTCCCCCTGGGGGGATGGATCCCCCCCTGGCCATGTCCCTGTGCTCCAGATCAATCCCAAACTGCAGATCCTGACCCCACCCCTCTCAGGAACCACAGGGAATTTCAGGACAGCCATGAACCACAGGCTAAAGCTGCATTTTTAAACCACACTGATAAATGCTTGTCCAAAATACTGAGAAATCACAACTCAGAGCAAACAATGTCTCCCACACCCCCAGAAAGCCCCAGAGCCAGGAACAAACATCCTCTTACCTCAATCATTATATGAAAGGCGTGCTTGCAGAGAGGGAAAAAACACAGGCAAGAGAAATTACTATTTACACCAGGAATGGGATGTAAAAACAGCTTAGAGGAGACAAAGTCAATTATTTGTGAGTTAATGACAGGAATATTCACAGGCACAGCAAAACTTTCCTGTACCAGAAACACATCATTTAAAATAGCAAAGAAATCCAGCATTGTTAGTAAAGGAAAATGGGGAAAACAGGATTATGATATAGAAAATTAACTGAGTTATTTTACAATGACATTGAGAAATGTCCATTGCAGGTGTACAGAGCCCTGTTACTACAAGCAGAGCACAAACACGTGGAACTTGCAAAGGAGAAATTCCACAGGCTGGGATGTGAGCCCGTTCCCTGCAGTGCTCCCTGGTGCCCGCCAGGGGGCAGCGCCGCACCAGCGAAATCCCAATTCCGATCCCAATTCCAATTGCCAATGGCCCGGCTGGAATGGAACTCCATCAATAAACGGCAACCTGGATCTGGGCTCCACCACCGACCCTCATCAGTACATCCAGAAAGGGAGGGGCAGCTCCAACACTCTGCACCCAGCAGGTACTGCCAGAGATAAACCACACCATTAAAGATTCCTCCAAACAATCCAGGAGAGTTCACAGACCATGGAACAGAACCCAGGACAAAGTCATGGACAAACCTCCTCCTCCTGCACTTTGCACTGGGAGCACTGCACAGCATTCCCAGAGCAGCTGGGCTGCCCTGGATCCCTGGGAGTGCCCAAGGCCAGGCTGGATCAGCCAGCCTGGCACAGTGGAAGGTGTCCCTGCCATGGCTGGGATGAGTTTTTAGTTTCTGTCCAACCCAAACTATTCCAGGATTCTGTGACTTTCACCTGAGCCATGTCCTTTACACCTGGATGGGATGGATGTTGGAAGAGAGGGAATTCAAGGCTCTGCCTTCAGCTGCCATCCCCTTCTCCTCCTCTGCCTCCACACAATTCCTTTTCTCCAAATAATTAATACCAGATTAATATCAGTAATTAATCCAGGGGGATTCATTCGGAGAATGGAGCTATAAACCTGTAACAGAACTTGAAGCATTGGGATCCACCAAAATCTCCTCCTGCATTGGTCAGTGCAGCTCCAGAGCAGAGCAAAATCCAACCCAAGAGGCTGAAAGTCTTTTTTTTCCCAGGAATATTCATTATTAAAGTTCTCCAGCTCCAGAGAACTATGGAAATTCCTCAGCAATAAGCAGAAATATGTATGAATTCAACCTTTGTGCTCTGACCATAATGAGGAACTGCAAAAATGAAACTCTGAGAAATGAGCCCTCTCCCAAACCTCTCACTCCTCCCTGGAGGGATCAGCTTTCCCCAAACACTGATAAATTCCACACACAAACTTTACAAAGATGTATTTATGCTCATTAACACCTCTGGATTATAAACCAATGTCCTCCCCTTCAGCCCACAGAGCATCACCTCAGGCTCCCAGCAGAAATCCAAGAGGCAGCAGTTTAAGGGTACCAGGCTACAAAAGAAATGCAAATCTGAGATTTTTGTCAGGAATTAACTCTGATAAATAAAACCCCTCCTCAAAAACCCTGTCACCCCCACAAATGTACATAAACACACTCCCTGCTGTTTATGCTGCCTGAAAACCAACTCCAATGGCTCTGTTACAATATTTGTAACCAATTAGACCAATAAAAACCTAAGCAGTGTGGGGTTTTCCCAAAATTTGGGCTACCCACAACCATTTTCTGATCTGTAAAAGCTGCACTTTGGGTGTTTTCACACAAATTCTTCCCTCTGTTATAGATTTTAACTTGTACCAGCCCATGGATTCTCTTAGGGAAAAAAAAAACAAAAAAACAAAAAAACTTGAGTTTCAAGCTCCTCACCACTCCCTGCACATTCAGGGGTCCTGATTTGCAGTAACTTTCCAATCTCCTTTCCCATTTCCTATGAGCACCTGGCTTCTCCCTGGGTGTGTTTTTCAAGTAGCCATTAATCTTCCCAGGTTTGGATTCAATCCTTGAAAAAAACACCTCTCCCTTGCATTTTTCCAGTGTTAAAATGTTTCTATTAAAATATCTGTAACAACAACAAGAAAAAATACGTGGCTTTTGGAAGACCAAAATGGGAAAAATGTGAACACCTGATTCACATGCAAATATTTAAAATACCAACCCGATTCTTTTGATGAATTTTATCAGATGGTGAATTTATGTTTGCTAAATCAAACAGAAATAAGGAGACAGAACAGTTCTTAAGTGTTTTCCATACACACAGATGTATTCAGCAAACATGGGTTTGTTAATAACTCATTGGAGAGCACAGAAGTGACAGATTTGATGGAATTTGACAGCTCTCACTGGATAGTTCCCCACACAGCAGTGAGGCACAGCACAAACAAGCCAAGATTAATTGTCCTTTATGTTGTTACAGGTTCAAACATTTCTTGCTTTTTTCCTTTTTAAATATTCCAAACTATTTCTTCCCCCTTTGCTCTCTAATCTTTTACTTATCATCACTTCTTTCTAATTCTTTCACCATTTCTCATTCTTCATTGCTTATTCCTCATCCATCCTTTCATTGTTTCCTGGAAGTTTGGCACCAGGGCAGCAGCTCTGTATTCCCATTGGGAATAAACCAAGGAAAAAGGAATATCCTTTATCTGGATCTCACATGGAGCAATCCCTGGTTTTCCTGCTGTCCATTCCACCACTGCTACACAAAGATTTAAACCAAATCCATTTGCCTACAAACTCCACTCATGCCCCAATTATTAAATATACTATTAACAGATTAATTGCACACATATTTCAGAGTTTATTTGTTGTTGTAAAGTTCCCAATACTTTCCCTCCCTTCCTGCTTCCCCTGTCTCCTGTTCCAACCAGCTGTAATCAAATTTCAAGTGGGAACCACTGCTCTGCTGCATAAGGGAGAGTGTTTATACATTGGATTTACATAATAATTCTGGGTAGTTTTTCAGGCAGAAGTGGCTTTTCCTGACTTTCCACATGAGCCTTAATGCCTGTTCACCACAAGATAGGAAAATGTTGTTGCCCCACAAGCAGCAAGGTACATTTATCCCAAAGATATAATCTGAGCATGAACCCAACAGCTGATTATCCTATTTATTAAAAACTTAGTTACCCATCCTGCCCCAAACACAGCCCATGCAAGGAAAAGACTGCAGCAAAAGGAGGGAGAATCAGAATTCAAGTTCTTGATACTCCACATGTATTTAACATCCACTTGCTTTGCTGTGGCTTTATCCGTGACTTAATTTCTTTAGGAAGACAATCCCACGCTGGAATTATCCCCACAATTAGCAGTTATGAATTTGATCTCCCAGCAAAGACCACTGGGTTGATGTAAAGTCCCAAATCCATAAAATGGGAGCTGGATGAACTAATTATGCTGACAGATTGCAGGGAGTCTGAGGAGCTGCAATCCTCTCTGCAAGGACAGCAAACAGACTTTTTTCCTCTAAATTATGTTCTTTTCATTTGGCAACAACATATGGCCACTGCCTCTCCCCAAATTCCTCTTATCTATTACTGCAAAACTGAAACCAAAACACTTGAGTTATCAACCCCAGGCAATCCTGCTTCCTGCAGCACCCCTGAGTCAAGCAGCAGCACTGGAAATATCCCAGGAGCTGGAGCATGGAGCACAGAGATCAGTCCTTGGCAATCCTACCCAAAATAACATGAGTTTTCATTTTCATCACAAATAGCATCACTGTAGGACAGGTCAGGTACTCTGGTCACTGCACTGAGTTAGAAGGTCAAGTTAATTCCTACTGCAAAAATCCAAATCATTTCTCTCTTCATTTCCACAACCACATTTTCTTCATCTTTCCTGCCTTGGTCTCTAGAATTTCCTGTTTTAACTCCCCAGACAGTAACTGAAGGAAGAGGAATTCCAGTGTTAGCACCAATTCCAGCTCCAGGATCAGCTGGAGCCTCCCAACAGCAGGAATCCCACACACAAGAGCCCCAGGAGGTTTGTTTGGATGCACAACTCAAGTGTGGAGCCCACAACCTCCTCCTTTGGAAATAAAACACAAACACCCCTAAAACCAAAATGTTTCAAGACAAAACAGAAAATACATAAACGAGGAAAAAGATGACAAGAATCACAATCCATGAGCTGAGCTATGCCCTGGACTTGTGCTTGAAGATTTTCTTAACATTCCCCATAACTGCAGCTGTATCCCAGTTCCAGGCTTCCTTAAAAACAGCTCATCCTCTCTTAGCTGCTGTTTTCTGAACACCTCAAAGGGCCAAGATGAATTGGCAACTCTCCTTTTGTTTCCAGCTAAGCATTACAGCTCAGCCCCCAGCACCCCTTCACTGTGTCTTTGCCCTCTGTGTTCAGTTTTTCTCCTCCCAAACAAACAGATGCATAAAAACATGAAGTAGTTGCTCATGTATTCACCAAAGAATAATTAACAAGGCTGTTTAAGTAAAGCTTAATTCTCTGCTTTAGGGGAAAGCAAGCGTTAGGACCTTGAAATCAGGAGGGCAACAGAAACCAGCCATGAGACAGATCAGATCCCCCTCAGGAGTGGTTTGACCCTTAAAAAACCCCAAATGCTGCAGCAGGGACTCACCTGGGTGGGAACAAGCACGGGAGGATAGGCCAGCTTGTGGTGTCTGTACATCCAGAAGGAGAAGAGCACAATCACTGCAATTCCCATGATAGGCACCAAGGAGTAGAGCAAGGTGTTGAACAGAGGTGGCTTGGGTGTAACAGGATTGGAAGTTGCTGAAGGGAAAAAGAAAAGGACACAGCTTTTAAGGAACAAAAGCAGGCAGTGTGTGAAATGTGCAGCAGCCTGATTTTCTGACAGCTCCTGCCATCATCACAGCAGGCTCCCAGTGCCTGATTAGCCAGCACAAACTACCACCTGGTTAAAAGGCAGCACTTTGGAAAGCAATGGGAATAGCTCACATCCCAGATTCACACTTCAGCACGCTGGAATTCTGGGCCTTTAACCCCCAGCAGCCTACAGGGGGCAAGGGGTGTTTGTATTCCCAGGGGATTGCAAGAATTCCTCACCCAATGAATGAAAACCAGTCAATACAGAGATTTAGCACAACCTGCCAGCACTTCTGTGCTGGGCTGGAAGGAGGAGTTCTCCAGGTGAAGCCACTTCCACATGACCCCAAAAAAGGCTCTGCAGAGGCAGGAGCTGCTCCCAAGGCAGCCACAGCCCCCTGGGGCAAGAGAGGGCTCAGGAGAGGAAGAATGCCAATTATTGCCTTAGCAGCATCACTGACAAAAATGACAACAATATCTCCTGGGTCAACAAAGACTATTTTAATTTCTCAGAAAATGTTCTTTCATTTCATAAACAACTTCCTCTGGCTATTTAGTACATGAGACATTTGCTGTTTTCAGCTCAGTTATTAACATCACTTGGTTTTCCAGCAGATTCCTGACTGGAAGAAGATAGGCAAGAAAAATCAAATCACCTTTTAGGTGGTGTTTTTTAAAATAATTATTTGTTAAGTCTGGCTAATTTGGTTGTCTTTCAGAACCACAGAATATGCTGAGATGGAAGAACCCACAAGGATCCTGTGATCTGGAAGAAATTCTTTTCCCCTTTTTAGAGGTTACTGTGTCCTCTTATAGAGAAATTCAAAAGGTCCAGGAGGGATAAAGAGGATTTTTGGAAGAAATGGAGCATCCCCAGGCTGGCACAGGGATACAGGGATGAGAAGGCTTTTAGCCCAACAATTTATACCCTTACAGGAGCTCAACCATATAATTAAGATTTGACAGTAACTTTTGTATCTTAAACCAGGCATTTGGTTTAGATTATCCTTCCTTTTTACCCTTGAAAACAGCTGAAGTGCCTTTTATTGATTTTACAGGAAAGTACCTAAGTGGAATAAACAAATTTGCATCCCAGGGATCAGGGCTGAGTATTCCAGGATTTTGAGGCCAAAATTTCCAGGTTTTTGGGGCAGGAATTCCCCAGGTTTGGGTCTTAAAATCCCCAGGATTTGGGGGCTGAAATTCCCAAAGTTCCCAAAATTCCCAGAGTTTTCAGGCTGAAATTCTGAGAGTTCAAAGCTTGGAATCCCCAGGTTTTTGGGGCCAGAATTCCAAGGGTTTGAGTCATAAAATTGCCAGGATTTTGGGGCTGAGATTCTGAGGATTTTGGGGACTGCCTGGAGATGCACAGAGCTCTGGCAGGAGAGGCAGGGCAGGATTTTTGGGAAATCCTGATCTCCTGAGCAAGCAGCAGGTGGAAGATTCCTGTCAGGGGGGACTCACGTTGTGTGACCTCCATCTCCGGGAAGTAGAAGAAACGCTCGTTGCACATGTTGCCCTCACAGCAACAGAAAAACACCTCAGGGCTGTCCTTCTTCTCTATGCAATCATTCCTGCAGGAGACAAGAGCAAAAAGTTTGTTCATCTCCAGCTGGGTTGTCTTTGCTCAAAAAGAAAGATGTGCCCATCTTTCAGATCTCCAAAGTGAACTTTGTTCAGTCAGCTGTGTAATGCACGACCAAAATAACAGCTAAACATAATGAAATAAATTAAATTTTGATATTTAATATTGCAAGGACATTTTATTACAACAGAAACATACTTTGGTCATTTTTAAGATGAAGTTAAAGAAAAGCACAAGCAGGACATTGAGGAGCAGTTCACAAGCTAGATTTAAACAGGACAAGCAAGTGATCAAACAAGACTGGAGATAAGTGAGAAGGAGAATTTTTAAATTTTATTATATTTGTAGAAAGAAATGATAAAATCCTACAATCTCCTCTGCCTCCATTATGCTCAGGGACAGGGCTTATTTCATTCCCTGAATTAACTGCAGGAATGGCTTTCCTGTGAATCTTCTGCTAACAAATAAGCTGAAACTATTCCCATCAGGAAAGAAAAAGCAGCAACCAGGAGCCAACCTGACAGCAGAACTGGAAAAGGCTGAAGAAATACTGAAGGATTTTAAACACAGCTGAAGATTGTCAAGAAGGTTTTGGGCTCATCTTCAAACCTTGGGGTTATTCCCTAGAGCCAGCTCTTGCTGTCACCCCGCCCTGTGACTTCCAGGAACATTTTCCCTTTGATGTCCTGAATCTGCTGCTGTTTGGAGTCACCCCCACAGCTCCCAGAGCAGCAAAACCACCCCACGCTGCAGAGATAAGATTTGGGCTGTTCTGGACAAACACAGCACTGTGTGTGATTAGCACAAGTTACTTAATGAGGACTTACAATTACTCAGTTTCCAAATCCTTCCTTACTGTCCTTCCTGCATTGGATTTCTTCTCCCAATTTCCTTTCTTTGCTCAAGGCAGAATTTAATCTCATTATTTTAGGATTTTTTTTCAAATTGTGGGACTGAGCTTTAAACTGTCATTAAAGCAAAAAACATCCTGGGCTGGGGGGCAACTTGATTTGGGAGAAAGGACTGCAAGGCTTTCTTCTAAAAATTCAACTTTTAAGAAACACAAAGGAAAACTGCTGTAAAATGTTGCTGAAATAATTCCTCAATACTTTCAAATGATGATCCACTGTGGATCTATTTCTTAATTCTCTGCCTTCCCAAATAATAAATGTTTTGGGCCAATAAAACCCAGTGGAGTATTTAAAAAACTGCAACACCATTGCTTAAGAGAGTCACGACCTTTATTCAGTCAGCATCTAACAAACCCCTAGTCCTGCTGTTACTGCTCGTGGGCTCTTTCTGGACCATCTGTTATCAACAAAATAACTGGAAATTTAGAATATTCTTAGAGCTGCCATTGAGCTTATTAATAAACTGCCAAAATACTTCCAAGATCAATTGCAGACACAAAGTGCTGACTTTCCAACTCTAAAGACTTTGGAAAAATCAACGAGAGAACTTTGCATTCTGGTTGCAATAATTTTATTTGCACTGTTTGGCAATAACAAGGCACCACAGAATCTATTATTTATGGACTAAAAAAGAAGAAATGAAACACCTGGGTTCTTTTAAGAAGGTATAGCATGTTATTCTGCAAACAGACAATGTACTCACATGGAATCTGGTCCCTAAATACAAGCAAGCATCTAAAAATAAGATAATTATTCACAGACTCACTTGTCTCAAGCTGTGCTTGTGGAGGGGATGACGTAGAAATTAGGGAGAGGCAAAAGAGTTTACAATGACAAATCAATTTCAAAAATTCCTAGGAAAACTCACCTGTCATAACAATTGATGTCATCCAGCCAGCAGCCTTGCTTCACAATTTCAATGGATCCAGAAATATTCTTCCAGGTAGCAAAGCAGTGTCGCCTTTTATCCTTGTCACCATAGCAGGGCTCGATCCCACTGCGATTGGTTTTATCCTTCTCCCAGTTAGCGTTGTAGTAGATGCACTCCTGTGTTTCTGATCTGCCCAGGATGGCACCTGGCAGGGATGGGAAGCACAGTCAAATGGAATTCTGCAGGATCAGGTATATGAATAAATGCTGGCTCTATAAAAATATCATTTACTGCTTGTACCAATGTGCCCTGTCTCCCCTCTTTTTAATAAAGGGAGAAAACATGTAAAGTTCAGCAGCATTCCAAGTGTTGAAACATAAAACAAAGATCTTCTATGAAGTCAAACAGTGACTTGCATAACTTAGCAAGATTTGCAGAAATGAAGAACAAGTCATGGCAATACTTCTCCATGAATAGCAATAGCAGAGAAAATTTAGAATGCTGAGCAGCCAAGATTTAATTAAAATATTCGCCAAACCAGGAGATTTAGCCAGGAAAATTCACCAAAAGGCATTTGTGCTTCTTATCTTGTTATAGGGGCCAAAAGAGCAGGGAGTTCATCTCAGAAACTCCAGAAAGCCAGGAAGTGTTTAGGGGCAAGAGTGAATCCCAGAATGGTGAGGGCTGGAAAGGACCTTAAAGATCATTTAGTGACCTAGTGATCATTTAGTGATCTAGGAAACCTTTCTGGGATTCTGGTGCAGGGAACTTCTGAGTTAATGGGATATAAAACACCAGCCTGGCTCCTGCAAAGGTGAAGGGTCTTTGGGAAGCAAGACTGTTAACAAAAGACAGGAAGGGAGTCAGAAGTGCCTTTGATTTCTGTTTTTCTCTTGTCAGACACTGCCCAGAGTGTGCCATTAATCTCCAGGGAGGCTCCACCATTTAACATATATTAGAACCATGGGAAAACAGAGGGAGCTCGAGGAGCTGGAGAATCAGAGGATGCCAAAGGACTTTGCCTGTACTTATCTATAAATTCAGTATTTTTTATACATTACACTGCAGAGCACACTGAAGACCAGACTGGAAGAGAAAAGGTTCCCCACAGCAGTTTTTTATGTATTTATTTGCATCACTCACTACCTCCCTTACCCACACTGATCCAAATAAATGTGACCCAGCAGCCATTCCTGCAGATTCCCCAGAGAATGAGGATTATTCCCACCTGAGCCTTGCTGCAGCCCCGGGAGAGCAGCACAGGAGCCAGAGCTGAGCCTATCCTGAGCATCCCACCTTGCTCCTTCCCAAAGTTCTGCCTGTGAAGCATTCCCAAAATAGGCAGGAGCTGGTGGATCAATGGGAGAGGGGCAGGAGCCAGCTGGGAACGCTGTGAGGGGCAGCCTGGGAACCATTATATTCCTTGTGCTGCTATGGCCTGACCTTTACAACTCTCAGCTATGGCAAGAAACAGATGAGGCAACAGATTGAACAATTTGGTTCTGTCAGTGCAATAAAGCAGAAGTCCTGGATTTCTCTCACACGTGCCATTGCTTTTCTCTCCTGCCAAGCTCAGCTTTGAAGGACCACAGACAAGCTGAATTTTATAAAATTCAGGAACTGCAGCAAAACTAACTTTGCATAAATATTCTCCTTATTCCTGTCTTCTTTATAGTCAGGTTTTCTTATCCATCTGTTTTTTAATCCAATAATGCTCCAATCAGTGGCTGGCAGCAGTTGCTGTTGGTTTAATGACCTTGGATCTGGCTGGGGCTTCTCACCTGAACAGGCACCTGCAATAGGTCTGGCCAGACTGACCCAGCCTTGGACAGACCTGGACAATTCTGGATTAATCCTTCAAAGCAGAAAAGCAGGAACATGGTGGGAGAAAGGCAAGAGGAGAAGGGGAACCACACAAAGAAGGCAGAGTCCTGAGCCCATCTGCTTCCAACCAGCTCTGCCACCCCCTCCACAGGGATGGAGCTCCCAGGGGAGAAGGGCAGCTGGCATTTACAACAAAATGAATTTATTAGGTAGAGCCAGTTCCAAAGGAACTCCTGTACCCATTCTGAGTGCACATGGAACTGCCAGGTCCTCAGGAACCAATTCCTGAATCTTAAAAAGCAAAATGGTGCTGCTGAAAGAAGCCATGAGCCAAACTCCAGCAGTGTCCTATGGGTGGCACATGAGGTCTGAAAACTTGGGGGGAAAACACATTGAGAAAGCAATTAAGTACAGAATAGAGTTTAGTTTGGGCACATTAAGCCAGATCCCACTGGATATCTGTGTATTTCCATCCCAGTGCTGCTCCATCGCTCACACTCCTGCCCATCCACGAAAGCTGCACTGAGGGAACAACATTTGAACTTCTGAAGCACTCTTAGCACAGGAAACAGTGGAATTGGGAGCAATTCCATTAGAAAGTACATGTGCAGCCTGGAAAACCTCACCTCAGGAGGAGCTAGAAGCACTGGCTGCCATTTTTCAATCAGAAATGAAAAAAATATAAAAATATATTTAAAAAATGAAAAAATATACCAATTTTTATAATAAAAAGGGGCAAACAGTGCACAGCTCCTAAGGACTAATATGGCCTTAATTCAGGAAGGTATCACTGGGAAAAGGTGCTGGATGGAAAAGGAATTGTCTCTTACAGAGACAAAAAAAGGACAGAAACTCCTGGGAGCTCATAATCCAGCTTTATCCACTATACTAAAACTGAGCAACACAAGCCCATGGTCTGCAGTGCAGGAATGGTTTCCTGATACTTTGTCTGAGATGTGATAATGAACATCTCCCTCCTTTTCCAGGGAAGACTTCAACACTTCCCACGTCCTACCCTCATTCCCAAATCCTGCTTTTGCTGCATGATTCGTTGGTGACACCCTGTAAAGACACAAAGGGCAAAGGGAACTCAATCTGTGATCTCTCACTGCTTTATGAAATGTAACAACATTTCCAAGCTGAAGTCATGAAAATTGATGAAAAGCCTACAAAGATTAGTTTGATGGTGCCAAGGAGACTTTTTTTTTTTTTGCTATTCCCTAGAAAACTTACAATATATAAAAGAACTAAAGGGTGAGGTTCAGTCTGGCAGATACCTCTGCCTGTAGCAGAAAGGTTACTTAGATTTGGTTATATTTAAGATGAATTTGAACTCTTTAAGCACTGAAATACAAGAAATGGAGCAGTTTATTAGAATAAAGCAGCAGAGCAGAGAAGCACCACAGGGACTGAGTAATTTCTAGATAGAATGGCCCATTCACCACAATATCAGAATTGTAACACACTGTTCTAGAGGAGCAGAAAAGAACAGAAAATGCAGCATAAATAGAAATAACTTGGGGAAAAAACCTTCAGTTGCTGCACAGGTACCTTTTTCAAGTGCTTGCCCATATGTGTTATTCTATTTGTTTCCACAGTGATCTCAAACACTTTCTAGCCCTACAAATATATCTAAGAACAGACTACAAATATAGACTGAAAAAGCCCAGCTTTGATGTTCCTGCAAGCAGGAAGCAGGATTTTATCATTCTCTATTTTTTCTGATAACACCCAGGGGAGTGTTTCTCAAAGGAAGAAGAAAGAAGTTATTTCCAACCTAATAAAGCAAACTGAGTTCCAAGAGAAAGGCTTCTGTCCTCCTTTTACATGCCACCATGTCCCCAGACTTATTTTGTTGATTTTTAGACTAATATTAGTCCTATTATCACTGTTCTCAATGCACCCAGGTCAAACAAGGACTGTACTTCAGATGAGCTGAGCCAAAGTACATTCATTAAATCCAAACAGAGCAGCAATTAACTCAGGCAAGGCAAGAACTGCAAAAAAGATAAACAAGGCAGTGAAATAACAAATCACCTGCACTGCTGCCACCCTGCCCTGTGAATATTCCAAATTTAAAGATTAACCTGATGGTCCAGAAAGCTGCTTTCTTTTTCTAAAATAGTCTTTTGAATTAAATGAGTTTGCACCTTGAACAGGAGTAAACTTGGTAAGCTTTAGTGTAGTTTTGTATGGCAAAAGTTGCATTTTTCTCCAGGATTATAGTGGGGGGAACAATAGGAAATGTGTATTTGCTAAGATATCTCATCATATACTTGGAAAATATTTCAAATTTTTTGCAGTTCACACCTTTTCAAAATGGAAAATTTGTAGGGATGAGCCTGCTATGGAAGTATGAAATTTTGTAGCTGAGATAACACTTCTGAAAAAGAAGAAGAGAAGAATCCAGTGCTGGAAAACTGAAGGGTGATCAACCCAAAGGCATTACATTAGAGTGGAAATATGGAGGATGATGTCACCTAAAAACAGGGAAGAGAACTGAGAGTGAAGAGGGGGAAGGTGAGAGGAATAATATCTGCATTGTTAAAAAAAAACCCTTGCAGCCTCTGGCTTGCTTGGTGGACAGTAACAAAAAAAACACCTTTTTTTTTTTTTTTTTTTACTCTGAGTCTTCTGGACTTACAGTGTGGAAAATAAATCAGCTGCTCTAACCACTTGATGATGTTATTTTACATTTATGGATATATCTTGGTTATATATGCATGGTGCTCTTGCTGAAGGGAAAAAAAAGCTGGAATTATTTTTCCAATGTGTTCCCTCAGTCCCTCCCAGCAGCTTGTGCCATTGATAGAAGAAATTAATAATGCTGAAATGGGATTTTGTAGAGAACTTCCATTTTCTGCCTTGTACTTCCAAATATCTTATTTAAGCCTGAATTTCAGGAAGTGGGAAAACCCCCAGATCTCTGGTGCCCAAGTTTTCCAGAATCCTTCCAGAGCAAAAACACGTGGTAGAAAATGGAGAAAAAGGGTCAGTGGCCATCTCTGTTCTTTAGGTAGAAATTCAAGTGCCACTAAGAGATAAAGATTGTCATCCTTTGGGAATCTCCAGAGACTTGGAGTTAAGTGTTATTTTTCACACTCCCTGACTTCAAGGGAACACAGTAAAACACAGGCTGATGTTTTCAAGTTCAAACATGCCACTGCTGTCACTGTGAGGTGTGAGCAGCACACAGCACAAACACCTCCCTGCCACTGCCTGATGATTTTTGGAGGAGAAAAAAGCTCAAAAGATCCTGGAAATTGTTAGATTTGAGGCACAGCCTTAGGGCTGCATTCTCCTCAGGTGCTGGTGGCTTTTAGTCATTGCTGGGCAAATGTCCCCTTCCTGGCACCATAAAATATTCCAATATTGGTAACACAGGGCTCAAATCTGAAAAGTTTAAATTCTACAAGATTCAGATGTTGGAAAAAATAAAATAAGGCCAAACAGGCATGCTGGAAATACCCAGTTCCAGTTTGGATTTCCTCCTCTCCACAGTGCAAAACCCCAAACACAAAGAACAATAAGGAGAAACCTCAATTAATTTTTTGACATTAAAACCTGCAAACTGGGGTTCTGCTGCACCCTGATTATCCTAATTATCCACCATTTCCACATGGAGTCTTGGAATGCTGCTATTAAATAAAAAAGAGGCCCTTCAGCATTAAAGGCACCAATTAAGCACCTAAATAAACTACCTAAGGACAGGCAGGCTGGATCAGGAATTATGAATCGTTCTCAGGGATGAGTCTCATGCTGGTGGTGGCAACCAGCAGCATTTCTATTCTGGGACCTGCCAGGGAGTTTCCCTGGAATGATCTCAGATACCTGTCAGAGCTGTTCCTCTGAGCTGAGAGTCCCAAACCCAGAGGAATCCTGCAGCTCACCAGATATGGGGAGCTCCCCTTAGTAACACCCAGCTGGGAATCCCAATGGATTTTGGATCAAAATTATCTTTTTTTTTTTTGGGTTGGTGTTTGTGGAGGTTCTTCTCTGAGCTACAAAACTTCCTGAGAAGTTCCCAGGTGTGAGCTATGAAACATTTAGAATTTTCTTCAATGGAGGGTTGAAATTCCTGCAGCCTCATGGAGATGGGAAATTTGAACATATTAATCACTTCATTAAAGAGCATTGGGAAAGCTTTATTTTAGCTGTCAATTTTAGCTGTCTTCAAATTTCCTTCTCTGGTTAGGCTGCAAGGGAAGATCAGGAAATGACATTTTCTCCAACCTCCTCCTGTACTGTTTGTGTCACACACCTTCCAGGGTGCTGTACAATACCACCAGTGTCAATATTTCACCTGCATTTATAAGGACAAATAAGGAGTCTCCTCTTCACAGACTCCTTCCTGACCCATCAAAAACATGCACAGAAGAGTTAATTCAGGCTAATTGCAAGAAATTATTCTACCTTTTGGCTCCCAAATCAGTCAAGCACAATGCAAATGTAACAGTTTGACTGCAAAGCAAACAGAACCACACACCAAGTCAAACAAAAACACAGTCAAGACATCTAAGAGGCAAGCATCCAACTCCACATTTGATGTTTCCTCCACATGATATATCCAACCCCCACTTCTTTTTCTGTCTTACAGGACCTTATGTAACTATTTAAAAGACAACAGGACCAGTGTGATTCTGCCTTCAACTCAGCTCTCCAACAAATCTCTCTGTGGGTGTTGTGTCCCACTCGGTGCTATTGCAAGCAAAAACAGCACCCAGTTCTCCTACATGTGCTGATCAAGCTTCTTATTTACATCCCAATTCTTTAGCCATTGCTATACTTCTCCTTTTTTTTTCTGTGGTTACAACCAAAACCTCAGCCTAAATATACTTACAACCAGTTTTGTTGTTTGGTTTTGGTTGTTTTTCTTTTAATTTTTAAAGCATCAGATGTATCTTTTTCCTTCAAGCTAGCCCAGCAGAATTCCCAAGTGCTGAGCTCATGGGCTGGAGCTGGATGGTCAGTGCACATCCAGACAAGCTCCAGCTGCCCTTGTCCAGATGGCAGCTAAAAGGAGGAGAGACAGGTCCCACATTTGTGTAAACACACAGAGGGATTACCTGGGAGCTGCAGGCAAACAGGATAAGTGCAGGGGAAAAGACAGAACCCAGCACTGAAAAATTCAAATCTTTAAATGTTCCTACTCCGCTGAGCTGGAAACCTTCCTTACCCCTCCCTCTTCCAATTCTCCAACTTATTTATGGAGAAGCATCACACTGAGCTTCAGTCTTGATTCCACACAGCCCATGATCCTGGGGTTTTGTATTTTCATTTTCATTTCCCCACCTCATCCCAACAGGACTTCCCAAGTTCATCCTGCTCACACACTTGGCCAGAACTCCAGCCAGAACTTCAGCCAAGGATTTCTGTGGGGTGGATGCTGGGTTTCTTTGCTAGGAAATACTCTGCAGAAGCATTTTGGGATCAGCTGCATCACTGAAGGATGACACTGGCAGCTCGTGGTGTCTGCTCTGATGCAAGAGCCCAGTTTGAAAAGCATTTTGGAGCTGTAGCACAATCAAAAATCCCACTGAGCTGTGCAGCCTCAAACAGCTGAACTGGCACAAACGAGTGGAAGTAATTCCTTCCTTCAGCCACTAAACTTAAAATAAATGTCAGGCTGCAGCATCACACATCTGAGTAAATACCTATCAGCATAGAAATGCTAATATGTTTGTGACTGCTGAACTCTCTTCCTAGAGCAAAACATCTACATAACCTCAAACTTTGCTGGATCTGTTTAATTCCATTTCTACTGTCCAGTCCTGTTGAGATCAAATTCCAAACCTTGTCTACACAGAAGGAGTTTTAAAATTTGTGTCTTCATGCTCTGAAATCAGTGTTGATTATATTTAAGAATCCAGCACAACTGCCTCTTTACCTCCAGCTAAAGTGGCTGTCACTTGAAATGGATTTTCTCTTTGTCCCCTCTCAGGCTGCCTCATTTTGCTCCCTGTGCCAGACTGTAATCTGAAGATTAAGTGAAAAAAATCCCATTTCTAGAGCTTGAAACAACCATGTTTACAGACAGAACCACTGTTGACAGGCCAGCACACCCTCTCCAAAGTCAGCTGTGCCAGGCCCCAGCTCCAAAGACAGCACCAGGGCTCAGCCTCAAGGAGCAGATCCTGGCACCTCTGAGGGAGGGAAGAAAAGAGAAGAAAGACTTTTTTTTGTCTCAAGTTTCTTCTTCTGGACTTGTTTTCAATGGGTTAAGGGAAATCCAGAGTCCAACTGCCTTATGGAGTCTTCATTAAGTAAATGTTTTCACTCATAATTTAAATACTCATCATTTTAACCCCCATTATCACCTTTCCATACTCCAAGTGAGCTTTCCCTCAGGAAGGGAGAACTGACAGGTCTCACTAAAAGTCACTATTTTTACTATTTTAGTCTCTGTTTTCACAGAGAACAAAATTAGATATAAATGACGAGTAAACTATAAAAAATATCATTTATTTAAGATTGAGAAGAAGAAAACAGCAATGGAACAACAAAGCAACTTCCTCATGCACCTCAATAAAATACTATTTTCTGTTCAATTTTTCTAATTTTTATGGATTCTCATGAAGCTGATTTTGCTATCCACTCATCCTCTTTTTAAAAATGTTATTACTAATTGTACCCAGAAAAGCAGGATGGACACCCAAAAGGACAAACCCAAAAAAGAAGCATTTCAAGATCAAAAGGAGCTTATTAAAGTCAGCATAATACATACTGAAACTTAACTCTTCTTGTATTTCTTATCAGAGCTTTAACAACAACTGACTGGAAAGGGGAGCAATTTAAAATTACAATTTTAAAACTCTTTTTAGAGCATAACTCTGCACTAGGGACTATAAAAATGTGCTACATATTGGCCACCCAGCACATTTATTATCATTAAAACATTAAATGCAGCCACTCCTGCAACAGCTGCTTTAAATAAATCAGCTCTGATCTAACATGAGAATCAAATCAATACCAAAATAATCCAGGACAGTGGGTTATATTTCTCTTACCTGCCTAAAGCACTTACAAATGGTTTATGTTTCCATGTTTGGTGTTTTTCTTAAGGAAACACCTTATTAGAAACAACTGCAGTTCAATTCTAGCAACCTGTAAATGATCTCCCCATTCCTTAAAATAAAAATTTGGAGGATTTAAATACATACACACACACACATATATATATATATCCTACCAACATCAAGTAATCCAGGAAAAAATTCAATTAGGAAAAAAAAGGCCAAAATATTTCTGGTTCTGTGTGAGTAACAACAAATTTGATGTCAATCTACACCATCTTATTTAATAGCACAAAAATACCTTTTAGAGACTCAGGGTTATTGCTGGAACTATCTCTATGAAAAATTAAGACATGTTTTAAAGGTTTTATGCATCTAAACATTTAAAAATTAATAAATCAATGAAATCTCATTTAGGAACCATTCACACAAGCTTAGGGGAATGCAAGTCAACAGGAGCATCACTGTTTGATAGGAAGAGTATCCAAAATCACACTAAAAAGTGCTACTGGATATTTGAATTTTGGTAAAACACCCCAATTCTACAGCCCACACCTGACACAGCACAATAATCCCAAACTATTTCAGTTTATAGCTTGCACTTCAATGAAAAAACTGCCTTCAAGTGTTCAAATGAGCTTCATTTTTTTTTCATTTTTGCTTCATTTCACTTTGCAAAAAAGCCTAAAAAATCCATTTGCTACAAAAACACTGCACCAAAACTGCAGTGTTAACTTTCCAACGTGCTGATTTGGAATATTAAGGTAATTTACAGGAATTCTGTTAAGAACTGACTCTCAGGAGGCCCTGCACAGAGCCCAACCACACCAGGATCTATATTTAGAACAGCAACTCCAGTTCAACCAGTCCCTCAGTTCTGTACTGGGTGATGCTTTTGAAACAGGGGCAATCCAGATCTGCTGGCTGAGACTTGCATTCAAATATTTTTTTTAATTAATTTTCCCCCGTTGCTGCATCAACATTCAGGCAAGATTACAGATCTCCAGAATGATAACCCTGTTGTAACATAAAAATATTATTTTATGCTACAGAACTAAAGAAAAATAAATTTTAAAAAAAATCACACATCACTGCTAAGTCACAACAAAGCCAGAACAGTTTTAGCATTTCATAAAGATCAGGGGAAGAAAATTAAATAATCACCAAATACAGAGCAATGCACAACTCACTGTCTCCTATAATGGATTTCCAAGTGGTTTTTGACAGCTAAATATTATTTAACTTATTCTCTGGTTACTTCTCCATCATTTTGTGTATTGGATGAGCTCCTGCAGCCTTGTTCCCAAATTTGGATTTGAGACACCGCTGTGGTCTAGAAGCTACAAATATTTTCTAAACTGTAACCAACAGACTGGGATAAAGCACTCAGTGGAGGCACCAACAAAAACTGAAATCAAAAAACAAACCCCATCCAACTTTAATATTTAATGAAACTACCCAAAACGTTTTACTGACCAACCAACAAACTGTTTTAGTATTAAAAGGTTTACCTTCATTTCAAATTTCCCCATAAAATACATCAAGTTCTCAAATCAGCCCTAAACAATCTTGAGGAATAAATAAGGGAATAAACAGCAAATGTGAATATTTCAGATCTCGGGGTTGTACTTGGTGCACACAAACGAGGAGCTGCTCATCCCCCTGAGCAGGCACAGGTTTAACACCCAGACAGATCTGAGAAACTGCTGCCACACAGAGCTGAGAATTGTACCTGATCAAATGTGCTTCATTTGGGTACTTGGCTGCTCTTGACCTTTTCCAGAGCCAGAGGCAATCCAGCTCCATCCTCCAGAGTCAGGAGGGTGGAAATCAGGAAGAAAGATCTTGCAGGAGCAGAAAGCAGCAGATATTCCAGATCACTGTATCAGAGCTGCCACAAACCCAGCTGAGTGCAGCACAGGATCAAAGCATCCTCCACCTTCCCTCAGATCTGCATCCAACAGCAGGGGAAAAACCCACTCAGGGCTCACCTGCCTCCCTCCCTGCGAGTTCAACATTTGCAATCACGTTTGCTGCATCTGAAATAACCCAAAGGACTCTTTAAAGCCTTTCAAGATACAAAATACCCACTTTTGCCACTTGCTGAAGGTATCCAAATGTGTAATTTTTCCAGCAGCTAGAGATGATACTGAATCTCTTTCTCTACAAACAAATACAGATACAAAAAACCAGTTAAGAGACTTTCTGGCATTCGAGAAAGGAAGATGATAAATGTAATACAACCAGTTTTAATCAAGATCAAAGCTGTAGGAGAATGCAGACAGACAGTCTAGACTGCTTTACTTTGAAAGCCTAAGCATATAAAGCAACATCTGCAAAGAACATTAATCACATTTAGTCCACAATCTTATCACCTCCCAAGCAAGCAGAAACAACTTTTACTTAAAAGTCATATGCTTCTATGTGACAAGCATTTTTAATTATCTTTAAATTAGATATTTATCACTGATTACAAAGCTGTTCTGTTCACTTTGAAATAAGCTGATGTAATTTGAAATACACTTGGAAAGCTCCCTGGACAAAGAATGGAATCAAGTATTGGTAAGGAAGCCTGGTGAACAGCAACAATTATTTTACACCCTGGTATAGAGTGAGAATTCTCAAAATATTGAATTAAGTTCTGGTTTGCTCCTCTGCATTTCAGACCATAAGTCAGCAGGCAGCAATAAAGTGAAAGATTTTCTGTACAGTTTTCTTTAGCTTTGGGAAATGACTTGAGAATATAAATAATCAGTTTCTTTTCAATTTTCTTTGTATAAAAAAATTTATCTTGCTCCTACATTTTAGAGGGGAATTAAAAATTGGAGAGATGGTGCATCCCTACATATGGAATATTTATGTGATAATACATATCTTTTGATACAAAAGCAATCTATTCCTTGTTTACCTTGGTTTATTTTGCTTATATTCTGGTCCATTGTCCCTTAAGATTTTGCCTACTCACTAGCAATCATTTCATTTATTTTATTATAAGTGTCTTGCATTAAAGTTTTCCCTTCTGCCAAGGTTTTCATACAATCTACCCTTCGACAAGAGCCTGACAGAGACAAACTCACCAAAAAATCCATCATCTTACAACCCCGAGGCAACAGCTGTGAAAATTTACATCCTTATAAACCCACAGAGGCAAAGAACAAAACTGGGAATTTCTGCACTGGGCTCAGCTTCTCCAGCAGCCCCACATCCCACAGGAGAGCTCGTGAAACGCAGCAGCAAATCCAAAATTTATGAGTCTTATTCAAAAATCTCGGTGTTAATTCCTCAGTTCAGAACAGACAGAGTGTGCAGCCTCCCCTGCATCAGGACTCAGTGAAAATTTGGAATTTTAGGATTTCTGCTGATACCTTTCAGCTGGAGATCCCCTCTGTTGTCACCGACCATCCCGCTGCTCCTGGCTCCACACGGACTGAGATCCTCCCCAGAAACTGATAGACAAAAAGATGATTCCTGAATGCCTTTTTCCCCAAATCCTCCCCAATCTGTTGACTTTGCTGTTCCAACTCTCAGCTGCAGAGCAGAGATTTTCCAGCAGCAAAGCCCCAGTAACTCATCCCACACTCAACAGTGGAGGTTTCACTGAATTTCCATGGAAAAGCACCTGGTTTATTCTTCCTGCACAGGCAGCAGCATCTTCCTGAAGCTCTGCAGTTCCTGGAGTGCTGGAGTTCATCTGCCTGAGCTATTTAAAGAATTTCCTATCTTTAGGCCTACTGACAACACTTTTTTTTTTATTTTTTAATGTAACTTTAACCTCCCACAAAAAGCAGTTTAACAAAGGGAGACTCTGCACACCTTCTGAGACTCCTACACCTGTGGAAATTGGAATGCTTGGAGAAATACCCTCATGTACCATGAGTTAAGTTCATTTTTCTTGGTTTTATTTTGTTATTTAACTGGGCACCTCATAAAGCCACACCAAGGCAATCTATTTTCTGGCCAGTTTTCAATTTGCTTATCTGATCAATTCCACCACGATTTTTTAAGTTAAAACAAATTACAAGTATTTAGGTAGAGCAGGAAATTTTAAAGGGCTGCAAAATTTTAATGAGGTAAATTTGATAGAATAACTAGAACTAGACAACTGCTTTTAAAAAAGCAAATAAAATTTAGTTTCAACCCTAAGTCCAGCTACATGAACTTTAATTTTTATTATCTCATCTCATGGAATGAACCACATGGCCTAGGAGAAATAACACTGTGGCTATTTAAAGACAAGGCAGGTTCTGACAGCTCTCACTGAACTTCCAGTGGAAACCAGAATTCCAAAGTCCATGGATGAATCAGGGAACCTTGTGTACGTGACACAAGAAAACAACACCACAAACAAAAGCTTTAGGGCAAAAGCACTGCACTTGCTACTACAAGATAATTTGTCTTCTAAATTTAGATAACAATTAAGAAAATGTTATCTAGTGACCTGAAATCTGGAAGGCACTTTAGGATATGATTTTGACCTTCTTGTTCTTCTTCAAGAGCACATTTAAAGCCAGAACATGAATGCTGTTACTCCATTTGACACTTTGACAAAGTAACAGCCTTAAGTCTGACGATTAAAACTCCAAATTCCACGGCAATAAAAGGCTCAAGAGAGTTTCCTAAACACGTTTTCCACAGGTACTCCCCGTGCCCAGAGGCAATGGGGTGAGTCTCTCCTGCCTCTCAAAGATAAGAGGACAAAGATGACTGTGGATATATGGCATTAGTTTATTTGGGAGGGACCTGCCAGACAGGTGATCTGCTATCAGGTCTCTAAAAACACTCCCAGGAAATTACCACAACATCAGCGAGAGAGGAAAATGACAATTTTTAAGCTATGCTGCATGAAAGATTACAAAAAAGGCATTTAAGCTACAATTCTGTCTATTAATGCCATTCTCTGATAAGCATGAATTCCCCAGAAGTGAAGTGGCTGCTTCCAATATGCAGGATTCCCTGAAAATAGCATTCCACCCACTGCACGTGGAGGCAGGTGAGTAAGAGGCAAGGAAGGAGCTCTTCATGGAATCTACCAAGGGCTAACACCCACTAAATGTGATGAATTTTGGATTTCACAGCATTTTGGAAATCAGACCAGCCTGGAGTACCCTGTGTTAAGCAAGGCTTAAGAAAGCAATTATTCAAGGAGCTCTTTTGCCAGCACACAGTAAAAAGATGAAGAAACTTTTCAGGCCAGGGTGCGGGAACTAGAAATTCAGAATTTTAACTTCAAAGTTATCAATGCAAGAGTCTTAATACCAGGAGAAATAAAAAAAATTGTACTTGAACAAGGAGTAGAAATGACATCAACTCATTTGGATGCATTTTGCTCAAGCAGCACTGCTGATAAAGAAGCAGCAGAAGCAGAGGACTCAAGACATGAGAAGAGCCCAGGACACTGAGTTTGGATCAGCCCATATCAGTGCCATGTCTCACTGTGCCTAAAGTCACCCGGAGCAGGCAGCTGAGAGCCAGCACCACGTGCCACTCAACCTGCTGCCAGGGGATGCTGCAGGCTTGCTGAGTGAGAGAATTCAGCCTGGGATGGATCCCACAAACTCAGGGGGGCAGATCCCCTCCCTCACCCCACCCCCACCCCCGCAAGGGGTCCCCTCTCGGGGACGCCCCTTTGAGCTCCCCAAAACCAGGTGAAGGTTGCACAGGCACG
>JAOTQP010000362.1:35266051-35282809 GCA_026413545.1 Cichladusa arquata | reverse complement strand
CCCGCCCCTCAGGGCGCGGCCGCTCCGGCGCCCTCGCCCCGCTCCGCCCCGACCCCCCCAGTGGCGGTAATTCACCTTCGTGGGGCTCCTTCCAGGTGTTGGGGGGCCTGTGCTGCGCTCCCGGGCTCGGCTGATGGAGGCAAAGCACTGCCGGCAGCCACGCGGTGGGACCTGGCCGGGAGGGGTCACGGCGGTGTAACGTGAACACCGTGCTGTGAGGCTGGGGAGTCAAATATTGGCCTGGTCTTCCGCCTCATCCCCGGCGCAGCCTGAAACGTCCCTGAAAATGTCCTACAGGTATCCAGCTGAGAGCTACTGTGGTGATCTCTGCTGTGGGCACGCTGCTCAGGAGCATCGCTGCTGCTCCAGCACAGAATCAGAGTCACAGACTGGCTTGGGTTGGAAGGAACCTGAAAACTCATTTGTTAGGGACACCTTCCACTGCCCCAGGCTGCTCCAAACCCCAGAGTCCAGCCTGGCTTTGGACACTTCCATGGATCTGGGGACAGCCACAGCTCCTCTGGGCACCCTGTGCCAGGGCCTCCCCACCCTCACAGGGAACAATTCCTGCCCAATATCCCATATAATTGAATCCTGCCCTCTTTTAAGCTGGAATCCATTCCCATTGCCCTGTCACTCTGTGCTGTTCCCTCTGTGTTTCTGGTAGGCTCCCCTGAGGTACTGGAAGGCACCTGGAGTGTGTTTATGGCCTCAGCTCCAGGTGAGAGGCACCATTAACATCTGGCTGTACCTCCCCAGCGTGTCCTGTCCAGGTAATTAATTGGCTCTGCTCCTTCATGAGTTTGTTGTCACTCCTTACACCTTTATTTTTATTTATTTTTTTTTAAATAATGGATGCTGCAAAGTACATCTCTTGTCTCTGGATAAAAAGGAAGACATGGCTCTTAGATCTGGAGATCCATGTGGGAAAGCACAAGTGCCTTAGTGCTGGCCTTTAATTTCTGTGTTCTATAAACACCTCTAATTGCACAAGCAACAAGTATCAAGTTCTCTGAGGACTGGTTATGCTGTTCACCAGCCCCAGATAGATATTAAGTGATTCCAGATCCCTTTTCAAACTGTTTGGTGGGATGGACTAAGGGGGTTTTTTGGGGGGATGTGAATAGTTGGTGGTACTAGACTGGAAGAAAAATTATCTATATTTCACATATATGAATATACAGCCAAGTCAAGGCTTAGTAACACTGCCAAGCTCTAACTCACAGATCAGTAACTAGACCTGGTGACCCACCAGGATCCAAAAAATTGATCTATTTCAGTTCTTTTACATTGAGATGTCTGCTTGAGTTCTTAATCAGACATCCTTTGTGTTTCTCTGTCGTGTCCCAACACTTCCCAGCATTAAATCCACCCAGTGACCATTTATTTTTTTTATGATTTGAAACATCCCAAACACAAAATAAGATGTCAGGGCTTGTGCACATCTAGAAGCATCAAGACATGTGGCAACACCTTTTATGCCATCTTTTATCCAAGTATTTCAGAATGATTTACAAGCGTTAATTAATGTTAAGTGTTACAACACTCCTACTTAATCTGTAGTTTTTAATATTCTTCAATAGCAGAATATTTAAACGTGACCTGTTCTGCAGGTTGTGTTTTCACTTGGCTCAGCTTCTTCAGAACGCTGGTCATGTTGCCACATGAGTAGGAAATCATAGCTAAAAATATTGCTGGTGTGTGTGTGAATATATACATTCATATATGTACTTCCCATTGCAGGGGTTTGGCTAAGTTGTTTGGTTTATTTTTTGCTGAAAGAATGTAAATTATGGTCCATGTTTCTATTTTACCAATTGTTTTTTATAAAAATAGAAGAAATGTGCCACCTGCATAAGAAAATTTGCATGGATGTCATGTCTCTTACTCAAGGAGCTTATTATCCTCAGGCTGGGGTTGGTTTTTGCTTGCAGGATTCCTCTGGCAGAGCAAATCCTTCTGGCCATCCAGGAAATATTCCAAACACACTCATTCTCTGGGGTTACTCTTGTCAATCACCTGTTTATCAGCACCATGGGAATCACAGGTGGAGTCATTCCTGCCTTTCCCTTCCCACTTTTGAGCATGGCCAGGGCTCTGGGAATTGGGATGGGTGCTGGTGGCTGGGACCAGAGAGCTCTCCCAGCTGCACTGGGGGTTTGCTCCCATTTAATTACACTACCAAGAAAAGGGTGGTTTGGTGTAGATATTGTACAGACCTTAGGAGAAATTGCCAACTGTTTTTATGAGGCACTTGATGCAAAATGCTTCAAGGGCTTTGGGCTAGGCTGTTGTTTTATTGCTAGTAAAAGGATGAGTTTTATCCCAAGCAGACACATTAAATGTCAGCACAGTTGCTGTCTCCTCTTTATTTTTAAATGTCTTTCTCATGTGAATTTTGGGAGTGTTTCCCTTTTTCACCTTTTGGCTCCTCATTTTTATTTTCCTTTCACCTTAAACTCCAGATCGTTTTTTTTCACCCCCTTCCAAGATCAATCTGTCTCTGCATTTTTAATGAATCATTTACTGTGACATATGAGCACTGAAGACACAGTGTCAGGGACTTAAGCATCTGTGGAGAGCAGGAGGAGATGAAATGGATGTGATCTTAGCTTCAGTCTTTTGTTCATGTGGGATGGGGCTTTGCCTAGAGGCAGCACAAATATAACTTTTCCTTCTAGGGAGTAATGAGGAGAGTTAAAACCCAGCAATGTCTCATTTTTCTCTCTGGAGCACTGCTAGGAATTGAGGATTTCAGCTGTGCCTTTGCTGTTCCCACTCTTAGTGAATCAACACAAAACCCAACGTGGTAGGAAAGGAGTTTTTGTGCAGAACTCATTCAGAACACCTAGAGAAGCATTTCTGAATGCAAAATGAGAACCACAGGGTTTATAATATCAGGAGTGGCACCAACAGAGAGAATCCTTGTCATTATCTCTTTCATCTTTCTTTGTGGTCTAAGTCATTCCCCCTTTGAAACTCTGGAGAAAGAGAAGACCCCATTCAGGCACTGTCCTTACATAACCAAATAAAAAAAAAAAGGACCAAAATGACAAGAAATTAATCTCTCCCAGGGTTGCCCTCTTTATCAGCCAGCTTCACTTTCCTTTGGGAAAAAAGTGCTGGATGACAGCCTAAATGATTTCATTTTAGAAAAGGTAAATAACTGCCTTAAAGTATTTTTACTTTCATACGTATGAATTATGTGAAACTCATCATATTCCAAAAGAGTTTTAATACAAATTTTCAGTTCTCTTCCTGTGGACAGATAATAAAATTCCTACAAAATAAATAATTATTTTGCACTTTTTGCTTTGTTCCAAAATTATTGAGATACTTTACAGTTATATGAGTTGCACTACTTGAAAACATGAGAGAATGTGGAATTAATAAACTTTTTAAATGCTGCTGATGAATTGAAATGAAATCCACAGCTTACCTCCACAATGTTTTTGGGTTGGGGCAATATAGGTGACCATCAAAATATTCTCCTTGAATGTTTTAAATCAAACTTATAAATTTTAGATGCAGTTGTTGAATTCACAAATTCAAATGCAGGCTGAAATCACAGCCCTGTTTTGGTGCTGGGCTAAAGTGGGATCATTTTATTCACATGAGCAGTGACAGTGATTTGGCCTGGATGTGTTCTGTAAAGTTGTTTCTGTAGTGAGACTGTGTGTGTAACAAATTCCCTTTTCAATTAAACACCTGGAGCCTGTAGACCCCACACCAGCAGGGATTTTTCCCCACCTCAAGTTTAAAAACAAAGATACAAAATATTACAGAAATTAACTTTGATACAAACATCAAGTTGTTTCCATAAAGGCTACATTTAAACCAATGATTGCTTTTACTTTTTAACCTATTATCCAGACTTTTGCTTCATGAAAACAGGGATTCCAAACTAGCTAACCTATTTTCCTGGAGGAGGCAGGGATGTTTCTTTCTAGGATTTGCAGAGTCTTGTCAGAAGAGCCCATCCCACTGGAGCTTCTGGTTCCTTTCAGACACTCCCTTGTCTCTTAGGGGCACCTTGTGTCACAGGGTTTCACCACTGTGGCATTTATTAGCTGTGATTTCATCCATATTTCACAGCAAAATGGCATTTTCTGGATATTTGTCTCTAGCCCTCATTTGTACTGTAGAATTTTTTTTGTGAGTGCCATGAAGAGTCCAAGCTGAATTCCTAAAATCCCAGTCTGTGCTATGAAAACGAGGTTCTCCAGGTCTGTATTGAGATTTTCCTTCTCTGAATACACCATAATTTATATACTCAGTTATAAACTGACTCTGTGTTCATCACAGAATGCAAAAGTTCTGCAACATTGTCATGTTTTCAACGTTATTTTTGAAGGATTCTTAAAATATGTGACAAGTGTTTGTTGTTTCTTTGCTACAGCGTCCTGACAGTGATAGCAGATTTTAAGGATCTTTTGCACTGCCTTTGAAAGGCTTTATACATATATTTGTTGATGAAGATTTAAATATTTTAGACCAACAATTTGTAATTAAATAGTCATAAGAAGTAGGAGTGTGAAGTGGCCAAGTGTGGAGAGATTGTCAGACCTTAAGAGTATTCATTTGTGTGCTCTTTAGAATTATTGTGTCAATATGACTTCTGGTTGTTTTGAAATACAAATACATGAATAGCTGTAATTACTTCTGGTGTCATTCAAAATATCCTAGAAGCTTTCTGAAGGGTGGGATCAGAAGAGCTGGTTGATACTTTGGTAATTTAAAACCTCAGTAAGGAGAACATTCCAGGAAATACTTTTTGGTTCAGATCGATGTCACAGAGAAGATGAGAGCTGGGGAAGACAAATGAAGAATGCCAGGTTTTGGTCCAACAGATAATAATAAAGTTTCCTGCAGTGTTATTATAGAATGATAATGGAAAGTGGAATTCTGGAAGGTTCAGATGGATGAGAGGACACTGGGATTCAGATATTAATTACTGGTTTTGCTAAAATGCCCACAAGTTGAGGTTTCAGAATGTGACTAACCTGTTTCAGAAAGGGATGGTAACAGGGAGTCAAGTATTTATCAAATAATCCATGAGTATTGCATTAGAAAATTTGCCATTTGGAATTTTACAAATGGAAGGTGAAGATCCATGGTAATGGACAAGCTGGTAAGGATTTTATAATTTATATTGCTGATAAGTGTGTAGAATTAACCCTTACAAACACATGGCATGGCCCAAGCAGTTGTCCTGCTTCCAGAGGCAGCACTTTTATGCTCGTAAAGCCTTTCTGCAAAGGAAAATGATTGAAATATGATTTGAGGCCCATTTCCTTCAAAGAAATGTAGCTGCTGCTGCTCCTGCTGTTATCTGAAGCCTTTGTTAGAGGCAGTTCTGTGGGAATGCAGCAGGAATCCTGATGAAGTCACAGGTGTGACTCTGGGACAATGGGTGGGAATTGGTCCAAGCCAGTGTGTTTTGGTGGCAGCCCATAATCCCTGATTTAGGGATTTCATAATTTCTGCACAGAATTTAAGTAGCATTGAAATAATCCTGCCAACAGCAGCTCAGGCACCCCTTTGTTCCTGTTCACTGTGACAGAAGTAATACCTCTCCCCAAGTGCTGTAATTCCTGAAAATCTGGCACCTTACAGGTTTCAGAGGAAATACTATGGAAGGTTCCCAAATCTGACCTATTTCAGGTTTTCAGAAGGACAAGTTTCTAGGCTTGGAAGTCTCTCAGGGAACCCCTAATAGCTGCCCACTCTTTTTTTTCATGAGGACAATCCAGCTGGAACATTTCTCTCTGGTGATTGTGTTCTGACAAGATGGATGGGCTGAGCCATTCCGGGGGTTTTAAATCCTGTAAATTCAAACCCAGAATCTTTCTTCTGCAACCAGCAGAACATCCCAGCCTGCTGAACAATACCCATTGTTCAGGCCACTGGGGAGCTAAATCCTGCTCCAGCTTCTTCTGCTGAATAGTTTTGGAGTTAATTCATCTGCAGATTATTTTATAATAATTCCAATTCGACGGACAATGTTAATATCTGAGATGGCAGAATTCTGTTTACTCCCTAGAGTGAGAATGTTTTTCAGTTCAGGCTGCTTTAAAATGAACAAAATTTAACTTTTTTTCCATTTGCTTAGAAACTTTTGTACACAGCATCAACCTTTCTGATTTTCATTTCTCCCTTTTTTTTTTTTGCCTTGAAATTCTTTAGGCAATGAAAATGTACTTCTAATTTTGTAGTGATACACAGTGCATGCAGCCAGTTTTAGTAATATCAACTAATTAACTTTCATGAAACTGCAAGGGGAAAAGTATTTTTGTTTCATGTGGAGAGAGAGGGAAAGTGAAGGGCACACACACAGATCCTGGAGTTTTTAACCTGCACCAAAACATGGTTTGTTTCTTCTCCAAGATCACAGAAGTTTTCACTTCCAGAGAGGTGGAAGGCCACAAGTACAGTTGGGGAAACTTGGTTAATTTGTGTCCTAGAGCTGTCAGGATCTACACTGAGGGGAAGAAAAAGGCTCCAGCACTTGAGCAGCTATTTGGAAGTGGGAAGGTGGGTGCCAGAGTGTCTGGCAGTTCAATATCAAGGTGGATTAAGAGCATTAAGGAAGCTTAAACAGCTCCCAGGAGAGGCATTCCCATGGGTTTGGAGGCTTACTCCTCTGGAACAGTTGCTTGGCTGCAATTTGGGTTGAAAGATCAGGTTTTCTTCTGGAATTGTGCATGGCACTACTTAGTTTGACCTTTTTTTTTTTTTTTTTTTTTTTCCTAAGGATGCTCCAGGTTTGACTGCTCAGGTCCTGCTGAGTTTTCAAATTTGATAAAGCTCAGACCACATCCCTTGCCAAGTTTAATGGGAACAGGTAGGTTTCCCCTTTTTGATTAATATTTCTATTTTAGTGACCTCTTACAACCAATAGTCCCAATCTATATATTGGTTTCCAACTTCTATTATCATTAAAATCTGAGGCAGTTGCCTGAGCCATGTGTGTTTTGTGCTGCTGGAGGGGAGCACTAAGATGTGGCTGGATGTTCTATCCACACTACCTGGCATTATCTGGAAGAATCCTGTCTGCATTAAATATTTATTGCCAAATGTTTAACAAAAAAGCTTCAAAATATTGAAATTACCTTTAAAAAACTATTATTTTAAAATAATAGCATGCTGTTATCCATAAAAGATATTATTTGAGAAAAACTCAGTGGGATGAGCACAATATATAACATATGTCTGTCATATGTTAACAGGTGATTTTTCTTCTACATTATTGGTTCAGATTCTTATTAGATTACTACTTGATTATTATTAGATTCTACTTGAGAAGCTAATTATTAGATTATTACAGATTGTTATTAGATTCTACTTGAGATTTGTTCCAGATAAAGATGTGTTTTTAAAAAATTTATCTAGAATGTAATAACATTATTTTCCATTATAAATAGCTTCAATATTTGGAATAATAGTTATGGTAGGATTTCTATGTCAATATAGAAATGAAGAGAAAGTGTCCAGACAGAGTAGAAAATGTTGGATATACTGAGGCACTGAGCTTGGGCTTCCAGGTTAAGACAATAAATATGGATCTGCACATGTCCAGTCCAACTTTTTGTGAAATTATAGAAAAACAGCAGTCAGAGTGTCCATGGCTTGTGTTGATATTATAATAAAGTAGTAATGAAAAATGGGAGTGTCATTTCCAAATGGATTCTGGTGCTTCTGCTGCTCCCTCAGTTGGATTCTCTGCTGCTTTTGGGGCATTATGGGGATTTGAAGCAGAAAGGTTTCAAAGTGGCTGGTGAAGAGAAGGCAAGAAGCAGAGTCAGGCTGTGAGGATCCTGTGATGGCAGCACAGGCTGGGCTGAGGGAGGTGGGGACATGGCCCAGGACCCTCCCAGGAGCTGCTCTGTGCATTCTGCCCAGCACATTTCTCCTCCAGCAGCCTGTGATGAACCAGCCTGGGAAGCAGAGTTGTGTCCTTGCTCTTGGAACAAGCAGTTACCTCAAAACTCAGGTATTTTTCAAGCTGTTACAGCAATTTCTAAGCTCTCCTCTGTTAGGCCCCACTGCCAAGCACATGGCCAGGCCATTTATATGCTTTAACTATTCCTGTGTTGTGGAATGGCATTTGTGGATTATTGGCAATGTTAGACTATAGCAGCTCTTCAGTTACACTCCTGCTGCACTTCCACAAACACTTTAAGCCAGCATAAGCCAGAGATGCTGCCCTGCCCTGCACAAATGTTCTTGCAGCTGCACATTTAATTGATTGGGGAGCTGATTTGGGTTAAAACCAGCCCAGCCAAGAAGCCAAAACCATCAGCTCTAACCTCCTTCCCGAGCTCACCTCCTCCCCAGCCTCTCCAATATTTATGCTGGCCTGAAGGTCTGCACCTTCCTGGGGCTGAGACCACAACAAGTGTGTGAAGAAAACCAGGAGCTGCTTTTTTGTTGCAAGGGCTGGTTTTTAAAGGGCTTGAGGAATTAAACTGTGGCTCCTCGTTAAACAGCCAGATATTCTACAAGAGTAGAATAATAAATGGTCATATTTTTATGCCCTGACTCCCAAGGCACACCTTAGAGACAACCCAGGGTGTGACCCTGGACTAATTTTGTCTCCATCACCTGCCTGCCTTTGACCAATTTTCTCTTAAAAACATCAAGTTGTATCTTCTGTGATCCAAACTGTCTCTGAGCAAAACATGTTCCCACACCCTCTGAAATATTTTTCTATCCTCTCACAGTAGATACTTTGTGTATTAGGTAGTTTCAGTCAGTATTTATGCAACAAAGCAATGGAAGGAAAATACAGGAGTTGGGTGATTTGTCAGTGCTAAAATCTGACACTTGAAGCAGCTCATTTTCTCTATAACTCTGCTAAAATAATCTCTGAGTTTCACAAGTGATTTATCCTTGGATTACAAGGATTTACAGAGGTTTGCTCATCCCAAATTACATTTATTTTGTTGTTAGACACAGAAGAACAGAACTTTGTTTGCAGGGAACAGGCAGTTTGTGGGCATGGGCAGGAAAAGTGACACTACAGCCCTGGCTGATGGGTTTGTTTGTGGGGTTTTTTAAACATTAGGTCAAAGATGGAGACATTATTCAGAGTTGTACTGAGTAAAGCATCACCTGTGCACCTGCAAGGACACCTCCATTTCCTAGCTAATATTGCAGAATTAACTCTGCACCCTGCCAAGCAAAATTCAGGTGTGGAGTTTGCTTTGTGTCATTTAGGAGACATGAGAGAGATAAAGGACTAATTATAGAGGTCGACTGCCAATTCTGTCTAAACTGGAAGTTTCCTCCTCTTCTCAACAGTAACTAGGACACTGTGTTACAAAAATAATCTGACAAAATTCCATGGTGGGATGGTAGTCAGCTCCTAATGGATGTCCTGGGTTCTGGCTGCTCGTGTGGCAGTCACTGAGTTATCCCTGATTTCACTTCAGCTGTGAACAAACTAACAAATTTTGAGGTTTTCTCAAATATTCTGATGATGAGCAGGAGTGGAAAGATTTTAATCTTATAAAATCATAGAATTGTTTAAGCTGGAATAACCCTCCAAGGTCATGGAGTCCACCACTGCCCCATGTCCCCAAGTGCCACATCCACACAGCTCTTAACTCCCTGCAGGGATGGGGACTCCACCACACCCTGAAAACATGGGAATTCAAATTCCTTGAACTGTGTGAATTTCCAATCCATTCTGACTATTCAGGAGTTCTGGCTTTTCTTTCAGGAAGAGCTTGCAACCTAAGAATTTCTTTTGGTTATAAAAGCCAAGAAAATCATTGACCAATTTACATGGTAAAGTTCTTTTAAGTTAAAGTTAAAAAATAATAATTAAAAAATTGGAGAGTTTTTCTAAAATGATCTGGAAGGCTGCTGCTGAAAAAGCAGTTCAGCAGATTTTGAGATAATACAGATTAATATTCTCTTTATTTCTTAGCCCACTGTAATTTTCTCTGGTCTCTCCTCCATCTTACAGCATCTGTGTTATTTTCCTTAAAAATGTGACTAGGATCTTTAAATAAGAGGAAAGTAAACCCATTGACTGTCCCAGCTAAATACTTAATCTATTCCTTCAAAGAAGTAAGGAAAGTGAAGTGAAAATTTTAAATCTGTTGGATTGAAATTCAAATTTTTGTTATTTCCATTTAAAGGAAATTTCTTAAAAATGAAATTTGAATCCAGATTAATTTCTAGTGTAGAAAAGCTCAGTAGTATGGAAATTCACTGAGCTCCAGTTTAGAATGCCTTTAAAGCACAAGTAATGATTATTATCTTTAAAGCAAAGGCAGAGCATTTTTATTTTAACTCGTGAAGTTGTATGAAACAAACTCTGGGTGCTTAAATTATTTTTGGATGGAATCCTCAATTCTCAGAAGCCACACTTCGAATAAGCTGCTACAATCTGAGTGCTATGAAATGTTTATAAATGCCAGGTTGGAGAAAATGCAGAGTGCAGAGTTCTGGGGGTGAGGCTGGGATTCAAGAGGTGCTTGGGAAGCATCCCTGAAATGAAGGGCTGGTAGAAGTTTGCTACTTGGAAGGCAGGATTTTTCAACAGGAGACTTGGCACTGGATGTGCTAGAGCTGCTCTTAACAGTTTAATTAATGCTGTGTTATGTATGCACAGTTTTTTTAGCATCTCCTATTTGGAAACACTGCTTGATATATAGAAATAAAAAGTGTGCACACTCCCTAAGCGATGCACGTTGTTGTGGCTGTGAACTCTGTACGTTTGTAATGTTGAATTTGTCAAAGTTAATGTGTTGAAAAGTAACAAGTTACTTAAGTTAGTTAAATGTCTCTTTCTGGAGGAAAATTACCATAATGGTTACTTTTACTAAAATGCAATTACTGTCATTGTAACAATCAATCATATTTTCCTGGGGAAGGAACTTTCCTAGTTCTGAAGGCATTAAAATGTAAGATTGCTCTGCTCAGTGTTCACAAGAGCTGCAGAGGCAAGAAACTTCTGGGGAGAATCAAGTTCCTCTCAGATGGTTTTCTTCCAGAGTATTGCAAAATAGAAATTAACTTCTTAAATGAAACTGAGCCTTGTAAAACACCAAGCAAAGCTTTATAAATTCTGAAGGCTTGAAAAATATCTGAAAAAGGTTTTGTTACAGCTGTGCTTGATTTAAGCCTAAAGCAACAAGTTCCCATCTGCATTTCCCACTTGGCTGCCAGAACCTGGGAAGTGCTGCACAGGAATCTGGAAAGAAAAAGATCTTAAAACTCATCCAATCCCAATCCCAATCCCAATCCCAATCCCAATCCCAGTCCCAGTCCCAGTCCCAATCCCAATCCCAATCCCAATCCCAATCCCAGTCCCAGTCCCAGTCCCAATCCCATCCCATCCCATCCCATCCCAATCCCAATCCCAATCCCAATCCCAATCCCAGTCCCATCCCAATCCCAATCCCAATCCCAATCCCAGTCCCATCCCAATCCCAATCCCAATCCCAATCCCAATCCCAATCCCTACCAGGTGTAAGGACACTTTCCATAGACCAGGATGCTCCAAATCCTATCTAGCCTGGGGACACAGGACAGAAATGAGTTCTTAAAATATTCAGGGATATTTTCATGGGTTTTTACAGGAAATTTCTTCCTTGCACAAAATTTTTTAACCTGCTCTGTCACAGAGAAGAAAAGTTCTTAAATTTTCACAGGTAAGAAATAATTTCATGATATCCTATGAAAAATGGAATTGTTTTTTCAGCCACTTTTTGTCACATAGAAATATGGTTTGAACTCTACACCCATCACTCAAAGCACAATTAATAATCTCATGGAAGTTTTCAAGCTTAGCTGATTTTTTTTTCCTAGGATAGTGAACTTCAAAGGATTTTATAATCACATTTTTTCTTTTTGTCTCTATATGGAAACAAAAATGTCATCTCCATTGCAAAACAACTGCTAGAACATGCACCAAAAGTGTTTTCACACTTGGAGATCCATGTTCATATATGATTCTGCTGTGGTAAATAGAATGGGATAAACACATTGTTTCCACACATCCCCAGCTTTTGTTTGGTTTATATTAAGTTTATTTTGCAAAGGATGACAAAGGTTTCAGTGAGGATACCCAGGCATTGACAATACTGATATTTAGGCAATTTTCTGTTTGAAATATGAAAGTTATTTAAATTTCACTGGTTGTAGTTGGTTGAATTAGTGCTGTAAGTGTATTTTTAGTATTTATTTCAGTGCATACTTTTCAAACTCTCCAATACAAGACAGTGATTCAGTACCTGTGATTTAGGTCACAGAATTATCTTGTAAGTTCATTAGGGTATTCAAATTCCAATTAAAATATATGTTTTGGGTTTAAAATTTATTCTTTTCTTGCTCTGGCTGGTATCTTGTTGGATTTTGGGGAGATCACTCACCAAATAACATCCTTCTACAAAAATTCCTTCTTCCTCAAAATTCCTTTGCTTAATGTCTCACTGTTATTGCTCACATGTTGGTATGAAATTTAAACCTGAAAATTTAACCAAATGCCAAATTCCAAGCCCACTGAAAGAGTTTTTACTAAGTTAGGATATAAATACCCTTGTTTATCAAATATATACTCCTGTTTATCAAATTCTTCTGGCTAAAGGCAAGAAGAGCAAAAGGATCTCTTCTTTTTACTTTTCCATGAAGCACTTTTAGGTTAATATATATTTTTGTCCGAATAACCTCCCCCAAGCTGTGCTGTTAGAATTACATTTATAGTTTCTCCCTTGCAATCCATTGCTGGGATCAATAATTCCAGCCCTGATACAATCACAGAAGTGATAATATTGTCCTTATGGTGGAAAATGAAAATTAATACAAATGATGCACTAATTAGAATTCCAAGCCTGGTTGGCACAGGGTTGATTTCCTTGGCTCCCAGCCTAATCTTGTTACGTTGTTTTTAACTATGAAGAGAGTGGGTTTAAAGATCTCCAGCAGTGCAAATGAGATGAGGGAGCTGTAAAGAGCTTAAAGAATCACAAAAGTGTAACTCCTCCAAAACAAACCATGGCATGGACACAGAGGGGGAGAAAACTTCACCTGAACATCCCTGGGTGGGGTGAGGACACTCCCAAAAACCAATTTCTGGGGCTGTTAAATAAATCTTGTGGAGTCCTGTAGTGCTGTCTAATTGCATGGGAGGCCAGAGGTGTAAACCATTAATAATATGGTACATTTTTATTTGGAAAAGGGTAATTACAGTGTAAATGCTCAAGAATCCATTTTGACAAATCTATGTAACTTTATTATTGTGCAGCCTCTGCTTAGGAAGACTCTTTATAGCATTAATTTCCATGAGTTCTAGGACATTTGTAACAAAATTACTGATATTTTTGACACAGGAGATTAAGACATTTTAATCATTGGTTGTTTGTTTTATTTGAGAAACAGTTATGCTGCCCCAATACACAATAAAATAACATCTACAAAATAAAATAGAGGGAAGAAATCTTAACAAAAACCCTCCTGATTTATGAAATCTAGTTCAGGTCTTCTTTGAATAACAGAAATTTTGGTTTTGGGAGCTACCAATTTCTACATAGTCATGTTAAGGTGTGTAAAGTGTTGAAGTCATCAGAATTTTAGAACATTTTTTCCTCTGGTTATAATGTGTATTTTTTCTTTAATTTGCATATGATTCATTTCATGTACATATAGATCTGTACATTACATATACAAAAAGTAATTTTTTTAAAATTTTCCCCTTTTTCCTTTATGAATTACCCACATTAATGGCTCAACTCCACTTCCAATAATTCCTTTTGATAAGAATGAAGGCCAGTGCTAAATCAAATTTTACTTTTCTCTGTATGAAAAACCATCTGTAGAGCTGAAAACCAGTACATTTCTACAGGCAGACTTTTTTTTTTTTTTTTTTTTTTTTTTTTTTTTTTTTTTTTTTTAAGTGGGAAAATAATGCAAAACATTTACATCAGTTCTATGGAGTTTGAGTGAAATTTTTTATTCAAGTGCTTGACTTTTCGTCTTGGAGCATCTTTAAGTGGAAGCACATTCAATGTGTTGATAAACATATCCTTCCTTAATTTTTTCATTTTCTTGTAATTATTTTCACTTTCAACAACGATTCTTTGGAATTCCTTGGGTCTCCTGATCCAATTGGCACTAAATGGATTTAATGTGATTCTGTCCAACGCTTTAACAAATTCAGGGAACTGCTGAAATTTGAATTTATGACCAACGTCATCCCATAATTTATAATTTGGCAGATTTCCCTGGACTATTCCTTTATCTCTTTGTGGGAAGGATCAAGTTTCTTCCTAGGTAGGTTTCCAGCAGAATGAGTAGATGTTGGTGGGTGAGAGGGGCTGCATTTCCTGGGAATTCCCTGGGGATTTCAATCCCATCCAGCCGAGGAAGGCACCGAGAAGCACAGGAGTATCCAGGAGGAGGAAAAGTAGGTCAGTGGAAACGATCCCTGAGACTGCTCAGGAGGAGAATTGGGATTTCAGCCCTGATCACTTCACACTGGATAACCTTGGGAAGGAAAGTAAGCCAGGCAGGGTAAAAATACCTCTGCTGGTGTGTTCAGCTCAGGAGCCGTCGGGAATATTCCCAGGAGCCACGGGAAATGGACTGAGCTGCTCCAATCCCCAACTCTGAAACAGCACAGGCACCCTCTCTGCTCTCCACTGCTCAGCAGATAATACAGTCTATTTTCCAAGTGGCTAATTTTGGCAATCAGGAACTACTTGCTGCTGAAATCCTTGATTTTTTTCCATGAGGAGAGGCTTGTGTTGCTGCTGCTGTTATCCAAGGAGGAGAGAGCCTGCACTGTGCCCATCCCTTCCCTCTGTCAGAGCACTGAGATTTTTCTCTGCTGCCTTTTTACCTTTTCCTCCTGTCACTCCTGCAGTTTATTTTAAACTTTAATTTATACGGAGCTCCTGCTTTCTCTATCAATATCACATCATTATTCTTACCTGATTCTCTTGATAATTTGTTTGCACTGGAATTCTTGGCAGTGAACTAAGAATTTCATTGTCTACCTACTCTCTTTTCTCTTGGAGAGTATAATAGAGTGGGAGGGAGAAGCCTCATGGTAATATTTTTATATTTGAAATGTAGCCACACTTTATATGCTCCTACACATGGTGCTACTTATAGCTAATGAAACAAGTCTCATCTTGTGGTCTAGAGCTTTTCTATTTTGGACTATTTTGTGCTAATTCCACTCATTTCACCTCCTTCTGATTAATGCTGCTTCTCTTCTCCTCGTCTGCCTCTGTGGGATTATTTAGGAAGGGACTATTGCACTGCCTGGGAAGCACAGCAATCATCCTCACCCCAAAAAATGAGGAAGAACAAGTGGAGTTAATGGGATGGGGCCACAGCTGGGACCATCTCAATGTCCACTGAGAACAGATCCTTTGGAAGCACAAAGCTGCTGCAGCCAGCAGCTTCTGGGACATGGGGACACAGAACTTCCCCCACTGGGAGGCTTTTGGAACCTCAGAGTTCCCACAATCTTTCCTGTAATAAATCCAGTAGTACAACTGCATCTGGTTCAAAGTCAGTGGTAACCTGAGGAGAAGAAAATCCCATGTATCTGCTGATCAATTACTAATATAATATTATAATGCTATTTTTTGTTATGTATCTTTATAAGCCACTTCAAGTAAACAATGATAACATACACAGCAAGTAAATAGAATTTAAAAATAGGTTAACATTGGCAGAACTGATTATTTTTAATCCCTGTGTGTTTTATAAAAGGATACTTTTGCAAGACACCTTGTTTAGTATAAAATAAAGATTTTTTTTTTAATGGCACATCTCCCTTTTTCACATCCCTCATCTCCTGCCTTAGAGATTATTTGTTCTGCTGGGAAAACCCTGTTTTGAAAGAAGTTTACTCCACACTTTCCTTCTTCCAGAAACTCTTTCAGCCTATTTTTAGGTTGCTTAGATTTCAAAGCAAACTGGGAGTGCTTTGATAACATTTAAGGATTCCACCCCACCTGAATTCAGAAGGCACAGCAATAGAAACCTGCTGTGCTCCTTATCTCAGGCAATTTTGATAAAAACCACCATGTCCCGTGATCCACACAGATATTGGCAAATCAACTCCAAATTCAATGGTCTAATTACAAAGTAATTTATTGGGAACAGTCAGGGAAGCATTTAAAAATGCTCATTACAGACCAAATAAAATATATTTGACTCAGCTGTTTTCAGCTGTGATTTCTGCTTCAAATGGGTGAATAGAAGAGGAAAGGAAAATTTCAATTCTGAAATATGTACTGCTGGTAGACAGGAATGCTCAGCTTGAATTTTTTTACCATATCTTAATACTTGCAGTCTTTTAGACACATTAAAAATTTATTTAATGGTTGGGCAAGAGAAAATTTTGAAATTAATTTAAGCTGGTTCATTTGAATCCCATTTCCTGATCACAACTGCAAATTAATAAACTTTTATGATAAATTTAATTACCTAACTGGCTCTACTATCTTGGAGACTTGTTAAATCCTGAGTATTGGTTTTGATCAACATGAAAATAAATAATGTTGGTGTCTAAATGGATTTACACTCATCGAACATCCTTCATGAGAACAGTTGCAATAAAATTGATTGAAACTTGATGGTTTCTGTGAGAACACTTTAAATAGATCTTAGTCAAATGTCAGCAAATTCAGTACTGATTCCCTTCTTTTTTTTTTTTTGCTTATTTCTTTTAATAATTTCATTATCATAAATAAATCTTAATTTAATCTAACATATATGCCAATCTGGAAT
>JAOTQP010000362.1:35240577-35255960 GCA_026413545.1 Cichladusa arquata | reverse complement strand
CCAGAGAAGCTGTGGCTGCCCCTGGATCCCTGGAAGTGTCCAAGGCCAGGCTGGATGGAGCTTGGAGCAGCCTGGGAAAGTTGAAGGCGTCCCAAACCATTCCATGATTCTGTGATAACCAAAAAAATGGTTCAATCAGACAAATGTCTCCATGAACAGGCAAATTCTCATTGATCACATTAGACAAGTGAGGAGGATCCACCTGCTGATGTCTTTCAGGTGCTTTATTACCTAAATTCTCTTTGTTGAGGACAATTCAGGCTGTGCACTTCTGAGCTGTTGTCAGCACCTCAGCCCCAAACATCTGCCAATCTCACCTGCAGTTGCAGATATTCTAAATGATAAGGGGATGTTGATAAAACCTGAGAGTGCTTGACCATGCTCAGTTTTGGCAGTGCTGTTGCATTATTCTGGAATTTTTAATGGAAATTTAGAAATCTGTAGCTCTCTTTGAACCCCACACTGAATTTTGAGACAAATCTTTATTTTGGGCAAAGTAATGCATTGCTTCTGGGCTTTGAGTTTTGGAGATTTAGTGCTGTACAAAGAGATTTTTAAAGTGGCATAATTTCACCTAAGCTTGTACTGAAGGTCCATCTTGTCCATTTAATGTTGGTGTGTTCCTCATACTTTAATTAAGCTTTAATTTTGATCCTCTTCAGCTGATAATTTTCCCAAGTTGTTTCCTGGGAGGTTTTCAGGCTGGAGCTTTCCTTTCCTCTGTCCTGCAGCTCCATCCATCTCTGCCTGGGGCTGTTTATGAACCAGTTGGGCAGATTTGGGCTGGGTGGAGCAGTTGAGATCTCAGGAGTTTCCAGAAATCCTGCTCAGCTCAAGGCTGGGAAGGAGCCAGAGTGGAGAGTGGAGAGGAGCTGCTTTGGAAAAGTGGAGATCTGTTCCTTAACCTTTCATTTCATGGAAGCTCTGTCATTCCCTTCCCTTTCTTCAGGCTTTTGCATACTTTCTACTAAATTCTGGAAGCAGAGAACAAGGAAAATCCCCTAAATTTCCAACCAACTCAGGAATTTATCCTGCAGATTCATTTTCCCTGTGATTTTAGACAAATATTAACCAAGTCCATTGAGCCTTTATATAACACAACTTGAATTTTGGCAATTGCTGGTAAAACCAGTTCTTATCACCCTGGACAACTGACATTTGAATTTATTTTTGGTTTTTCTCAATGGGAATTGAGACTATTTGTGTGCCCCTGTAATCTTGGAGTACTTAGAACCTGTTCTTTTTTGGATGTTGGGAACAGTGGGCAGCACACAAAGTGTGACTGTCACCAAGTTTTGCTCAAAGGAGCCCCAAATCTTTGTTATCTTCAAGAAGGAAGGGAAGATCATTAAAAGTAATTATCCAGTGTCTGCTACTTGTTAATTACTTGTAAGTTCATCATTTTAGACTATGCTCAGAGTATATCCTGCCTGGGCAGTAGCCTACAGGTTCTGAATCTAATTTTATTAGTGTCTTTGAAGCAGTCTATTACCTATTTAAAAACACTTCAAAAATGTAATTATTTTGATGATTTTTAATCCTACAGGATGCATTGCTAATTATTACTGATATTATACATTTATTTTATTGTATGGGGTGGATTTTGCCTGACGAGTTTCAGGGTTTTAATTAAAAGTTCTAATGGATTTATTACTGATAACTTTGGGCTCTGTTAACTGGAATGCTAACCACCTTTTCTGCCCAGTATTTTCTGTGGGAGAAATGATTCAGTCCCTTCCAGCTGGTTGAACTGGGATGATTTTCACCTTCCAGAGGAGGCTGAGATCTGTCATGGATGGTGTTGGATAATCGAGGCTCTCACTCAGAATTTGTCCTCTACAATGAATAATTCCATCAGCCAGGATGTGACAAACTGATGTGACCTTGCAAACTTCTATTTATCAGTTTGATTGTCCTCCGAAAGTGACCAAACTCCCAGGAAACTTCTACCCAGTGTAGGTCTTGGAAACATGGAAAGAATTTGAAATATATGGGAAATGAGGAGGGGAAGTGAGAGAGGGGTCTGAGAACCTGAGCTGAGGAGGTGGATCCAGAAGAGCTCAGGACCAGGAGAGGGGTGGCTGGAAGGGGTGCAGGGGGCTGGAGGCTGTGGGAAGCAGGAATTTGGGTGCAATGGGGCACTGGGACATTGGGGTTTCTTTGTAAGTCTGCCCTTGGACATCACAATCCTTTCATATCTTGCAGTGTTATTTATTAAATCCATATGTTAGTTAAATGATTAAATACATTAAATCTGTTAGAACTCTCCTAACAGCCCTGGCTTTGCTCTGAGCTATAAAAGAATCTGTGTTTAAAGATAATTTTTGAGCCCTGACATTGCTGTGCTGGGTTTGCTCATTAAGAGGATGACTTAATTAAACCCTTTCCTACCAGTAAAACTGTGCCCATTGGAAGATTTGTGAACAGGAGGGGGGAAAGCTGGACTTGGTGCAGAGCTGGGGATGTGGGGATGAGCTGTGAAGGGCAGAAAGGTTTGGAAAGGTTGGAAGTCACTGTGGAGCTCTGCATGGGACACTGCTGAGAAAAGCAGGAGTCACTGGAATATTGTTCATGCTGGAGATGGGAATATTTTAACAACCATCTGGTTACAGTCAATGTGTCCACTCCTGAGACCTTTAGAGCACACAGTGAGAGAGATCCTGCAGCTCTTCCCATTCTTTCACCTCTTATGTTCCTTCCCAGGAAGAAAATACTGTGGAAGAAATGCTGGGAATTCAGAGTTTCATCACATTGCACAACAAGGTTGATTAAAAATATCCCCAACAAACCCAAACAGGCAAAAAATGTATTTTATTAAGGCATATTTTGAAGCTTTCTGATAATGCTGATATTTAAAGGAGCCCAAGGCATTTTAATGTCTGAATTATATTGTATATTTATAGGAAAAAGGGGCATAAGCACTGCCCTTCTTGGGAAGTGGAGAAGGGATGGGACAGTGTGGGTTAGCCTGGCTCCTACCTCCCCTGTTTAACCGCAGCTGGGGTGTTTTCTTATCACCTCACATCTGAGATAAAGCCCAGAACCTGGATCTGAATTGGGAATATGCAAAATGAACATTCATGAGGCAGGTTCTTTGTGAACAGAATAGTTCTGAGGTGAAATGCTATTTCTTGCACATTGCTCTAATGCTGCGAGCCAGTTGAACAGAAAGTTTGCTCCTGTAAACCAATTTACTGATTCAAAAATGGCACACTCTGCTCATCACCTCCATCAGGGCGTCTTGAACTCCTCTGCTGACTTCTCCAGACAAATGCAAAGTGACATCTCCAAGCAAGAGCAGCTATTACTGGCACTCAGCACTTAATGCACTGACCCGGCCTTCCCTGTGTGACCTTGGCACCAGCAGGGAGATTAGGAGTGGGCTGGCTTGTTTATTTCCTTGGAAATAGCCAGGTTGTCAAATGAAAATTAAACAAAATTTAAAATGATGAGCTGTGAGTTAAAATGAAACAATTTGTCTTGCAAACAGAAACTGAAAACCCCCACCTATGTGGCTGCTACAGACAATGGAGGGAAATATTTTACTAAAAAACACAAAACTGAGACTGAATAAATGTGGGGACCTAAGTTTATTCCTTTTCAAACAACTCTATCCAAAGTCCAAAAGGATGATTAGACAATAAAGTTGTGCCTAGGTGGTTTAAATCTCAGGATTTCTGCAGCTCTGAAGTGCTGCTGCACCACAGAATGTTCTGATTGCACCAACCTCCCCTATGAGTCTCTTTCCAGTAATCAGGAAAGCAAATTTCCTTGGGAGCCAGTGGGAGAAGTGAATTTATAGTTATTCCCTGCCAGCTGCTCAAACAGCTGCCAGCTAATCTGTTTCCCTGCTCTTTTTTAGTGTCAAAGTTGAGATCTATCTTGATTTGAGCTGAATTCTTTGTGGAAAAGCTTGGTGATTGCTGGTGTTTTCCTGCTGGAAGAAAAACCCCTTCGACAGAAAACTTCTGAGCTCATTTTTTATAATCACACAATTTGTGGTGGAGCTGAGAGTGCTGAAAGAGTGAGAATGGGAGAATTACTGAGAATTCACACTGACCACTGGTTCAAGGCACAACAATCACTGAGGGCTGTGGATTTTAAATATAAAAATTAATTTTTTTTAATGGAGTTTTACCCCATTCTGTTGGTGAACAACATAATTGTGAGCTGTGCTGCTACACTTGGTGTGTACCTGGTGTCTGTATGACACAAATTGCCTGGAATATGGATTCAATCAGCTCTGTCAGGATTTCCTTTCCTTAATAATGTGATGATCATTCCCAGAGGAATTCTCCCCTCAGTCAATGCTTCATTGAGGTCCTTTGTTTTTACTGCTTGCACAACTTTGCTGCTGTTTCTGCATGTTCTGCCCCATCTTCTCTAATTTTCTCCTTGTCTTTACATTCTGAGATTTGTCCCAGCCCTGGAAATGTCCCAGGCCAGGCTGGACAGAGCTTGGAGCACCGTGGGATAGTGGAAGGTGTCCCTGTCCATGGCAGGGGTGGCCCTGGATGGGCTTTAAGGTCCTTTCCAATCCAAATCATTCCAGGATTCTCTGATCCTGCCATTTTGTGTGTCAGCTTTCCTTTCTTCTTATGGAAAAGGTGAATTTGGGATGATTTCTGGAAGCCATAGGTGCTTGACAGATTCAGGAAATACCTGTTCCTTTCCCAGTTTGTCCCAGACTTCCTTTATAATCCAAAAAAAGACATTATGGTTTTCACTACAGAACAGAGAGTAATATAAAGGGTTTTTTAAATAGCACCTGTTGTAGTATTTAGGAATAATTATTAGTAATATGTAAATGTCAGGAAGGCATGGGTGGGTAGAAGCCATGGCTTATCTTTCATTCTGGTCAGGAATATTACAAGAAAGTGAAAAGCATTGTAACATCATAAATAATTGCACAGCACAATGTTTCTTCATCCTCCATAAATCCATCTGTGTTTTTCCAGCATGTTCCACACATGTGAGCACCATTCCAGGGAAAGGGCAGCTTGTGCAGCTCCAGCCCTGCAGCTGATGGCTCCCCTGGGAGCAATCCCCACTGCTGGCTTTGGCACAGCCTTATCCTAACGGGTGGAGTTTTCAGCAGGAATTTTTTGCAAGGTTAATTTTCAGAGTCTTGATTATTTGCTAAAATCTTTCTCCTTAAAAATGTGTCCTTAAAAATTCCAGAGAAAGTATTCCAGGCAAACTTTCTGTTTAAACTCTTACCTCAAGGTTTTTAAACAGTTTCAAGGAGTAGGTGGAAAAGTCATTAGCAGATCATAATCACTGCTGTGGTATTTGCTTTAGAAATTCAAAATACAAAGCAATCTGCAGAGCATCTTTCAGGATCAGGTGAATTTTCTTTTTGGGACTGTTACTTGCATATGTGGTTGTTACTAATTTTTTATCACATCCTTACAGGTGTATTGTGCTACAGGCTGGAAACAACATAATTTGGAGTAATTTTTGAATAGAGTTTCATTTCTGAGTGGGTGATTTTGGTTTGCTCCATATCTTAAACACAGAGGAGCAGCCTGGTCCTGAGTTACACAAAATCCTTTGGGGAAAAACAAAGAACAGCTCCATTATGTCAGGCATTTATTAACATCCCTGATTTCTTCAAACTCAACACCAGCAGTGCCCTTCCCAGTGCTGAAATAAGAATGGTTTCACAAGTTATTCAACAGAAGATGTGAGAATTGTAATGTGTAAAAAATGGAATTATTTTACCTGATAAACTGGGCCTGATTTGACTAATTTTAATCTCAAAACTGTAGGTTAATAATTTGATTGTTGGTTGCAGCATCCACAACACTGGATATGGAAAGAGCTGTTTAAACAGTAATATTTAGAAACATTGGTGCTTCATACTTAGGAAATCCATTCCTACCCACAAATAAGCCCAATCCAAACCCTCCTCTGCCCAACCTGTTGGTTTGGAGGAGATGGTTCCAAATCCTTCCCTTCAGCCTTGGCTGGGGCCTCCTGTGCAATTTCCACTGTAAAAGTCAAGGAATTTCACCTTTCCCAGCTCTTTCTGGCAGAGTTTGCACATCCCCTCACATACCCATCATTAATAAAGCACATTTATTCCTCAGCTGACAATTTCTCATAGCAGCTTCCAAGGCAGCATTCCTTTTGTTAAAAGCCTCAATCATATCTGGAGTCATTAAGGATGATAATTACCTCTGGAGGGTTAGAGCAGTGCTACTGCTGCAGGAATTTAAGGTGTGTTTTGCTGCTTTGTTTCTGGTTTGATTTTCAGCTGTTTCAGTTTAGGTGTGAAAGTGGGGATTAAAGCTGCAGTGACCCAGTTATAGTTATTGCAGCTGTTAATCACCAGTGATTCAAAGATATTTAAAGGCAGTTGGTAGTTGGGAAAACGACTAAAATATTGTTATTGACAATTCATCATAGAAGTCTTCAATGGTCTGTATAAAAATCAACACTTGGCAATTGTTAAAAAATGTTTGAGATTGCTCCTTTTCTGCTCAGGCAGGCACTGTGAGTGCAATATTCCTAATTAATTGTTACAGAATATGTGGAATCACATCCATGTTTATCATGGCCATGTGACAAACTCTCCAAGTTTTTCACTGAACTGCCAGAGGTGACCTCTGGAATGGGGTTGGATGTGGTGCCCTCACACTGGATGTGGGAACACATGGAGCTAATCCATGTTCCTGTTCATCTCCCCAGCACTGCCTTTGCAGGGAATTATGGTGATTTAAATGCCAGCAGAGTTATTTTACTTCTGATCATTTTAAGCAAAGCATCCAGTTAATGTGCTTATCCAGCAGGGTTGGCTATTCCATTCATCCAAAGGGACATTCCAGAGGAATAAGGCTGCCAGTTTTAAACTGGGGATGGTTTCATGCTCCAGGCAGCAGGTTGCATTTCCCAGACGGACATGTAGACTCTCTGGAACCACAGGTTCAGGTCCTGGCAGCCAGCCCTGCTCAGGGACACATGTGACACTCCTCTGGTCCCCTGAGTGTGGCTCTGCTGAAATCCCACACACTCAGGGGGAATAAACAGCTTTATCCCCTGCCAGGGGTGGGCACTGGCAGCTACTTGCTGAGGCTCTGGAGTTGCCCTTGCTCCTGTTGGAACAATGAGAGGAGAAGAAAAACCCCAAGTTAATCATGGTGGTGGAACAGGCACTCAGAACCTCCCTTCCTTCCCACAAAATCTGGAAAATTGTGACAGAAAATAGAGGTTTTGCTCCACAACTGAATATGGTTGGGTTTGGGGAGAAGAATGTGGGAGTTCAGGTGTTACCTGACCTCAGCATCGAGGTGGTTGTTGAGCTGCACTTGATTGTTTGGAGAGGTCTTAATTACAGAAGTTGTGTATAGAGGTCAAGCAGGCAGAGAAGGCTCTGGGAGATCTTGTTTTTGTCTTTCAGGACTTAAAGGGGGCTTGTAGAAAAGTGGGAGAGTGATTTTTTTACATAGGCAGGCAGTGACAGGACAAAGGGAATGGATTCCTACTGCCAGAGAGCAGGGATGGATAGGATATTGGGAAGGAATTCCTGGTTAGGAGGGTGGGGAGGCCCTGGGATGAAATTCCCAGAGAAGCTGTGGCTGCCCTTGAATCCCTGGAAGAGTCCAGGGCCAGGCTGGCTGGGGATTGGGGCAACCTGGGAGAGTGGGAGGTGTCCCTGCCTTCCAGGGGATGTGACTGGATGGGATTTAAGGTCCCAAACCAATCTGGAATTCTTTGGAAAAAACCCTCTGTCCCAACTGAAAAACTGCTTGGAAATCCTCACAAAATGGGATAGCAGCACCTGGGCAGAGGACCATTTTTTGGGTAAATATTTTGACAGAGAAATCAAGTCTCACCTTGGATGAACAGAGTGGGATTCCTGCACTGCCCAGGTGCCATTTCCTAAACACCCCAGGTATTGTTTTAATCTCCTTTGCCTCAGAACTTTGAAAGAAAATAGGAAGAACAGTGGAGAAGTGCAGGGAGAGTCCTGTGCTGTGTTTTGGAGGGAAATGGGGCAGCTCTTCCTGGATGGCCAAGGGGGAAAGCTCCTGGATCTCTAACTGCTTTAACTGAATGGCTCCATCCATCCCAGAGCTGATTGACACCTGGGCAGGGTCTGTCTGCATTTATCAGTTCTGGGCCCGAGTGCTGAGCAAACACCTCACAGCAATATTTTCATAGATCAGGTATGTTCCTTTCCAGGAGTATTTTAACAATATTTTAACCCTGCCCCATCCCTGGTCGCTGCTAAAACTCTGTGTGAGAGCTCTTCAAGAATCCCTCACTTCAAATAGAGGCTGAACTGCAGATGTCTTAAAAACTGGGGACAATTATAATAAAGCATTTTGGATAACAATGAGGAGGAGGAGGAAAAGCCCTAAACTTTAAAGATTGTTCAAGATTTTCACATAGTGGATACAATGGATTTTTAATATTATTTTTGGGGCTTTTTTTGTATCACAGAGCAAGTGCCTTATTCTGACTGGCACAGTTTTTTCTGTGTATCCTGGATTTAGTTGAAGTTCTGAGTGAACACTGATGAATCTGAAACACATCAGTGGATTGAGCAATGAGTAAAGGATTAAAAAAGTCTGTATGTGACAGCAGCAGCTTTCCAGAGAAACATAATTGTAACAACTGTTGCTCTTGTGCAGATGGTGTTAATTTAGCCTTAAAATGCTGTCCCAGTGTGGCTGGTCTCCATGGGGGTTGGGGAAGTCCTGCAGCTTTACTCCACGGAGCAATCCTGTTGAATTAGATTTTTGGTGGGATATTAGAAGGGAAATGACAAAAATCAGTTCTGCTGTAGTTTAATTTGTAAGGATCCCCTCCCACTGTGAGTCCCTTGTAGGAATCTCAGCAGCCTGCCCAGAGCAGGAATGGTGCAAGGAGATAAAACAGCACCAGGTAACCATTTCTAAATGAGCAATAGAATAAAAACGAGTCTGGAAGAAAAGAATAATCTCGTTATTGTAAGAGGTGTTCAGCAGCATAGTGTCAATCATTCCCACTGTTCCACAATTCAGAAATTTAGCTGTGGTATCCAGCTGTGTTCCAAGTGATCCTCAGACATCACCAAGTGTAAATTCTTGTAGGTTTTCTTATATTCTAAAAAGTTTATTTTATTTCTACGGATGCATTTTTAAGAGTTTCATGCTTGGGGAGAAAAAAAAAATCATTTTCTAGAAGAAGCAATTTTACCTTTTTTACTAATACAGTAACAATCCAGGCTTTTAGATTATTGCTCCTGTATTTCACTGAAATGAAAATTAAACAAACTTCAGCCTAACTAGAATGGGTGGCAAAAAAGCAAAAAGCTAGGGAGAGGGAAAAGCTATTAAGAGATTTAAGCACACAAGGAACAAGACCTTTTAGAGGAGATTAAAGTGTGTGACAAGCATTAGTATTTCAAGGTGCTGCGATCTCTTCCTGGATTGATGTGCCTCAGAATGAGATGAGGCACATTAAAAGCTGAAATCATTCAAGCTGGTGTGAGACTGAATAGGAGCAATTACCAAATAGTCAGGCATTAAATAAAATGTGTGATTTTGGGGAACCTGCAGCACAGGAGCCTCGGAGTGATCAAACACCGCTTGCTTCGAACCTCTCCCTTGAAATCCACATTTCAGGAGACAACACTTCTGGGGGAAGCTGGGAAGGAACAGCTCCAATTTGGATGTTGCTGTCTGGCACTTGGCGTGGTGAGAAAGCATTACTGACTAAGAGAGAATAATTAACGTGGTTAATCAGCATTATAAGGGCAGCAGGTGCAGGTTGGAGCAGTGTCAAGGTGCCCAGGTAGCTCTGGGTGCTGCTGGGGAGTGAGCACTGACCCATGAGGAGGCTTTTTCTGCATTAAAGAGCCTTATTCCTCCCTGAGCATTAGAGCAGAATCCTCTTAGGCCCCGTTCACACAGTTTGTCTGGGCTGTAAGTTGGGCTCAGCAGTTTTCCTGGGGGGTTTAGCCTAAAGTGTGGCCAACTGGGATTAACCAGCAAGCCCAGCTTGCCACTGCTGGGCCCAGTGGGGATCCAGGGCTGGGAGCCTCCAAAGTGGGGGGAGAAAGCAGAAAAAAACACATTAAACAGTTATTTGTGAATAGATGTAAACAAAGCACTGAGTTATTGGCAGTGAGAAGAATCATCTTTCTTAGCCTTGCTGCTGTTTCTCCCAACAATCCCAAAAAAAGCAGGTCCTTAGGAGAAGTGGGAGTTTTCCTGCCCATGGATTGATTTGCTTTCACTGAACTCAGCTGAAGTTTTGTCCCTGAACTAAGCAGGAGCCTCAAAGACTATAAAATCCTATAAACTCATTAAAAAGATACAAACTTGGGTGTGTATTTATCCTGAAACTTTAAAAAGAAGAATCAGGCTCGTTAGCACTGCTGGAAAGTTCATGTATGAAATTAGAGCAAATGGTTTTGGTGAAATAAACACTTTTAAACCTTGGAAACATCACATAAAGTCATTGTTACTGGTTTTGGTTTCAAACTGAGAAATGTTTCAGCCTGAGTTTCAAAAGGAAATCAGCTCTGGAGTGATCTGGGGGATGGATGAAGTTTGTTTCCCACATTTTTTCCTGGTAACTCTCTGAGCACCTCTCATTGATATTTCATTTTCTTGGTGAAATGTGCCAGAAACTTCAGCAGCTGTGCAAGTTTGTTCCTTCCTTCTTTCACCTGAGCTCCTAACTTGGACAGTAAAGTCCACCCCTACCCACAACTTCCTCACCATTTGATGACCTAATAAAAAAAATGAAAACCCTTGTTTGTTTAGTAGGGTTAAACATATATATTTGATTATATTTTATTATTATTTCAGCCTAGTGGCTTCCCCAGGGAGCCCAAATAAAACCAGCACAAGCTGCCAGTGACATTTGAGAGCTCACTGTGTCCTGTTAATGAGAATCATGCACTAAAACTGCCTTTTTTTGGTGGCTACAGTTAAAAATATCAGAGAGGGTCTCAGGACATTTGTGTGGCTGTAATTGCAGCATATTTATCAGAGCAGTCACAGAAGCAGCAACAAATTCAGGGCTGCTCAGAGCCCAAGGAGCAGCAGTTTTCCCAGGAATTATTTATTGAGCAACCAGAATTGAACATATGAAGGATTTTCCTGCAAGAACTTTTGGATGGCTTTGGATAGAATCAATATATTGATAATAATATTAATAATGGTAATAATAATAAACTCCTAAATTAAACACACTTATTTAAAGCTGCATTCAGGAAGTTGCTCATGAGTATTCCATCAACACCTGGAATATTTTCTTATTTTAGCAAAACCCAGATTAATTAATTTCCTATTCTTTGGTACTAGACTGAAGTTATAAATTCCCATCCCTAATACAATTTACTGATTAAAAAATCTCAGTCATGATTTTCAGATTTGTTTCTGGAGACTTTTTCAGAAACCTGGGAGGGAATTGTTTGTGATACTTGGTTTGCAGTTGGAAATTACAAATTTTTATTTGTTAAATAATGGTGTTTCTGAATATTTTACTGATGCTGGAGAGGGGCTGGTTTTTAAATCAGATTCAATCCACAGGTTGGATACTTTTCCTGGACATCTGATCCAGAGTTGGATTTTAGTGATATTTTCTTAGAGGAAACAGAGAAAATTTGTTCACACTAAAATTTGTTGCTGTCTTCTGTTCATGCCCCTTTTAGTAGGAAAAACTTTTAATATTTCTCTAACAGAGTTCCACTGCCAGGGGAAGGAATCATTAAGGACTACAATTCATGAGAAAGTTTTCAAAACATCACAGATCGATTTTTTGGAAAGTAATTGATGAGAATTCCTTTTTTTACATTTCTATGGCATATAAACTTTAAAATTTTATGTTGAAAAATTCACTCATGGAATGATACACTAAATTTTTGTTGCTGTCTTGGGAATGTCTTGCAAAACAGGGATGGACAATGGGATGTGCTGGTGGAGGTGATGTCAGGATTTGTAGAATTTTGCTGTATCAAAAAATATCTACAAGATGTGACTGAGGCTGTTTTTTTTAAACTCAGCCTCACATTGATGAGATAGAAAGTTTTTTGTGTTACATTGCAATACACAAAATTATAAATGATTTTTAAGCTCAGTGAAACCACTGCAGAGTGGTGAGAAGTGCTGGTGCTGTGGAATTCCAGAACAGCTTCAAGAGATGGTTGTGGTGTCTTTACTCTTATGTTTTATGTAAAAAATAAACCATTATTATTCCTATGCAAAGAAAGGAGAATAATTTTCCTCCTTCCAAGTCCCAGAATTACTCCTGGCAATTTTAGTGCTCTCACCCATGACCTTTCTAAACAGTGCAAGGTTGGTCTTGTTTGTTTTCTTGGGAGTTGCCTTTTAAAAATCAAATATTATATTTCAATTACTCTCTACCAGCAGGTTGTATGCAGAGGAAGTTACAGGAAGTTAATAATAGTAATAATATCATATTGATATATTAGTGCTTTATCACTAAAACAGTGGTAAGTTTGCCCACCATTCCAAAAAATAGAGCTGTACATGAACTTCAGTTGTAGCCAAAGGGACAGAATGCAAACACACTGTAAATATAAAGTAAAAATAAAAATATTGACTGTTTATTCTCACATTTTTATTTAATTATGGATTAATTTTAGAATTTGAGGGGGGAAAAAAGGGGACATTATCTGTGCTATTTCTTTGGCATTTTGTTATTTGTTATTGGGTGTTGTTTCTTTGGCAGTTTTAGAGCTCTTGAAAAAGCTGAACAAAATCCTGTGTTTGAATCCTGCCTTTCTGCTTTGATCTACCACAAAGTGAGCAGGGAAACTCCTGGAGTTATTATGGAAGTAGGTTGAGGCTGTGTGAGAAATCTGAGAGGAAAACTCCTTCATTTCATTACAGATGCATTAACTCCAGAGGTGTTCCCAAAATACTGGCTATTCAAAGGAGGAATAAATAAATAAACAGAAAACTGCAGCCATCCCAGGTTTGTTGAGGGTGATGCATCTGTATTTTCCTGGAGTGATTCCACATACAGATTCTGTCTGTAATTAATAATATCAATATATTATTAATTAATAATTTCGATTAGTTTTTCTGCAACCATCCCTAATGCCAGCATTTGAATAAAGGCCTTCCTTTAGTGTTAGTGAAAAAAAGCCTCATTTATATATTAGAGAGAGCTGAGAGAAGCAATCCAGGAATTGTGTGAGCAGAGGAATCCATCAGGAGTGAGGTTTGGGAGGGACACTCTGGAATCCTGAGGAGCTGCAGCCCCAGATGCTCCATGAGGACACAGGGATTGGCTTCCTCTGGTGTTTTCTTGGGATATTTTTTCTCTCACCTTATACTTACATATCTGTGCACACAAAGAACAGGACAGGAATGCTGGAGCAGCTGTCTCAAAGCTTTACTCCATCACAACCATCAGTCTCATTTTACAGAACCAAGCAGGGGAGATGGAGCAGCTTCAGCTGCTGGCACAGCAGACCCAGTTCTCTTTGTTACAAAATCTTTAAAAAACTTTCTAGCCAATAGCAGAATATTAAAAGCTGACAAGTGTTTGCTTAACCCAATTAGTAAAGCCACACACACATCTTGCTTTGAGCAATGCTTGCTTGCAATAGCTTAAAACAATGGAGAAATCTTCATTATTAACCTTACATATTTCTTTTATTTTGCCTAATATATTTTCCTGAGCCTGTCTCTACACAGCTCCCAGCCCTGTTGTTTCTTGTCCTTGCATCTTCAGCATTCTTGCATTTCTCCACCCTGAGATTTGCTTTCACACAGCTTTTTCAGAGTTTTATACCTTTTCTATTTCCCACAGCTTCCCACTGCCAGAGGCAGGGATGGATGGGATCTGGGGAAGGATTTCCTGGCTGGGATGGTGGGTAGGACTCCTCAGTCTCCTTTATGGACACTGGCTTTTCACAGCAGGATTTTCTGTACTCTGGGGCAGGGGAAGTGTCCCTGCCCATGGGAGGGGTGGCACTCATGGGCTTTCAGGTCCCTTCCAACTCATTCTGAGATTTTGTGATTCCACAATTCTCCCCTTGTTCTCATTTCTGCCTGAAAGGGACTCAGATTCCAGAGAAGCTGTGTGACAGAATTCGTGTGGAGTATGAAAGCAGAATGTAGGAAATTGCAGAATACAGAAAAGCTGGATTATATGAAAAGCTCCAGAGTATAAATTTAAAAACTGTACAAAATCTTTATTTATAGATTTCAGTTTTAGTCATCCAACTCTTCAAGGCTGCAGACAACAAGACAGATGAGATTGCTCTGGGAAAATGCTCCCAACACACCCAGCTCTTTATATTTGGCAGATGGCTCAAGAAACGTACATATAACTCTATTTAGGAGTCATTTTTATTTGTTACCAATTACTAAATATGTGATAAGTCACTCTGCTGCAGCCTGATTTGTAGTTGTTAACCTGAGTGTGGTGAAGCTGGAATGGGAATATCTGTATTTGTTGCAGTTCATGGGAACAGAAAATCCCAGAATGTTTGGGATGGAAGGGACCTTGAATCTCATCCCATCCCATTCCCCTGCCATGGGCAGGGACATCTTCCACTGTCCCAGGCTGCTCCAGCCTGGCCTTGGACACTTCCAGGGATCCAGGGCCAGCCACAGCTTCCCTGGTCATCAGTTTCATTTTTAATGATTTTTTTTGCAATTTTATTTTCCTTAATTCGGTCAAAACCCAGGTGGGAACACAGATGTGGTTTAGAGATATCAGACAAGGCCAGTAAATGACTGAAACTAGATGTTTGGTGTTCTGTATCTTAAATATTCACCAGTAACTTGTAGCAGACCCCACTTTGTTCTCTTGTCCAGAAATCTCAATTTTTAAAATATTTTCCCTACTAGAATTTGCACATGGAAATGCTTCTTGTCCCAGTTTCTAATGCTGTCCTTATTTGTGATGGTGACAATGACATCCTGTCCCCCTTGCAAGGGGCACAGCCCCATGTCTATGTGTTTATTCCCAATAAATACAGCACAATCCCTGCTGCTGGAATTTATGGGTTTTTGTTTTGAGGAAAAAGTCTCAGATATAGATCAGTGTGTTTCAAACAAGTTGTAAACAGGCATGGTGTCTTTTCAAGTAACTAGGGCAGAAATAATGATTCATAAACTTCAGGAAATATGGACTTAGATAATTAAAAACCTTTCAAGGACTATTTGTGTCTGTGCATTTGTGGAATCTGTAGATGAACCCCTCAAAATATAAAAAAAAAGGTGACAGAAATGTCTGTACTTCATCTTCACCCCTCTAAGTCCCTCTGTACCACTGAAGTGAAAGAAAATTCCAGATATAAATATTCAAGGAGCAGGCTGACAGGGATAATGAAGCTGTGGGCAATGACTAGAGAATAATGACATTTCTTGAAATGGCTTCATGAAAGAAGAGGCAAAATGTGT
>JAOTQP010000362.1:35216680-35238111 GCA_026413545.1 Cichladusa arquata | reverse complement strand
TTTTTTTTTTTTTTTTTTTTTTTTTTTAGAGCCTAACAGAGCACTCTCCTGTGAAGGGATTTCTTGGAATATCCATCCCTCCTTAAGATCTGCAGGATCTCAAACACAGCCCCTGGGCAGAGCTCCTGGACAGAGCCCTGGATGTGCTGAGCTGCTGAAACCCAGGTGCCAATCAGGATCCCAAAGGATGGGGACAGGGAGTCCTGGAGCAGCCTGGGATAGTGGAGGGTGTCCCTGCCCATGGAAGGGGGTGGAACAAGAAGAGCTTTAAAGTCCTTTCCAACCCAAACTATTCCATGATTTGGTTTTGCAGCCTTGGAGCTGGAGCACTCAGATTGGGGATCCAAGCTCCAGTTATGGTGTTACCTGTATCCAGCTCTTGAAATGTTAAAACAAACAAACAAACAAATAAATTTAATTTACACCTTTCAGATGCAGGGCCCATTTTCATGCTCTCAGAAAGTTGGCAGGACTTCACCTCTGTGTAAAACTCAGACACATTTGTAGAACACGACTGAGTGAACAGAAATAACATAAAAATATTTATCCAACTTTCCCCTTGAGTTTTGTAATGCTTATTCAGGCAAGTGGCTCTTTCTAAAAAATTTTATTGCTTCTTTGCCTGTCACTTAGGAAATTTGAAAATGTCACCCTTTTTCAAAATTTGTGTTTTGAAAATACACAGTAGAAGAACAGTGGGGGTTTGAAGGAGAAAGGTGAGGGATGTGGACTCTCTGAGTTGGCAGATTTGTTTGCTGCAGTGGGGACAGGAGGTTTTGGTGTTTCAGGGAAAAGCAGTGCAGTCCAGAGGCAAAGAAAATGTCATTCTGTGAGCTGTGATGTGTTTGAGAAGTGAGGAGGGTGAGCATGGGATGTTCCTAATGATAATTTCCCTCTTTTGCTTCCCAGCTACACTTGGATTCCTACTGTCATTTAAATATGCTCATCTTCTAATTGCTGATGATTGACCCCATTGTTGCATTAATTTCTCTTCTCCATTCCAGCATCGAAACAGGTACAAGCAGAAAAACAAGAGCTGAGCACATTGCTCAGGAAATGCATCTCTGGTGGAAAGTTTATTTTTCCATCAGCAGTGACATCACTGCTCTTCAGGTGCCAGTAATTGTAAACATCCCTTGTTTTCAATTCTTTGTCCCCTTAATCTCATTAGGAGAATATCAGACGTTAAATCTTTTAAGTGGCATTAGGGAGTGTGCTCATCCATAACATCTGAGAATGGCAGTCCTTAGCACCCCCTGCTCCACAGCGTTTGCTGTTTTGCAAGTTGCTGTGCTGAAAAATGAGGTTTGATTCCAGGAGGGCTTTGCTGGCAAAGGAGGAAAGGAGTGTTGGCAGAGGGGTAAATCAGGGAGGAAAAGGAGGTGGAATGGGGCAGGCTGTGACAGCCCAACCTCTCCAATTTCAGAGATTTTCCAATGTTGGGATGTGAGAGCACGGGGTGATTGTCAGACACGTTGTTGTGCAAGGTCAGGGGAGGGATGTGCTGCAGCATCCCTGCTAACAGAGCTTCCATCTGATCCCACCCCCCAAACTGAGCAGAACAGCTTGTTTTCCTGCAGGAAATCACTCATTTCTTCATCTTGTCAGCTTGTTTTGCTAGCTGGAAGAAGAGATTTTTTTTTTATTGCCCTCTGTGCTTCTCTCTTCTTCTTTGCCTCCTTGTTTCCTTTTCACTCCCACTTATTTCCACACCTGTCCTTCCTATCTTCCCTAACCCAGCCTTGTACAAACAAATTATGGAATACTTCTCAAATATCAGTCAAAAGTCTTATGCCCTTCATCTTTCCAGTCATTCCACAGCTTTACTTTGCTGCTGGTGGTTTTTTGCCTTGGAAAGATTGTAGCTACTTGAGGCAAATCTTTGTAACTTCATTAAAACAGGCTTTTTTAGTTTACCATATGTAATTTTAAAGCCTCTGTCTCTGAAAGTAACAAAAATACCCCTCAAAACACAAAACAGGAATAAGAATTCTGGATGTCATTCTCTCCCAGAGCCAATGATGAAGACAGGAATCTGGTGATGGTGAAGTTCTGTAGAGCCTTCCTTGGCTAAATACAGAAAAATATGTTCTTGATGGTTAAAAAACTTTCAGAAGAAATAGGAACTATGATGATTCCTGCAAATCATTGGAAGAAAAACTGATTCCAGATAAGGTTTAGGGGTTTATCAGCCTCTTGTTCATAGACTGGGTTTGTTCTGCCCCATCAGAGATCTCCCCAGCTAAAAAAGAAAGTTGGTTGTTATAAGGTGGACTTTGACAAATACCACAATAGACCTTTGATCAAACAAAGACTGAGGCTAAAAACTTTACTCTGTGAAATTTCTGAGAACCTTGAGGTGAATTTTATTTCATCCCCAAACCCACAGCTTCTATTTTTACAAAATCCACTCTATTTTCCTAGAAAATGTGTCAAAGACAATTTGATAGCTTGGCTGTGCTGCACAAGAAGTTTCAGATGAGAGCTGTTGTAAAATCACAGCCCCCACTGTTGCTCAGAGCATGGATGTGGACTGAAGAACCAAAATTTTGTCTTGCAAAGCCACCTGGCTGCAGTTGATAGTCAAATCTATTGTTAACCCCTTTTCTGTAATATAATTAAAACACTGCTGAATGATCTGTTTAGTGTGGCCTGGCTGCTCCCTGGGAGCACAGCCCTTTGTGTCCCATAATCTTGGCCTCTGTGCAGGGCCGTGAAACCTTGTTTAAAGATTTTAAGATCTTCTTAATCCCTTCCCTGATGAGACACCCATTGCTGAAAGCTGGGGGGAAAGGTCCATCTGTCTTGCAACATATGTGTTTACACTGTAAAATCAGTAAATACAGCAGAGAGCTGCCAGTGCCAAGAATTTCCTTTAGTCATAAACTGAGAGACATTGTTTGGTTATTGTTCCTGGAGTTTACACACACCCGAGGGACTGGGATTGCAAATCACCCAAAGCAGAGCTGAACTTGCACCACAGCTCCCCCAACCCCCAAAATATTCCCACAGAAGGGCACTGGCAAAGCCAGCACTGCAGTGGGGGTCTGGCTTCCACACCAAGGCCGTGATTCACTCTGGAGTTTGTATGGATGGACAATGGAATGTTGGATATTCCCCATTCTGCTTTTACTCCTGTGATTACAGACTGGAGAGAGTTGGTGAGAAGGAGGATCCCAGCCAGGTGACTCTGGGTTAGGTGTCAGAAAGGAGGTGCTGTGGCTGTCCTAGGAATAAATCTGTTCAAAGCTGGAGAAACTCCAGCACATCAATGTAAGGAGAACCTGGAGCTGCTGGAGAGATCCAGAGCAGTCCATGGAGCTGCTCCAGGGCTGGAGCCCCTCTGGAGCCAGGCTGGGAGAGCTGGGAGTGCTCACCTGGAGAGGAGAAGGATCCAGGCAGAGCTCAGAGCCCCTTTCCAGTTCCTAAAATGTCTCCAGGAGAGCTGGAGAGGGACTGGGGACAAGGGATGGAGGGACAGGACACAGGGAATGGCTTCACTGCCAGAGGGCAGGGATGGATATTGGGATATTGGGAATTCCTGGTTGGGCTGGAATTCCCAGAGAAGCTGTGGCTGCCCCTGGATCCCTGGAAGTGTCCCAGGCCAGGCTGGAATAACCTGGGACAGTGGAAGGTGTCCCTGCCCCTGGCAGGGGCTCTGCTGCAATGTCCCTTCTAACCCAAACCATCCTGGGATTCCATGAATATCAAGAAGAATAAATTTAATTCTCTGGCACATTGCATGGCTTTAGTTTTAATATGTTTCTGGTCCTGAAAATAATTTGAACTTTTTGTTATATTTACATTTCTGCTTAGAAAACTGCCAACAACCCCCCTCAAACACTGGCTTTTATTGTTTACTTTACTGTTTCTCTAACTGCAGTGCCTGGGGAGTGGAGTTACAGAACATGGGCTGCTCTGCAATGTTTTGTTCAGATTTTGAATTAAAAGTGTCCCCTAGATATGGCAATTCAGTTTTAATTCATGATTTAAGTATGAAGCCACTAAAACAGGGAAGCCCCTGGCAGCACTGGGATGAAATGGATCCACTTGGCAGGCAGGGGCTTAAGCAAAACATCATTTTTGAAATAGGTAACACCCAGAGGAAAACCTCCAAGCAGGATTTGAAAGAGGGCAACTGGGTAACTTGTGCAGGAAATAATTTCCATGTGTGAGGAACAGCAGCAGAGGAAAGATAAAATATATATTTGAACAATGGGAAAGACAGACAGGGTCTGGCCTGTGGGCTGTGCTGAGGTGGAAATCAGTCCTGGAGACAGCAGGAGGGAGATTTGGGGACAGAGGGAGATGCTGAGTTACTCTGAGAAAAAAATTAGTTCAGTTTAGGAGGAATGTGTGGCCAGGACCTGGCAGTGGAGTTGATGGGTGAGGATGGCCTTGGGGAAGGAGGTGAGCAAAGCCCCAGGGAACCACAACTGCAGGGATTTTATGCAGAAACAGCTCACCATAGGCACAGTCTGGGTGTGGAGGCTTTAAAGTTGATTAATATTAATGATTAGAAGTCCATCCATTAGAAGTGTTGATATTGGCTGTGGCAGAGAGTGCAGAGCCTGTGGAGTGTTCATCCCTCATGTACAGCACCTGAGGTTTGTTCCTCTCTGTTCCCAAGGAGATTTGGGGGAGAGAGGCTGAATTCTGGGCTTAGTGAGCTGGGAAATAAATCAATCTGTGAGTCATTAACACACCAACTTCTGTGTGTGGGCACATCAGGCAGGTGGGGAGGGGGCAGAGGGGTCCACAGACCACTGCCCCTGATTGTCAGGAATTCCTACAAAGCCCAGGAATTGTTCAGGGAATGTGTGTGGTAATAATGCAGTAATTACAGCCTGGAGAACAGAGCAGGTTAAATCAGGTGAGAAACCCCAGTAAACGATCTGATTCGTCAGGAGTCAGGTGAGTGCCTGCAGATGGGGCTGGAGATAGGACTGGGATCACATTTAGGTTTTCCCTGGGTGAAACAAGGAGTTGGGGAGGCTCCCACTGCAGAGCCCATATGGTCCCTGCTCTGGGGATGGAGAGGAGAAATCTGATCCCTGCCCAAAGCTCGGGATATCTGTTCTCTAGGAATGTGCTCATCTATCCACCCTTCAGTTTTGACAAAGTGCTGCCTGGAAGATTGTTCCTAAAACTTGGAAAATGACCTGCTTTTGCTCTCACAAATTCCTGATTAAAGCTGCTTGTAACTCCTCAGAATTACACAAAACTGGGGATCTCATCCACTACTCTGATGCCTGAAGAACATTTGGGGGAATGGTGCTTTCAAGCCATCCTGAGGGAGCAGCAGTGTAAAAATAGCAGAGGGAAGCTGGAAAAGCAGAGGTGGCAATGCTCCTTTTGGAGTGGGCTGGGCCAGGATCTTGTGAGACGAGATTTTCTTGGTTTGCAATTGATTATCCTGGGAGATTAGCAGCAATTGAAGGAGCTGCACGTCAGCTCCTGACTGCAGAAATGCTGCCTGGGCAGGCAGGGAAAACATTCCCAGTCTGGGGGGTTCTGGGAACAGGCACCTGCACACTGACACTGGAAAAATGGGGGTAAAGAAAGTCCCGTGGGGTTTTTCAAAAAGGAAAAAAAATATAAATCAGATAATATCTGTTACACTTGAAAAACAAAGCAAACATCTGACAATTCTAAGAAACGTTTTGTTTTCTATCTTTATCATGAATTTCTTATGTTGTTGTTCTTTTTCCCATTCTTCTCATCAACAAGAGCTGTGTTAATTACCTGGGTAAATCCTGGTGCCATGATGCATTTTTTAGTAGATATATGAATTGCTGTGTCAAAGTGTGAAAAATTTGCTCCATTAGTGCAGGAGAGAGGAGCAACAGGTTGATCAAACCCCTCTGCACAATTAAATCTGATTTAGATGAAGATGAGGAAAGAGCTGATTCTCAGAAAAATTCATGTGTAGTGATGAGAAAAAAGCAACTTTGGGGGTTTTGAAAGATTTCTGGTTTCCAGGACATGTGTGGACACCTGGAGTGGGAGAAGGGAAGGAAAATAAATCCACCAAGGAACAACTCCTTGTTATCTTTCGAGGCAGAAAGCTGAGAACATCTGAGCCAGTGGGTAGCAAAGAATGTCAGTTATGTTCCAATCTAGATTGGTGAATAAAAAGATAATCATCAGTAAATTAGAAGAGGTGTTGAAAGCTCAGTTAATTATAGGAAATGAGGAAATTAGAGTGCTGAGTCTGACTGTTTCTGATTCACTTGTTAATTTAAAAAAAAAAAAAGGATGGTGGGGTTTTTTGTCATCTGTACTTTTGGCTCAGGTATGTAGTGATAGCACTAGGATTTTAAAATTTGATTTAATTTTTAATGGCTTCTCAAATTAGGGTTTTGTCTTTGGCTGAGCATTATCTGGAGGAGATTGTGGTTTTAATGCATCTCTCTAAGGTCAGGAATTGTTTTCTCTTGCACAGAGCCTGAGTTCCTGCTGACCATGAAGTGGAACACAAGAACTCTGTTGCCTCTTAAATCAGAGTTGTTTGTTCCAATGATTTTAAGAAAAAATTAAAATTGTAGCTTGAGAATCTCCATATCTTATTTTTAACTCATGCTTAAATCCAGTGTGTGAGAGGGAGAAATAGTTTGACCAGAGGAGTATTAAGAAATGTTTTAGCCAAGTTTTTGTGTCATACAAGGCATGATTTATTTGTGCATTTACCTCAGGATTTTTCTATTTTAAATCTTTCTTTACTCTTTCTTTGAGTACTTGCCCACCAAACAGATGCATTTAAATGATCCATAAATTCCCTTTCAGAGCTGAAAGAGGCCCCCAGAGTTACCATCACCTACCACATTTCTGATTTTTCATGTTTATTCTTGGAAGTAGTTTCTTCACATGAAATTAATGAAAAGCTCTTGATTTTTCAGTCTTGGTTATGCAATAATTCTGAGTAAACACAAATCTTTCTTGCACTGCCTCTTGCAGTTTGGAAATCACTGATGAAACCACACTGGAATTATTGGACAAGTTACAGAGAATGGAATATTGACTGTTGGCAAAGGAATTGGGTGAAACAGGAATCCAGTGCTCCTCTGGGGCTGGAAAATCAGCAGGAAAGCTTCCCAGGAACTTACAAAGTGATTTCCTTATATTTTTATGGGACCTTTGCATATGTACAGCATTTCCTGAATTTACAGAGAGGTTCTTTAAATAGCAACAGCAACAAATATGATGGCTAAATAAATAATTCCAGATGGTCCAGATATTAAACTGCAATTATATTGGAAAGGGCAACATTTCAACATCTCTGGGCCTCTCTGCAAGTTTATGGAGAGAATATTGTCCATATCAAACTCTTGTCCTTTAATCTCTTCTTCCCTTCATATGCTCCATGGCAGGGGTTGGAATGAGCTGAGCTTTTAGATCCCTTCCATCCCAAATGACTCAAGAATTCTCTGGTTCTGTGATTCTGGGAAGAAAATATTCAGGAGCAGAGTGATTTTTTTTCAGTGTTATATAAATTTTATATAATATTATATTATTATAATAATTTAGCAGGATAAATTCTTTATAATCCTTTGATAAACAGTTTTCAGGTCCAAATTCTATTTTAGCCAGAGCAGCAATTGCAAAAGGTGATATTTCCATTGAAAAAGGTGAAGAGGAGAAGAAACATCCCCAGACTTTTGTGTCAAATGGGAGTTGGATCCTCCTCAATTCCCCATTCCTGGTATTTTTAAATTTGAGATGGTATTTCAGGCCATGACAAGAAGAAAATGTTCATTTTCATGACTTTTTGCCCTCTGTGAAAGGTAAAGGGGGTTAAGCAGTTTCAGATTCTCCAGGTGATTTGTTTTTCTGGGAAAAGCTGGGAATGTGGCTGTGCCCAGCTCAGCCTCTCAGCCATGGGGCAGAGCTTCACCCTCTGGCCTTTAACTCCAACCAGCAGCAAAAGTGTGGAATTAGGATTGGGAATGACTCCAGTGGATAAAAATCTAAATGAGTCAGCTGGAGCTCCTGGTTGTGTGGGGACAGGGAAAGGGGAAACACCAAAGAGCAGAGACCCAGTGCCCAGACCAGTGCTGCTGATCAATACCCAGATCAGTGCTGCTGATCAATGCCCAGATCAGTGCTGCTGATCAATACCCAGATCAGTGCTGCTGATCAATACCCAGATCAGTGCTGCTGATCAATGCCCAGATCAGTTCTGCTGATCAATACCCAGATCAGTTCTGCTGATCAATGCCCAGATCAATTCTGCTGATCAATGCCCAGACCAGTGCTGCTGATCAATCCTCAGATCAGTTCTATTGATCAATATCAGATCAGTTCTATTGATCAATCCCCAGATTAGTTCTATTGATCAATACCAGATCAGTGCTGCTGATCAATCCCCAGATCAGTTCTATTGATCAATGCCCAGATCAGTGCTGCTGATCAATACCCAGATCAGTGTTGCTGATCAATGCCCAGATCAGTTCTGCTGATCAATGCCCAGATCCAGTGCTGCTGATCAATACCCAGATCAGTTCTGCTGATCAATACCCAGATCAGTGCTGCTGATCAATGCCCATATCAATTCTGCTGATCAATGCCCAGATCAGTTCCATTGATCAATCCCCAGATCAGTTCTGCTGATCAATGCCCAGATCAGTTCTATTGATCAATGCCCAGATCAGTGCTGCTGATCAATGCCCAGATCAGTTCTATTGATCAATATCAGATCAGTTCTATTGATCAATCCCCAGATCAGTTCTATTGATCAATACCAGATCAGTGCTGCTGATCAATACCAGATCAGTTCTATTGATCAATCCCCAGATCAGATCTATTGATCAATACCAGATCAGTGCTGCTGATCAATACCAGATCAGTTCTATTGATCAATCCCCAGATCAGTTCTATTGATCAATACCCAGCTCAGTGCTGCTGATCAATCCCCAGATCAGTTCTATTGATCAATGCCCATATCAGTTCTATTGATCAATATCAGATCAGTTCTATTGATCAATCCCCAGATCAGTTCTATTGATCAATATCAGATCAGTTCTATTGATCAATCCCCAGATCAGTTCTATTGATCAATGCCCAGATCAGTTCTATTGATCAATACCAGATCAGTTCTATTGATCAATCCCCAGATCAGTTCTATTGATCAATACCAGATCAGTTCTATTGATCAATACCAGATCAGTTCTATTGATCAATCCCCAGATCAGTTCTATTAATCAATACCAGATCAGTTCTATTGATCAATACCCAGATCAGTTCTATTGATCAATACCAGATCAGTTCTATTGATCAATACCAGATCAGTTCTATTGATCAATACCTGCCTTGTGCTGTTTTTCCCAGCCTGCAGTGAAATGTGAGATAATTTCAGCAGAGGCAATACCAAGGGGATCTTTGTCTGAAGCCTTTGGGGCAGTGCTGGAAGGACACCCACGAGAGCCCTGAGCCCTCAAACAAAGATCCCCTTTGCTATTAAATCAATTCTTTATTCAATTATCTCCAGTTTCATTTCCACACTGGGAAATGCAACAGAGCAGCCCCTCCTGGGAGCCCAAAGGGACAAACCAGGAGGGACACACCAGGAAAATGCCCCTCACTCCATGATTTGCTCAGGAACATTTGGCCACGGGGGTTTATTGGCACACTGAGTGTGGCTGGCTGTACAGAAATAAGGGATATCATCTGAGGATAATAGATATATTATATATGGAATATATATATTATATAATGAATTAAAGGATATTACCTGAGCATAATATGAATATATACATTATATGATGAAATAAAGGATATTATCTGAGCATAATATATATATTATATATGGACTATATATATATCATATACTAAAATACAGGATTTTAACTGAGGGTAATATATATTATATATGAATATATATATATTATAATGAAATAAAGGATATTATCTGGGGGACTGTTTCCTCATCTGATGTTTGCTGGGTGTGGGACAAGCCAAATATCAACCACTGCATTCCTGAATTTTGGAAATCCCATGTAAGAGATTTCAATCCAAGCCTCCTCAGTCAGACTCATTCCTTGCTCAGATTGGAAAATAAGCAAATGCATTCCTTTCTTTTTTTTTTCTTTTTTCTTTTTTTCTTTTTTTTCCTTGTCTTTCCCTTCTTTCCTCCTTCTTCCCTTTGTCTAGGAATGGTGGAACCGCTTTAATTGATGCGGGGTTATTACTGTAGGTTTTAGCTAAGGTTAATAAAGCAGCAATTTAATAGATACATTAAAATGTCTGGGAGAGTGGCTGAACGTTCTGGTGGGGGCTGGCACTGACCTCGCTGCACTTAAGGGCTCTGAGTCAGACTCCTGACGCCACCAGGCACGGGGAGAGTGGCAATGCATTTGTGCCTGGGGTGGAGCTCAGCCTCACAAACCTTCTGGTGCACTAAGAGTTATTTCAGGCATTGCTTCAGCACAGATTTCAGAGAAAAAAAAAAAAGAAAAACAAAAGGTTTTCTCCAGTTGGAGGTTGTTTTAATTTATTTCCCCCTGCAGTTTTATTTATTGGTGGTTGAAATCTTGGTGTCAATTGTTTGTAGCTGCTCACTTGGGTAATCAATAAAAATGGATCAGAGAGGAGGCAGGCAGCATCCCTGGAATGATTAATCTTGTTTCTTTCTCCAAAGGCTCTGGATTTTGGCCTCCATCCAGTGCACATGGAGTGTGTCCCTGCTTTAGAAGGGGCTGGGCTCCTCGTGCAAAGGGAACCTGGTAAAAGTAATGCCATGAAATTCCTGATTCGTGGAGCCACAGAGAAGTTTGGGCTTGCAGGGACCTTAAAGCCCATCCCATTCCATCCCACCCTTGCCAGGGCCAGGGACACCTTCCACTGTCCCAGGCTGCTCCAGCCTGGCCTTGGGCACTCCCAGGGATCCAGGGCCAGCCACAGCTGCTCTGGGAATTCCAGCCCAGCCCCTCACCACCCTCACAGCCAAAAATTCCTTCCCAATATCCAAGCTGAACTTCCTCTCAGTTTGAATCCATCCCCCCTTGTCGTGTCACTATCTGCCCATGTAAAAAGTCCTTCTCCACCTCTTTTGAAGTCCCCTTCAAGTACTGAAAAGCCAAATTTGAATAAATGTCGTCATTGGCATTTTTCTCGTGACAAATTTCAAACCAAAAGTGTGAATTGCCTTTCATCCAAAGGCTTCTTGCTTGGACAACTGGGCTGCATTGGAATTGTAGCTCTGGCTGTAGAATTTGCTTCTTCCTGAGGAAGTTTTCCTCCTTGAACTTCTGAGTTTCCACTCTACTCTGAGGGCTGGGTGTGCCTTGTCCAGCTGGACCCATGCACGGATCATTAGTTTGGCACAAAGACATCTCAAATCAGTGGGAATTCATTCCAGGCACCTCCAGGACTGCCAAATAGATTTAAAATCCTTACATGAAACTTGAACACCCCACATTGCCTTGAACTCTGCTTGGACACACTGTGGATTGTCCAGATCTCCCTGACTCCAGTGCAACAAGTCCCATGTTTGTAATTAATTTGTGGCTGGAATCAAGATGTAGATGGGGCTGCAGAGAGAATCAATGATTGCAGCAAGAGTCATTTCCTTGTGCAAGGCAATTAAGCTGCCCTGAGTATTAAGCTCTCCTAATTAAAGTGACATATTCACAGATGTATTTATGTGTGGAAACCTCCAGAAAACAAAAGCTTGTGGCTTTTTCATATCAGTTTCCAAGAAGGAAAACAAACAAAAAAACAATAGTGAGACATGATGGAAGAAAATTTCCATCTGGATTTGAAATGGTTTCAAATATCACCCAAAAAATTGAATTCAGAGGATGTCACTGCTGATGAGAATCCAAGTAATCACTAAATATTTACCTTGTTGCCAGCCTGACATTCTAAACACTCACCAAGACAACAGTGGAGCCAAAGTGGAGCTTCTGTGTTATTATTTTAGTCTGAGATATAGCAAGTAAATAAGATAAAAAAGCTGAAATTCTTTGCTTGTTTCTGGCGCCGTTTCCACCAGAAAAGCACGGAGCAGAACAGATTTCTGTTTTTAAAACATGGCTATCAGTAATGGGCTAAAAATATGCCTTGTGATTGAAGTGTTAAGTGCTGAATTGATTATTTCTATTAGCATTCACAGCTATTGGGAGTGGATTTATTAAAAGCTCCCTTGCAGCAGCAATCCGGAAACATTTCCAAGGATGTGCACTTTTAATGGAATAGCTGAGCTCCACTCTGGGCGAGTGGGAGGGATTATGGAATGTCAGTGATTATCTGCAGTTGGAAAAACAGGGAAATCCGAAGCATATGTGCTGTATATGTGTGATATGGAGTGACAGGACACGGGGATGGGAGGCAAACTGAAAGAGAGGAGGTTTTGATGGGATATTGGGAAAGAATTCCTGGCTGGAATGGAATTCCCAGAGAAGCTGTGGCTGCTCCTGGATTCCTGGAAGTGTCCAAGGCCAGGAGTAACCTGGGATAGTGGGAGGTGTCCCTGCCTATCACATTTCATCTTTGTTTAGCCAGGGTCAGGATTAAATGCTCGATAGATTTTATTTCTTGTTGGGACTCAGATGTTTATTAATTCTTATTTATATTACAGTGAGTTCTACAGCACTTCTAGCTAACAAGCTAAAAATGGAGATGTATCTTTCTCTACAAGGACTTTTAAGGGCAAATTGTGCAACCAAGAATGGACATTTAAATTGTTTTTACTTTTAACCCAATAACCAAACACCCGTGACCCACAATGCAGATTTTTCTATCCAATTAAACACGATCACCCAAACCCATGAAGAAGAAGGTGAAGAAGAAGGACAAAACCTACTCTCCAAAACCTCCATCTTGCTTTCTATTTATTGCTGTATTTCAAAACCTTAAACTCTAAGTTTTCCACCATGTGTTATTACACATTTCTATTCAAACTGCACACCCATGATCCCAGTTCTATCATTCCATTTTGGAAGCCTTCTCCACAGCCTCAGGTCACAAGCAGTGTGTTCTTGGGGGTCAGTGCCTGTCAGCACAGAAAGTCTAAAATCCTCAATTTCCAGGATTCCAACACCTGCCAATGGGAGAGGATGGGACAAAAAAAAAAATTTAGGGCACTTTCCTGCCCAATCCATTCCACAATTCCCTGTCCCTGTGAGGATCACTCTCTCCTGGCATGGCACACGTGTAATTCCATGGAGCACTATCCTGGTGATTCTCTCTGGGATGTGTCACTGTGGGATTTCTGCATCTCCCCACATCCCAGTACAACGTGGGACATCTTATCTGAAAGCCCTGGGCTGGCATCAGCTGCCTCCTCTCCCAGACTGATTGATGGCTCCAGGTCTGCAGTGCTGACTCTGCTCCCTCTGTCTTGAACAGAACCAATCCCAAAGTTGATTACCAGTAATTAGCACAGAAGAGGCAGAAAGTGAGCAGGAAATCACACAGATTAAAAGAAAAGCAAGAAATAACAATTGAGGATACTCAACTTGTGGACAAGTGTTTATTTATTAAAAATATTTAAGCAAAAAATAGCCTAATGCAGGTGGAATCTACCTGTGAAAGAGAACCTTAAGAGAGATATTAGGGGAAAAAATATGTGCATAAAGTTTACGTGAAGCAAAAGATGCCTGTTCTGTGAGCACTGTTAATTATCTTGAAATGACTTTCAGATCCTGCAGATAAAATTTAGAAATAGTGATGGACTTAAACAGAAATGTGGGGGGTTAAAAAACTCCACCAATACTAAGTTGACCAATACTAAGTTGACTGTAGCTACTGAAGGGAATGAGATAAGATCCCAAAATCCCAGACTGGTTTGGGTTGGCAGGGACCTTAAATCCCATCCAGTGCCACCCATCTCATGGGCAGGGACACTTCCCTCTATCCCAGGCTGCTCCAAGCCCTGTCCAGCCTGGCCTTGAGGTGGAGCATCCACCTCTTTCCACAGCTGTATCCACAGTGGAGGAGAATTTCCCATATGGGACTTGTGGACTGTTGGTGATTTCTGACCCTCATTTTGAAAAGTCTGGGTGTCACCCAGGGAGATCCTGATTTCCCAGTTCCCACAGGAGCCTCCTGTCTCTGACCACTGAGCTGTCTGGGGCTGCTCTGATACCATCAAGAGCCACTGGTCCTTAGCTTGCAGTGCCTCCAGCTTTCATGTCTGTGTGGGTGATGGCAGAGGGCTGAGGGGAGGAGGAGAAAGAAGTTGTCCCTTTGATTTGGTCAGCAGGATTCCCCTGGGGAGTGTGGAGAAAGCAGCTCCCTGTGGCAGAGGAAGTGGGGCAGAGCCCAGCCCTGCTGTGTGGGTCCAGCACAGAGCAATCCCTGCCTGGGGACAGCACAGAAGGACAAAAGGACCGTGCAAAATCTGCAAAACCAGCCACTAATGTGGGAGGCAGAGCTTCCATGTGCTCCTTAATTCATCAAATGGATCATCCCATGACTTTGGGCTTGTCTTGGAGACTTGTGATTTCTTATTTCTCTTCTTGGGAGACTTCTCTGGGCCCATCACACCTCACACAGCCAAGGGTTTGCACAGGGGGTGGGGCTCAGCCTCAGCTTCCATGAGCAAAATCTAAAATGATCTTTTGTGACACTTCTGGGAGAGATAGAATCATGGAAAAATAGAATCCCAGAATCCTGGAATGGTTTGGGCTGGAAGGGACCTTAAAGACCATCCAATCCCTCCCCTGCCATGAGCAGGGACACCTTTCCCTATCCCAGGTGGCTCCAAGCCCTGTCCAGCCTGGCCTGGGACATTCCAGGGATGGGAATTGCAGATAACTCTGCACTGGGATGAGCCAGGTAAGGACAGACATTTGCTTTCAAATTCAGGTAATTTAAAATTAAAAATTACTCTCCTCCACTTCCTAAGAATGTTGTACACAGCAAATTTGAGTTCAACATACATAGGAAGGATTTTTTCCCACCTCTGACCCATAAATACTCTGCTTTTGCATTTGGGAATCCTTTTCCAGCTGTAGCATTCCCACTGGAAAAATGCACTGTGGAGCAGTGATAAGAGGAGATGCATTTTGTACCTTTCCTCACTTGCAGTTTCCATAATTTCCAATTTGAAAATAGGATATTTTAAACTGGTATTAGATATTAAATCCAAAGAAGAAGTCACCAAAATATAGCAGCAGTTTTACATGTGTAATTTTTTTTTGTTGCTGTTTGGTTTGGGTTTTAACTCCTCTGAAGCCCTGGGATATTCCATCCAGCCCACCAGCCCCTGGGAATTATTCCCTGATATTTTTCTCCTTCTTTTTCTGGTGTGGGAGCTGAGGACTGTGGATTTATCCCTGGAGTGAAGCATCCTAAAATAGGTGTTTATTTCAGCAGTCCCCCATCACCACTTTTAAATCTCAAAAGTATTGAAAGCCTGTTGGGAAAAGGAACCTTGCTGGGATGCCTGGATTTGGAATTCTGAATTCTAAATTTTATATTCTAAATTCTGAATTTTAAATTCTAAATTCTGCTGAATTTTCCAGCTGAGAGTGCTCATCAAACTGAATTTTAGGAAGAACTTCCAGTCTTTCCAATGGTTAAAACAAACTCTTAATAATTTTTCCATGACCAAATTCTGGTGGACAGGCAGCAAAGCAAAGAAAGTCAGGTGTGCCCTGAAATCTGCTTCCTTTTAGTGCAAAGCTGATGGTGAATTTTGGTTGTGGGACCCCTGGTGCTCCTTTCTTTTGCTGGAAAATCCCATGTAGTGTTTAAGCTCCCTAAGCCCCCCATGGGATATAATCAGGGAGAAAAGAGGCTTGGGACAGAGCCAAGAGGGTTTGCCTGGCTCTGGCTCCCACCCCCACGCTCCATCCTCTGGGAATTCAGCTCCAGGGAAATCCTCCCTCCTCCTCTGCCCTTCGTGGATCTCCATCCTGAGTGATGCAGGAGAGAAAATTGGAGAAAAACAATAATTTATTCTTTAAAACGCTGCAAAACTCTGAGTTAAAAAAAAAAATAATAAAAAGAAGGCCTTTCTGGCAGAGCTGATACTTTTAATGAGGTTTACTGATAGTTTTATTCAAATGTGACCTTTGCAGGAATCAAAGTCTAGCAAAAAAAAAAAAAAAAAGTCCTAAATGCCACTTTATTATAGTGACACACACTGGTGTCGCTGTATTTTAGGGTCTGTCAGCATTTCCATTACAAACTTCCAGAATTTTTAGTTTAACTCTGCTATAAAATCTGGATCTGAAACATTCTCAGTGTTTAGGAGCATGTTTTAGTTTAAAAAATAAATATCTGCACCAGTTCCTAACCTCCTTAAACATTCCTTGAGAATTCTTTGCTAGGAGGAATTACTGATTCTATCTGGACAAAAATATTTGGGAAGAGTCCTGAGACTTGAAAAATTCAGTTAGAATGAGTTTGGAGTCAATTTTCCTCTTTCTCATGAGAAATAAAAATGCTGTAATGCTTCTTCCCTGAATTCTTTGTCTCCCTTTTGTTTGTGGCACCACTTGGAAAGAAGGAGAATTTTGTAGGGTTTCATTATTGTCACAACCTTTGGATGTGGGGTTCAAAACAGGTGTGAAAATCTATTTATTGCAGCCCCTGACAATCTCAGGGTGACACTTACATTTAGGGCCTTTTTGGGTTTTCCCTGTGAAGGCTGAGCAAGAAATTCCTTAAAAATCAGTATTTGCCATCTTTAGCTTTCTGCTGCCCAGGAATTTCTCATCAATAGGTTGGAGTTGAAATTAATTATTCCAGGGTTGTTTTTCATAGATTTCCTGTTCTTGTTTTATGGTTTCTGGAAAACTTTCTGTTCTCTGTCTTTATCATATCTTTATCATATATTTCATATATATGTGTATAAAATACATACATATATATATATATATATATAATCAAAGTTAACTGATGTTAAGTCCCACTCCCAGTTTCTGTTACTTCCTTTAAATTTTAACTTCACTTAAGGTTTCTGGACTAATTACTGAATCTCATTTTTAAGAAGGGACATCAGTGTAGGTATTTTAAATTTTTTTAAAATATTGTTTTGTCCTCTCAGTGTTTAAAAATAAGCAGCCAATTTTTTGGATGCCTGGTTTACCTGTCCTATGAAGAGTTTTCTAACAACAATCAACTTTAAAAAATCCAAAATTAATAATAATTCACACAAGACACTGCCACAAAGCCCAGCTTCAAGCTGTACTGGTATGTTTTCCAACAAATCCTGAAATAAATCCTCCTGGAAAAACAGGGAGACATCCCAGAGCCATTGTCACATCCTTCCCTTTACATTTCCTAAAATAAACCAGACTCATTTTCTCTCCCCTTCTGTTTTTCATGAATAAAGTTTCAGAATTAGTGATTTATTAGCAAAAAAAAAGGGTCTGAAAGCCATGAAGAGATTCTTCTGTGTGGCTGTATCATTTACTTTGAAATGTTAAGTATATCTATATATAGTCAGCAGGTGGATTTTAATGTCTGTGGATATATATATATGTATTTTCCCCCAAATTAGTTTTCCAGCAGCATGTGCTGATTAGAGAAATGACAAGAAAATCTGATGATGACTGAAGAAAGTTTTTCTATAAAGAGATCATTTCAAGGGCAAGAGCAACTTCTGATGGCTCTCATCCTGGAGCACAGGGAATTGAGCAGGGAATAATCTCAGCATGGAATTCTGCCTGGTGTTTATCACATTTTGATAGTTGATATAGGTAACTAATCCCACTCTGATCAGTCACTTCTTAGCCTGTGTTTCTCTTTCAAAACGTGGATGTGGCTCCAATTAATACTAATTGGATTTATGGAGGAAAATACCCCTTAGGACTTCCAGGCTGGGTTGGTGTAAGAGCTGTGTGTGATCACTGCAAGAAGCACTGCCAAAAATATTCCCACCAAATCTACCTGATCTTCCCCTTTTTCTCATTATTTGTAGCCAAAAATAGTTTGCAAACCAACCTGCTGATAAACAGTGCACGGGGCCTGCTCTGTAGAACTATAGGAGAAAATATATTGAAATATAAATATCCAAAGAAGGAATAAAGTTGTTAAGTGTGCAGAGGGGGTGAGTGCAGGTACAAAAAGGACATTAAAGGCCAGAGTAAAGAGAATTCCATGGGGAGCTGAACCTTTGAGTAGCTGCTCATATGTGCCAGGAGTTGTGGGATGGGAGATGGAGCTGCAAGAGGGAAATAAAAACCTCAATATTTATCTTGCTTATAGCTCCTGACAGTTTATTGCCATTGTTATTCTACTATTTCAATGTCCAGTGGAGAAATTGGTGTCTTCTGCTTCTCCCAGAACCCTGAGTTTGTTGGTTGTTGTCTTTATGGAAGAGTGGAGGGACTTGAGAGCAGTTGAAATGTGTTTGTGAGGAGCCTGGAGCTGGATTTTCAGCACAGTCAGCAAGGAGAAGCCCCCAGCCTGGTTCAGCAGTGAAATGTGGATGATCCAGCTGGGCTCAGGGGCAGCAGTCAGCAGTCTGTGCAGGCTGGGGCGTGGGGCTGTGTGAACCCATCTGCACAATCCCAGCACGTTCCTGCAGCCACCTCCCCAGGGCAGCCACACTTGTCTGGGCTCTCCCACCTTCTGAATGACAAAAAGCAAAACCCAAATATGTGACAGGCTGGGGAATATTTCTAGCTGCTATTGACTGTTGTTGTGGAGGATGGAGATGCATCTCCTCTCCCAACAAGTTCCATATGCTGCAGGGATCCGTAGGTGGTGCATTCAGGGATCTGTCTATTAACTCACTGGAACAGCAAATGATTTGCTTCTTCTGTTTATTTACCCAAAGCCAAGCTAAACTTGGCTAATGGTGTCATGGGCATGCAAAAATATCCTTTTGCCTCATTAGACAGCCAAGCTGGGGAAGAGCTGCTCAGAAATGCTGTGTGGTGCCTTGGAGGTTTTCAGGGCCTGGCTGGTTTAACTCTGAGGAAGTTGGGGTGGATTTTGGAGAGGAAGGTTGGGCTGGGATTTTCCTCCCAGCTTGGATTGTCCCCTGATCCTGATGCTGAGAGGATGCCAAGACCTCCTGTGTGTTTTTAGGAGCAATGTCAGGTAGTTTGTTCATCCCTAACTCTCCTGTTCCTCCACTCCTTTCCTTGTTTCCCATCCCTGTCTGCAGTAAAATTCTCACTGAGGTCACACTTTACCTCCTGCCTGGTCTCAGAATTAGCTCCAATTAGAGCTTATTCACCCAGCATTAACGAGGAGGTCAGTGCATCCCACAGATTTCCTCCAGGACGTGGAACAGGAATATCCACCAGACATCCCAAAGCCACATCCCATGTCAAGGCCAGGTTCTGCCCTCAGGACCATCCCAAACATCCTGGAATCCTCTCCCTCATCCCAGCAAAGCTTTCATATCCCCATTCCTTTTCTCTGCTTCTCTGTGCACTTTTGCTGGGTGCTCCAGAGCCTTGGCAGCTCACTGGAAATGCTTTTGTTCCACTCCTCTCCCAGGAACTTTCCCTCATTTTCACTCGGGAAGTTTCCCATTTTTCCTGCTTCCCTGGGCCAAACACTGTGGTTGTTACCACCATGGGAGCTGTGTATGGTATTGGGTTTAAAATTTTAATTCAGCACTTGACTGGACATATACTGGCATGAGAAAAATCCTTGGGTGTGGAAATCACTTATATCTTGGGAAAATTTGATTTTCTGTCTAAAATTGGTGTTTTTTTGAAATATAATCATGGCAAAAATGAATAAAACAGATTAAATATTCCTGAAGTCAGCCTTAGAATCCAAACAGTAAAATTGCCACAGATCTTTGTGGAATGTAGAAAAAATAGAAAAATCCAATATTTTGGACCAACTTGGTTTGAAATAGATGAGATTCCATCAAGGATAGAAGAGATAAATGTTGATTTAAATCCCAAGTGGTGGCTGTAGAATTAGAATTATTTTGTCTTTACCCTGAATTAGAGGGAAACTGAGTGCCCAGCAGGTTAAGATTTAAATTGGAGTTTTATCTTTGAGATTAATTTTACAAAATAATCCCAATTTATAAAGGCAAAGGTACGGTGAGTGGATGTAAGAACTCTGTGAGGGATCCCTGGAGGTCCAAGGAAGGATGTGGCTCTCAGTGCTCTGGGATGGGGACAAGGTGGGGATTGGGGACAGCTTGGACTGGATGATCTTGGAGATCTTTTCCAACCTCAACCATTCCATGATTCTCCAATATCTTTATGTTTTGAAAAACCCTGCTGAAATATCAACAAGAAATAGGATGGGGGTTTAAAACCCTACTGCTTGTTATGAAATATGTCACTACATTTTTTTTATTTTTTTTTTGGGGGGGAGGGTGGTGGTGGTTATTTTCCTCACAATTATAGTGGGAGCAAAAATAGGCACATCCTTCAATAATTTGGAATCCATGGATGCTTTTGGTTCTGGTGTCGTGAATACAATATAAATGGAACTAGTTTTCTTTTTTTAGGGAGATACAGCTGCAGTTGCTTTTAGATATTCCAAGGCAGTAACCTCTGTAAATGACATTTAAGGAATACATCTAAAAATGCCTACTGGAGCCTTGTAAACCAGGGACAAATTTCAGATGTCAGCTAAGGGAGGAAAATGCTGGATATGGAGCAACTGGAAAGCTTGCAATGAGAAACTGGGGTTTAAAGTCAAACAGCTGAGGGCAGCTGCTCTTGGATTGAACCAGATATAAAGATTTAACTGCCACCACAATGAAAAGATCTTGTATTAATTGTAGCAGAACAGAACTCTTTTTTACCCTAAAAAAATACACTCCTTCTTTTTGAGGAACAACAATCCCAACTTTGAAACATTCTGATTTCTTGTGAGGGTTTTGGTGGCACCAGCAGAACCCAGGCTGGGTTTGTTCTGCTTATCCAGTCAGGAGAGGAGATGCCTCCAACCTGGACATTGGAGTTGGACCTCTGAAATCCTTTCCAAGCCAAACCATTCCATGATTCCATTTTTGGGGTCTCCTTCAGGCAGAGGATGCTGAGCTGTGGAAGCCAGAAGGGTTCACTCCTGCCTCTGGAAAGAGCAGGAATATCTCCAAGCTCTTCTTGCCCTGGTTACACGGGAGAAGCTTTGCAGAGCTACTCCACTGGCTCAGGGAGAGCTGGGAAACTCCCTCATCCTGAGGTTATTCCTTGTGAATCCTGTTCTGCTGGCTCTGGTGGTGCCTCTTCATGTGGCTGGGACAGAGCTGGGATTGGAGAACTGGCTCCACAATTTCCATGGCTTTGTTCTGCAAAACAGCCACACAGGAATAGATAATGGAGCAGATACAGAGACCTACATGCTTCAGTATAGAAAGGAGCAAATTAATGGGAAAAATGAATTAGGAGCATTTTGATTTGCATAATTCCCATTAAGAATATTTTCTTTTATCCCAAGAAGATGGAGCCTGAGCTAGATTTTGAACAGGGGATATTAAAAGAAGCCTGTTTTTTTTTTTTTTTTTTTTTTTTTTTTTTTTTTTTTTTTTTTTTTTTTTTTTTTTTTTTTTT
>JAOTQP010000362.1:35175970-35195159 GCA_026413545.1 Cichladusa arquata | reverse complement strand
AAAGGGGGAATGCAGGGTTGGAAAAGGGGGAAAAAAGGGATTTTTAAAGCTGAGGAAAAGAAGGAATGCAGGGCTGGAAAAGGGATTTTTAAAGCTGAGGAAAAAAGGAATTTTTAAAGCTGAGGAAAAGGAGAATGCAGGGCTGGAAAAGAGGGAAAAAATGATTTTTAAAGCTGAGGAAAAGAGGGAATGCAGGGCTGGAAAAGGGGGAAAAGTGATTTTTAAAACTGAGGAAAAGGGGTAATGCAGGGCTGGAAAAGGGATTTTTAAAGCTGAGGAAAAGGGGGAATGCAGGGTTGGAAAAGGGGGAAAAAAGGGATTTTTAAAGCTGAATTTCCATCTCCCAGTGGGGCTAGAGCAGGGAAAAGGGGAATTTCCAGCTGTGTCCTGCTGCAGCACGAGTTTGGGAATGGTGAGGTGGGAAAGGGGAAGGCAGAGGAATTTTTTCTGGAGTGCTGGGATGTGGGAATGCTGTTGGTTAAATATAGACCCAGACTGCTCCTCCTGGAGAAATTCATGGGCAGATAAAGCCCTGCAGTGCTCCAGAGGTGCTGGTTCACAGAATCCTGGAATGGTTTGGGATGGAAGGGATCTTGAATATCCTTGAATATCATTAAATATGCTTAAATATCATTAAATATCCTTGAATATTTTTAATATTCTTAAATATCCTTGAATATCCTTGAATACCATTAAATATCTTTGAATATTTTTAAATATCCTTGAATATCCATGAATATCCTTGAATACCATTAAATATCTTTGAATATCCTTGAATATCCTTGAACATCTTTGAATATCCTTGAATATCCTTAAATACTATTAAATATCTTTGAATATTTTTAAATATCCTTGAATATCCTTGAATATCCATGAATATCCTTGAATACCATTAAATATCTTTGAATATCCTTGAATATCCTTGAACATCCTTGAATATCCTTAAATACCATTAAATATCTTTGAATATTCTTAAATATTCATGAATATCCATGAATATCCTTGAATATCCTTAAATATCATTAAATATCCATGAATATCCATGAATATCCTTGAATATCCTTAAATATCATTAAATATCCTTGAATATTCTTAAATATCCTTAAATATCCTTAAATACCCACAACCTTCCCCTATCCCAGGTTATTCCAGGGATTTGGGCAGCCACAGTTTCTCTGGGGATCTGTTGCCTCCCAGCCAGGAATTCCTTCCCAATATCCCACCTAAATCAGTTTAAAGCCATTCCCTCCTGTCCTTGTCACTCCTTTATTCTATTTAAAATCCAAACCGTTTTTTCTCTGCAGCAATTCCTTCCCACTCCTTATTTACCTCCTGGATCTGCTGGCAGCTCTCCCTGGATATTTGCCCTCAGTGCATTGTGGTTGCTGCTGTCAGAGGTTTTTGTCAGCAGCTGACTGATCCCTCCTCAGTATTATTTATTTATTGTTTCAATAATTTGCTGCTCCAACCCTGCCAGCAATGCCCAGCTGGTTTTTCCATGGATACCTGCTCCTCGGCCTGGATACTTTTGGATTATTCATTATTTTTTATTTACAGCCCTGCACAACAGGGGGATGTTAAATATTCCAGCTCCCTCCTCCTGGACTCCTGAGGGATCATGGCTTGGGAATGGCCTTAAATTGCACCAGGGGAGGTTTAGGTTGGATATTTGGATATTTTTTCATGGACAGGCCTGGCACAGAGTCCCCATTCCTGGGGGTTTAAAGCCCCGGGGATGTGGCATTTGGGGACACGGGGCAGTGCTGGGGATGGTTGGACTCGATGCTCTGAGAGGCTTTTCCAGCCCAAACCGTTCTGGAATTCCAGGATTCCAGCTGGACTGCCCTTCCCAGTGCAGGTGCTGCAGTCCCTGGGCAGCCACACTCCTTTGGCAAAGGGACAAAGCCCTGAGCTCTGCTCCTGATGGACTCTGGGGTTCTTCTGCCTTTGGAGGGCTCTGAGCCCCTGGAATTCTCTGGGAAGTGTGTGGGGTGAGGGGCACAGCTGTGAAATCCCTGCAGGGATGGATGGGGACTCCACCTGAGCACCTTTCCCATGAAGGAATTGTCCCAAAATCCACCCTGCCCTCCCCTGGGGCTGTTCCCTCTCCTCCTGTCCCTGTCCCTGTTCCCAGATCCCAAATCCCCCCGGCTGTGCCCTCCTGGCAGGGAATTCCAGAGAGGGAAAAGATCCCTCGGGATCCTCCTTTGCTCCAGCCTGAGCCCCTTCCCATTTCCCTCAGGAATTCTCCAGCCCCTTTCCAGCTCCCTCAGGAATTCTCCAGCCCCTTCCCAGCCCCATTTCCCTTTCCCTGGACACGCTCCAGCCCCTCAATGTCCTTCTTGTCATAAGAGGCCTAAAACTGAGCCTGGGATTTGAGGTGAGGGAGAAGCTCATAGATATGACTTACTCCTGTAAGTTTATAAGTGAAAAAGTTCTGCCACTGGAACTTCATGGAGTTGAGCCTGAGCTTGAGCAGAGCATCCAAAGGCTCCGGAGATCTGGGCTTGGGATGTGAGAGGGAAATCTGAAAGGTGGCCCCGGAGTGCTCCATGGCATGAGCGGTGCTGGGATGTTTCCATCCCAGTGCAGCTGGAAGCAGGATGGTGTTGGGAGGCTTGGGAAGCCTTCCCTCGTTCTCTTGGCACCTCTCTCTAGGGAACACCGGCGATTTTTACAATGAGCGACGCGTCGCTCTCCTCGGAGCCTTCGCCTCCTGTCTCTTTGTGAGAATTTCCACCTTCATTTCAAACAAAGCTTTCACTCTTTGGAGCTACAGGAGGAAAACTTGGAGCCGTGGGCCTAGCTGTCGGAGCGCCAAGCGCTTGGCACTCGGAATTTCACCACCTAAACACGGTGGAGAAAGTGGCATTATTTAGACCTGTCTGGGGAGTGCTTTCCTGTTCCTTGGCACTCCCCTGGGAGCAGAGGTGTCCTTTTGTTTCCACACATGGAATAAGGTGTTACTCATCAATTTTTGCCCTCCCCTGAGCTGATTCAGTCAGATGGATCTGTGTCTAAGAGCCTCATGACTCCGTTCCTTCCACTTGGGTCAAACGAGACAAATTTTTAGCTCCTCAGCGCTCGGCTAAATTTACCCAGCTCTGCACACTTGATTTGGCAAAACCATATGGACTTTTTGATGCATTCCTCAGAGCTCTTCGGAATCCGCTTCCAAAGTCTGCATTCCTGGCTTGTACCCACTGTTCAGTGGGAGGTGTAGAAGAACGACGCCTATTTTAGGCGGAAGGTTTCCTGTGAATGTTCTTGTCTCGGACCAGCTCTTCCCTGCAGCTCCTGAAAGTGTGGAAGGGGCCAGACCTGTCCTCCCACCTCCCCCTACGCTCCCACACCTCCCCTGGGATGGGGATCCAGTGGATCAGCTCAGGGATGAGGCTGAGCAGGGATTTTCTCTCCTTCCTTCAGGCTGAGCTTTCCAAAGCGGAGCTCTCGGTCTGATCCCGAGTTTCCCTTGCCACAGGCTGGAGATGAAAAGGAGGACTTGAGGGGGGGTCTCAGATCAGCTTTAGCTATTTCTACCATCACACTTCACTTTTTGCTGTGGGTTATAGAGAAAGGAAAAAAAAAAAAAAAAAGGAAAATCCCCTTTTAACCTGTTAGGCAGGATTTCCACAGGAAAAGAAGTATTTGCTAAACACAAGCTGTGAAGCAGCTGATGGACCAATCCCCAAAGATATGCCTGAGAGTCATCCTGGGGGATATTAGGAGTTTTAATCCTGTTCCCTGAGCAGTTTGCTGTGGGAATGAGAGCTGGGGATGTCTTGTACTGCCAGCTGAGCCTCCAGTGGGGCTGGAGCAGGAGCCTGCAGCAAAAATCTGAGGCTTCATCCATAAAGCACTGAGTGCACAGGGCCTGAGAAGGGGAGCTCCAATTACAGAGACTCACTGAGAAAAGAGAAAAGCCTATGAGCCATTGCAAAAAATACATTTGAGAATAGTCTTAGCCTCCTCTGTATTTCAGAAACAACAACTGCATGAATTGCCTTGTAATTGCTTTTGAGAAATTTTCAAATTGTGGGTAGGTTTGGGGATTTTTTCCTTCTCTCAATGGGCATAAAAACAGATGATTTGTACCTAAAAGGAGAGATTGAAACAGAGGGGTGCTGTAGGTTAGAGACAATTCCAAACTCAGCTGATGTAAAAACATTGCACAGATATCACAGAATCATCTTTTTCTCCTCCTGCTGCCCAAACCATGGATCCCAGAGCTCGTTTGCCCTGTGAGGAGCTGATTCAGGGAGCTCAGCTGGCAGCAAACAACTCGCTGTTTTTTGGGGAGAGTTGGTTCTTTGCTGCCTCTGATTCACCACGAAGGGAGGCAGATGCCAAAGGTAGGAGAGGAGGAGTGTGGGCAGCACAGCAAAGGAGGGAGCCAGCAGGACACCTCCTTTCCACTGCAGCTCACCTTGGGTGGATTTCACCCCGAGCAAAATCTCCTTCTTGAAATTTTAGACTGACTTAAAACCGTTTTTTCCATTTTGGGTGGTAGCAGGAAACTGTGAAAATACAAATGTTTGCATCAGCTCATGGTTCAGATAAGTGTGGGAAGTCAGCCTGGACTCATGGGGGTTAAAATTTGGATATTCTCATGTGTGTGCCTGTGTTTGGCAGGGTTTGTAAGAGCAATATAGAGAAATTCTCTTTGCAAAATAAAGTCAGAATTGTTGGCATTTTTTTCCCAGCAGAAACTATTAACTTGGAATTGAATGCAACATTTTGTTTCACATAAAATATTTTGCTTTGAGCTTTTAAATACTTTCCAAATTTCATATCTCCTCTGCTCTGCTATAAAATCCAATCTGAACTTGCAAATAGTTTGTTTACTCCAGAATCTTGTTTTTTTTTTGAATATAAACCATTCTTTTTTCCTGCCAGCTATAGTTCCTAGTGCAGGCTCATGGAGCTAGGCCACTTCCCCTCCCAAACACTCCCAGTGAGTCAGGACTGAGGGTGGAACTGGAGTTTTGTCACTGCCAAGAATAAAACCCCATTGCTTTGGAGAGCAGAAAACTTAAGGGCATCATTTTTTATCATCCAAACCAAAAAGCTGTGGTTCAGCATTTTGATATTTTCGCATTGCCGGCGATTCTTTGTCTTCGAAATTAAAAATATTCAGCTCACACCTCAGTTTAAAAGCACCCAAAGCCATCAAAATGCAGCGTGCGACATCTAAGGGTGTTCCACAAAGCCACCAAGGCCCTTGACCGTGCTTGGTCACCACGGTGGTTTCAAGAGTTCCTTTGTGGGTCCAACCCCAAAGAAAGCTCCGCTTGCAGAAGATCATGGAGAAGTTTAGGATCCGGTTGGCTGAACTGACAAATTTTCTGGAAACTCCCCTAAAATCTGAGCTAAAATTATTTCTTTTTGATGCTGAAATCACAGCTGTGACAAATATTCAGCCTTCTCCGTGATTCATGTGCTCTCTGAGAATGGGAAGTGTCAGAGTAGCACAATTTAGTAACTTGTGTTTCCTTCCCCCTAGTTCAGCAATTCTAATTTCACATGTTTTCTCTGGAGTGGGCTATCTGCAGGCCCACCCTTTATTACCTGCCTTTATCCCACTCTTTCCCATTTCTCCAACCATTCCCTGCTCCCAAATTATCAAATATTCAGTGTCCTGAAACATGACCAAGCAGGGGGAACATTTTCCTCATTAGACCTTGCAGAATTAATTTACAATCTCATATCTTTTTTACATTATTCTGTTTCAAAAGATGCCCCAATTTACCTGAAAAATGTTATTCCCATCTTTCTCTCTCTCTTGGCAGCTGCAGATTTCTCTGAATCTGGCACCCTCCACGTCCCTGAGCCCACCTCCAGCAAGGTAAGACAATTCTGGGCACTTTCAGAGCTGTTTTAAATCTTATTTCTGTTCCTCAGGGATACAAAAAGAAGGGAAGACCCCCTCCTTTCCCATTATTCCACCTCTCCCTGACCATGTGGGGACATTATTCCTGTACCACTCTCTCCCTTGCTAATGAATTAATTTGAAACTTCTCCTTTTACCAAAGCACCAAACCCCAGTTTGGTGCATGCTTGAAAGTCATGCTTCCCTTCATTGTTTTGCCTTTTTGGTTCCTTTTAAACCATTTCAACATCTCAGATTGGTTTCCTGCACGTAATAATTGTTTCTTTGGTGGTAAGCTTCAGAAAGATTGGTTTCCTGCACGTAAGAGTTGTTTCTTTGCTGATAGGCTTTGGGTTTGTGTTTGAGAAAGAAATCCTGATGGTCTTCCGTGCAATTAAATTCAAAATAGCTGTGGGGCTCCTGAAATGAAAATGTATTTCACTGCAGAGCTGTCATCCTAACCAATCACCTCAGATGAGTGCTTGCTGTTCTCTCCCTTGCTGTAAAATAATGTGTGTTTTAAAGCTGGGATTTTTCTTTTCTCTCTACCCTCGTGCTCTTTAGAAGTTTGTAAATGAAACCTCATTATGTCAAACAGCTGGGAGTTGTGTTTAAGACCCCTCATGTTAAAGCAAAAGAATTATCCAAGTAAAACAAAGTTAAAATGTGCACTCAGGCCAGAGTGGTAAGGGAGCCACTCGAGTCTTTGCAGGGACAGCTGAGCACAAGAAAAACATGGAAAATATGGAAAACATGGAAAATATGGAAAACATGGAAAACACTGGGAAAAGTGGAGTTCTGCTGGCACATTGCTCCCCTTAAGCAGGGCTTGGTTTAATAACTCACCAATCCCACATTGTTGAAAGTCACCTGGTGCCAGTTGTGAGAGATTTTTTAAACTTCCGTTCATGAGAGGGTTTGTCTGGAATCAGAGGAAATTTTTTTCTCCTGCTTACAGCAAAGTAATTTCATTTAAGGGTCTGGACTGAAATGGAGCTCGTGGTGTTTAACTGAGGTGTTCACAAAAAGAACAAATCTGGGGCTGGGTTTATAGGGAATACATCTTTTATGTGAAAAGAGGAATGGGAAAGGAATTCTTTTGAAAAGGTCAATTGATAAAAGCCAGTCCTTTTGGTGGAATATTGAACAGCTCAATCAGAGATGAAGGATTTGAGGATTTGCTTTTTACTGGGTGGCCTCAATGCTGCAGTTGGTAGGATTCCTCTTTGGGAAGGATTTTTAGGAGGGCATTGTCATCCCAAGACTGGCAGCTCTTTGACCAAATGAGAATCTGGGTCAACACTCCCTCATTCCATCCTGGAATTGGAAGCTTGCTTAGAAAACACATTATTCTACATTCGACTTTCCTTTTTTGGGGGGATTGAAAACTGTGTTTTTGCATGAATTTTCATGAAATTTGGAGATGAATTTAGATTTTTAGAGGCGAGCTTTCAAGGCAGCTCACTGGTTTTTTTATGAGTCAGAATGGGTTGGAAACTGGTTGGCAGTGGAATGGTTGGGATCACATGGGACTTTTCAAGTCAGAGATAGCCCCACTTGTTCAAGAGATGCTTTCATGTGGTTTCCAAGGGAAATAGTAACTCCTTATAACATTTTTACAAGAGAGCCAATGTCAAAGTGCCTGGTGGCAAAGTTCCACAGTTTCAGCCTCCAAACTCATCTTTCCAGCTAAAGTAAATACTTGTTAATGATGAACAAAACTCCTCTGTAAGAAGTGGGTTGAGCAGGAGGTTTTAAAGTTGGCAGTTTAATAGAATTGAAAATGGTTTCCCTGTTCCTAGGGAAGGTGGGAAGAATTAACAGGTAGAGGAGCAGGTGAAAGCTCCTGGTGCTGTGGCTTTTAGTCATGGAATGAGTCAAGGAGCTGGGAAGATCTGGGCTGTAGAATCATGGAATTGTTTAGGTTGGGAAAGATCTCCAAGAGCAGAACCTTTCATGGGGCAAAAGTAAGCAGAATAACCTTTAATTCCCATCCAAAATGTCTGTGTTACGTGGAGAACATTAATTTTCTCATTGATAAACCCCATAAATATTTCAGAGCTCATCACTTGCAATGAGCTTTTCTCATTACACTGGATAATTGTTTTGTATGTAATGAGCAGACTGAGCAACCCAAATCATCCCATGGATTATTTGGCCCAGTGCTTCAGATTGGGCTCTGGGAATTGTTTTGGCCATTGATTCTTCCAAGGTCAGTATCAAAATAATAACTTAGATGTGGTGAGTTTAACTTATCTCTGTGTTTTCTTCTAACATTCCAAGACATGCTTTATTGGGATTTGAAAATCAGCTTTTTTTCACAATTAAAATGTTGGGCTCATCCCTCACTGATATCATTATGATTATTTTGCTTGTGCCAAGCTTTAATACATTTTTAGACAAGCTTTTCCCCATTCAGAGCATCTCCAGTGGCCTGTCTGTCAGCTCTGGGTGGGCAGGAGATGGCATCTGCTGTCTGAGAGTGTCTGCATGGCCAGAGGCAGCCCTGGCCTGGGAGGGGACTGATGAGCTCCCATTTAAGCCTTTTTCCCAGTCACAGCACCAATTTGTGCCCTTTGCCAGCCATCAGTCTTCATTAGGGTGACAGCAAATGATATCTGGGAGATGTCTACCAGGCTTTCTGATTGGATTAAGATTGGCCCAAAAAGTTACTGGGCCGAGGGAGAATGGGCAGTGTGATCACAGAACCCTGGTCCTTCAGCCATCAAAGCCAACAGTGCCACGTTATAAACGTCTCCTGTGCATTTTTGGGAGATATTTCTGTTTTCCTGGTCCACATTTCCCATTTACCCCTGGTTTGCTGTGGTATTTTCCATCACCTGGAAAGCAGTGCTGGAAAATGAGGAGGAGCAGCAGATTGTGAGAGCAGCAGCAGCCATGTGAACATTAAAAGGCCTGGATATCAGCAAGGCCACCCCATTTGCAAGACATTAGGTAGTTTATGTACTATTTTATGCATGGAGCCTCCTAACAGTTATTTCTCATGGATCTGCAAAATATAAAAGACTTTAGGTTAAAGGAATAATAATGAATCATTTATGAGATATTATCTACGAAGATGGATTGGTTCCATCTGTTGCAGTAATAAAAATAATAATGCTCAGCAATTACATAAATGCTTTACAGGTTTTCAGTGTGCATCACAAACATTAATCTAAGATCTAGCCCATAGCACAGTTTTTAAGAGCTTGTAAAAGGCCTTCAGCTTATACATGCTGGGTTATTTATTTATATTTAACAAGGAAATTCACCGTAATAGAGTTTTTAAACTGTTTTAGAAATTGAGTTGTAGCTCCTCAGTCTATGGCACTCTGTGAAGACAGCCACAAAATTGGTTTCTTTTTCTTTCTGTTGGGTGAAGTTGCTGCAAATGTCCAGGAAAAATACAGCTCCACAGGCAGGTGTTCATTATCATACAAATGGTGGAAAAGTCTTCCAGGATGCCTTACTGGCATTATCTCCCAGTTATTTGTTAATCTCTTTTTTTTTTTGTGTGTGTGTCTTGTTAGCAGCTCACTGAGGGAAGGGCAAGGGTTTCTGAGGCAGGGCAGAGCCTGACAGTGGTTGTGCTGTCACACACTTGTATTTCACATAGGATCTTGCTCCCTGAAAGAAATAATTTCTTTTGTTCACTGCAGGAAGATATATGAACAATTGGTTTCATGCTTTAGATGCAGCCTAAAATGAGTATTAGGTTTAATTCTGTTCTGCTTGGATTTTCATTTGAATTCTAGAAAAAGAAGTGATGATAACTTTAAACAAAAGGGTGGTTTGTTTGAGATGCTTCCTGGCAGACAGAGGTGTGGTAAAACAGGATTTAAATGCAATTTGAAATAGAATTATCCCAACTGATATTTTGGGCATGTCCATAGGCTCCATGGGTGTAAAGATCAATATGTTCTGGTAGCTTTGATTCAGGTACATTTGTGAGGGTGTCTTGGAATGGGCTCTGCAGTGTAACTTGTGACCTTGAGAGACAAGGTGCCACGGGAGCTCTTGCCTTGTAAATCTGTTTATCTGTGCACGTCACAGATAAGACCCAGGCTTTGCAATGCCCCTTGACTGAATAAGTGACATTAATTCCATTAACTCTGGGCAAAAGGAGTGCTTGTATTGACAATTGGAGTTGGGGAGGGGGGTTATGTATCTTCCCTCATCAATATTTGGCTTGGAAATATTTAACACTTAATCCAGAGAGTAGAAAGGTTTTATTGGAACTGAACAAAAAACTGTATTTCCTTCAGCAATATTCTGTTAATTCATATCTAATGAGATTAATTAAAACAGATGGGGAAAAAACCCCTCCAGTGTTTCATAGGCAGAGGAACACTGGGTTCAGTTTGGTCAGACCTGAGTGCTGATGATCATTCATAAAATAGAGAAGAGTTTGTTGTCAATGTTTTTACAACAGCAAACTGCCCCTGTAATCATCTCTCACCTGGGAAGCAATTCCCTATTCCCTATCCCATTATCCCACTCTCTGGGTTAGGGGGTCTGGGAGGGAGCACTGACTGCAAACTCCTCCTGCTTTTGGGAGCCCCCAGGTGCTGCTGGAGGGGCTCTGCTCCCAGCCTGGCCTCACTTGGACAGCCCCTGCTCCTCACCTGGGCACTCCCTGGGAATCCAGCCCTTCCCTGGTATCTCCAGCCCTTCCCTCAGGAGGTTTCACTCCTGGAGCACAGCTCCACTCTGACCATCCCCACTCTGCCCCTCTGAGCTGCTGGGTCACAGAATCCTGGCATGGGTCAGGCTGGAAGGGACCACAGCGGCACAGGATTGTGTCCATGTGGCTCTGGAATATCCCCAGGGAGGAAGAGGAGACTCCACAGCCTCTCTGGGCTCTGCTCAGGGCTGGGAACTGCCCAGGGCAGAGGTTCTGCCTCCTGTGAAAGGAGAATTGCTGGGCTCAGGTGCCATTGCTTCCCTGCACACAGGGACACCTAGGGACACCCAGGGACACCCAGGGACACCCAGGGGTATCCAGGGACACCCAGGAACACCCAGGGGTACCCAGGGACACCCAGGGACACCCAGGGACACCCAGGGCTGAGGTTCCCTCTCAGCTGGGGCTCCTTTCCAGGCTGAGCAGCTCCCCCAGCCCTTCCTGGGCACAGAGATACTCCAGGCCTTGCTCAGTTCCAGGAGCTCCTGTCTTGCTGTGCTGAGCATCCAGAGCTGGACACAGTGCTCCAGAGGTGCCTCATAATCCTGGGCAGAGGGGCAAGGTCCCTTGGTCCTCTGCTGGATGGCAGTACCTATTCCCAGCTGTTAAATTATGCTTAGAAGTAATTATTTCTTATAAGACACTTTTCATTCTGTGCCTCCTTCAAAGCTTGAAGTGCACCATGGAAATCCCTTAATGCAAATGCACCTCAGCCATTCAGGAGCAGCCTACAACAAACTGCTATGGAAACCTGTGCAGAAATCTCCCTGGAGGCAGGATGGAGCTCCCATGGAGTGAACACTGGGATGTGTTCTCAGTACCACTCTGATGAGAGTTAAATTTCAGAGGTGCTGCTCTGAGCTGGTTTGTTTCAGACATTGGAATAAACCCTTTCAAGCTGCTGGTGCACAAGAGCTCTGACAAACCAGTTCCAGCTCATCCTGCTCTGAGCTGGTTGGATCTCCTGGGCCCTGCTCTGTTTTGCTGCCAGGCCATGGCAGGACTGGCAGAAGGGAAATGTGCTTCTCTCAGGGCTGGGATCATGGATCAAACCCAGCCACATCAGCAATTCAAACCAAGAGGCCACTCTGTGAACAGCTGAGACATCCCACACCTCCTGCTTCAAACCTCTCCTGGAGGTGTTTTACCTCCCAGAGGATGGCAAGCTGGATGATTAGAAGTCATAATAATAAAGTTCTGCTGCAAGATGCTCCCCTTGTTTAAAATAACCATCTCCTGCAAAATCCACAGCCGAGCTAGGAAATAATTAGGATGATATTTATTTCTTTCTGTTCTTTCTCTCCTTAAAGAATGGTAATTGTAGTTGAGGATATTTCCCCACAGTTACAAATAACTTGCTGAATTTTCCTGTGAAAATGGGTTTTGGTTGTGGCTACTCAGATGGGAGCTGAGCACGTAACAGGGTTTGAGAACTCTGGAAAAAAATGAGCTGCTAAATACCAATGGTGTTTGTGAGGAATACATAAATAAGTGGCTGTTACACAGCAGGATGATGCACAGAGCAACACAGAGCAATATATTGGCTTATCTCCTAGTAATGTCTCAATAATTGTGATAACATCAGAAATCACTATCACTCCTTGCTGAGAAATTACTTGTTACCATCCTCTTGTTTAAATACGGCTGGGAGAGCTCTGAAATTATTTTCAGCACTGTTTGGAGGCTTCCCCTCATTTTACCTTCCAGATTCTACTTATAAAAATAAAAAGCTTAAATTCTTGGTGATGCCTTCCCCATGCTGAGTTGCCTTTTGCACACCTTCCCAGCTGGGTGCAATATTGAATGGGTTTTATTTTATCTTTTTAGTGTCTTGGGAAGATCCAGTATCTTGTCTTGTAAAAAGTGGAGGGGGAAAAAAATGTATTAATGGCTAAAAAGAAAGAATCTGTAGTTTACATAGCTCATCCTTTATTTCATGCTCTGACATGATCTTGTTGCTTTTGAATGTTGGATTATCAAACTGCAGGGTTTGAGGTGATGGAGAAGATTGGTTTGAGAACCTCCTTGTGTCTGAGTAAAGAGGAATTATCTGCTCTCATGGAATTTCCTGTGAAAATGAATCTCACCTAGCAGGTACCTGGGAGTCCTCTGGTCCCAAGAGACCAAAAAATTGAGTGTTCATCCAGCAACAACAAAAATATTTCTCCAGCTTGAGAACTTTGGAGCAGTGCTCTTCATTGCTAAAGTTTCACAGTATGTGCAGAAGATAAAAAAAAAGTATAGTTTTGGGAAAATGAAGCTCAAAACAATTTCCAAAGTGTTTGTGTTGCTCCTGCCCATATCCTTAGGAGATAGCTCAGTGTCCTAAATCAGGAGAAGGTTTAGCCCCAAAGGGAGCTGAACTCTGAACAGGCTCTTCAGGGAATGGTCACATTCCCAAGGTTGCCAGAGCTCCAGGAGTGCTAAGACAATGCTCAGGTGGGATTGTTGGGGTGTCCTGGGCAGGGACTGGATGATCCTGGTGGATCCCTGCTAACTCAGGATATTCCATGACTCTACATCAGCCCCAACCACTGTAAAACACTGGCACTTCCTAAATTAGTGACAACCAGCATCCTGTGCTGATAGACTGGCACAAGTGAGGGGCTTGGAAGGAACCTGTTTATTAAAAGGGAATTTTGTCCATTAAAAGTCTTTTAGGACAATTTGGTTTGGGGTTTTCTTTTATTCTTGGGCCTCTCTGGTTTTCTTGTGTATTTTTAATACTTTCAATTGAATCCATGAGTATAAAAGGTGGAGTGAGGGAAGGGGCAGAGTCATTTCCAGAGAGTTTTGATGATTTAACAGGTCTGAGTGAATTTGGTGGTGCCTGTTCCACAAGAGCTGAGACTTTACCCTGACAAAACCCCCTGGAGACGCCGATGGACAGCACAGCTGGAATGACCCTGACAATTTGGCTGCCTGCCTCTCTTTTACTGCCTGCTGCTGATTTCTGCATGGGATTTCATGCTGGCTGTTGGGAAAAAGGGCGGCTCCATGAATGGTGCCCTTTATCCCCTGTGCAACTGTCGGGTTTTATTTCTTTCCCTTCATGATAAGGCTCCCCCTGATTCTCACATGACACCCCCTGTGAGCTGGGGCTGGGTGAGGAGAAGCCAAAGGAGCCTTTCTTGTGTGAGTTTGGGCTGATTTGAATGTGTTTCCCTGCAGGGGAAATCCCACATTCCTGCAGGTCCCAGATAAATCCTCTCATCCCCATCAGAGAGGCAGCAGCAAGAAGAGAGAGTTGATGGCTCTGCTCTCCCTGCTGCTGCTGGGTGCTAAAATAAATGCTCCCCTGACCATTCAAGTGGAAAATGTGGAAGTCTAGAGCTGCTTCAGGCAGTCAGCAGGATGGAGGGGACTTTCTGAGAGAATTAAATGAAAGAGTGGAGAGTAAAACCCCCATTCAGAGCTGTGGGTGAGGGGAGGGAGGGATGGAGAGGGGAAAACCAGCTGAAAGGAGGAGAAATATTCCCAGCTAAACAGCTCACCGTGTTTCCCAGAAGCAAAAGTAGAAACCCACGTTGGGTATACGATTTAATTTACAGAAATCTGCAGTTTTTATGTAATTAGGGGCATTACTGTAACATTAGCAATGTAAAATGTAATGTTTAAGAGGCTTTGTCACCTGCATGGTGTGTGCCCCCCTCCTGCAGAGCACCAGCTCATTCTGCTGTTCCACCCTGCTAATTTCTTCATTTCTACTGAGTTTGGTATTTAAATATCTGCCAACTTTCTGAGTTCCAACAAGCATTGGCATGAGTAATGAGTCAAATGTTAGAGCAGCATTATTCTTTGACAGTTCTAAAAGGATTATATAACCCGAATTTTAAATAATATTTTTGAAATGTGTAATTTAAAAGGTCCTCGTGTTCTGTAAATGGTTTAATTTTTCATCCCATTTAATTGACATTGCAAAGGAATCATTAAGTCAATGATGATTAAAGCAGCACTTTTATGGATCAAACTCTCTTTGGGGAGAAATTCAGTCACCATGAAAAAGATATAGAGATGTATTTTGAGGATGCTGCAAGAGAAGCAGGAGCTGAATAGACTTTTCAATAAATCTCATCTAATCTGGAAGCTCCTTCCAGTCAATCCAAGGCACCTCAAGGGTCAGCACTGGATAGGGTGGAAAAAACCCTTGGTGATTTTACAGGATGCTTGGCAAGGAGGGAGGGTTTCAGCCCAATCTGAGCCAGATTCTAAAGAAGTGAGGATGTAATCAAGTTATTAATTGTATCCCCACAGTGATATTCAGCTGCTTCCTTCTCTGTGTAGTAAACTTCTGCTCCCACCAAGATAAATCAGGAACTTTGCTTGGGTTCATGTTGGTTTTCAAAAGTGCATCCATAGGATCGTTGCTGTTTTTATTTTGACAAAAAATTATAACATTTAAATCTGTAGTAGGTCCTGAAATGGGAAATAGCACCTGCAAATGTTTTGTTTTTAAATTCTTTCCAGTCCTTTTAAATAATATCTGTTTTTGAGTGATTTTAGTTCCTTCTGAAGCTGGCTAAACATTATCCCATTATCCCATCCTGTGGAAAAGGGGAATGGTGTCATTACAGACTCATCTGGATGAGATTCACCTCAAATCTTGTTGTACATTGAAATATGAGTGCCAGATACTTGTGTTTTAAATCATCTGTTGAGGAGGTTCTCTGTAAGATGTGACCTTTACTGAAAATAAAATATGTAGGAAATTCCAAGTTCTGGGAAACATCAGCAGAGCAAGTTGTGTAAAAGATCCTGAAAAAGAGAAATAAATGAAATAATAAATTAAGGAATGATAAATATAAAAGAAAATGTGTTAAAAGTTGCTCTAAGAGGGTTTGTGATAACACAGAATTGGGGCAGGGTGGGATCCCAATAAAAATGAAAACTGCAAAGTCAGGAATTCTCAGAGAAGAGAAATAATTTGAAATAGGAGCAGATTGTCTAAGAACAGAATATGTCTCAGCTTGAAAATTCACTCCACATTTGTATGATGCAGAGATAATAACCAAACTTCAACTTTTATTCCATTGAGTTCCCTTAAGTGATATCTCTGCTAAAAAACATGTTCAGCCTAAACTTAAAAATTCACTAAACCAAAGGTAAAACATTATCAAAAAGAGGAAAAAGCCATTTTAGAACAGGTTTGTGGAATACAAATTTAACAACTAAATAGTCCTAAAGTTCTAAGTTGTCAAACCTCTCAGTGAAACAATTTAGCCAAAGCTTGGAAAAACTTATACCTTGTGATGAAAGGGGAAAAAAAGGTTTGGCCTAATTGACTACTAAATATCGTGGTCATTGATGATAAAGAAATTTTCCCACCCTGGTGAAGTTTCTGGAGAATCTGGTGGCTCCCAGACCACGTTTGTTCACCTGGTGTCATTAGCAGTAACAATAAATCAAAATCACTGGCTCCAAACCCACAATATCCCCACAGAAATGGAGAAATCTGGGTGAAATGTCAGCACCTAAAAGGGAAAAAGGCTGAATGCAGCTAAAGCAAATTAGTCCTTCCCTAAAGATAAGGAAATCACATCTCTTGCACCCCTGCTGGCCCCATGTCCCACTTAATCACATTCCCTAATCCAGATTTCTCCTGAGCTACAGTACCATGTGCCCATTTTCAGAACAGCCTTTAGATGTTCATTTATCCCTCTCCATCCCAATTCCTTGGCTGGGAGGCTGGGGGGTCACATCCAGCTGAGCTCCTGCCTGGGGACCTTTCCCTTGGCAATTCCTGGGGGATTTTCCTCTTCCAGGTGGAGCATTGGGCACTTCAGCAGCTCTTTGTGAAATCTGGGGGGTCACATCCAGCTGAGCTCCTGCCTGGGGACCATTCCCATGGCAATTCCTGGAGGATTTTCCTTTTTCAGGTGGTGCATTGGGCACTTCAGCAGCTCTTTGTGAAGCCTGAGGGGTCACATCCAGCTGAGCTCCTGCCTGGGGACCATTCCCTTGGCAATTCCTGGAGAATTTTCCTCTTCCAGGTGGAGCACTGGCCACTTCAGCAACCCTCAGAGCTGCAGCAGGATCCTTCCTCACCTTCCCTATTTCCAACTCGTTCAGCTGAGCAGAACTGGGGGAGCTGGGAAGCACAGGTCACACAGGGAACCTCGAGCTCTGTCCCTTGGTTCCAGCCCCAGGACCCAGATGGAAAGCCCCATCCATCAGTGCTCCAGTTCTGCTGATCCCCTTCACTTCTCTGCTGACTTCCCTGTCAGCTGCATTTGTTTTACGAGCCAGGGCCTCAGCCAGGGTTAGTCAAAGCTCCCACAGGCTCTCTGCAGGATCTGATGCTCTGCTGGGGCCGTGCCAAAGCGTCTGCACGGCGTCTTCCTGTCCTGCTGCTATATGGAGCAGCTTGGCACTCATGGGAGGGAGGCCAAATCAGCTGAAATAGTGCATCCATCCACAAAATCTTAATTGTAACTTCTGTTATTCCTTTGGAGGGGAGCGGACGAGTCCTTGATAAAGAGAGAGGACTTTTTAAGCCTCTTTCCAGGTTGGTGAGAACAAGGTGGGGAGACAGAACATTTGGAGGGCAGGGGAGGGGGAGGATGTTTCCTAAGTATCTGAGGGCAAGATGGGACCAAGGTAGATTGAAAAAGGCCTTTAATGGCAATGGCTGTTTGTACCATTTTCCTCATCACTTGAAAAATCCCTACTTTTCCCTGCTGAAGTTTTCCCTCAGTGCAGTTTATTATCTCTTTAAATAACAGAAAAGAAAACCCCCTCTTCTTCACAAGAATTTGGGATTTACCCTCCTATTTACCCTCCTGTTAATCCCTATCTTTTCATGGGGGGCTGATAAACCTAACTTTTGAAATTGGATCTATTTTAATTGTTTTGAGCAAGTATAGGAGATATAAATACAGAATATTTTAGTGAATTTTTTGCATCCAGGGCAGTTATGCCCATGTTTGGCATCTTCCCACCCATCTTCTTCCCATCTTCTCTTGTCTGTCCATGGTGTTTGGACTCTAAGAAGTCCTTGAACACATTTTTTAATGTATTTACCTGCAGAATTCATTGTCAGTGTTTTAGAGAGACTGAAAGATTCCATTGTTGGGAAGAGCATTTCAGGACAGTGTTAGGATTCAGCCAGTGCTTCCTGATTCTTGAGTTTCTCATGAAACCATGGCTCCTCACTGCATTTTTGGATATGAAGCCAACTAAAAAATGTTTAAAAAAACTCTACTGACAAAATCTGAACAATCCTTTGGAGCCTGCAAACTCCCTTGTCCACCTCAGAGCTTTGGCTGCTGCTCTTGTGGAGCATCAAGTCCCAAAATCTTGTGTTGAGTGCTGCCATTTTAATGAGCTGCTGTGGATTCAGGAGTCTCCATCCAGGACAGGATTCATGTGCTCCCTTCTGCCTCGTGCTGTAACCTTTCCACAATAAAACTTCTGGAGGAAAAAGCTGATACCAATCTTATCTTAATGGCTCTAAAAACGTGGCTGCAATGCCTTGCACGAGGCAAGTGGGATCTGGGAAATCTCAGCCTTGACGGTTGTTGCAATAATTTAGCAAGTTTTATGTTCAGTCTTTATTTCCCGTTTGTAATTTGTGTTGTGTTTTGCCATTAGTAATTGATAATAAATTGCTGACTTGTTATTAAAGTGTTATTAAAGATATAAAACCCCCATCCTTTTACTTTTCTTTAAGGTTTGGAAATGGCCAAAATATTTTTAGTGATGAGATGCTACTGAAAAATCCAACTTCCTTTTTTTCCCCTTCTTTTTGTTTTGATATTTTATTTAACAGCTCAAGTTTGCTTCTATTTCAGAAAAGCTTTATTTTAGCTCTTCGTTGAGAATTCTATCTAAACACTTTCGCTCTAGGACGTATTTTTTTGGTAAAATATTTCCTGGAAGAGAAATTTGGAATACAAGCACATATGGCCTGCTTAGGATCTGATTTCAGCGTTGCTCAGAGTGAGAGGAGAGGCAGAGCAGGATGAGAGAAATTTGGTGGCCACTGAGTTCCTATCTGGCTGGGGCTGGGATGTTTTAGCCCTTATCAAAGTTGGGAGAGCAGCTCCAACCCAGCCAGCGCAGGGATTGGGTCGATACCTGGCAAAGAGCCTGAAGGTCAGATAAAGTACTTAGGCAGGCAGGATGCCAGGCTAAAGAGATGTCAAGAAAATCAATTAGATCCTAAAGAAAGAGCAGCAAGCTAACTAAAAATCCAATCTTGAAAGGCTCTTGATATTTCGAAGCCAGCTTATTACTGTTCCTATATCTTTATCTGGCTAATAAAATTACCTTTGTTAAGCAATGAAAACCAGACTCAGGTCACGCCAGGCGAGCACAGAACAGCCTGGGAACACCTGAGTGGGACCAGATTGGGCACAGCTACAGGGGGGAGGTGAAATGGAGCAGCTTTGGGGGCAGAGAGTGAGAGCAGGGTGATTCTCTGCCCTCCTCCTCCCCTATCGATCCCTTTACCTTCTTGGAGCCTTTCTCCCCCGAGTGCTAATGGAAAAATGGAGACTTGGAGTTTGTCTGCTGGTGCCAGGTAGTTTGCTTAATAAATTATAGCTGTCTGAAGTCAATAGAGAGAAGAGAAAGAAGAGAAGAGAAGAGAAGAGAAGAGAAGAGAAGAGAAGAGAAGAGAAGAGAAGAGAAGAGAA
>JAOTQP010000362.1:35164419-35175887 GCA_026413545.1 Cichladusa arquata | reverse complement strand
GAAGAGAAGAGAAGAGAAGAGAAGAGAAGAGAAGAGAAGAGAAGAGAAGAGAAGAGAAGAGAAGAGAAGAGAAGATTCAGAGGAATGGCTCAGCCTTTGCTTCCCTCTCCCCACTTCTTTTCCTTCCTCTTCTCTCTCCTGTCCTCCAAACCACAGTGATGGGAAGGAGCAGCATTTAACTGGATTAGCAGCTGGAAAAATGGACTTTGGCACCTTTTCTGGGGTGGGATTTCACCTCCTTTGTGCAGGACTGGACACAGCAGCTGGAGGTTCTTTTTGCTCCTATTGATGGGTTCATGGAATCAGAGTCATGGGATGGTTTGGGTTGGAAGGAACTTTAGATTTCATCCAGTTGCAAGCCCAAAGTTCCAACATGCCACCCTCCAGGTCATGTTTGGTGGCTTTGGTGTCATTAGTTGGGGTTTGGGCTGACTGAAAAATGCCAATTTTCCCTCTGAAAGGGATGGGTATTTCCACACAGCTTTTATTATTTGTATTTTGACTGGCAAATTTGGATGTTAACCAGAGGCTGGAAACATCCTGTGGCTGGCCTGTCCATCCATATGGGAATATGGATGGGAATGTGTGCATGGACATATCTCCCCCTCACAGCACTGGGACAAACTCCCAGAACAGAAATAAAATAATAATAATAAATCCTTTCTTCATTCTGACCTTACGTAGAGACACAGAATTCAATACATATTAATGAAATCAACAAAACCTGTCTGTACATAATTAATAAGGTTATTTATTTTATTCAGGATCTTACTGGATGACTGAGGAATCAGAATAAGGAAGGGCACAAATAATGACAATAGAAATCTGATGTGCCACTGAGGAAAGGGCTCAGGGTCTTAATTTCTTGCTTGTTTTTCTGCTCAGATGAATTTTGTGATAACCTCGACCTAGAATTTCAGCACATGCACCAGGTTTTAATTAATTGGAGCCTTTTTGTTGCCAATGATCTCACTAACAAAATATTATAGGAAATAAGTGGGGTAGGACTTGTCACACTTCCTGTCCAAGCCCTTGGTCTCCTTGCCAGGACAGATCTGTAACATTCTTGTCATTATTCATTAGGATTATTTTCTTATTCATTCATTGGCTGGCCTATAAATGAATCCAGTACTAAAGGATATGAAATCTTTCAGAATTTGAAAATGTTGCATTTTGAGTGCTTCAAACCAATAAACAAAACCAAACCATTTGCACAACTGCCTCCATTGCCAGTTGTGACCTGCACTGGACAGCACCGCTCAAATGTCCAAATTCCATATTTATAAATAAAAACATGATTGCATCTCCTCTCCTCTCTGCCTTTCCCAAATATCTGTGCATTTCCCACAGGACCAGCTTTATTTGAATGAGCTGTATTTTTAGGAAGCTGGTGAGGCACTCCACGTATTTCCCATACATAAATACATATATCTGTGAGTGTGTGTGAGCTACTGCAAGTAGCAGACAAAATAGTGCTTTTGAAGAGTGGTGGCACTGATGTATGCACAGTAAATTAGGAGGATTTGTGTGAAATCCTTTGTACTAGTCTGGTGATCAAATGTAAATCTTCATAGGGAGTGAAATGGATATTAACCTGCAGCCATGGGAAATAGGGAGAAGGCAATTAAATTAAGGGTAATAATTTAATTAGTAATTTTTTGAACATTAGTAGATACTCTTGTCTTATTCAGACTTTGTAAACTTGTGGGTTTGATAAATTTCAAGTGACTCTGAAGGCTTAGGACATAATTTAGTTCTGAAAGATTTGATCTCAGCTTCATCCATAAGCCCTGGGGAATTCTTGCTGGGCCAGGACCACAGGGTATCACTGGGAAATGTTTCTTTTTTTCAGTGTAATCACTTTCCATAAAGGGATTATATTTTTTTTTGTTTGTTTTCTGCAAAGAAAACAGGTGTTTTAGGGCTATAAAAATATAACAATGTGGGAAAGTCTGTTCTGGCAGTGACAATCTGATTTCATCACCTCTAAGAGGATGCACAGATAACTGGGCTCTTGTCAGCTGCTCCACCTGAAGTGTAAGAACCCTCTCCAAGCCAGCCCAGGATTAGCAGCAGGAAGGAAACCAGGAGATTACTGCCTGGCTTTGTGCTTTTCCAACTCCTACAGGCATATTGTGCCTCTGAGTGTTTGAAAGTTAATTCAGTTTTTTTCTTGCAATTCTCCGAATTGTTTGGGTGCTTTGGCACAAGAATTCACCAATTAAGAAACAAGCAAAAAGACTTTTAAATAAAACTCACCACATTTGTTCAAGTCATTGAAAAGCAGGAAATTACTGTTGCTCTTCAAAAAGCAGCTGTGTGTATACAGTGACATTTTATTTAATGATTGAAATTATAGTATAAATATACATTGTATTACTGGATATTCTCATTTTACAATGCTGCAAAAGGGCTTGAGCAGAGATGTCAGTTCAACCAGCCAGGCTTTCTCCAGGAGCAGCAGAAGCCCAGACCTTGATGACATTAAGAAATACCAATTGGTTTTTCAATTTTGATGTTGGAAGTGTTTTGTATTTCCTTTTTGAATATCCCAGTTCTGGGTTGCTGTCCCCTTGGTGTGACTTTCTGCTGGTGTTTAGTATCAAGGTGAAAAAAGAATGTTTTAGGAGTTGTAGAATAAAAATATCAGAGTGGTTTGAATTGGAAGGGACCTTAAAGCTCATTCAGTCCCACCCCCTGCCATGGGGGGACATCTTCCATTATCCCAGGCTGCTCCAAGCCCTGTCCAACCTGGCCTTGGGCACTTCCAGGGATCCAGGGGCAGCCACAGCTCCTCTGGGCACCCTGTGCCAGGGCTTCCCCACCCTCACAGAGATAAATTTCTTCCTAATATCACATATAAATATCTCCACTTTTAAATTAAAGTTGTTGCCCCTTGTCCTATCAATATCTGTCCTTGTTTAAAAAAAAAAAAAAAAAAAAAAATCACTGTCCCTCTTTTTTTACAAGTCTTCTTGAAGAACAGGAATGCTAATGTTAAACTTGCAAGGAAAAATAATTCCAGGGTTCTGTGGAAGCCTTGCTCACATCCCTGCTGTGAGGAGAGGTTCTGTGGCTCCTCCAACAACCCCTTCAGCTCATGGAGTTGTTGCAAACTCCACCAGAGGCAGCTCCTACCTGAGCCTTGGTTTATTCAATGATGCCAAGTGCCTGAAATGGTGCAAGGATTAATTCCCTTGGAAACAAAATGTGGCTGGACCAGTTGTGGAGTTTCCTGCCTAGGAAGGGATCTGGAGATGAGCAGGAGAATCTCAGAGGAAGCAGCAATTCAGCTGGAGACCTTCATCCCTGCAGAGTGCCTGGAGCGAGCTCCTTTTATATTCCTGGGAGTATAAAAAATAGATGGAGGATGTGGTTTGAGCCATGCCTGATGAGTAATGAACTGGGAACACTCAGCATGGCATTAAGGTCATGCTGTATTTTAATTAGAGAGAGGATGGGAAATGATCTAATTATCTGCATGGCTCTTCCAGAGAGAGAATGAACAGCTTTGTGCAGGTGGAGGTGGCCAAGCCTGGCTTGGCACTGGGCTGGAGCAGGCTGGGAGCTGATGGAGCTAAACCCTGCTCCTCTGGAATGTGTGCTTGGTGGAGTCAGAAACAAACAGGAAACTGCAGAAAATATCCAGTTTCTGGGAGTCTGGAGAGTCAGTGCTATGGGAAGCAGTGATATAACTATTAAAATAATAACTTTCTAGAAATAAATATTGAAGAGCCATTTTGCACCATGAGGACGGAAATTTTCTAATTGATTTAAGGGCATCTTACTGATTTTTAAGAGCTGAGGTGTTTCTATGTGAATATTTGATTTTTTTTTGGCTGTATATTTGAAGTGCAGAAGAAATCCCTTGCCTGTTTTTCAATCTGGAGAGCTCAAAGTCATTATTTGTGGTTAATTTTCCAACCAAGAGGATTTCAGTCACGTGAGGGAAAATGACACCGATTTTATTCAGTCCATCAGCACTGATAATACACTTGGAGAGAACCATCTGCATTGATGGGATTGTATTTATGTACAACTACACATAAATCAATTTCTTTTTCCTGAATCACCACTTGGTAAGATTTTTTAGGGGTATTTGGGATTAATTTCATTGTTGTTCTAGGAGAGGTAAGATAAGGGCCAGTGTGTAATGCTGGAAAACAAGAATACATCAGCTTTGTTTTAAAATGCTTCATTGGCTGGGGATTCAGCATGAAAACAATCTGAGTTATGTCTTGAAGATGGGCAAGGAAGTGATTAAGTGACTCTATTTCTATGCAGATTGGGGCTACCTAATTAAATACCTACTTACAGACAAAAGCAGAGATGAAATTGCTTCCTCAGTTCAGAGAAAAAAATAATAGGAAGGGCTATAAAATGGTATGAATAAAGAAATAAATGGGAGCAGTAAATGGCCAGTCAATAGGGTGTTTTGGAAGTAGAGCGGGTCAAGCCAACTTGATCTTTTATTCTATTTTAAATTTTTCTGAGACTGCAGGTTAGGCTGAAAAAAAAGACTGAAATGAACCTAAACTTAAATAAAACATTTGAAGTGGGGCTTGTTTGAAATGTTGATTAAGAACTACAAATCATTATCTGGCACATATTAAATAAGTTGAGCTGGCAGCTGGCTGGTTTTAAAGGGGAGCTTAAAGAGATGATGACTGAGAAATAAATTCCTGGTAGGGAGACTTTTAGGTTGGTTCTAGATGTTTCTATCAATGTCCTAGAAGGAAAGAAATCACTATTGAGCACCACTAAACGCCTAGCAAATGGCCTTATGGAGAGATTATGTATTCTTTACGTGCAGAAGATGATGTATTGGTCTTATCAAAGTTGTGCAATGGCCTCATCTATAATAAACTCTGTGGTGTATAAAACATTGAGCAGGTGAAGTTGTGGTGCAGAAGGAGAAGCTGTAATGGAGCAAAGCTGAGGTGCACATGTTCAAAATGGTGATTTATCATTATTATCATTATTCTCATGGGCTCTGGGTGCAGTGCCAAGTTACTTTTGGTTTTTATCTCACTGCTGTCTGGTTTTGAAGCAGGTCTGTGTTCCCAGACCTCTTGGTGACTGAGGGTGGAGATATCATATAAAATGAGCTGGAAACCCTGAACACCTCCTTCTTCAAGAGGCTTTTGCAGCCCTGTTCTTGGCTGTGCTCAGGGAGTCTTTGGTGTACCCCAAAGGGTTTTGCATGTATCAGTGGAGAGCTGCATTTTTGTAGGAAGCAGTAATGCAGGTGGAAAGATCAGGCAACAGCTCTGCAATAAATTCTGAATAGATGAACATTTCCCCAAATGACCTAAATTGCAGCTAAGGAAACTAAATACTTTTGGCCTGAGAATGGATCTGAATGTGCTGTGGATTTAAAAAAGGGGTTTGAAATGGTGTTTGGGGTTTGAAATACGGAAATACTGCCTGGTTCCCTGTGTGTCCTGCATCCCTCCCTGCCCTCTGTGCATTCCCATGGCATTGGTGTGCAACAGGGCCACCCTGACCCCTCACCCCACTATCCCTGCTCCTTTCCTACCTCACTCCTCATTCCCAGCTCCAGCTGATTTCACAGAATCTCAGACTGGTTTGGGCTGGAAGGAACCTTAAAGCCCATCCCATTCCACCCCTGCCATGGGGTCACCTTCCACCATCCCAGGGTGCTCCAAGCCCCATCCAACCTGGCCTTGGACACTTTCTATCCATTAACAGCCTATATTTAAATATTATTCAGTAACAAAGGATTCAGGTGTGGAGAAAATGCTGTTTACTCATAGTTTCCCCTTTTTAGTAGAGGTGCTGAGTGAACAAGACATTGTGCTCAGTGATTTTCTGGGCATCCCCTCCAGCATGGAGCAGGCTCAGCTCTGGCTGGCTGAGCACTTGTCTGAAAGCTCCTTCCTTGCATCCATGGCATTAATTCAGCTGCCTTCATATGGCTGCTCTCCTCCTGGATCATTTGATATATTCTGTAAACTGCCTGCTGAGGCACTGTGTCTGTATTGTTCCATGGAGAGCACTGCCAGTCCTGCTGGATTTATGTCCCTGATTTCCTGGATGCTGAGCTTGTTTCCATTATAATTCAACGTCCTGCCTCCATCCCTCTGCTCGGGGTGCATGGCACGGAAATTGTTTATGTTGTGGAATTACCTGCTGACATTGATGCATGAGGAAATTATACCAAAAACCCCTGAAAAATACAGTGCATGCTGCAAGAAATTCAGGGAGCTAACTGGGATAAGGGAAACCTTCCAGACCAGCCAGAAGTATGGAAATCTTCCCAAGGATTTGTGTCATCCAGGGGCAATTGTGTGGTGCTTGTCAAAGATTCCTACAGGACACTCACACTTGGAATTCCAGCAGATTAGCCTTTCATCAAGCCATCAGGATCCTGCTTTTGGAATAAACACAGCTGCTGTTTTCCAAGAAATGTGGCAAAGAGCAGCAAGGAAAAAAGGGACAATTAGTGTTGCTGAATGCCAAGGACCTCAGGCTGGCATTGCTCTGCTTGGGAGAGTTTGGTTTTCTGGAAAGCACTTTTTGCAACAGAGGAAAACCCAAACTTATCAGAGTGTCACTCATGACTTTCTAAACTGCTGGTGGGAATAATTCTCTTCTTTGTTTCATGTTTTTGGGCTGGTTTGGTTTTTTGGTGTGAGGGGCATTTTAAAAATTTGTTGCTTTTATTCTTTCAAAAGTATTTAATTTATTTAATTTTCTGCTCCTCCTATTTCTGCTCCTGATCTACACTTTAACAACAAATGGTAGAGCTGGGAATGTTTACCTGGAGAAGGGAAGGATCCAGGCAGAGCTCAGAGCCCCTTCCAGGGCCTGAAGGGGCTCCAGGAGAGCTGGAGAGGGACTGGGAACTAGGGATGGAGGGACAGGACACAGGGAATGGCTCCCACTGCCAGAGGGCAGGGATGGATGGGATTTTGGGAATTGGGAATTCCTTCCTGAGATGGAATTTCCAGAGCAGCTGTGGCTGTTCCATCCCTGGAAGTGTCCAAGACCAGTTTGGACAGGGCTTGGAGCAACCTGGGACAGTGGGAATTGTTCCTGACTGTGGCAGGGGTGGAACTGGATGATCTTTCAGGCCCCTTCCAACCCAAATCAGTCTGTGACCCTGTGATTCCTTGTTTTTGATGATGCAAGGATCTGGGGAACAATTAATTAGTGTATTTCCTAAAACAAATCTCCAGGTTACACTTCCATAGCATCTCTCTCCAAAAAACCTGCAAACTCTATAAAAGTTGTAGCTAAAGGTTTCTTTTAAAGTTTTGGCTTCTACAATGTATTTTACCGCAAAATAAATCCACAAACTGTTTGGAGACAAATTTTAGGTTTCAATGGAATGTTGGGGTTTAAACAATCTGTTCTTTCCTGGCATCTCCTTGGAGCCAGGAGAGGCTCAGCTCAGAGACCTGAGATAGCAAAGATTAGTTTGGACAACAGAGGAAATGGAAGAGTCTTGGTGTCATGAAAGGAAGAAAGTGGAGAGAAAATGAGTGTATAATGACATAAAACACCTCTGGTGGTCTCAGCAAAAGTGTCAGGAGGGGCCATGGGAGAAAATATGTGTAAGTGAGAGAGGAGCTCATTTCCTCTGTGTGGCTGAGGTGGCTCATCCCTTACACCTCAGCACTTTATTTATACCCCCTTCTGGCAGGATATGGACAGCAATTTCCTTATTCCTGACAGCTTTTTATATCCAAACTGGAAATCATCCTGCTCTCCCCATGCCTTATGGGAAACAGGGCACAAGGATGGATTGGGCCTAGGGAAGAGACCCAAGAAGGGGCTGGAAATAACAGGTGGTGACAATCCTGGTGATGGGAGGAGTGTAACAACAGCGTGGGATCCAAAATCCTGGAAAAATTGGTGCTGCCACCTCAGGACTTGTGGGAAATACCAAAGGATGGAATTCATGAGCTTTTAACAATATTCAAAAGGTGAAGTCTAAAATGTTGCTTATTTGTGGGGGTCTGTGCCACAGAGCACATTTCAATGTAATTAATAAAAGTAATTTTTTTTGGCACAGCTGTGCCCTGTCCTGCCTGGACTGAGAAGAAGAGGAATTAAATTATTTTCCTTGGACATTACTCAATGGATCTTCCACTGAACAGTTTCTCTCTTGCTTCTGCTTTCAAGCTCATTAATACAAACTTCCAACTTCTTCATTCCTAATGCCAGAATAAAAATTTGTCTGTGTGTTTGAGTCCAGGCAATCTGGGCAAAGTTTATTCAAAATAAGGGTAGGAAATCTGATAAAAAAGGAATGATGGATAGGAAATCTGATAAAAGGAATGATTCATTCCTGTGGTAGCCACGAGTTGCATCTTTGTTCCTACTTATTTGTGTCACTTCAGGTGGAATGTCCTTCCCCTGTGGCTCTGGAGAGCTCTGGAGAGAATTTCTGCTTGGGAAGTGAAGTGGAAAACACTGAGAGACCTTTCCATCTTTCTTTTCTGTCCTTGTGCATATTTTGTCCACACTTTTGTATCTTAATAACAGCAAGAAGGAGAATTTGTAAGAATTGTTTCAAGAATGGAGAACATGGCAGTCAATAAATTAATTTATCGAAAAATCCAAAAAATGCTACCCATGGAATTCCAGAATTAACAAATATAAGTGAAAGTTATCTCTGGCTAGATTTTGATATGGGATTACCAAGAAAATGTTTTAAAAGGATCATTTCACTTGGCAGGTGGATTTTAAACAGAATATGATGCAACGTGCTTGTGGAATCAACTCTTTGGGTGCAGCTCCTCATATTTTGGGTTTGTGGCACAGAATTTACCTGTGGAGAGAATCCCTGGCTGCCCAGGCATGGCATGGGATGTGTGGCCTTTTGTTCCAGCTTTTTCCTGAGCCTTCCCTGTGGGTGGTTGCTGCTTTTCTGATGTGATGGAAATTTTCTAAGGAGCTCTTGGATGTGATGTTCAACATCTGTTCCAACATCTTTTGGAGCATTTTTGGTAGGAATTTGGTGCCCATGGTGTTTCTGCCTCCATCCCAACCCCTACATCCAGGATCTGTGCCCTGCACGCTCTGAGCCATCCAATCCCAAACGGAGCACGTGAGCCCTGACACCAACAATCAAATACCCAGCAACATTTCAAGAGGAAAGAATAGCAAAATGCATTTGGAAAATATTTGGGAAAATAAGATAAGTGGTGCATGTTGAGGTAGAGGGAGCCAATTTAGAGAGTCTCGGCTCCAACCGTAATGATGTGATTTAGATTAATTGCAGTGTTTTATTGCTTTGAATTGAAAACAGCGTTTTTGTAGGCGAGACAGCAGGTGCAGAATATCTCAAAAGCAAAGATCCAGTTTTTCCTGAATGCTTACTAAGTAATAAAAATGGGAAAGGAAAACAAGGCAGAAAATTCACTACACAAAGTGAATTTTTTTATTTTAAATCCAAAGCCTTGTGATCCCCCTCATCTTCCTTGAAGCAATCACAGGCCTCCAGGGAGGAGATTTCCATCCTGCCTCACTGTGCAGGATGAGGATTTTGATCCAGTCTGAACTTTGTATAACAGACTGGTTTAAACCACTGAGTTGTGTGGATGAGATTTATGAGGGGCTGGAGAGCACCTAATTTTGGGGCAAGAGTTGAACAGCAGGACAAGCATTAACACAGAGCCAGGGCTCCAAGATCAAAATATCCAGTGAATCCTGTGGATCCTTATCTCTCACAGCAACAATGCCCAGTGTGTTCTGTCTTGGGAATAGAAAGAGAATTATGAATTAGGCACCTTGAAGCCCATTATAATGAAATAATGATATTATTTGCAGTTCTCCACCAAAAGGCTGCTGTTTGTTTATTCTGGCCATGTGTCCTGACTGCAGTCTGTCCTGGGTACACTCTGCTGCTCAGCACCCAAAGTGCTTTCTTCCTAAATTAGCCAAGAATTCTTCACCCTTGATGGGATTGAATGCCCAAAGCTGCACATTCACTGTCTCTTCCTTGGGGTAATCACAAGGACATGGTGCTGTGCAGTGAGACAGCATTTTGCTTAGTCAAAGGCAAAGAGAAGAGTTTCCAAGGGCATGGAGTGACAGGACAAGGGGACTGGCTTCCAAGTGAAAAAGAGGAGCTTTAGATTGGATATTAGGAAGAAATTGTTCTCTGTGAGGGTGCTGAGGGCCTGGCACAGCCTGGCCTTGGACACTTCCAGGGATCCAGGGGCAGCCACAGCTTCTCTGGGAGCCTGTGCCAGGGCCTTATCATCCTCACAGGGAAAATTTCTTCCCAACATCCAACACAAACCTACCCTGCTTCAGATTAATGCCTTTCCCCATGTTCTGTCCCTCCATCCCTTGTCCCAAGTCCCTCTTCAGGTCTCTTGGAGCCCCTTTATGCTCTGGAAAGGGCTCTAAGTTCTCCCTGGAGCTTTCTTTTCTCCAGACATCAGCATTCATCTATGTAAGTTAAAAAGTGACCAATTTTGTTGGCCAAAGATTCAGCTTGATTTGGTTCAGCTCTGCTGTTGTCACAGGTCCATCTTTTCACAAACAATCTTAGGTTTTTAGTGAAAGCTTTGGGCTCTTCTCAGTCCAGAGATCCCATCCATGGGGTTTGGAACTTTAGTTTGTCATAGAGGAGCAGCTCCATCCCTGCCCTTCCCTGGTCCCATCACTGCATCCCCACAGTGGGCTATAAACCTTTCCCAATTCCAGTTCTTTGCTTGTAATGAGGTTTGGGGTATTACCCAATCCTCCAGAGTCTTTGGGGAAAGACAGCTGGGAAAGGGCAAGCAAAACTCTCCTATTTTAGTGTGCATTGCATAAGAGAAGCACAGGAAGTGAGGAGAGAGCTCTGAGGAGGAGAGATTTATCCCACACAGCACTGCCAACGGAGCACAGTCTGGTAAGGGCACCCAGGGCTCCTTCCTTTCCCTGCTATACATAGATCCTCCTGCCTATAATGGGAGAATTAGGTAATTTTACACAGTTTTTGGTCCAAAGCATGGTTTGTTTAGTGTAGCTGATTACTGGAATGGCTGGAAAACAAGATTTCCTTGAGTTGTGACACCGGAATATTTGTTCTGTGAATGATTGAAGGCTCTGTCCCCATTTGTTTTCCTCATAACCCTGTCCTTCTGCTAGTCCCATTTCCATTTTTAATGTGCTCCTGTTGTAGCAGCAGAGTGAGAGTGGGGCTCACTCATTCAAGGCAGGTTTTTTTGTTTTCCCTTTTCCTGTTTGCAATTTTCTGCTGTTACAGATCAGGTTGTAGTTGTTGGCAGTGATTCATGCAGAGAGGCAGAAGACCCAGATTTTTTGTTTAGCATTTTTCAATATGTTTGGCATTTTAATGTTCTCAAACCACTCTTTAATTTGTTACATCTTGCTCACTCATAATGTACAGCTGAGGAGAGATTGGGTGCAGTTTAAATGGATATTAAACCACCCTACAGAAGGAGCATCCCATACCCAAAGGAAAAGCAGGATGATGAAAA
>JAOTQP010000362.1:35152541-35164087 GCA_026413545.1 Cichladusa arquata | reverse complement strand
GATTTTAAAATTTAAAAAAAAAAAAAAAAAAAAAAAAAAAAGTGTTTTGACTGAGCAGATTTTTTTCTTATCTAAATTAAAATAATGAAATGATTCAGGTTGGAAAAGACCTCTCAGACCACTGAGTGCCAAAGCCACCACTAACTCATGTCCCCAAGTGCCACACCTACATATTTTTTGAGCACTTCCAAGGGTGGCAACTCCACCACTTCCTTGGCCAACCTGTTCCAATGCTTGACCACCCTTTCAGAGGTGAATTTTTTCCTAATATCCAATCCAAATTTCCATACTTCCATTTACTGCAGTATTTGGAGTAGCTGTGATGTGTAAATTGGATTTGTAACCCTACAAATGATGGAGCACTTGCTGCCTGTAAGGTAAAGTGCTCTGCACATAGTTGGTAGAGGAAGGGATCCTTCTGTGAAGTTGTCCAAGTTGTGTTTTATTTAAGCTCTGTTTTAGGGAGATTGATAAAAGGCAGTCAGAGGGTGAGGCAATTGGAATGAGGAGAAAAGTGCTGGAGCAGCAGGTAAAGCCCATCCTGATTTATTTCTCTGCCCACAAAGGAAAAGATTTACTCTGAGGGTAGATGCCAAGGCATCCCAGTCCCTTGAAAGCAGGATGAGATACGGACAGGAACAAGGAAAGCAGCAAGACTGGCGTTTTACCTCTTTATTTCTCCCCCCACCTTCACCTTACAAGTGAATCAATTTTTTTTTTTTTCCCCCAAACGCATCTCGCGAAACAAATCTCCGGAGCGGAAAGATCGAAACGCCTTCGCAATCCCTTCCTCTTCCCCGTGCTGCCTTTCCCGTGGATGTGAGCATGAAGGCACCAGGATCTGCAGGAGGAATCATCTCTGCCTGGCAGATGGGACTCCCAGGCACAGATGGGGCTCCCTGGCTGGAGCAGGGAGGCAAAACCCGCGTGCGGAGCCGGGAGCGTCGCGATCCTTCCCTGCCCCGAGCCGGCGCTCCTCACACGGGCTGGGACACTGTCGGGGGTGAGGCTGGGCCCCAGCAATGCTCTTTAGGGTTCCTCTGATATTAGGGCTGTCGTGGCAAAATAAAGGAAGAGTGGTGTTACACGAGTTACAACATAAAATACTTTAATAATAGTGAGAACAAATGTGGGACGAGGCCCAAAAAACCGAACACATAGATCAGGTCTTAGTAGGAGTCGGTGGTCGAAGACCAAGATGGAGGCAGGTCCAGGGTATAAATATGGGGCAGGAAATGGGGTGGAGTCGAGGTTAGGATCCAGTGGGTATAGGGGAAAGTGGTGCAGAGGTGGGGTAAGGGAAGGTAGGGTCCAATGGGGTAGGCTGGGTGGGACACTGCATCAAACGAGGGCCAATGAGGATACAAAGAAGGAAGAACATTCTAGGGACTTGGAGTGGTGATGATGACTGGAAAATGAGGCTTAGGAATATTTATGAGGCATTAACATGGGCAATCCCATAACTCCTTGGTACAACTTCTGGATTGCCACAACTCTACAGATGCCTGCCAAGGCCTAGGGTTGGGGTACAGGTTTTCTTCAGTAACAGTTGCCTGATGTGGAATACAGGTCAGGCTGACTCCTACAGGACACAGCTAAGGCAGGAGAAGGATGAGGTCATGCCTGATCTGGTGTGATTTCTGCTAGGGAGTGTGTGACACTGGTGGGGCTCAAGACACTCAAGCGTCACTCAAGTTTTTACTTTTTTTCTCCAAGGGTTTTGCTCTTCTTGTGGAACAGAATCAGATGCTGAAATCTGGATTATTCACACGCAGAGTAAAGTAAGGGAGTCTCTGCCATCCTGCCTGATGGAGTCTCCCTCTAGGATATGGTTGGAGATGAGTTTCTTTAGAAATCCTGCTGGGTTCTGGTTGTGCTTGGCAAAAATTGGGCCTTGTCTGTCAAATGTTCTGATTTTGTGGAAGGGGCAAATTTCCCAAATTTCTGCTTGTTGTATTTTAAATGTAAATTCCTTCCTAAAAATGCGTGAAGGCTCTGAAAATCCCAGAAACTGAAGAAATAAGGGATATTTTATTAGGGTGTATTTAAGGCAGGTATTTAAAGGCAGATAATCCCTTCTATCTTTCATTACCAAACTAAAGGAGGGTGTGGACTCGCCATCCCTGGAAGTGTCCAAAGCCAGGTTGGACACGGCTTGGAGCAGCCTGGGATAGTGGAAGGTGTCCCTGCCCATGGCAGAGGGTAAAATAGTGCAAAGTTGATGACCAACTTTAGTGTTGGGATGGGCTTTAAGGTCCTTCCTACCCAAACCATTCTGAGATTCTGTGAAAATTTCCAGCAGGTTTAAACCCCAGAACAGGTGGCAAAAGGCAAATGTTCCTGAGTGCACAGCCTCTAGGAAACCCAGGAAATGACCTTGTCATCCGTGATTCTCATCCTTTCATTTATTTCCTTGTGGAGGCCAGGTCAGAATTCCTTGTTAAAATCCTTCCTGATGGAGAATTAACCAGTGAAGGGCCTCGTGGGTGGAACGGCGTCTTGAGCAATTCCTTCTTCAGCGAGCGTTGGCTGAGATGGGCAGGGATCTTCTCCATGAGGGATTATCATTCCATCCTCCTCCCTTGCAGGAGGTGTGTTTGTGCCTGTGTGAGCTCAGGAATTAGGTGATTTATTCTTTTTAACGCCTCGGTGTAGGAGCCGCGTTGGGTAACAGCGATTTTGGATCGTTTCACCAAACAAATCAGAAAAATGCTTTGCTCCAGAGCTGGGCTCAGCACGTCAGGATTGAGAGCTCGTTTTCTATCGGAGATATTATTAAACTTTGCATCGCTGTGAATTATGTATCAGTCAGCACATTATCAAAATAGCAACATCTTGAAATACTTATTGAACAAACATGAAAGTAGCGTCTTGGATTACTTAGGAAGCATCTTTACACAGCGAGGAGAAATACAAGCTTTCTGTTTTTTGGGTAATAAAGGGCAAACAGGCTCAATAAATAGCTGCTTTTGGGAAATGGGATTTAATATTCATGAAAGTCAGCATTCTTGGGGAAAAATATAATAAAAGAGAGAGAAAGCCTAAAAGCTCAGGGCTCTCCTCTACACAATAGGCAAAACCATCGAGGAGCCCATTTGGGATACACTGAAGTTCAGGTTGTGTCAATCCCAGGGAGAGTTTTTAGTGGCTGGAGGATGTCAGGGAGACAAAATTCACCAGGGCCTTTGGGAAACGCTCCGAGTTCATTAAATGAGATGGTGGTGAAATCAGAATATTTTAAAGCTCACATTTTTAATGATTTTTATTCAGCATTTTACACATTTTTCTGAAGCTTTTTGGTACATTTTTGTCGCAAAGGCCTTATTTGACATTCTGTGAAGATAATGGGACGATCTAATACTAAACCAAAGGGTGCCAGCGTGAAGCCACACCTCAGTGAGCCCCCAGCTGAGTTCTAATGCTGTCCTAATTCCTTAATGATCCTTTTATTCCAACAACTTCCAGATTGTCCAGAAGGAGGTCTCTGCTTGCTGGGTACTGTGCAAACACAGAGTAATAAATGTTCCCTGCCTTGCCAAAACGTGTGGCTCCTGGGAAGAGGCAGGGGAAGGGCACATGGAGTGGTTTAGGGTGGAAAATCCCTCCAAGACCATGGAGTCCAACATTTCCCCCAGCACTGCCCAGGCCACCACTGCCACATGTCCCCAAGTGCCACATCCACGTGGCTTTGAAACCCCTGCAGGGATGGGGACTCCACCACTGCCCTGGGCAGCTGTGCCAGGGCTGGACAGCCCTTTCCATGGAGGAATTTTCCCTGATATTCGATCTAAACCCATCTTAGTGTAACTTGAGGCTGTTTGCTCATTACTTGGGTTTAGAGACTGAACTCTGTGTAAGAGAAGGAAAGAGAAGGTATCATCCTCTCTTGGGGAGATGAGGATGGTATTCTCTGGAATGCTCCAGCAGATGCCTGTTTCAATCCCATTCTTCAGTCTATGCCTTCTCAAAAGTGATTAAATTGAAGAAATTTGCTTATAACTGCTGTGATCAAAAGCAACAACTTATATTTGCTGAAATGCCACTTGCTGCTATGAGCAGAGTTTTACTACAGAATTTTACTCAGCCACTGATTGTTTAAATTTAATTTTGTTTTTGGAAAATAAGTGACTGATGAGACATCCTGGATGAGTACAAATCCCTAGGTCTCTTCCAAAGCAACAGTGTGAAGGCATTCCCAGTGCTGACACCTTTTGGGATCTCCTCAGCCCTTGCACTGGTGCAGGCTCAGGCTGCTCTGTAATCCATAAAACCCTTCTGGCTGAGTGCAGGCATCCCTGAATTCCCTGGCACTGCCCATCTGAGGGAGGGGAGCTCTCTTTGTCACTGTAATTATATCTAAGCTGAACCTCTGCAAAACAAAGTGATGTCAGGACCAGTCCATCACGCTTTTCCAGTAAAAGTAAATACAAGACACTTCCCTTCTGCCTCTTTACATGCTTGGAAAAGCAGATAAATCGTGTTTTGAAATGATTATTATGGATACTTGCTTTCAGTAATGCTCCAAAGCACCACCTGCTCCTGAGGTCAGTGCTGCCAGTGAAATGCACACGAGCCCTGGTGAGGGGATATCAGCAGCCTTGTTCCAGTGGAAAACCACTGGAGACAGTAAATAATCTGGGAATCTGATCTTATCTCACCTCTGTATTTGTATTATAGCCCTCATTTTGCAGTTGTAGGAAGCTAAGGACGACCTGGGGAAACGTGACAGCGCTGACAACAAATGTGTGAAAAAGTTCCCTCAGCTAATTGGTGCCCTGTGCCTTTTGCAGTGGGAGCAGCCGGGCAGGCGCTGGAGGAAACGGAGACAAAGCCCTGCTCTCATCTGCTGTAAACTGAGCTGAGGCTGCTGAGGCACCCGGGGCTCTGCTGATTTATCGTGGCAGCTGAGGGGATGCAACTTGGAATTCTTCATGTTTTTAATAATTTAGAATGTTCTTCTGACCAGCAGGGATGAACTAACCAGAGGAGTTTTTTAGTGAGGTGCTTTGTGCCCTGGGGGAGCACAGGGGAGGCTCCTGGAAGGGGAGGAACCCCCCAGTGCCTCCACATCCTGGGATTGGGGCAGCTGGGGAGACCTTTGGAGTGGCCACTCACAATCCTGCAGTAAATAAAGAAATCCCTGAATCTGCAGGAGTTCTTTCTGTACTCTTGGGTCAGTCCTGCCTTGCTCATCTCCACTGCTGTTCATCCTGCGGACGAGGCACAAATATTCCATCCACCACATCCAGGGATCACTGTGATCCAAAACCAACTGGAAACCTCCATAAACACTTCTTCATGGCAGCCAGCACTTCTCAGCACCACTCCTTACCTTCTGAGAGCTTCCTGGTTATCCACAGCATCCCTTGGGATCCCATTGGACTGACTGGAACCGATGGGATTCAGGGACTGGTCTGTACTGGTGAGACATCCCAGCCATTTCCAAACCTGTTGCAGGACAAAAAGGTTGCATTTCAAACTTTAAATTGTGTCACTGGGCTTTTAAATATTCATTTTAGCCCTGCTAGGATGATAGAAATTCTGTAAAGGGGACAAATAGATCCAGAAATTCAGCAGGACTTTCCCTTAAATTGGTAGGAATATCAGTGTCTTTTGCTGTTTGTTGGCCTTTTGACCTCATTAACATTGCCAATTAGAAACTGGTAATTTCCTTGTTAATATTTTCAGTATTAACAACAGGTTGTTGCTAAATTATAAATAACAATTAGAATCTCTTCCATTGTCCATAAACATTAATTGATATTTTGTGGCTCCCATTCTTTGTTTAAAATATTGGTTATTCTAGCACAGGCCTCAGTCCATGATCTAATGATAATCATGCTTTCAAAACATTAAGAAAATGTTTAATACTTGACTTTTATATATATATAAAATGCAGCTGAAGGGCAGTTTGGAACAGGTCTGTTGAAGTTGTTCATCTCTGATTTAGGAACATAAAGAAATATTTGCAAAAATAATAACTCCCAAGTGAAGCCCCTTGTTTCCCAGATCAGCTTCCAGGGAAAGAAAGAAGTGCAAACACAGCTTGCCATTCCAGGAGGGGACTTTTTGTATTCCTGGGTCTCAACTCTTCCCTGAAGCAAAAGAAATGGGAGAAAGGATCCTGAAGCTTTTTGACATTTGTAAATTCGCTCTTATTCATCTTCCTATCTCAGATTTCTCAGCTGGATGACAAATGTGTGTCATCCATGGAGTTCTGTTTTTTAGACGTCTCCATTTATTGGATGCTCCGGGGTGTTTGGATTCAATTGGAACTTACAGCTTGTCTATGTTTTATTTGCATAATAAGACTCTGAATGACAGAGCAGCTCCAGCCAGACGTGTTGGCTCCAAACACTGCAATTGAAGCTGGGAGTATTTTGCAAGAGTGAAAAAAGAATGAGAGTGAGAGAGAGAGAGAGTCTGATCACGTGTGAAAAAGTTACAGGAGGGAAACACCATTCTGAGACAGAAGATTCTTGGGATGATGATTTCCAGGCCAGGATGGATGGGGCTTGGAGCAACCTGGAATGGTGGGAGGTGGCCCTTCCTTGTGGGTCCATTCCCACTCAGAATAATTCATTATTCAGTAATTCTATGATTCTATGAAGTGCCTCTTTCCTTTGGAAAGAGAAACAGGTAAAAGGAGAGCCAGAGCTTCACATCCCAGCCCCAGTCCATGTTTTCATGCTCTGTGCAGTCCTGTACACATCCTCACCCATCTCATCTCCCCTCCTGCCTGCCTCAGTTCATCAAAAGCAGCAGGGGAGGGCCCTTCCCTAAAAAAACCAGCACTCACACATCATGTACTCACCCATATATACAAAAATATAATAAAAAAATAGCATAAAATATAATATATAGCATATAACTCAGATGTGGTTTCAACTTACACGTACAGCCTGATGTGCCTGTGTGTTACTCTTGCATGGAGAATATTTTTCTATATATTCCAAAATCCTTCATTTTTCCCCTTAAGAGCCAGTCTGTGGCAATTCAGCCATGAACCTTTGGAATGCTGGATGTTTGCCCATGATGTTCCTGCATGGAATGGGTGGTTAAAGTGGTGTTTTGTGTCCTTCCAAACTCAGTTCCTGAGATTCCCCTGGAGAAGCAGCTTCAGATTGTGTGAGCTGAATTGCAGAGACAATCCCTGTGTTTAAGTGGCAGCATTAGTTGTTCCAACTCATGCAGGTCCCATTTTTTTCCAGGCTATGCTGGCTGGAATCATCTCCAAGTGGGCATGAGCTGGCACTTGACATCCCTGGGCTGGTAGTGCAGGAATGTTCATTGATTTCCCCTTTTCCATATATTTTTGAATGCACATCTGTAAATAAGAACTTGGCAAACACTATGTGCAGACATGGAGAGCACTGAGCTTTGGAGCATCTTTGATATTCCAAGAGTTAATCCAGAGCCAATCAGAGCTTTGGGGTGATGATTTACAGATTTATTGAGCCGTGCACTTTTATTTCTAAAATGATGCTTTCCAGTCCTCCTCAGGTGAGTTCTGCACTTGTGCCATGCTGATAATGGAGCCCTTTGTATAAAAACAAGAGATCAGTGGAATAAAAGATTTTCCTTTGCATTCCCCCATTGTAGAGGTTATTGATTGTAACCATGGCCGTGTCAGGCTGTGCATTTTTAGATGATTACTTCATACCTCAGGTGATGTGATGCACCATAAAGATGATGGATGGTGATTTGCACTTCCAGGACCTTCCAAGTGAAGCCTGAATAATCCCTGTGGGGTTTTTTCACCCTTACAGCAATGCCAAAACTGTTTGCCTTCTCCTGAAACAACAGAATCTGCCCAACTATCCCTTAAGTGCTGCCTTTCCTGATTCCTAATAATGACATTTATTTCCCACTGATTAAATTCCCTCTGGTGTAGCTCCTCCAGGCAGAGCAGTGTGTGAGCAGACATTATGAAGTTAGTAAACACTATAAAGTGTGAAAGCATTTGCTGCAGGAGCTGTAGTCTAAACATTCCAGGAGAAAGCAGGATTCCAGCTCTAGTCTTGGCTTTGCCTCTGAATATGATTGTAACCTTGGGCAAAGCTCTCCAGTTTGCCTCTCCTTAGTTGATTTAATTTGTGTAGCAGGATAATGAGACTTAGCAAGTCTCATCCTTTTTTTAAATTTTATTTTAATTTTTTTTAAATTTTTTTGCTGGGATGGTGCTGAAAAAAGGATGGAGGGGAGAACAGAGCAGGGCAGGGAATCCACATCCCTGCTGGATGGACTCTGTAAAAGTGAGGTTGAGTTGTGCTGCTCAACCCTGTGCTTGAGGCTTGCTTGAAGAGGAAAATACATGTAACACCAGAGGGGTGCTGCCTTGGACTGAGACACAGCTGCTTGGAAACCTTGAGGGAAATAAATAATATCCTCAGGATGAGAGGGAATGGCCTCAGGTTGTGCCAAGGGAGGTTTAGTTGGGTACTGGGAACAATTTCTTTGCTGGAAGGGTGGTCAGGCACTGGCAGAGCTGCACAGGGAAGAGGTGGGGTGACCATCCCTGGAGCTGTTCAAAAACCATGTGTCCCTTGGGGACATGGGGCAGTGGTGGCCCTGGCAGTGCTGGAGGGGTGGGACTCACTGATCTCAGAGGGCTTCTCCAACCTAAACCATTCCATGGTTCTCTGATAATAAATTACCAGGGTTATATTGAGCTCCAACCCAGGACTCTCACCCCCTCTCCCTGGCATCACTTTGTATTTATTTTACATTAACACTATTTTCTCCAAGAAATCCAGTGAACTCCGACTTTAGGATGGATCTGCCTCTCTGCTTCCCATCTGGCTCTTTTTCTCTCTGTTTTCTTGTCCCCACTGGGAGATTCAGAGACATTAAAGAAATTAAAGGCTTATTTCATTTCCCAATCCATCTTCTGGCAGAAGCTGCCCCATCCCCTGCTGTGCAGGTTCGAGGGTTCTTGCCCAGTCATGTTTTAAAGAGTGGGGATTAACTGCTTATTTGGGAGCGTGTTTGAAGCTGAAACCTTTCACTGTCAGGAAGTTGTTCTTCAAATTCAACCTGAATTATCTTTCTTAATTTAATCACACCACTCCCAGCTATGCCTAGTAAGCTGCACTAAATCTTTCCTTTCCATTCTTTCTGTTTACATCCTTCACGTGTGTGTTGACAGATATATTGCCCATAGGTATTGCTTGGCTTCACTATGTGTATTTAATTGAATTGCTTCTAATTATTCCTCCCAAATCCACCTCTGTGGCCCCTGCCTTGTTTTTCTTTTACTTTTTCTGTGCCTGGTTTGCAGCAGCTTGTTGGTTAAAATAATTTGCAAAGTTTGTTCGATGTCCAAGTTTTGGGAAAACTGGAGCAAGGGAAGGAGGCCACATCAACATGAACAAGTCATTAATTTTCTAAACTCTTGCAGAGCTTTGGTGTCTGTGTGAAATTAATTATCCTACTTGTGTTCTCCTAATCTTCTGGCTTGTCTGTGGGTTGTCATTGGGAGTGTTTATGGGTTAAAAATGAAGGCTTCCACTGAAAGATTTCAAAGTGGGTTGGAATCAGTCTCCTAAGACAGTCTGAACCTCTGCCATCCTCCAGCATTAGCCACAGCACCAGCTTCTACATGTTCAGCTCAGTTTTGATCTAATATTTCTTTTTCCTCTTTGCCTGGAGGGAGATCTAGAAAGGTTTCCCTGCTGCAGCCCAAAGCCAATTAGCAGGAGATTTCTTTCACTGACACTGTTCAACCACTCTGTACCTTCCATTGGCTTTACCAATGGATACCAGAGGGAAGATGGAGAGCTGGGATCAAGGCACTGTGAAGATCAGCACAACTTCTGAGTTCTAGCACATCTCAAAGTCCCAGAGGCAGGAAATTAGAAATGAGCTTTAGGCAGGGTGAAAAAATGTCACCAATACTGAGAGGGAAATAAAAATTAGGAACAAAATGCTCTGCAAGCTCATCCAGTTTGTGTCTATGCTTTGATGCCTTTGGCTGTACATGGATGTCTGGGATGGCTTAAGAGTGCAACCTCTGGCCAGGAAAATGAGAGGAGAGTTCTGTTCCACCAAATAATTGTCTTCCCAACAGACTGGCACTGAAAGCTCCCAACACTCTGTAAAACCCACACAGGCTGGTTGTTACCTCTGGTTATTTTGGACAGGACCTGGCCAGAATCCCTAAAACACAACCAGTGCAATTCCCTCCTCTCTGCTGTGTCCATAAATGGATCCTACTGGAGATGGAACAACTCCTGGGACAGGAGACTGAGGCTTGGGCTGCATGAAGGAAACTGTTATCCCAGAATCCCAGAATGGTGAAGGTACCTTAACAATGATCCAGTGCCACCCCTGCATGGGCAGGGACACCTCCCACTGTCCCAGGCTGCTCCAAACCCCATCCAGCCTGGCCTTGGACACTGCCAGGATCCAGGGGCAGCCACAGCTGCTCTGGGAACCTGTGCCAGGGCCTGCCCACCTTCCCAGCCAGGAATTCCTTCCCAATATCCCATTTATCCCTACCTCTGGCAGTGGGAAGCCATTCCCATTGACCTTTCACTACAAGACCTCCACATATTACACAGAACAAAATATTATTGACTAGAATTGCAATTTCACTGGGAAAAACATATTCACTGTTGAATAAAGTAATTAAATTAAATAAATGCCTAACTAAATACTTAAATCACTAGGGTTTTTTGGCTAATTTCAATTTAAGAACATTAAAAGCCTCAAGCAAACTCAAAAAAAATTGTCGGAAATCTCCCACATTTTCCCTCCCTGGCAACTCAGGAGTCAAGTTGAAAAGTTGTGATTTTTTTTTTTTTTTTTTTTTTTTTTGCTGTTCTGCACGAATTTCCCAACTGCCCAAGTTCCAGAGCATATGTTCCCAAGCTGGCAGCTCCCAGGCACTGCAGGCCCTGCTGTCCTTCCCCTGTGCTCTGCAGCAGAGCCCAGGAAGGCGCCGTGCCGGCGCTGCGGGGGTTAAAGGAGCCCAATTGTCAGGATATTTTTGTGTTGTCTGGCAGAGCTGTTTGTTGTGCTGTCGCTGCTGCAGGGTATCAGTCACTTTGAAGGAGAGGATGTCCAGGCAGCCCCACAGGCAGACAGTGACTGGCACTGTCACTGAATCATTGTGTCAAGGCTCGGCCCGCAGAGGGAATTGTGTGATTGTTGGGAAGGAACTGGAGCGTTTGGGATTTATCAGCCCACCATGGGGTGATCAATTAGGGCTCGTTAACAGCACTCAGTGGCCGTTTGGACAGGAGGAATCAGACCTGCCTGGCTCTGGGTGGGTTCACAGGGCAGCAGAGCCTCTCTCAGTTCTGAGTGGAGCAGTGGTGCCCTTGGTGCTCTGGGATATTTTTGGTACAAAGCAGGGAAGGAAAATGTTTGTCTGTGTACTTAGGAAGGATGAAAGATTTGGGGCTGTTCAGCCTGGAGAACAGAAGGTTCTGGGGTGACCTTAGAGCTCCTTCCAGTGCCTGAATTGGCTCCAGGAGAGCTGGAGAGGGACTGGGGACAAGGGATGGAGGGACAGGACACAGGGAATGGCTCCCACTGCCAGA
>JAOTQP010000362.1:35126310-35152441 GCA_026413545.1 Cichladusa arquata | reverse complement strand
TTTTTTTTTTTTTTTTTTTTTTTTTTTTTTTTTTTTTTTTTTTTTTTTTTGGCAGAAGCTGTGGCTCTCCCAGGATATTTTTAATCTAAAAATTTTATTTATTCACTTTTGTTGGTAGTATCTGGCAGGAAGAGGTCAGTGGGCACCCTTGTCCTGGAATCCAAAATTAAAAGGGAAAGGAATCCCCAGCCAGGAAGATTTTCTGAGATTTGCCTGTGGTGAGAATGGATTATGGAATATCAAAACAAGCAGGGAAATGAAGCTTTTCCATTGAATTTTTGGGATGAAACATCCAGGGGAAGAACCAGGAAGAAACCAGGGAGAAACTTAAATTTGTTATTAAAAACTGAATATTCCACCGGAATATTCTTGGAAAATTCACTTTTAATTCCATCCATCCCTTGCTGAGTGTATCAACATATGGAAAATGTTTTCTCATGTTTTTCCCACCTTAACCCCCTAAATAATTCCCAGTAATAGAGAGTTGTAGCTTTGATCCCATCCCATTCTTTCCCATCCCAGGAAATGACTCCAATTCCACCTTCCAATCCCAAATTAATCAGGAAATATCCCAGATTTCATTGGGAAATGAGTCAGATCCACAGCAGGGCCAGCAAAGGAGTTGTGAGCTCAGTCAGATTTGAGCTCCTCACCTGGGGGATTCCTTCTCCCCCAAAATTTGGGAATGGAAAATTGAATTCTCTCCCCTCGTTCCACATCCTGTGGCTGCACCACAGGAGCTGGAGATGGACCTGGAAATTCTCCAAAATCCAGTGGGAGATGGATTCCTCCAACCAGCATAAATCAGGTGTAAATGCAGATTTGGTTATTTAGGAGTGCAGTTTTTACTGGGATGAACCTTTGGTTTCAAAGCCTGCTCCACAATCAGAGAAAACAGAATTTCTCAACCCAAAATTTAACCCAGCACGTGAAAAATCAGAGAGTTTCCACCTTTCTTTGTGCCATACAGGGGATTTTTATCACCATTTTCTGTGTTCCAGGGCGTTTTTTATCATCTCTGATGCAGTGAGAGCCTGATGCTGTTTTCACAAGCTCAGCACAGGAAAAGCAGAATTAATCTCGTGTTCCTCTTCTTTTCCAAGGAAGTCTGAGCTCATTTTGATCTCCACAACTCTGGCAGAGCAGAACTGCAAAGAGAAGCCAATTCTGATCACTCTTTTGAGAGGTGGTAGAAGAGGAAGCAAATGGAAAGGAGAGAAAGCAGAAAGAAAATCATAAATGTTGCTTTAGCTGGTGATTCCCAGCAACTGGAGGGATTTTCCAGTCCTTTATTAAGCACTTTATTAATGGAATAAACCCCAATAATGCCCACATTGATCATCAACATGAAACTTTATTGACTATTATTATAATTGCATCAATTATGATACCATTGTGACCCAAATTAAACCCCCCCAAAATGTTAAATTCTGGCTTTGGCTTTGGGATTGGGCAGGAGGATCAGCCCCTACACAAAGATTCTCCCAAACATCCCATGGATTACGCCTCTCTTGGATGAGCTTTCCCATTTCAATTGTCCTGTGCATTTGCTGACCTTAAAAAGGGATTTTGATGCAAATTCTGACCTACTCAACATAGGAAGGAGCTCAGAGTTGGGCCAGTGTTGGAGGCTGTACCAGGGTGATTTCATCTCCATGGCCTGGCCAGCAGAGCAGATAATCCTTGGGAGCAACATTCCCAATCTAAAACCCTCTGGCAGTTCTGGAGTTGGTATTAACAGGCCTTGGATTGGGTCCCTGCAGCCTCCAGCACTTCTGCAGGGCTGGGGAAAGAAAATGGAAAAGATCCAAGAGTTCTGAGATAGGAAGGACTTTAAAAGCTGAGTTTAGTGGTGGAATAACTGAGGGGGACAAATTTTTTAGCTGTTGGTACAATGGGAAGAGTTTTAAATAAAACAGAGTTGGGATTTAGATTAGATTAGATTAGATTCGATTCGATTCCATTCAATAAAATCAAGGAAGAAGTTTGATACAATGAGGGTGGTAAAACATTGGCACAACTTGGAATTGTGGATTCATGGAGCCATAGAATCATGGAAAGTCCTTCAGGGACACCTCCAACCATCCCAGGCTGCTCCAGCCCCAATGTCCAACCCACCCTTGGGCACTGCCAGGGATCCAGGGGCAGCCACAGCAAATCTGGCAATTCCAGCCCAGCCAGGAATTCCCAATTCCCAATATCCCATCCATCCCTGCCCTCTGGCAGTGAAGCCATTCCCTGTGTCCTGTCCCTCCATCCCTTGTCCCCAGCCCCTCTCCAGCTCTCCTGGAGCCCCTTTAGGTCCTGGAAGGGGCTCTGAGCTCTTCTGAGCTGGACAGAATTCTCCAGGTGAGGTTTTAAATCTCAATGTGAGCAAAGCAAAGCAAAACAAGCATTCAATAAACTCCTGGAGGATCCAGGTGGGGTCACTCTGGGGGATATCCTGGGAAATTCCCAGGACAGGTCTGAGCTCAGCAAATTCTTGAGGACACCACGGATCCCAAAAGTGGGAGAGCTTTGTGGGCTCAGGAATGTGGGCAGGAATTTTCATCCCATGAGGACCAACTCTTGCTCTCCAGCCCAGAGCACCCACAGCTCCCTGATGGAGGAAAAGAACGGGAACAGAGCTGAGGGAAGTAGGGACAACATAAAATAAAAAAAAAATAATAATTAAAAAAAAAAAAAATCCCTGATAAACACAAACCAACTCATTCCTGCCTCATCATTCCTCAACCACAGGAACATGTTTTGCTTTTTCCAGCAATTTCCAAGCCAGAGGCTCCTGCTGACCTTTATTTGTGTCCCCTCTTTGTGTAATGAGCCCACTTTGAGCCCGGCCACGCTCGGAGAAAATGAAGTGCAGCCCCTGCCAGGGTGTTCATATTTAGATATCCCCAGGGCACAGAGCAGGTTGCTGATTTTCCCTGGAAATTCTCCTCCCAGACAAATGGATCTGTATCAGTTGCAGGGGGAATGATTAAAGAGGGAGAATATGAGCAGGGTTTAACACAGCTCACACCAAAACCCGGCTTGCAGCCCACCCGAGGGGAATTGTCTTCATGCTGCTTGTTTTCTCAGAAAGGGGAGGTTTTAAGGGGAAAAAAATAGGAATTTGGGCAGTGTTCCCTGTGAATTATTCATTTGTGGTGGAAATTTGGTCTTCAGGAGGAAAAACCTTATGGAAAATCTACCCCAGAGCATTAAAATAAAGGGGTTCTAGAGATGAGATTTCAGCTTGAAAGGAAAAGCTTTGAGCCTGGAATTGCAGGATGGTTTGGGTTGGGAAGGAGTTTAAGGCTCATCTCATTCAAACCCCTGCCATGGAAAAGGACACTTTCCACTATACCAGTGCAGCCAGACTGGGAGAACTGGGAATGTTCCCCTGGAGAGGAGAAGGCTCCAGGGAGAGCTCAGAGCCTCTGCCAGGGCCTGAAGGGATCCAGGAGAGCTGGAGAGGGGCTGGGGACAAGGGATGGAGGGACAGGACACAGGGAATGGCTTTTAGATGGAAAAGGGGAGATTTGGGTGGGATATTGGGAATTCCAGCCAAAATTCCCTGATTATCTTCAATTATCTCCCAGTGGTTGCGGCAGGGTTTGCTGCTTTTATCCAGTGAGATATTTTTAACCAATTCCTGCTTCTCCCAGGTTTCTCTGCCCAGCAATCCCAGCCTGAAATCTTTGTCCAAGAAGAATTTGGGCACCTGGGAAACACAAGGGTGAGCACAGGCAGGACCCAAGTCTCCTATTTTATTTCCTGCTGGAAATTTGGGATATTAGGAGTTAAAAATGAACCAGAAGACAGCAGAGAATGTTGGGTGCAAATTAAATCGGTCCAGCCAGGCCCTGAGGCAGGAGAAGTGGGAAGTGGCTCATTCCCAGGAATTCCAGGGAATATCCCAGCTCCCATGGGCCGGACACAGGGATGGAGCTGCTCAGCTCAGCCACCTCCAGGCTTTTCCAGGATTGCTGTGGCTTTTCCCAAGGCTGGACAGCAGCAATTTGGGGTTGGAATCACTTCAGTGGGAGTAAAGCAGAGCTCAGGACTGAATCCATGTTTTTTTCAGGCATGCTGGATCCAAGGAAGCAGCCTGGGGTGAAGCCAAGAGCATCTTGTTTTCCTGAATTTTCTCTGCACTGCTTTCTCCACTTTGACCTCAAAGAAAAGTTCCTCTTCACTTTTTTTGACGACACCAGAAAGGGAAAAATCCTAAAATGTCCAGATCTTCAGGACCTTAATAGCAAACAGCAAAACCACAGGGCTGGGAAAACATCTCCCTGCTCCTGAAATGACATCCCTGCAGGGCTGGGATTGCAGGATTCACCTCCATCCCACGGGCTGCTCCTTTTGGAGGAACCAGACTCCCAAGCCTTTCAAATCCTCATTTTCTCCCTCCTCATCCGAGATGACACTAATGGAGCAAAGCTCCAGGCAGGGAAATCGCTGCTCCCTGTGCTCCCTGAGCCTGCAGCTGGGGGAGAGATGGATTCCACTAATGCAGTTCCCTTGTTTTTTGATCCCAGGTTGGATAAATCCACAGGCAGGGTTTCTAAAACACCGAGTTCTGCTCCCCAGCTCCCATCTCCATTAACTCACTCCCAGTTTTGCTCCTTTCCAGCTGCAGCTGAGCTTTCTGTCTCCACTTTTCCAGCTGCTGGCTCTTCCTGGGCCTCTCCAGATGGAGCAACACTCCAGGGACAGATGGGAGAAGCCTTTGGAGTGGGGAATGCGTGATAAGGATGGATGAGAGCTGCCCTTGCTGCCTTGGGTTTGAGCTTTGATATTTTTCAGGGAATTTCGATGGACCACAGCAATGGGAGGTGTTTTTAAATGCCCGGGGCTGCTCTGTGAGTTGTCTCCTTTGTGTTTGAAGGTGTGATCTGGATGTAAAATCCGGTTGTGGAGGTGCTGGGGAGGGTGTGCTCTGATGTCTGCACAAACAATTCATGGCTGAGGGGATGGGGGGGAATGTCTTTAATGATCCTGCCGACCTCAGGCAGCAGATTGGTTACAGAACCCGGAAAATCTGTCTCCTGAAACAGCCAAACAGGGGTTAGAGGGCTTAGAATATCCTCTGGTAGTGGGGTGGGGCTGGCAAGGTGGGCAGAGGTGTTTCTGGGCACTCCAGCAATTATTGGATCCAATTCCAGTGATTCCAAACAGACTCAATCCCGATGTATTTGGGTGGCAACAGAAACGGGATTCCACTCCCTTCCCTTTTAGGAATTGTTTTATTCTTTATACAGTTTATTCAGGAAAAATTAAACACAGAATTAATGTCAAGCCAGATCAGCTGATTTACGTTTTCCACGGATTTCACAGAAGCTCTGTGTACCCCCACTTCCTGAGACAGCACCTTTTCATTTCTGCATGAGCAGAACTGTCATAAATCCTGATTCCTCTCCTCCAGGCAAATGAAATGTGACCCAGGCAGTCAAATGCCAGCTCCTCTTGTCTATTTTCAGTGTTTCAGGTGTGCACCCATCACATTTTAACACTTCACAGCATTTTTTACTCTGCTGGAATTTATTGTTTCAAGGGGAGATGGACGAGAAACTCTGTGGAGTCTCTGTATTGATGGAGACAAAATAATGGCATTGAACTGGTTGCATTCCTAGAGAAAATATTCCATTAAAACTGAAAAATGGATGGTCAGAGGGAAGTTCATCCAGCTGCATCTTTGGCTCCATGGGAGGGGTGGAATGAGATGAGTTTTCCCACCCAAACCATTCTGGGATTCTCTGATCTAAAGGATGAAGATAATAAAATAAATAAAATGGGTCTAAATATGAGGAGAATCGATATTTCTCCATCAGGAGAAGCAGAAATTAAATCATCACCTCCAGATTTCATTTGGTTTTTAGAGAAACTCCTTGAACTGCAATGCCAGGGAGCTGAGCTGGTGAATATTTGCTAAACCAGGAGATGAACAATCTGCCCTGGGAGCAGAGCAGGAATAAGGAATATTTTCCCTTTGATGGACCCAGACATTTTAGTTCCCTGTGATTTACACTCCTCAATGAACTCGTTGATCTCAGGCCCCACAGAGGGGCCCTGGAGGCTCCAGGTGGATCAGAGCTTTTATTTATCACAAATGCAACCCAGGAATCAATTCCTGCCAGGAAAAAGCTCTCCTTGCAAACCTGAGAACTGCATTAAAAGGAGCTAAAGAGCCCCAGGAGAGCTGGGTTTTCCTGCTGAATTCCCTGAATTTTGAAGCCCTTCACAATTCCTTTATTGCCCAGAACAATCATTCAGGAAAAAAAGAAAGGAAAAATAATTAAAAAAAAAAAAAGTACAGAGAAAAAAAAAACCAAATAATTTTTTCTTTGTTGGGATTTTCAGTTATCCAGCAGTTTGTTGGGACAAGTCATGCCTGGAATTTCCTGGAATTTCTTCTGACCATAGTGTTGGGTCAATCTTGGCGTGAAGAGTAAACCCAGAGACTCCTCTGGGAGAAATCTGGGAGAAATCCATGCCCAGAATTCCCAGTGGGATGAGCAGAACAGGAATTTCTCTCTTGGACACCTCCTGTGGCCTCTTGTTTCCTCCCAGGGTTTCTGAGTTTCAATAATGAGGTTCCTGCAGCTTAATCCAATCGATTTCCATGATGGATTTCAGTATCAGATCTTGGAATGAACATCAGCTCTCCCTGTGCCTAATCCAGTGCCTGAACTCTGGGATTCTCTGTCCTCTCCCAGGAGATTGGGCTTTGGAAAATTATCCCTGGTTCAGGCCCAAAACCAAGGCAGGACTGTGGGATAAACCAGCCAGGGGATGGATTTGCCCTAATTCCTGATGGAATGGTCATGGATAATGGAAAGTGTCTTGCAGTGCTGGAAAGATGCAGGAACTCTTGTGAAAAAAAGGTTATAAATCAAATTTTAGCATTAAATAATTTTAAATTCCATTCAGTTCCACCCCCTGGATGGGCAGGGAAACCTGGCCTTGGATCCAGGGGCAGCCACAGCTGCTCTGGGAATTCCATCCCAGCCCTCCCAGCCAGGAATTCCTTCCCAATATCCCATCTAAATCCACCTTAAAACCATCACCCCATCTCCTGTCCTGTTTCAGGTTGTGCTTTTAACATTTTTGGCCACATTCCTCAGCTGGGATGTTGGAATTCTCCAAATATTCAGCTGGGAAGGCTCACACTCCTGGGACTCCCATTTCCAAACAGAATTCCTAAGCTAATTTACAGATTTTTTAGTAAATGCCAATCAGAATTCTTCAGTGAGTGCAGGACTGGCAGAGCCCTCGTGGCTAAAATGGTGCCTCTAATAAAATGAAAATATCCTTTTTCAATCTCTCTCCAGTGAGATTAAACACCTTCCCTTTTTATCAAACCAAGGATAAATTGTTGCTTTTGCATCTCAAAATACAGGAAAATATTCTCTTTTCTCCTTCAGGAAGAAAAGTGACTTTTTAATGTCCCCTTTTTCTCATTCCTGCTTGGAAGAAAACCTGGATTTAACAGAAAATTTGTGTTGTCCTTGCACCCACACAAAATATTCCCTTTAAATGAAGCAGCCCAAGAGCTGCTGGCCAGAAATTCAGAATTAGGAACAATTTTAGCAGAGACATTTGAAGTTTGGATTGCACCTAAAAATCCACTTTCAGCTGAACTGAAAATGACCCTGGAAAGGTTTTGTTGGAGCAACGTGGTGCAAGTCTGAGTCAGCACAAAGTCCTGGAAGTCAGACTTCAACTTTTCCAGAATGAAAGAGGATTTTCAGTTCTTCAGCCAAAAAAAAAAAAAAAAAAAAAATACTCCAATTCCAGAAACAATTATTGCAGGGCAATAAGGAAATCAATTATTGAGGAGCAGCCACTGGGCGAGTCAATTGTGAGTCACCATCGACAAAGAAATCCCATTTAAATCCCAAAGAAATCCCATTAAATCCCAAAGAAATCCCATTTAAATCCCAAAGAAATCTCATTGAACACTACAATCTCCAATGTTAAATATGCAAGCCCATGGAAATCCAAGGATTTTCTGGAAGGTTCCCATTTTGGGGTTTTTATCAGGATTCTTGAGGTCTCTTCAGGTTCTCTTCAACCACAGAAACCTGAGAGACTCAGAAGCTTCCAAGTTTCAGGGGCTGAAATAATTTCTTGGATAATGTTTACACTCCAGCACAATTAAAAATTCATCTTAGTAAGTCAAAAGTTGTCAAAAATACTTTTATTTGGGAAATTGTCTGAAGGAGAGAAGGAATTATCCCTCTAGTGATGGAAAACAGGGAAATCTCCTTGCACTGACATTGGAATAGAAGGAGCTGCATGGGAAAGACAGACCCAGGAGGGAAAAATCAATCCAGTAATTAAAAAAAATTAATTGCACACATCTGTCTCCTTCACAGGACTGTGGGAACCCCTGGAATCACTCACAGCACTCCAGGAATTTGGGATTTTAGCAGTTCCCACCAGAGGTTACCTGAACCTACACTTTGAACTCAATGAGAGCTCATGGCTTGAAAATGAAAAATGACTCTTCCAAATGGGATTTGTCCCAGCTTAATGAAATTATTTGGAATTCACACTTTTAATTAACCTCTGCCAATCTCCAGGATGACAATCCCCGTGTTCCAGTGACAGATCCACAATTACTTTCTTATCTCCTCCCGTTGGCTCCTCTGTCTCCTCACTCCAAGGGTTCAAGGAGTCACTGCCAGACAATCCATCCTTCCTTCCTCCATGTGGGAATGCAAAGAAAGGACTTGGAAAAGGATTTGGGAAAAACTCTGAAGCCTTTGTGTGGTTTGTAAGCAAAATTAACTCCAAGCACATCAGGACAAAGGGAATTAGAAGCTGTCTTGGATCCTTATATTCTGATCATCAGGAAGTCATGGATTATTTATCCTTTTTATCCAGGGATAGGGACATGGAGATGCTCCAAGAGCTCTGGGACAGCTGGGAATGTTCCCCTGGAGCAGAGAAGGATCCAGGGAGAGCTCAGAGCCCCTGCCAGGGCCTGAAGGAGCTCCAGGAGAGCTGGAGAGGGGCTGGGGACAGGGGATGGAGGGACAGGACACAGGGAATGGCTCCCACTGCCAGAGGGCAGGGATGGATGGGATATTGGGAATTGGGAATTCCTGGCTGGGAGGGTGGGGACACCCTGGCACAGGGTGCCCAGAGAGCTGTGGCTGCCCCTGGAAGTGCCCAAGGCCAGGCTGGACAGGGCTGGAGCAGCCTGGGACAGTGGCAGGTGTCCCTGTCCATGGCAGGGGTGGCACTGGATAATCCTTAATGTCCCTTCCAACCCAAACATTCTGGGATTCTGTGATTAAAGTTCTGCCTGAGTAGGCTCTGAAATTCCACATCCCAAACAAATCAGGGCAGATCTTTAAAAAATATTGGATGCTTTACCCTCATGTATATCAAGGTTTAACTTTTGAATTCTCAGGCGAGTCTGTAGCAAAGTAGGAACACATGGGTTACCACTTGACCTCCAGATGGCAAAGAGCTTTTCAGTTCTAGGCATAAAATCTAAAATTTAAAATCTAAAAATCAGTGCACTCAGAAATGTGACATTTTTCAATGATAAAGTCAATTTAAAGAGCTAAATACCTGTGTTAATTTGCAGATAATGTGGTCTGTAAGGAACCTGAACAGAATTAAGGAGCCAGGCCCTACTTTAACTGGAATTTGTTAGGGATGAAGGAGGAAGAAGTGGAGTTGGACTTTGATGATCCCTGTGGGTCCCTTCTAACCAGAATATTCCATGATTCCATAGGTGACAGGTGTGAGGAGTGGCTCAGGCCACCCCTATTTCCATCACTCTTGAGACCAAGCTTTGCAGATAACTTTAAAAGTGCTGTTTTCCTTTCTGCTGCCTGCCACCCCACGAGCTCTACCCCCCAAAAACTGAAAAATCCCCAAACCTAAACCCAAAACAACGAAACAATCCGCAGGGAGAAGCCAGCAGGGAGATTTCTGCCCGTGGGAGAAGCCTCACAAGAACACCTGGGAAGCCTCTTTTGTTCTTCCTGGACTTTTTCTTATCAGAGCCGTTCCTCAATCCCATTTTTCTTTCATCTTCTGCCTTTCACCTCAGGTTCCTCCCACCCCCTCTGCTGCTTCCTTGGAGCCTTTCCTTGCCATTGATTTGCAGAGCAATGCCAAGGCAGCTTGGCACTGGAAGGATGCAGATGCCTCTGAGATGCTGCTGGAGATGGGAGCAGGGAGGATCCTCGTGCCTGCTGAGCCTTGGGTAACCCCAGCTCACTAATTGAGGTGCCACTCACCCCAGCTAATTGTGCTCCAGCTCAAAGGCAGAGCCTCCCCTGGCGCCTCCTTTAAATAATTTGGGTGTATATCCAGCAAGCCCTCTGTGTTTCATCTCCTCTCTTCCCTTCTGCCTATTTGTTTATTTATCCTCAGGCTCCCAGCTCCCTGCAGTAAAAACCAGCCACTTCCTGCATGGCAGGTAATATGGAAATGGGGGCTGCTTTTCCTTTCAGATGAATTCAGTATTATTTTCATTTGATTTTTCGCAAATAGGAGCAAAAGATTCCTATCAGTGCCTAGGAAGATCTCAGAGTCACTCCAGAGGAGTTGAAGGCTGCAAATAGGGTTTTTTTTTGGGGTCAGCAGCCTGAGTTTGAGTTTCTAAGCAGGGACCTTTAGGTGCTGGAAGTGACCAGGGGATTTCTGACAGGCTGAGGTGTTGTTCCTTTCCCAGGGTGAAAATCCTTGGGAATCCAGGGAAGTGGGGCTGGGGCTTGGAAGTGCTGCCCATTGTCTGCCTGAGTTGTGTCCTGAGTTGCATCCCAGTGCAAACCAGTGTGACCCCACAGGGCCCTTGGTGGCAAGGAATGCTTTTCCCTGGGCTGATGGGAGGGCATTGGGGAGCCAAAATCACAGGATGGGTTGTTCCCATCCTGCTTGGGCCTGGCAGAAGGAGCTCCTCTGCCTTTCTTGGGTTTTACAGCATAACTTGATTGCTCTGGTTTAGTTACCTGAATGTCACATTTTAGTTGAGGTATGGAATAATTCCTGCTGATTCTCCACTTCTCCTTCCCATCCTGGGAAATCCATCTTGGGGCTTTCTGCTGTTCATTCTGCTAATCCATTTGTCATTGCATAGAAACTCCTGGTTCTGTAAGGATTGCTCCTTTTAAGGAGGTGAAATTTATTTGTCTTTCTCATAAGCTGAGCTAGAAATCAGAAAACCAGAGAATCAGAGAATCCCAGCCAGGTTGGGACCTCAAAGCTCATCTTGTTCCACCCCCTGCCATGGGTAGGGACACCTTGGGGGTCCAAAGGTGTGGGTGAAGATGGGTCAGTGGAAGTTTTCCCATCAGATGATGTCTTTACTGTGCACTGAGCACTATTTAGAGACACCTGAGCTGCAGTAACAGGCAGGGCTTGGCTGAGATGTGTTGAGCAGGTCAGGTCAGCCCCGTGGGCTGCCCAGGCTAAAGGAATGTGACTCCTGCAGCTTGTCCCCTCAGGAAGAAAAGGTCCTGCTTTCTTCCCCTTCTCTTCCTCCCTCCACCTTCCCTGCTCCAGCCCTTGTCAGATCCTTCTATTGTGGTAGAGAACTCTTTTCTTTGGAGTTCTGGCTCGTGCACTGCCCTGGTTCATGGGATGCAGGGAGGGGAGGGAAGGGGAGCTCTGGGAGCTCTGGGCTTCAGCAGCACAAATCTGCTGGATCAGCTTTGCTCCTACAGCTCAGCAGGACTCCTCAGCTGAGGAAGGAGCAATTCCTGCTTGTTCCTTCTTGGACCTGAACTTGCATCCAAACATTTTGCTGCCTTCTGATGGAGAGAGTGATTTGCACAGGTCAGTGGTGGGGGTTTGTGACACCCAGAAAACACCCCAACCTTGTCTTCCTGGCACACAGAATTTTAAACCAAAGCACCACAGGAGCAGTTAAAACCATTCTTTTGCCTCATTAATTTGTTTGAATCTGCATTGTTGCAAAGTTTGACAACACGCGAAGGGTCTCCGCACACCAAAACACAACACTCATCTGCTGGCAGCTCCAACATCCATCTGACAGCTCTACCCACAATCATCAAATCCTTTATTTGTTGTCTTGTTGCAGCACTCCTGATGATTATTTTTATCCCTTTGTCTGCCAGTATCAATGAAAGCAGCAGCTGAGGTTCACACGCCGTGACGCGAGTGTGGCGCTGGGGGCTGGCGCTGGCTCTGCACTGCCAGCAGTGGCACAGGCTCTGGCTGTTAAAGCCCTGCTCCACAATCCAGAAGAAGGGACAGAAATTCCAGAAATGCAGATTGACAAGTGCCTTGGCTCCTGAGTCCTCGAGGATTGTCACATGGCTGCAATCCTGCACTCGTCTCTTGGGAAACGCCATGTTTTGACGTTGGTTTTTTTTCATTTCTGCACCTTTAGTAAAAAGATTTACAGCTACATGAACTGAAAAAAATTGTAGGTCCCACTCCATGGGCTTGATCAGTGGGTGGCACGACATCTTTCTTTACTCATAGTCTTTCTTTACAAATGTTTGTGAAGCTCTTTCTGTATGCAACATTCAGGACACAAAAATAAGTGTTGATGCAGATCAAGGAATTTCCCTTTGAGGAATGCAGAGGTGTCAGATATTTTTAGTAGATGAAATAAACTGGGAGAATAAGTAACTGGGAAAAATCACATGATTGTGGCAATTGATTGGTAAATAAAACCCTGGGAGCTGGAGGAATGATGGTGCTGGGATTACAAGGAATTTCAGGCTGGGATGGCTGCAGTGACCAACCACTCCATTGGTGCAACTAATTGCATTACTGCAATTAATCATCCCTAATTGAAGCATCCCTCTGAAGGAGTCTTTGTGCACCTCAGCAGTGGGAGGTGCTGGCAGTTCTCCACTTCCCTTTGTTTACAGATTTCCAGGAGCATCATTTGCAAAGTTCACATTGACAAATCCCCGCGCTGGGTCCGTGGGGCCTCAATCCGTCATCAAATAACAGCATCAACATTTTTCCTGGGCTATTATCATCACTTCAGCTGCTGCAGCAATATATCCTGCACCAATAAATCAAGGGGGGATCATTTCAGATGGGCAGAAACATAAACAGCATTTTTAAAAATAGATCTTTTAGCAATCTCCTTTCCTCTTGCTGTTGGTTAGTTTTATGAGGTAAAAATGGCCTCATTTTCTGGGTTTGTCTTCATTTCCTCATTTACACAAAGCCAATCTGGTATTTCCCAATTTTTTTTTACCAGCCATTTAATGAGCCCTGAGTTACCACGTTCATTTTTCACTTTTTCTTTACCTTTTGCTGCTCCTTTCAGTGAGTTGGAATGTCGTGGTGCTAGGAAATGGTTGTATTTCCCCAGGCTACAGGTGCTTATCTTTGTGGTTACAACACAAACCTGACAAAGCCTCTCACCCATCCACCAGTTCCTGCAGGAAAATTGGAAATCTTGCTCTCCTTTAGACAGGAATTCACTTTTTTTAAGGCAAACTGCAGCTGCAACACGTGAGTTATGGCATGGTGAGACTCTGGGTTATAGCTCCCTGCTCCATTTTGCCATTCCAGCACAAGCTGTGTTTTTGTTCTTTACATCACAAGCCTGTTCCCATTTTCATGAAAGAGCTTTATGTGCTGAGTCCTGCCTTCCCTCCTTCCCAATCCATGTGCATAGTTAAAGGGGCTTTCTTAATTTCCTGTTTTAGGCTTTCCTTGGAGATTTCTCTCTGTTTTCCCTTCCCCATAGCACACAAATATTCCTGCTGGCTGGTTTTTGACTATTTTTTTTTTTTTTTCCCTGCAAGTTGGCAGCTCAGGTGATGACAATTGGCTCCCTCTGCGTGTTCCAGCTGCTGCTCTGCTGCCAGATGGCTCCACACACGTGCAGGGAGTTTACATTTCATGTTCCTGGGTGAAAAATATTCCCCTTGATGGTGGGGTTGGATCCCCCCATCCCAAATGAGATGTTGGTGTTTGCAAAGCAAAGGTTCAGCTTTGTAGCTGGCGTGTCACTCAGGCACCCACCTTGGACAGCTTTATCAGAGTGTAAAGGATTTGGGTGGAGAATTCAAGTTTGGAGTCACAAGGATGACTTGGGAGGGCAGCAACCTGCAGAAAACTGAGAACAAAACACTGGCTCTTTTGCTGGCTGAAAATGGTTTGTTTTCCAAGATAAAACAAGTTGGGAATTGGAATTATTTGCCCAATCAGAAAAATCTCCATGTCATGCAAAATGAAAATTTTTCTTTCCATTTTCTATTTTTTTAAAATTTTCTTTAAATAAAAATATATTTAATATAAATATAATAAAATATATTTAACATTTCCATCCAGCTCAATTATAACATCATAGAATCCCAGACTGGTTTGGGTTGGAAGGGACCTTAAAGCCCATCCCATTCCACCCCTGTCCCAGGGTAGGGACACCTTCCACTATCCCAGGCTGCTCCAAGCCCCATCCAGCCTGGCCTGGAACATTTCCAGGATGGAGCATCGTGACCCAACCCATCATGTAGCTGGCAGAAAATATTTCCTCTAATGACAACAATCATGCACAGGCCTGAACTTGCAATATCAGCATGAACAGGAGCTGCCCAAGGGCCCAGAGAGAGTGGGAATTTGGGAAGTGCTGGCAGAAGAGCAGGAATTATGCTCCATATATTCCCATAGTTACCTGGGAAGTCCTGCTAAGGACTAGGAACCAAATAATGTTTAAGTTGAAAAGAGGAGCACCATAGAAAAAAAATTATCCAAATTCTCTGTTTTCAGTGTTTTTGCATTCCAGATGTTGGAATTGACAGAAGACAATGAAGGAAATTTTCTTGCCTTTCCTACTGCCTGCATTTTATTCTAGAAAACAACCAGTTTTCTGATCACCTGCTATTCAGCACTCAAACCTCTGACCTATATTCAAATGAAAAGTATACAACTGACAAAAAAATAAAAATCAGCATTTCTTTCACCCCTCGAGTAAACTGGTTTGACAGCTACATAAAATGATTTAGTTTTTTATAATTCCAAGTACAGCAGGATTAACCCTTCATCCTGTTGTTTCAGGATGTCTGCATTAATTATTTCTAGTCCTCTTTAATTCAACACTAAACTCACATTTTCAGTTCAAGAGACTGGCCCGTTCTTAAATCATGTAAATATTATTCAGAACTAGGTGATACCCACGTGCAGAGCTGCCAAAGTACACTCATTTATTTTTTAACTTCTTAGTCAGCCAGGGAGCAAAATAATCCATGATTTATACAAGGCATTTAATGAATTTCATCCTTTCTCCATTGAGGTTTCAGTATTGCTGAGACACGGGCATGAGGAGAAAGAACAACAGCAGAAATCCCTCAGAAATGATCCTCCTGCATTCTGGAACTGCTCTGTTTGTGTGTGGAAGGGCCAAACTGCTGCTTTATTGCTCAAATCCTAAACTGAGCAGGGCTGATTGAAGCCCTCAGTGCCAAGGAGGGATTTGCTTTCTAGGACAGAACCATCCCTTTGAGGAACATTCCCTGCTGAGCTGCCCATCACCTCCCAGCACAGCAGGACCCAGGGTTAATCCTCTCCAAACTTCCTGCCTTGGTTGGATTGCTGTGGATGCTGAGCACAAACTTTGTGCAGGTGGGAAGTTTAGTGGGTCTGGCTTGAGGAGCTGGGATTTAGGGGCACAGCTGGAAGGGTCCCTGTGCACATTCCCAGTGTGGGATTACTGAGTGACCCACGAGCAGGGCAGTGGTTAAAGTGAATATCCCAATTTGTTCATCATTCCAAAGGGCAATATTAAAAAAAAAAAAGAAAAAAAAAGAAAAAAAAGCTGTGTGGACAAGGGCTGATTTCCCCACATCTCCAAAAAGCCTCAGTTAATCCAAGCTTGTGCTGCTGCATTTCAGAAACTCAAGACTTGCAGTTATTCATCTCAAATCCTTCCCATTTTCACAGCCTGTGATTCCTCATGTTTTACTTTGAGGCAGGAGGGGCAGAACTTTCCTAAATTGAGAGCAGCCTGATGGCTTCAAATCTGTGCAACTGTTCCAGCCTGAGCGTGCTCTGGAAAGGATTCTCTTCTAAACTGAGCCTGGGGACAGAGCTGGAAGTTCTCTGAGGGTTTTTTGAGTTGACAGAAACTCCCCAGCTTTGCTTTCTGTGACCTGTGCATGGTTCTGGTTCCAAACACCAGCTCTGGAACTCTCTAGGATTTCTCTTTGGAAGGTAAAGTGTTATCTCAGGGCAATTTGCAAGTAATTAATACCACAGGGATGTTTTCTCCCCAGCTCAGAGGAATCCCATGGAGGCACAAACGAAGCAGATGTTATAACTGCAGAGGTGTACAATAAATAATAATTAAACAGCATAATATTTACCTCCAGTAATAGCCATCCTTAGGATACAGCTTGTGCACGTGCTCCTTGCATTTGGAATGTGAGACACGAGTGTTGCTGAGCAAATCCTGCTTTTTGATGGCATTTTAATATCTTTCTGTTAATTATTGATGTTGGCCAGATCATTATTTTCTGACAATCCTCATTGGAAGGGGCAGCTACAAGGCAGCTGTGGTGAGCATTGCCCTTAATCCCAAAATCACAGCACCCAGATGGGTTTTAAGGTCTTGTCCATCCCAAACCAGTCCAAGTTTCAATTTAATTGTTTGTCCTAGTAATTATTGTAACTATTCTAAGATACTTTCTCCAAATAAATTTCAAAACTGAGATATAACAAAAATCAATACAAATTATCCCTGAATTTATTTCCTTTTCCCAAAAGCAGGACAGTGAACTGTTCCCTAAAATCCAGAGGCAGCAAGGGCTGCAGTCCCACAGATCATATTTAAATTAGAATTTACTTCATACCAAGATGGTTTGCATTTTGCATTTATTTGTTTTCTCCCATTCAAAGGCAAAAAAAGTATTATGTGTAACCAAAATTGTCATTGCACTTGTATTGGCTACTAGAATTTGATGCCAATTTGTATTTTAAGTAATCCAGGATGATAATTACACTTATTGCTTCCCTAACTGCACAGTTGCTATTCAGGGTAGCTCATGTATATTTTATGTATGTTCAGTATCAGAGCAGACCTTTTGCAAATTGATTCATTTGCATCATTATATCCTTCTTTCAGAAATCATTTTCTGATCTTGAGGAAGAGGCTTCTGCTGGAATCACAGAGATAATTCCTAGAACTCAGCCTTAGAGCTGGGGAAAACTGAAAAAGAAATGAAATTAATGACTATTTTTTAATTTTCATTTTTGAAGTGCGAATTTTTGACAGCATTTAGTAGAAAATTTTCACAGAATAATGGTTGGGTTGGAAGGGACTTGAAAGATCATCTTTTCCCACCCCCTGCCATGGGCAGGAACATCTTCCATGGTCCCAGGTTGCTCCAAGCCCTGTCCAACCTGGCCTTGCACACTCCAGGATGGAGCAGCCACAGCTCCTCTAGACATCCTATACCAATGAGTTTTACTTTTGTTCATTCACATGGAAAAAAATCGAAAAGAACAAATTATTTGGCTCTTTTTTTTTTTTCATATGGAAAGGATCTCCAGTTTTGGGGCTGTGCCTTGGAGCACATCCTGGTCCTCCACCCCTTATCAATCTCCCCCAGCCACTCACTTCCCACTGATTTATAAACCTACCCCACTGCAGAAATCCTTTAGAGCCCTCCTTCCCTCCCTCCCCTACACAAATTGCCACTGCCTGAAGCTGAAGGGAAGCAAAACTGCTGCATGAGTGACAAACCTGGTGGCTTTGAAAGGCTGATGTGCTCTGGGGCTGCAGGGGGAGAAGAAAGGGGACAGAGGCTCAGCTCAGCCTGGTGCAACACAAGCAGAGCAGGGCTGGCTCTGGGGGCTGCAGGGGAGCCAGCCCCTTGTTCTGCTCCTGCAGGGGCTTGGGGAGAGGATCCTCCCACACTGGCAGGGTGACAGCTGCACTCATCTGCAACATCTGAGGGAGCCGACTCATTTGATGTTTTGTTTTGAAAAAATTATTGAGGACTGTTTTGTATGCAAAAAGAGTCTTTTTTATTTTTTATTTTTTTTCCTCCCCTGCCTCTGAGCCCCAGATAACTGAAGTTATGCTTATCAGAGGTTCTTCATTTAAAGTTGCTTTAAAAGGTGTTGTGAAACATGGAGGGAACATGCAGGGTTTGTCTGGGCTGTGAAGAGCCTTATTTTGATTCACTCACTCTAGACATGGGCAGCCAGCAAAGAGTTAATTGCCCTTTTTGCTCTTCCCCTCCTGTAATAAGATAAAATAAACCTTGAGTGGATATAGCCTCATTTTTGGGCCTGTCTCTGATAGGCTAAAGCATCTAGCAGATGTTTGGGCAAGGAACAGGAAACTGAAATGGACAGCAATCATTTTTTATTTAATTTGTAAAAGCAAAGAAAACACAGTCAGGACACCAACACCACAGAGTTTAATACTTCAATTTGTTACAGCATGGGAAGGGAAAATTATACTTATTTCTAGGAGTGGTTATGGAGAAAATGCCTATTTACATGTCTAGGAATTTTTACACAACAAGATGGAGTTTCATCCTTAAGCTATCGCTCTGTTTTGTGTTTTTATCCTAAATCACACCCTACACAGAGCAAACAGCAGCTCATCCCTTTTCTCAAAGGAGCAACTTCTTAATATCTCCTTTGCATAAAATTTGAGGGCCCCTGCCTTGTGTTATTGAGCACTGCTGATGGTCTTTTGATAGCTCTGCTTTTAATAAGCTGCAGATTATCTCATCTGCGTGTGTACAGCAGCATATTTCAGAGCACAGGTATGGAAGGAGTAAAGTTGGATTGGCAGCACATGAAAGGGAGCTGAAATGCTTCAAAGGGCAGGGAGAGAGAGGCAGAAAGCAGAGAAAAGGCTCTGGTAGGTATTGGGATGAGAAGCTTTTGAAATATAGATAACCTACAGCAGAGAGGAGCTCTGCTCTCCCAGCACTAATAATTACACAGATAAGAGGGTGAAGTGAAAGGAAGCCAGGAGATATGGACAAAGTTCAGGATGAAACATCCTGGAAAGAAGAAAGCATGGAAATTTTATTCTGGGAGAAAATCAGGTGAAGCCCAGCTTGGAAATCATTAAAAATGTGAAATGTTTGTGACAAACCTGGGGACACACAATGAGATCAACCCCAGCCCTGGGAGTGCTTCTGTGTGACCAGCACAAGTCTGAAAGCTCAGGGGAGAGAATCTGAGAATCAGGGAATATCCTGAGCTGGAAGGATCATAGAAATCCAAGAGCAGAAATATAATAATAGAAACAGAAATAAATAATATGGAAAAAGTAATGGCCAAAACTCATGACATCAGTTCCCAGCAGTGGCAGAATTCAAGGTCCTGGTGAAAAAACAGCCACAGGGATGATAAAAAACCCAGAAATTGTCACCCCTGCTCAGGGTGCCAGTGCCAGAGCCAGGTGCTCCATTCCACAAACACTTGGTGACAATAAAACACTTGGCACAAGGAAGGAGAATTCCTCAGTTACTTCAGTTCTTCATCCACTTGAACCAGGGTGTGAAAAATCCAGCCTGGAGTAGTCACAACAACAGTGAGGATCCTTGTAGGAGGGGAAAAAAATACATTAAAAAATCAATGCATCTACAGAGGAACTGCCTAATAACGAGGAAGATAATTAAAAGGAAATTAAAGGAGCAGCTAAGAGGGGAATGTTTGTAGGTGGCTTAGATGCTTTAAGGGCAACAACTTATTTTACCACTCAACACAAATATGCACTACATAATTATTTTCAGGAAGATATGCCAAAAAGAAAATATAAACTGACATACAAAGGAGTTATTAGGCTTGGTTTGGTTTGGGTTTTTTTTTTTTTTAAAGGAAAAAATTGCAGCCTCTCAATTTAAAAGGGAAAGGGAAGCCAAGCAGATCCCAAGCACTTACTGGATGTGGAAAAGCTGCTAGTAAAAAGTTTTTTGAGCAGATCAGAGGCAGGAAGCTTGCCAGGGAAGCAGTCAGGCTGATGGATGATCAAGGCATAAGAGGAGCACTAAAGGAAGATAAGGCCATGGATGAGGAGAGCGATGAGTCCTCACTGCTGTTCCCTGCTGGAGCCTGGGGATGGCTCTGGCTGGAGCAGCTTTAGTGGGAACATGAAAAAAAAAAAGAAAATCAGAATATGCTGAGTTGGAAGGGACCACAAGGATCATCCAATCCTGCTTTTGTCCCTGCACAAGCACCCCAAAATCCCACCCTGGGCATCCCTGGGAGCAGTGTCCAAATGCTCCTGGAGCTCATTGCCCATTCCCTGGGGAGCTTGGGCAGTGCCCAGCACTCTCTGGGGGAATAAAATCCAACCTAAACCTCCCTGGCACAGCTCCAGCCATTCCCTGGGTGCTGCCACTCATCATCCTCCTCTTCCTCTTCCCCTCCCCAGGAAGCTGTGACTGGGATGAGTCTCCCCTCAGGCTCCTCTTCTCCAGCTGAGCAGAGCAGAAGATCCCTTCACCATCATCCCTGCCCTGCTTCGGGCACTCTCTGATAGTTTAACATCTTTCTTATCTTGGGCTGCCCAAAACTGCACTCAGCACTCAAGATGGAAGCAGTATTTCCTCAGGGGCCTCAGAACTGCTGGTCCAGTGTTTTGTGAGTGATATTCCCAAGGTTTCAACATCCATAAAGGGAAGGTTATTCCAGAGAAGCTCATGTTTGCTGTGTATCCACACATGGATATTCCACTTTGTCCCTTTCCTTTTCCAAGCTGCTCCTTGTGCTTGGTCTGACTTACACAAGATCCAGGCAGCACCAATCCCAGAGATGTTGCTCTACAGAAGTCGACTAATCTTTAAAAATGGGCTAAATCCCAAATTAGAATGATTTCAGCAGAGTGAAGCTTAGAAGACAATTGCTATAATTATGCAAATGTAAACAAGTGAAAAGCCTTAACACAATGTATACAAAATAATGATTAAAAGGAATTAGCACTGGGAATTAGCAGAAATTGGGCATTTGTATGTAATAATAGGGCTGGAAGTTAATGATCCTGAGTTGAAAGAGTTTTGCCAGTTGATATTAAAGCTTAGATAATCTTTTGTTCAGTAACTTCACGCTTGTATTTGTTTAGGATTGCAGCCTGTGCCTGTATCACCATATTGGAATTCCAATCACTCACCAGTTTTTAATTAGGCAGTAGAACTGATATAATAATTGTGGCATGAATTGATTATTAACTGAAGTTTGTGTGATAATTAATAACAAAGTTCTTGAACAGAACACAAATGACACAAAAAATAACATAAGCCTTCCCAAACTGGCATTAGTACAGCGTGGTGGTGACCCAGAGTTTTAATTGTCAATGTGCATTTACATTCCCTCTATCCAGCCCAGTGCTTGAAATCTTTATCAGTAGCTGCCAATAAAAGAAAATTTATTTGGTTACCGAGGCCTTTTTCCAGGCTGTGAGATTTTCAGCTGATCTGCCAAAGCAGTCTGGATTCTGCAGGGCCAATAATTGATCAGAGTTCTGCGTTTTGTGCTCTATTTCTGTTCTGCTTTTATGGCTCCAGGCAGGAACAGCATCCCCAGAATCCTGTAAGTGTGTCTGTGCTGGGTGGGCACTTTGCTGCTCCAGAGTATAGAATATTTTATCCTGGTGTGGAGCATTTGTATGTCTGGTGTTCCATTGCTCTGGCTGTAGAAGAAACATTATCCTGGAAATCTTTAAAGCTAATTTTTGGAACTGTTATCTCCTAATAATTAAACTGAAACACAGGGTGCCCAGAGAATATCTGGCTGCCCCTGGATCCTTGGAAATGTCCAAGGCCAGGTTGGATGGGGCTTGGAGCAAGCTGGGACAGTGGGAGGTGTCCCTGCCCATGGCAGGGGGTTTGGAATGAGAGAAACTCTAAAATCCATTCTAACCCAAACCATTCCATGATTAAGTTGTACATCAGAGTCTCGTGGCAGAAGCTGATCTGTCTGGAGTTCTGGTATCCCAAGTGAGGTTGGGGACATTTTCTCCTCACCCTTGAGCAAACACACGGTGAGGGACAGTCACTGCCCTGGAGAACTTTAAATCCAGACCCGGTTTGGGGAGGCAGAAAACTTTCTACAGAGTCAGAACTGCTGCAGCCCCTCATTTCCTCAACCAGGGAAGTGTCCCCCTGCCCCAGAGCTCTCAGCACTGCTGGTCCCTGTGTCACAGCCAGTTCTCCTGCCTGGGCTTGGACATGTCCTGCCATGGTGGAACTCCCAGAGAAGCTGGGATTGTGTGACAAAGACTGCCAGGTGCCTGCCAGAGCTGAAACTAAAGCTCATTAAACATGATGAGAGTGGCCTTAAGTGGCAGTGGGAGCAGCTCTGGCTGGGCTCACGTGTCTGCCCAGGAGCTGTGGGATGGGTCAGGCAGCTGATCCTGCTGCAAACTCCTCTCTGATTGCATGCTCCTCTCTGTAATTCCGTCACATTTGCATTTAGTGAGTGCTAGTGCAAGGAAGGGGAGAGGCTGAAGGTTAATTCTGCAGAGGGGCAGAAATTTCAGTTGTGTGAAAAACTGTATTTCTGCAGAATTTTTTGCAGTCCTTACTATTCTAATCATGAAACTCCTCTTTTTTTTTGCTTTATCATATCAAACTGTGGAAGAAATGTCTCAGCTCTTCATCATGGAGTCTGGTTAAACACAGCAGGGAGTTTCTTTGGTTTGGAATTAAATCAAAATGTCAGAATCCATGCAGAATTGCAACACCTGTCCCTCCTACAGCTGAAGCCAAATGGATGGGAAGGGTAATTTTTCCAAGATCTTCCTGTATTTCATTTTGGAAAGGTGAGACAGGAGGCACCAAACCAAGCAGGTTTGTTTGGGCTTGGAAATCCCTTTGTACAGGGAGGTCCTGATGTCCTGCTTTGAGCATTAATTGGTGACTGCCCCATGTATTTGACAGCTCAGTGATCACTCTTTGCACTTTATTTTTATATACAGCCCAGTTTGGGGTGGGGGGGAAATGGGATGGGAGTAAAATTGTCCCAGTGTTCCATTCTTTCTTTTCACCCCTGATAAATCCATGTCTGGGAATGTTCATGTTCTGTGAAGAACATCCAGGTGTGGATGCTCTGCTATCCTCAGCTGGTGCAGCTGATACCAGGGCCACCATGCTTTGCAATAAGAGGCTTTTTCTGGGATTTATGATATATTAGCAAGAGATGTGTGGCTCCAGAGGTTGGATGCAATGGATGGAAGGAAGGAAGACAAACAGGAGGAATCTCTGTGCTTGAGTGTCCACAGAGCTGCATCTTTCCTTCTCCAAAGGCAGGCAAAACCTTTGCAGGGGCTGGGAATACTGGCAACCATTGGACTTGATGATCCTGTGGGCCCCTTCCAGCTCAGGATATTCTGTGATTCCATGAGCTGGCAGAGCAGCATTTGGGATAAACTCTCTCATTTGGAGCTGTGTGAGCAGCGAGTGCCAGCTCCGGTAGCCGTGGGGAAGGAGCAGGAGATGCTCCATCATTCTGCTCCTTCTCCTGAGGAACAACTCAGGCTGCTCTCCCAAACCTCAGGCATGTGCCAGCAATCTTCAAGTACTCAGAAAAGCCCACAATGTCCCAAACCTAAAATGCTCTCCAGCAATGAATTTTGAAAATCATTCCTTGCTGCCATTACTTTTGGGTGACGAGCGATTTTTATTACAGGCTTCAGGAGCAAGACTCCTCCTCCTCCTATCTGTACAAACAGCTATAAACTGACTGCATTTTAATAACTTTTTTCCAAGAAGTTACAAGGTATTTCATTAAAATGTCAACTTTTTCTTTCATATATTTTATGATTCTCTTTCTTCCTTCTGCCACAAATATGTTGTTGCCAACATCATCATGACACAGTTTGCTGCCAAGACTATGGAAAGTTAAAAAAGGAAAGGAAAAATGAATTTCTCTTCACTTTTTAGGTAAAACTCTTCCAGCACTAGGGGCTGAGAAAGCAGTCAGAAATATCTGAAGTGCCAAAGACAAATGTTCAGAGTGCCAGAGCAGTGAGATGAAAACAGGGAAGCAGCACCAGGGAGCGATCCTGAGCGAGGAGTGATCAGCTGGGGACATTTCCTTTTGCCATTTGTAGATTCCAGGCGGCTCCTGTCGATGTTTCTGCTCGGATCAGAGCAGCAGGAGTGTGCACACGCTGCCTGGGAGAGGTTCAGCACAAGAAGTCAGCTCCAGTTTGCAGGAAACATCGTGTCCTTCCCACCAAACCATCTCCAAGTGCTGCACGGAATCCTCCGTGTCCTCCTGCACTCCCCCAGGACTTGCTCTTCAAATAAATCCACCTGCTGACACTCAGAAGGTCCCCAAACCCAGCTCCAGCCATCTGCTCTTGGCTGGTTTGATGAGGAAGGAGCTGCTTCACCCGGCTTTAACTGGGAATGGGGGGAAGGACTGGAATCCCCCCGGTTTTGCCTCTGAGAAGAGCCAGGAGATGTGACTGTGTTTGCTACTCAGGTGCCTTTACACCTCACTAATTAAACCCAGCCTGGCTTAGCACAGGGAGTATCCCTGCAAAGGCTCTCATTTGCAACCCTTCAGCAGATGGATCCTCACTGGAATTTTGTTATTACCTCTGCTGTCCCAGTGCTGGAGCTCTGAGTGGTCACACAGACATTAAATGAGCTTTGTGCCCAGGATTTCTGGACTTCTGCGTTTGCAAATCTCCATTTCTGAGCATGAAGGGTCCTTGCTGGCATCCTGAACACCTAATTACACTTTTAAAACATCTTAAAAACTTTCAGATTCCCAAGTGTAATTTCCTGCTCGGCTGGAGAGCCAGGGACAAATGTTATTTCCACTGGTGGTGAACCAGTTGTGGGTTCAGACTTCCCAGCACTGCCCCTGGCACTGGGAGCTTTGGGTTCAGCTGGTTGGGTTTGTTGGTTTTTTAAAACAGCACAAAATCCCTTTCTTGGAATTTGCTCTGCTTTGGTGTTGCCCTCACCCCAGAGACCTTCTTTTAAAAGTGATTTAATTTCTTTTCCTCTGCCTTATGGGCCACAGCTTGATTTTTCTTGCACTCCTGGGTCTTGAAGCAATTTTACAGGGGAGGCAAGGAGTTGCTGAACGGAGCTGCTTTGTTTACATTATGTAAAGTTGGGAATCTGCCATCAGAGCAATCCCACGCATCCCATGCAGCCTTGCAGGCACTCAAGGGCGTGGATGGATCAGATAAAAGGAGGTGGAGTTTTCAGCAGGGGGCTGGGACTTGCCCAAACGAGTTAATTACACATTAACTGCGTCCCACTTTCCCAATGGAGAAACGTTTGTAATTAACAAAAAGAGAAAAAAAAAAAAATTAGTGTGTAATTCAGAGTTGGCCTTGGGCTGTTCTGTCACATTCCTGACTCTGGGACCCGGCCACTGCCTCGTCCTCTCTCCCAGCTGTGATGCAAGCAGCACGGAGGAGAATTTGCCTACACCCACTGCTCTATTTTAGGCTCCCATCTCATGGAAATAATATTGGCAAACATCACCAATATCTTATGGAAATACAGCTGAATCACCAATATTTTATGGAAATATGTTTTAATCACCAATATCTTATGGAAATACAGCTGAATCACCAATATCTTATGGAAATATGGTTAAATCACCAATATTTTATGGAAATACAGCTGATGGAGCAGTGGCTGGGTTAGGAGCTGGCTGATGGGGGGCCCAGGGAGTGGTGCCACATCCAGCTGGTGTCCCATCATCAGTGGTGTCCCCCAGGGTCCTTGTTCAGCCCTGTTTGATGCATTTACTGATGATGTGGACGAGGGGATGGAGATGTGTTGTGACACCAGGGTGGGTGGGTGGTTGAGCTGCTGGAGCCCAAGCAGGAGGCTCTGCAGAGGGATCTGGGCAGGCTGGAGCCATGGGATGAGGTCAGCAAGGACCCATGAGTGCTGGGTCCTGCCTTGGGGTCACAACAACCCCCTGCAGCTCCAGAGGGGCTGGAAAGCTGGGAAAGGCCCTGGAGGTGTTGGTGACAGTGGCTGGACAGGAGCCCAGGGTGCCCAGGTGGGCAAGAGACCCCTGGGCTGTGCCATGAACTGCTGGGGCACCTGCAGGGCTGGGGACAGATCAGGGACAGGAGAGGCTGGAGAATTCCTGAGGGAAATGGGAAAGGAGCTGGAGAATTCCTGAGGGAAATGGGAAAGGGGCTGGAGAATTCCTGAGGGAAATGGGAAGGGGCTGGAGAATTCCT